>OY829105.1:1902500-2527500 GCA_963691645.1 Pelosia muscerda
GTTGGTTTGATGCCCAATTTTTCTTCTTAATCATTACTTAAGATTAATGATCGCACTATTTACATCCGTACTATCATTTTCTCACAGTGCGATCAGGCTACTAGTTACCTCAGCGCAACACAGTACGTCATTTCATCATTAGTGCAAGCACCAGATAGTTACTTACCACACCACTTCATTACTTCTCATAACCTATTGAATAATATATAACTGCAATGTTCTGAATAAGCTACATTTATAATTAATACAAACTCATTACGAACGGAGCCATTCGTTGTATCGTGTTTAAATACCATGCATTAAAGTTTAACAGATACTTAAATTTTTTTTCTTATTTAAGACCATGTCAATTTGACTTCAACCCGCCTAACGGTAAGCTGAAGGCAAAGTCTAAGTATCATCAAATCTAAATAGGAGACCGAGGTGTGTTTACTCCTTCTTCGCTTCAGATTGGCTTCAGCAGTTTAAGCAACTGTCGCCAGTGCAGACAAATAAACAGTTTAGTTCTGGTATTAACTTTATGTTAGCTGAGATTCAGAATAAATGAGTTTTCTTTCTTAATCAGATGCTTTATGTGACACCTATGGAAAGGGATGGAGTGGAATTCGTAATCTAATTAACAGCTTCGTTTACGTATCAAGCACGATACCGTTTCATAGCGTTAAATGCTTACCGATTTCATGTCCTTGACCGATTACACATAAAACAATGTATATTGTTACACAACAGTTGCTGTTATTTATACATTATCCTTCCTTTTCTAGTCAAATCGTGTCTTTAGTCGATTATAGTTTTCTATCATGATCGGTCTACATTGTAAGGCATTCACAAATCAAGGTTGTGTCTCAGTTGGATTACTTTCGATAACACCTGTCTGACTATTTGTTACAGTTGTACGAAGAAGGAATTATTTTCAAAATTACGCTTATGTATTTACTTCTAAATGATTCACATATACACACTTAGCGAGGGCAAAAGTAGGGACCACCGTTTCAGGGACAGCACATGTAACGGTGGCCTGCCCCCTTGCCTACTATCAGGCGGTAGTCAATTTGAAGACCTAAATATGTACAAAAAAACTTCTCATACAAGTTCACCGGTTTCGAGTATTTTAAACTTGCCCTTATTTCAATACCTCCTTCAAGATCAAATCCGTGAAAATTCTATGAGGTCTGGTTTTGTTGACCTACCCTTTTACATAGTACCCTTATATACTTGATGAATCACTGGCACCGCGGCTGTTCAACAACACTATGTTCCGTTGGTCAGCTCTTCTAAGTTACTGGTTAAAGGGCCTTTTTTGAGTATTTAATTCTAGAATGATTGATTCTTCCCCATCAATCAGTTACCCTACCCCATTTCACGTTGGACATAGACGTATCTCAATGTTGGGAGGCTTTGGCCTACTGTTTTTTGCTAACCAGAGGGCCAACTCCACTTAATCACAAGTAAGTTCATTCAACGCTAAGAAAACCACATTTATTGTGGTGGCGCAATTTCTAAACACACCGCCCACTATCTCCGCGTATTTTAGACCATTCAGGTGGCAGACAAGTACGCAGCCTACCTGGTGGAAAGTGGTTATCGTGGCCTATGGACAACAAGGGGCGTCACACTCGTTGTAGGACAAGTCAAAAGTTTTAATGATCTCTATGAATAATATTTTAATTTATATTATACTAATTATATTATAATTGATAATAAGTTATAGCCAATAAAGTAGCTAGTCTTGCTTACTTTCTCTCTTAGTAATTCAGTCTTCAGCTCTGTTACGTGAACTATAAAGATTTGCAACACCAGAGGGGTAGGGAAGGGAAATAGTGAGGCAAGCCTTCTAGCACTCTTGCTATTTGTAGGATATTGAGTTTATTCATAGGTAGGAATATTCATAGGTGTATTTCTCAAAAACGGCACAGAATGACCACAAAAATAGAACATGGAACCTTCCAGGCTTCAGCTATGGTCACAACTGTACTCTAGCAGATCTTCATGCAATAGATGGAAATGGTTATGTATGCAGAGGCAACAGCAGCTCCCACAACTGCCTCCACAAGATTCCCGTTTGTTTTACCGTAAAGAGAAGATTTACCGTCTCTACCATGGTGAATGTTCTGATGAGCTCTTCCAACTAATCCCACCCTCCCCTTTCCTACACAGGACAACGCGTGCAGAGCTTAGGTGTCACTCGCATACAGTACAGAACATTCCATCAAGAACCAAGCGGTTCGGTGAGTCTTTTCTCTGCCGTACCATTAAGTCCTGGAATTCCTTGCCGGCGCACGTGTTTCCTTCTTCCTACAGTCCCGGGTCCTTTAAGCGGGGCGTGAAAAAGCATCTGATGAGGCCGTCAAGCTGAGCGCCATCATTGTAGCACTGAACGTGTGAACGTGTTTGCAATGGTGACCCTCTTTCATGGGACTTTGCCTTCAGCTTAACATCAGGCGAGGTGAAGTCAAATTGACGTGCCATGGATAAAAAAAAAAAAAAAAATTCGTCGAAACATATTTCATCTAAGAAGTATACAGAGTACCGCGGTAGCCTAGTGGTATGGGTAATGGACTGCTGAGACGAGGTCTCGAGTTCGATCCCAGGTTTATCATGGCACACACCAATGACTTTTCGATGCTTTTCGAAGTTATGTGTGTATTTATCGCAGGTTTATAAGTGCCTCGGAGAGCACGTTAAGCCGTCGGTCCCGGTTGCCATACAAACATCTATGGCAGTCGTTACGGGTAGTTGGAGCCCTCAAAAGTCCAACCAGCCTAACTTGGAACTTCGATATCGCCATTGGTCATTAGACCATTGGTTGTGGAGGTCAGATGGCAGTCGCTTCACGGAAAATATCGAAGTTCAGCCGCATCACAGTTAGACTGGAAAGCCGACCCCAACTGAGTTGGGAAAAAGGTTCGGGGAATGATGAAGTATACAGAGTACCACTAAAATCTAAAATGACGAAGGTAAACTAACTAGATGACTTCTGATATTTTTATAGAGTTCTGATTCTTTTTATAATCTATTACACGTTGCCCGGAGATGTTGTGAGTATGTATGCTGCTACAGACAGTCGATATTTCAAACGGATTTCACAATGAACCCTTTTTTATTATCATAAAAAAATTTACTAAGAAATTTTTCAAACAGAAGAAATCTAGAATACTAAAATATATCATGGCGTAACTTCTAAGATATTCATTCATTCTGTCAATGACGAGCACATCAATTATCAAACACGACAACTACTTATGTCATTATTTAATATTCGCAGCTGACATAAAACAAAATTTATATTATATACTGTTCATTCTGCGTGTATTGTATAATAGCTAAGTCTAACAAACGAGCATAGTCTAAATATAGATCTGTTATAGTGTGAAAATAGTCATCCTACACATAAAGTCACCGGCATAGCTCGTGGAAATAAGTAAGCTGGAGCGGCAGAGAACTGGCCACATCTGTCAAAAAACTGATGGCCTTTGAAGCTAACGGTTCTTATAAAAGGGATCGCAAGAAGATAAGCGGAGAGTTGATCGTCCCCATTCAGATTGACCGATGACCTGATAAAGGTAGCTGAGGGGGACTGGATACGGAAGGCTGAAGATCGGGAGCAATGGTGTATATTGGGAAAAACCTTTCTGCAGCAGTGAACTGTGATAGGCTGATTAAATGATTGATACCTACCGATTTTAATGAATTCATTTATTGCATGAAACACGGTAAGGTAAAAAGATATACACATCATGTCTCAAAGAATTTCTGCATGCAACATTATAAAAGGTAATTACTTTTGGCAGTTCAACAAGTCAAGATATTTAGTAACGACGAGTAAAAATGTGAAATACAGTAGTTCCGCCATTCCCTTGGGCAGCTTATTTGTTGTATTGCTAACCAGGTATCAAATGTAAATGTATATTTCGACTGTGACAACTTTAACCCACTAGGCCGTGTAGTTATATAATATAATTTCGCCTCATTAACATCTGAGGTCAGCAACTCAAGTTCAATCTCTCTCACGTGCCTCTGAATTTGCGACATTCTTGAGTGGTTTATTTTAATGCGATAGATTTGAGGTACAATTTTGTCTGTGTTTATTTTCTTAGTAAACATGCTTTCTGCATTGCTTCTTTAAAAGAAATGCTTAAAAGTGGGCAACTAGTGGTAAACTAAAATTTTAAGCAGTTTTCAATTGTTCCGGTCAACCGGACTACCCACCGAACTACTGCTACACATTGGTAGCAATAGTTCGATGCTATTTGACAACCGGACTACTGCGACTCTGGAGTCGCAGTAGTCCGGTCAACCGGACTAGCAACCGAACTACTGCGACTAGAGGGTTTCAATAAGCCGAAATGGAAAAGATACTGTTTCATTTTCACCTGTGAACAATATGAGTTTTGACTATACCTCAGCTCTTTTAAAATGCCTTTGTTAATAATAAACATTATAAGGCAAGTAGTTCATTGTGAGTTAACTTTTAAAACGAATATTATCTTTAAGGTGTTAGAGACACGCTCTCGAAGTGGAAGGAACATACTTCGGATACACTTTATATTCAAAGTCTCATATAAATTAACCTTTATCTAGGAGAAAGATATATAACAGTTATAGTGAAACAAAAAACTGACATGGCAACTCAAAAATACATTACATTCCTTGTTGGGTTAGCCATTACAAAACCTAATCTAGTTTCAGATAAATGACTGCTATTTACATATTTATTCGCATATTTGAGATGACGAATGCCCTGACGCGCGTGCATACAGTTTCGACATGTATTAAATAATTTAAAATGCATATTATCAGTGTGGTTCACTGTGTCATGGCGCTCAAATTCACTCGCAACCGTAGATGAGTGGTATTTGATATTATGTTACTTAATACCTTGCGTAAATATGTGCGACGAATATCAAGAAAACATGGCCGTGGGGTTATTAAGTTGTTCGATTTAGTTTCACAGTGTTAGTATACAAACAGGGCCGGTATGAGGCCACACAAGTTATTCTGAATCCAGCTAATGTCATTTGCTAGTAGGTAGGTAAACCTGTTGATTTGAACCGTGGCCTATGGATGTTTGCAACACCAGGGTATTGCACTCCCGAAAGGTGTCATTTCGAAAGAGAGTCTCTCTTCCGGGGTGTGGAGGAAATGTAAATACCGCAAAGTTATTAGTAACACTTAGAGGAACAAAGGATGCGAGTGACATACATATCTAGATAGATGCAAGTGACGTACAATCTATACACAAAACCTAGTTGTGAGAAAGTGACACAGTAGATGAACTGCGATATATTTTTTCATAAATCTATCAACTTGTCAGCCGGTTGTCAGATAAAGTTAACGAAAGGAAAAATGATAATTCGGTAACGATTGAGTTGCTCTATTTACGATAGTAATAATATCTTTATAATTAATACACACTTAGATTTTCTTTTGTAATTCAAAATTTGAAAACGTTAACATCTATGATACATGAACCTGTTCCTACACGAATACTTTATCAAATATTCGCACTCATCTAAGGCAGTTAAACTCCTCATCTACATATTCTTCACGGGCAGTGCGCTAATGGCAACACAGTGCTGATATAATATGTGGATATGTGGATATTATCAGCAAGAATGTAATTACCGGCGATTGAAAAATAATGGCGGAGATATTGGCAAACTCTTACTCACAAGCTTGAACTGTTATGTTGCGAATTCAGCTGTAAATGTTATTATATAAACAGTTTAACTTGACGTTCATTAGCTATATTTTGTAAAACTTTATACACTTTTTATCGTGCGCGAAATTCCCCCAGATCCACCTCCCCCAAAAATCTGCCACCGCGGCCTGCTTTTGCTAGGGTGACAGGCAGCTCCACTCGTCACCCTTAAGCCAGCGCGCATTGAGCACCTCCGTCCTCACCTTCTTTTTCTTTTTGATTTACTACTGGAATGATTATGCGTTTGACACAAAACAGTGCCCTTAGTTGACTTGACCAATCGTCATGTAACTACGTGCATTCGCATTAGCCGATTTCGTTTAATTTTTTCTATCCTTTAAGTTAACTAATTCGGTCAAGTAGAATAATACCCCAGAAAAAGTAGTTCACCTTTGCACTTAGGACATGTCATCATGATCTCATAATCGGTTTCTGGTTGCATCCGATGCCTTCACCTCATATGCAGTTTTTGTTTGTAAACTGGTTGTGGCCTTGACCCGCTACTGCTAATTTTATATCATAACAAAACCACTGTCATATCACTGACACTGCAAAAAATGGCATTAAAGTAAATTAAAAAACGCATTACCGCTATGCTGCGAACGTTAGGCTAATGATCTCTTTTTCATTTAATTATAAAGGTCTATAATTAAATGAAAAGAGCTCATTACATTTTCTCATTGGTAAATTTAAGGGCATTTTTTCAAGTTTAGCTATGGCGTAAAATTTGCAGAATCGGAGCCTAGAGTGATGGTTTTTTAAATATGTTTTTTTCAACCTGACTGACATTTTGAGACCGCAAATGATATCAGCTGTCGACTATGAGAATGGTCTAATGACATATATCGAGATATTGTCAAATTTAATTCGATATCAAATAATAAAATAAGTTCACCGACAAAAAGTTGATTGGGATTACCTACACAAACCGCAGCTGTACGGTTTTAGCTGCGGTTTGATCGGTTTGTGCATCGGTTGATGACTTTTCTATTAATTTAGTAGAGGAGGCAAATGTACAAAATAATTTAGCTAGGCAGGGGAATAATATTAAAATATATACATGACTTGTACCATATATTTCAATTACCATTATAATTACTTGATTTATTACTTCTAAAATAAAATACCAAATCGACCGATTATTAAATCCTGAGTTGCGAAGTTACAAACTTTGCTTCTCTCCCACGCTTTTGGAATACGCTCGAATAATAGGAATAGAGGAAATTTACATTTTTTTTATTCATTTATAACACGTCAATTTGACTTCACCTCGCCTGATGTTAAGCTGAAGGCAAAGTCTCATGAAAGAGGGTCACCATTGCAAACACGTTCAGTGCTACAATAGTGGCGCTCAGCTTGACGGCCTCATCAGAATCAGATGCTTTCACGCCCCGCTTAAAGGACCCGGGACTGTAGGACATGTTAATTGGTAACCAACCCCTTTACCTTAATTTGTTAAGTTCACTGTTTCTTTTTTGGGGACGCTCCATTTACAAGGGCTCATACGGTATGGATGTATTTATCAATAATAATGTTCAAAAATTCAATCCAGGGCTCCCCACCTATGTTGACTATAGCAGTGCAAACAAACATGCCTGACTGCTTCCAAATTACACACTTGAACTCTAAACTCTGTTATTTTTATACAAACTGGTTATATCAATGAAAATATTTTTTACGCCAATATTCGAGCTAAGCGTGATATTAAATTTAAGTTGTGAATGGGACCATACATCATTTTTATTGCAGCTAGATTTGAATGGTAATTTATTATGACTCTCCACTACTCAATAGTAACCAAAAAATATCAAATTACTGTGTACATAAGTTTCGTCGTTTTTTATATGTATATTCAGATTGTATTTAGGTAGCCGCGGTAGCCTAGTGGTATGGGTAATGGACTGCTGAGACGAGGTCTCGAGTTCGATCCCAGATTTACCATGGCACACACCAATGACTTTTCGATGCTTTTCGAAGTTATGTGTGTATTTATCGCAGGTTTATAAGTGCCTCGGAGAGCACGTTAAGCCGTCGGTCCCGGTTGCCATACAAACATCTATGGCAGTCGTTACGGGTAGTTGGAGCCCTCAAAAGTCCAACCAGCCTAACTTGGAACTTCGATATCGCCATTGGTCATTAGACCATTGGTTGTGGAGGTCCGATGGCAGTCGCTTCACGGAAAATATCGAAGTTCAGCCGCATCACAGTTAGACTGGAAAGCCGACCCCAACTGAGTTGGGAAAAAGGTTCAGGGAATGATTCAGATTGTATTTCTGTTATAACATTTTATTTTGGATGTGTATATAAGGAGGCTTTTAACTCAGAACCTGGGGTCCTAATACTTCGTCTCTGCCCTATGGTTTACTTTTTTTTCTAAGAGTTATTTGACCTCCCAGTTAAGTATCAAAACTCGCGACAGAGCATCATCATATGATGCACGCAGAATCATGGAATAGTAATGAAAGTACTATCACGAAATTGTTTCTCAAGTGCAATGAACATACAAATCGGGAACTACTTTTTTTGAATATAGAATATTTATCCAGCCTTTTAATACCATTGAATTTAATTACAGGATAAATACCCTATATCCTTAAAAAGTATATTCATGATTTGTAAGTTCATTGCATTCATTGCATTTATATCACTTAGGTGGCAGACAAGCATAGGTCCACCAGATGGAAAGTGGCTAATGTGGCCTACGAGCATCGCAACATCTCATCAATTATCACTCGTATACCTACATACAATATAGGGATTGAAGACATTTGTAATCATTATCACTGTACACCAAGCTTACGGCTCTTTTGGGACTGGTGCTACGATTATTATTGGTAATTGTTATTAAACCTGAATTATAAAACAGGAGGCGTGGGTTCGATCCCGCGCTGTGCAAATATTTGTATGCATGAATATGGCTGTTTGAAATGATCTGCTCGTGCCTAGAAGAGCACGTTAAGCCGTCGGTCCTAGTTGCTAAACAAACATCTATGGTAGTCGTTACGGGTAGTTGGAGCCCTCAAAAGTCCGACTAGCCTAACTACAGAACTTCGATATCGACTATCTGGTTGTGGAGGTTATTTAGCAGTCGCTTCACGAAAAATATAGAAGTTCAGCCGCATATTAGTTAGAATAGAAAGCCGAAACCACCCCGGAATAGGCTCAGAGAATGAATGATAAAATATTATAATTTTATTTACAATATTTAATAATGCAGGTCATAACCTGATTTCTCTGGGCTCTAATTATTGCGTTACAAACCAGTATTATTTAAATACTGATTTGTAATTTGTTCTTGTGACTTAAGGCAATTAATGAATTCAATATCTGATGACCTAAACTTCAATACTGATAAACAGATCCTAATATAGGTTATATTTTTCAAAAACTGAAATGTGTGTGTGTATAAAATCTTCAGATAGATAATAAATTACCTGTGTAGGACTTATTCGCCCACGTATCACGTACAGGTGGATTAAGGAAGATTTTTGGTTTCTCTGTGCACCCAACTCAGTAGTATCCGGAGCTTGCCTCCCCATACCTGAGGGCTAGACGGGGACACCGGACCACGGTAGACCCGACGGGGGTCATTTCGAAAGAGACGGCCCCGGGTCTGCCGGGGTGCGAGGGATATGTTGGCTACTACCTCACCTCCGGCAACTGAAGACCCAAAAACGGCGTGCGTTTTAGTCGGTTCGAGTCCGACATAACCTACCCAACCAACTCCGGTGGGGGGGTATCCGTGGGGATTTTACGCATGATAAATAAAAAGCAGTATCAGGAGCTTGAAATAAATATTTTATCTGTTGAAATAACAGTAAACTACGAGAGAACGAACCATTTAAACAACGTACAAGGGCATTGACCCTACGACCTGTGTTGGCTAGAAATTGTGTATCTACAAAAACAATTGTGTTAGAATTATTTAGAACATAATTTAAAATCTATAGGTTTTTGGAAAGGAATAATCCCATCTACATCAGACACATATTACTATTATTAAATTATAAACTTGAATTTAAAAAAACATAATGATATGTAAATAGTCTACACGTTTTACTTTTAATTAATTTACCAAACAATATCTTCAACGCACTCACAACAAAAACAAAACAGAATCGCAGAATCTTTTAATTAAAATGCACCAGAAATTGCACTCAATATTGGAAGTTGACATTGAGAGATAACATCTATAGCAAAGTAGGATAGTCTAAACAACATCTCGTCTTCATGAAAAAAAAATAAAACACACACACACACAGCCCACACACACAGCGAAAGCGTTTGCAACATTCGTATATACGAAACTACTTGCATGAGGTATAAAACCAGGTAACTGTCGACTTTGGAATACACTCACGGCGTAACATTCGCTGCATAACTTGCGAAGCGAAAATGAAGCTACTGGTTAGTAAATAAAAAAATCTAGTGACAGTGTGTTGTGTGTGTGCAATCGGATGACAAGTGTCAATGTGCTTTTAAATGTGGAATCTTCTTAAACCTAAACCGTAACACATTATCGGACGTATCTCACGCGTTACAGAGAAGAAATCGATCGTTTTAATTGTGAATATAAGTAACTGGATCAATATTACGTAAACGTATTTCCTTATTCACATAACCAGTAGTTATGACTTGTCCCACAATGCTCGGAAAGTTCTTGTGTTCACTTCCAATAAGATTTCACCAGTTTAAGTTAATTTCCTTTTACGTTTTACGTTTCCTATTATCGTTTACATTATTTCTATTATATTATGACGCATCTGTGCCCAAACAAAACATTATTAAACTTTTTTTTTGTGAAAATTATGAATTGGATTCTTAATATATTTTTTTGTTTTCTTTGCAGAGAACTTCCCTAATCCTGGCCGTGGCTATAAGCCTGGCCACGGCAGAGGAACAGGTGGAGAAGGACACAAAGGCTGAACCTGAAGCAGTAGAAGATTCAAAGAAACAAGACAAAAGGGGTCTCTCAGAATACTACGGGGACTTCGGCGACGAAGGAGACTTCAGTCATCATCACGGTGCCTGGTCTAGTGGAGGGTCAAGTAGTGGATGGTCTGGTGGAGAAAGCCATCATACTCATCATGTGAAAACTATCACTGTGGTCAAGAAAGTACCTGTGCCTTACCCAGTGGAGAAACATATTCCAGTTCCAGTTGAAAAGAAGGTGCCATACCCAGTGAAAGTGCACGTACCACACCCCTACCCCGTTGTCAAGACCGTCCACTTCACAGTCAAGGAAATCATCAAGGTTCCAGAATACATCAAGAAACCTTATCCTGTGGAGAAAGAAGTGCCTGTTCCCGTAAAAGTTCATGTCGACAACCCAGTTCCAGTCAAGGTCTACGAACATGTGCCTTACCCCGTTGAAAAGCATATACCAGTTCCAGTCAAAGTACATGTACCTCAACCCTACCCAGTGGAGAAAAAGGTGCCGTTCCCAGTGAAGGTACCCGTCAAGGTACACGTACCCTACCCAGTTGAAAAGATCGTTCATTACCCAGTAACGGTTCATGTCGACCACCCCGTCCCAGTACATGTTGACAAACCTGTGCCGGTTCATGTTGAGAAGCCTGTGCCTTATCCAGTCGAAAAACGCGTACCCTACCCAGTAAAGGTTCACGTTGACAACCCAGTACCCGTTCATGTGGAGAAACCAGTTCCCTATGAAGTTAAAGTACACGTACCGCATCCCTACCCTGTAGAGAAGGTTATTCCCTACCCAGTCGAGAAGAAAGTACCTATTCCAGTTCATATCCCCGTGGACAAGCCAGTCCCTGTTCATATTGAAAAGCATGTGGCTCACCATGTTGAGAAACACGTGCCATATACCGTGAAAGTGCCCATACCGATTATTGAAGAGAAGAAAAAACACCACGGTTGGGAAAAAAAGCCTGAGAAACATCACGGTTGGGAAAAAAAGCCTGAGAAACACCACGGTTGGGAAAGTAAGTATGAACAGAGTCAAGGAGAAGAGGGTGGTTACGAAGGGAGCCTCGGCGAACACGGTGGTTGGGAAAGTAGTCTCGGAGAGCAGGGAGGTGTTGAAGAAGGTCTAAGTGAGAATACTTATCACCATGAATAGAACTGATCTCTATATTTTATTTCCTTAGCTTTAATGTGTTATTTTGTTTAGTAAATTTGTTTTTTTGTTTTTATTATTATATTTTTTTACATGACTGCCAATGTGTACCTGTGACGATTGTAAATAAAAAAAAACTCCAAGAGTATTAAAAAAAGTGATATAATGTTTAAAAAAAGTTGTTTTATTACTTTAAGCTTACTATAATAATACAAGGTTAACGTTCCGCAGCGGGAGAAAGTTATGCCCTTTATAGCTATATCCCTTTCGCGCTCGATCCTGACCCAAAACACGATGCTTGTAAACACGTATATATACGCCATGCTTTGTAATGTAATGTTATAATTACATGGTAAGATGGAAAAAAGAATGGACTGGATGCGGAAAGGGGAGGATAGGGAGCAGTGGCGCATATTGGGAGAGGCCTATGTCCAGCAGTGGACTGCGATAGGCTGATTGATTGATTGAATTAAATATACAGAAGTAAAAGCCCGTATTTTTTTATCTATTTTTAAATACGTTTATTTAGATTTCTGCCATTTTAGATTGTTTTTTTTTTGTTTAAAAATAAGGTCCTAACCTTATTTTTAAAATAAAATGTGGGTTGAAAATACTGAGGAAAATTAGACCCTATTTACTTTTAGGGTAAGGTTTAAATTCATTCATTGGAGATGCTAAATTCACCTACACATACGGTTGTGACCCCTCGTTACTGAATAAATTTATAATACAAAGCATACAGTTATATAACGCCTCATATATAATGTTGTTAGAGCTTGAGAGAAACTAGGAAATAATATTGTCATTAATAGGTTCTTTGAATATAAACTGAGAAATTCATAGCCTTATAGGTTATAATAGTGTATTGTTTCCGCTTTGCCGCATAGAATAGAATAAATATACTACGATTACGAAACCTAGCCTAAAAGTAAGTATAGCTTAACTATCTCGTGTTATGGGTTCTTTAATGCGGCTAAACTAACTTTGATATTTTTTTTGTAAGTACATTTTATACCTGCAAATACTCAGATCAATGCAAATATTTATACAAACAAATATCTTTGAGGGAACCGAACCTGAACTCTGACCTAAGAGTCGAACGCTCTTCTGCTATGCCACATAGATCGTCGAAGACGCAATATACTGTGTGCAATCGGCTACAGTTATCCTCTCGGGAATTATTTTGTATACCACTTAGGTGGCACACAAGCACGCGGCCTACCTGATGGAAAGTAGGTACCGTGGCCTATGGACGTTTGCAATAACAGGGGCGTCACAAGGAAGGAAGGGGAAGGGGGAGGCGGGGAGAAGGTTAAGACAATCTCTGTGCCATCAGTGCAGAAGACGAAGGATTTCTCGGTCTTCGCACTGACAACACAACACCTCTACAGTGAGCTCTGGCTACCCTACTCACCGCCGGAAACACAACACAAAAATTGGGGTCAGCAGATGGTAAGCTCTCCAGTCAATAAGCAAAATTATGTAATGAATTTTTAAGCAAATAGTATCCCGTCGTATCCCTTTTTCCGATCAAAGTTGATTTGAAAAAAAATATTAATGAGTTTGCGAGCGGACCCTGGGAGCAAGCTCTGGACGAAACCAGGATTCGTTACCGGATGATGTTGAATCTATGAAGATTGTTTTACAATATTTATATAATTACAATTATTTCAAATAATTAGGCGCAAGGCTATCTTTAACAACAAGTAACAATATTTTGAATTTATTGGTTGACATTAGAAACGCAATTCCAATCTTTCCCCCTTTTCACTCACATTTTCCCCTTTACTAAGATAAGGAACTGACAAAGGTACCTACAAGCAGATACCGAACAAAAGTAAAATAGGTCAAAGCTAAAACTAAAAAAAGCTAAAGCTAAAAAACTAAAACTAAAGCTAAAGCTAAAACTCTTGCTCCCTCCGCTCGGTCAGGTTTGTACCAACTCTTCGTAATTGGTTATCAAGTTTTTTCTTTCTTCTTTTGTGTCTTTTGTTTAGTTTCTAACAATATTAGTTCACAAATCTCTTTAGGGACTGCGAAATCTGAATCCAAACCAACAGGAAATAAAAAGGGAAGGTGAGTGGTATAAGAGTGCAAGCATTGAGTGCAACTCGAGCCAACGCTTCGATTATGATGATGATGATGATTTTGGCGTACGTTAAATATACAGCGATATCAAAAAGAGAGAAACTTATTCTCCTGAAAACTAGTTTCGTGTTTTTTACGTGGAACCTTTATATTATTTCTAGCATTTATTTAGATAGAGTAACGTCTAGATATCAGATAACTGTTAGTAAACGTGTTTTCAAAATGAGCTCAATCTTTCCGGAGATTAATTACCCAAAAGACAGACAGATTGATGAAAATTAAAAAAAAATCTATTTCCAAATTTAAATCGATTCGAAAAAGTTAGCATATTAATGGGTTATTGTACATTGTCATAAAGTTAATTCGTCACAGAAAAATGTATGTTAATTAGTCACAGCTCAAAATTTAATTCAATTAAAAAAATATTTCTTAACAATTAATACTGCAAACAAACACTTCAATTATATTAATTGTATAGATCAAGATTTAGTAGATTCGAACGGATTTCCTGTTCCTGGTATAATACTTGTCTACCCAACCGCTCAAATGTACAATTTCTCATCTCGACGTTATTTATATTTGCGTCAAATTAGTTCACAATGTTGCCACAGTTAATTAGTGGCATATAACAAATGAGCGACGCCTTCCGGAACAATTATATACACACACACACACACACACACACACACACACACACACACACACACACACACACACACACACACACACACAAATACACAAAATATATTCAACATAATTTAATGTAAAGTAAGCATAACTTATAACGCAGTGAACATTATGTTATTACATATTTTTAGTGAACACACAATGTATATTATGTAGATACATCATAAAACAGAATAATAAAATAAATGTATCACTTAGGTGGCAGACAAGCACACGCCCGCCGAAAAGTGGTTAATGTGGTCTATGAACGTATGCAAGACTAGGGATGTCACAATCATGCTGCGAGGGTAGGAACCTTTTAATGCCTTACTGGAGGAACCACAGAAACAGTTGCTGGCACAGTGGCGGCGCACTATACCCGGTATACGCGCCTCCCTATACCCGGTGTTATAGCCCGATTCATCGTGGTACAAACACTCGAAGGGGGTCATCATGGCCTCGGGTCATCATGTTGGTTACTATCTCAATTCCAGCAACTAAGGACCCTAAGATGGAGTACGTTTTAGTCGGTTCGAGTCCGATATAATCTCCTCAACTGGCTTTGGTGGGGGGTATCCGTTGGGATTTTATAACGAACCAGTTGTTGCACTTTTAAAGAAATAGTGGAGAGGACGTAGTAAGCCTTCCCGAAGGGTGAAACCTGTACTCGGGTCCTCTCCGTGAGTAGCGGCGCTGCCGTGGAAACAATCACTACACCACAATGGCAATTCAAAGTTAATCCCGTCACCCTGACTGTCCACCTCTACATACTAGGCTATACAGAATCTGACTAGGGCATGCTATCGACACGACAGAAGAAAGAAGAAGGATAGTTGACCCCCCTTAACGACTGCCATAGATGTTCGTAAGACATTACTCTTATAGTACCTATACACAGAAATCAATTTACACTGTAACTTGTTTGCTACCTCAGTAGTATTAAATCCATATATAAAAAATAACGCTATCAATATTAATACCGCCTAGAGATGGATGTCAAACCTACATCTGAGCGCTATTTAAATATTAATATTTAATATTTACATTTTTAACTTTCACAGTTAATATGCTATTGATATTTCAGACGGTTGCGTGTAACTGGGGTAAAATGTGAAAGTTGTGACGTCACGCCATATATAATTTTTGTTTAATTATAGTCAAATATATGTGCATAGCCGTATGTGTGTTATTTTTTTTTTCAAATAAAACCGTTACGCTAAGAACTGGTATTTCGGTGAATGAGTTTTTGACTGTTACGTTATAGGTTATGGACGCAATACCCGTTTTTGTAGGTATTATAACTCATTGGTTGATTGGGAAGGGGAGGGGGGGAGAAGGTTAAGATACTATATGTGCTGTCAGTGTAGAAGACAAGTAAGGGTGTCTCAGTCTGGCCACTGACAACACCAAACCTCTCCAGTGAGCTCTGGATACCTTACTAACCACTACAAACACAACACAAGGTTATTAATAGCCGCGGTATTTTGTAGGGTGGAAGTACTCACCCAGTCGTACTGCTCAATTAGGACTGAAGATACCGTTTGTATTGCTGGGTTTTTTCGTGTACGACTACTTAGAACCGATTGTCATGGACATATATGGAAGTCTTTACGGATAGTTGGAGTCCTAAAAAGTCCAATAACATGGCCTTACTACAGTAGTTCGATATCACCCATAAATGTGGCAGTCATTTCACGGAAAATATAGAAGTTCATCCGCAATAGATGCGACTAAAACATTAACTGTTTCGATTTGGATCTTTTCCGAATACATACAGATTCGTATCTAATTCTATTTAGTAGTTTATGGGTAATCAAGTTAAATAAACCAACAAATAAATAAACTTTCACATAATAATAATCACCCTTGAATCACTGCACATTGCAACATAACTATTATTAGAAAACCTACAATAAAACTCGCCAATCGCTCCCATAAAAGTGATGGTTTCGTAACAGTAATTTTGTACTAATAAAAGTTCGTGTCGCTCGCAATAACGTTTATTTTCAAACTAAACTAAATAAAAGTAGTTAACGCTAAGTAAATTATCAATACAAAAGGTAAGTGGAGGTGAATTACGTATTTTTTTATTATAATAATATGACTGTTACAAAAAAAACCGTAGATTATGGTCCTCATCAGCTAATGATAAGACGTTATCTGTGACCACCCCAGAGAGAAATTCCTTCAGTGAATCAATCAATCAATCAATCAATCAATCAATCAATCAATCAATCAATCAATCAATCAATCATACAATTAGCCTATCACAGTCAACTGCTGGACATAGGCCTCGCCTAAGGTTTTAATATTCTTTCTCCGTCACCAATGTATGAATAAGTTATAGATTACTCAACAACTTATGCAAATTATTTTATATCCATATTTTAGATAAAATCGTATTTACATCTCAAAATGTATACTTTTGGCACTAATTTTATGTGTTGAAATATTATGTGAAATTCTAATCAAGATCTCCATAGGCCTTGGTGGAGACATAGTTATTGCAGCCATCTTGCTACTTAATAGTCTTTACCCTTGCCAATTTACGAATGAGGTTCGAGGACGGCAGATGGCAGTCGCCTCTGCCATTATGAGTCAAAACGAGTTATGAGTTATGAGTTATGAGTTATATGTCATTAGTTATGAGTTACATATATGCACAGTGAATAGGGCTTATAATAAGTACATGATATAAAGAAACGATTTAAAGATAATATTGTAGGATCGACCTTTTAGGATAATTTACATAATGCCATCTAAAAAACCCATAGTAAACTTAGCTTAACTAGCTTGTGTTATGGGTTCTAGACATATTCAGATACAATTTTATTGTTCATACACATCCAGGCCATAATTTTATTCACACAAATATTGCTGGCTAGTGTTTGATTTCCGCTAAGTGCAATAATCGGGAATCAAACCCCAGCCTCCTGAATAGCAGTCGTGTTCAGTTCCACAGGGACCATCAAGTGATGAGCGAACCTCGGATTACAAAATAAACCTACTAGTACCTACTACTATAAAATCGAAGCATGTTCAGCGCTTAACCGAATATCAATTTCCTATCTATAATAGTTATAGTTCGCCGTTGAGGAAACCGCGTTACGCAAAGTTACATAACCTTATCAGTCTCATCAGGTTACACTTCATTCCATCTAACTTCCGAGGATCACTTAGCACTTAGTAAGAATATAAATGCAAGAATTATACGTTTATCTTTCAAATGGTTACAAAAATCTTTGTAGAGAAATTGTGTGGTACAAAAGACATCAACGCATGCGGTGTTCCTCTCGAAGTTAAAATCATTTTTAGTTTTTCTAGCAACTTTGGTAGTATAGATTTGTTACAGTATTGCAAAGTTTTGTGTGAAGATAATTAAGTATGTCACTTGCACACGGTTCCCCTCTAAGCACCTATTACTAATAACTTTATGGTCCATACCTACAGCAGTTTTCTGTTTTTGTTTACAATAAACAGTTATTTATCTATGTCATCAAAGAAGAAGGTGCTCGTCGGGTCGATCGGGATCTACTTTATATAAGTATAGATATATTGTGAAATTTACTGCACCTCGCCTGATAGTATGCTGAGGTGCGTGCTTTCCCTGTTCGTTACCCAAAATGCTCTCGATCTGATATATTTAACTACGTAGTACGATCCCTACTTGATTGCATAATTCAACCTCAGGAATATATCTAATAATTATATAAAGGGATATGTACTATGTATTCATATTAGGATTCATAAACTATATTTAGTTTACTATTTTCAAACAAAACCAAACGTTCAAATGAAAACATACAACTCATGACAAAAGTCTTTTCTAGCAATCGTTCCCTTTTGTCTCTTAGTGGATAACACACTCTTGACGAATCTGTCCATGTTTAAAAAGAACACGGACAAGCACACAGTACACTTGATTGAAAGTAGTTACCGTGGCCATATTTGCATCATCAGGGGCGTCACACTCGTGCTGCCGAACCTATGGAAACCTTCTAATGCCTTTCTTGACGAAGCGGTAGGGAGGAGGTGGAGTGTGGGGTGAGAGAATTGTCACCGTTAGCGCGTGAGACAAATCGTTCTTCCCACTGGCAACACAAAACCTCTCCAATGAGCTCTGACTACAGCGGTTGAAACATAACAACACAAAAGAAGGTTATTTATTATTAACCCCCGTATTCTCTGAGCAGCTTGACCCATCTGAAGCATTCGAAATTTTTCCCAACGTTCTTAGGGTACAATATTAAAAAAAAGGGTATAACATTGAAGCCATCTACCGACAATCATACGAACTATCAGAAACAATGAACGATTTCAATCATTAAAAAACATTATTTTTTGATTACTCTGCGCAATTAATTATAAGGAAATTTATAGGCATTAATACATACATACATCCATACATATGCTCACGTTCGTCATCCCCAAAGGGGTAGGCAGAGGTGCATTAAACACCCACATTCAATCACCAACTAGGATTTTCGTCCCCACGTAATAGGGGGTGAGTGTATAAAAAAAATAGTTTTGACCCGATTTCTTGGTATGTGGTATAAACAATTCCAAAGAAATTAATTACGTGCTTAGCTGCACAAACACTACCAATTATCGTCTTGAGGAGTATCAGACGATCATCAGGCATTAATATGATAACTTCTAATTGATTAAGTATTAAAAAATAATTGATTTCGAATCCCGTCTAGACATCCATTCCATTTTTAAATTGAATTGAAAAAGAGAGCATAAATTATTCACTCAAAATTTCATTGAATTCAAATTGCATGTTTGCTACTAAATCCAAGTGTACAATATCGTGAGAACGGCGATTGGGCCGCGGCTCGGACAAGACTTATTGGTGCCATGTGACGGAATTTTGTTAACATGCCACAGCGCCATTGTGTGTCAGTTTCTTACAAATATGGAGTATCTATTTAGTGAATTGTCCTTGCGCTGTGAATGAATGCATTTAGAATGTAACAAAGGACCGCCTCTGAAACGGAATGATAGTGAACGCAGGATGTGCGGTTTCGATCCTCACTCAGTGTAAAAAATTATATTGTTTTTTTATACTTTAGGAAGGCTTACAGACTCATAGATAATTGAGTGAAAAACAAACAATATTTTCGAATTACTATTGACAAGTCTCCATATATTGATATATTGATATAATAAATTGATTTCCTAAATAAAAATGGATTACAATTACCATAACTACGAGTACAACTATACCTACAATTGTGATTTTTTACACCACTTAGGCGGCATACAAACACGCAGCCTACCTAATGGAAAGTTGTTACCTTGGGCTATGGAGGTTATCTACAGGGGCGTTATATAAAAGGGAAGTGCAGAAAACAAAAAAGGGTTTGTCTGCCTTACCAGAAACAACACCAAAACCTCTCCAGCAAGATCTGGCTACCTTACTTACCGCCGGAAATACAACTCTAGGTTGTTATTAGCCGGGATACTTTGTGGGTCAGAGATACTTCCCAGTTGGACTGCTCAATTAGGACGAGAGATATCATCATGTCCTACCTTCATGTGTCATAGAACGATTTTAAGGAAGAGAACTTTCACTCAAAAATGTCACTTGTGCAATGACCACTCTATAGTGGAATATTACATAAATGAAATACAATAAGTACATAAATAATCCGATACTTGTCAAGTCAGACCACATTCTAAGTAACTCTGCTTAATTAAGACGTAACTGAAAGTCAGGTACGAGTACAATTATTAATCCAAAAGTAAATACAATAATTAGTAATTAGAAAATGTCGTGACCTCGGCGGGGAGACTAAAAAGGCCTCGTATGGTAAATGCATCGTGAGACCGTATAGTCCAGCTATTATCACGTAGAATAATGCCCCTTGCTTTATAACTAAACAGAAATTTTCAAAACCAATCTAAAATCTTAATATACTAGACTTACCTGATATAAGGGATGTTGGCAGGGATGTGGTACTTTGAACCTGGATCGAAGTCCAGCTCGGAGCGCAGGACTGGGGGTTTGATGCCTTGGTACTGCTCTCTGTTGATAGAAATATACTAGAATTAAAATTAAAATAAATAGAAATGTGTGAGTAAAGAGCCAAAATAGAGTATCTCAGTAAGGCCACGGCCGGAGTAACCAAATCGAAATATCTGTGTATTCAAAGGTATGATACATAGGTTATCACGATCATGTTAAAAAAATTAATAAGGAGACATGCCAAGAAGGCTATTTATTATAAAATCCAAGATTATTCGAATGACAAACAAACTTAGAAATTAAGTGTTCCTTCAACTTGCAAATGCAAATTATTGTAACTATAGTAGGTAAATATTTGTAAATAAACCAAAAAAGTAAAGCCCGCTGAGTTTCTTGCCGGAGTTTTCTCAGGATGGATCCGTGTTTCGAACAGTTTCTCTATTTGCTAAGCTAAACTAAAATATACATTTTTATTGATAACGTTTTATAAGTTCTGTTTAATGGTATACACAAAATAATTTTTGAATTTAAAGAGTATGTTAGGCCGTCAGTCCCAGTGGTCATACGAAAATCTACGACAGTCATCTAAAAAGTCCAATATCTGGTTTAATTGTAGTACTTCAATAGCACCAATACTTATATGGCATATGGCAGTTGCTTCACGGAATATATCGAAGTTCAGACCCCGCGCACTTTTAATGAAAATAGCGGATCCCGGGCTCCGAGGGAACAGATTCGAATGTGACGGGATCAACACAAGGATACAATGCTTATAATATGTCTCTCAACTAGCTGTAAAATAAAGTAAATAAATTACTACTTTTCCATTAAAATCATTTATTGTCTGTATTTAGTCTTATAACGAATGAAACTAGTACAGCTCTGCAATCCAAAAAACAATAAATTCGAATTAAGAAAGTGTTTGCTAATCGTTTCTGTCCCTGCACTTATTTCAAACACACATTAAGACTGTATGTAATGTTCGACGTAAGCATGTGATTAAAAAAAATAGGGCAATTGGTCAATATACAAAAGTTTGGTTTTTATATAATAGAATGCATTCTGTAACTGAACGTTTTAGGGAGATGTTACAGCTATAAGCGGTAGCGGAAAAATTTGAATAAAGAATTGACTTGATACTGTGTCGACTATATTATACTGTTGATACATTCAACAGGTAATCGAATATCTATGTTTTTTTTTTCAAGATACCTACAGAATTTATGAGCCATCATAATGAATTGAATAATTATAAGTAAAGTTTTATAGTATTAGCACGGCAAAATGAAATTCTTTAATAACTTTTTACTTTTTACCGCGTATATTATTCATTACGTTGCAGGTAACCAGATTAAACCCGTATTGCAAAGATATATATATAATTCACATAATATTATTGTGTTAATTCTTATAAACAGCCACATATATTCTGCATATTACAGAACCTTAGACTAGTACTACATAGGAAGGAAGAAAATAAGAAAGAAAGAAAGAAAAAATAAATTCATACATACTGCTATGCTATACTATGCTGTCTTTCTTTGAAGAACTTGACAAATATGTATAATATGTATTTATTTACAAAAAAAACGTATCAAGTATGTTTATCCACAGTCTAAAATCCATAACACAAACTATTTAAACTATGCTTACCATGGGTCTAGATGGCGTTGTGTAGATTGTCTTATATTTAATACCTGAGAATAATTTATTGTAGACTAGATAACATTTACATAAAATCCGCTACCGCTTATCACTATGAACGAACCCTTCTCGCTTTTATCTGAGGTATGAACCCGTTACTCGGAGTCAAGGCCGAGCGCCGACCGCAATCCCATCACTTTTCTTAAACCAGTTTGTTAATATAAGATTCAATCGTTATGGAAATCTGTACTACTGAAATATTTCTATGAAATATTTTTGTTGAAAATAAAAACTGTTTTTCATTGGATTTTATTGTAACACAATACAAGGTTATCATTAGGCGCGATGCGAACCGGCTGTTAATTGACCTCTGCCTACGCCAAAGGGCAATTAGCGTGAGCGTATGTATGTGTGTATGTAGTATGTGTATCATTTCTTCACATGTTATTTTCACATTGTAACACTCTGTACAGCTACTCAATTTTAACCTTTGTAGCAAAATTAAGCATATATCACACTTTTTTATACTACTTAGGTGGCAGACAAACACGTGATGGAAAGTGGTTACCGTGGCCTATGGACGTTTGCGACACTAAGGGCGTCACATTCGTGCTGCCGACCATGTAGAAGGGAGGGGGAAAGTGGTAGAAGAAAACGGAGAAGGTTAAGAGAGTTTCTGTGCTGTCAGTGCAGAAAATAAAGAAGGATTTCTCAGTCTTCCCACTGACAACATAAAACCTCTCCAGTGAGCTCTAGCTACCCTACTCACCGATAGGAACACAATACAAGCTTATTATTAGCCGCAGTATTCTGTATGGCGGAGGTACTTCCCCAGTCAGACTACACAATTAAGACGGGAGATACCGTCATGTCCTACCTCCTTGATAAATTATGTATATGTTCATAATATTCTATACAACCACTCTATTTTAACCTTTATAACGATATTAAGCACAAATAACGTAAGTCTAATAATGGCATTAAAGCATCACAATACGCTGCATACATAACACTTGTAAGATTAATTTCCAAAGACATCATGTCTTACTCGAGCAATGATGGATGGCGTTTGATTTATGCATAACGTAACGAAACTTCGCAAAAAAAAACAATACATAATTTGTCTACTCTTGTATTTTAACGTCTCGACAATAATAAATCACCCTTGGAAATGTGAGTCACATATTTCGTAATATCAGTGTTATGTTACTTTTGTGGTAATGCTAGAAGTAATAGAGGCCTGTCGATGTCACTAATGACTACAATGTGGTAGTAGATCCACTATTTTATTACCACAAAAATACCCTATTGGTCAGCAGCACGGGACTGCTTCTGGCGCTGCAAACGTCCATAGGCCACGATAACCATTTTCTATCAGGAAAGCCGTGTGCTTTCATATCACCTTAATGGTATAAAAAATACCCATCTGGATGGTAAGATGCCAGGATGATGTCCAGATGACAAGGGAGATAGATTAATCACTTTCGTTTTTATATATGTGCCTACTCTTTGTTTGGGTGTACGGAGCCCTATGTTCTCACCAGATAAAGTGAAAACTTATCATTCGTACACCTGCTTTTTAAATACATCATCAATGATAACCCCTCTCCTCTGTATTGAGCTGTTTGAATAGATTATGTCAGCCTTTATGTATTTAGTTACAAGAGGTACGATAATTATAGTCAACATGGATATGATCCCGGTCGCATTTGAATCTGTCTCCTCACACCCTAGTGAATCCCGGCCTCCTTCAGGTGTAGCCCCGTCTACCCCAACACTTTGCACACGCCACAGCTTATTCTACAAGGGTGACAGGTAGCTCTCCACTCCAACCTCCCTAAGCGTCTCCTTCAGACGGGCGCACGATAAAAAAAGGCCTACACTCTTGGGAAAGAGATGTGACTATGTATTTTTTATAATGAAATGTGAGAGAAATCTATTCCATGGGAAAACATGAATAGTTTTGATTGATTTATCTACGAATGAAACCAGCCAATCCTGTTAATACATAATATTGTATAACTATTTCTTTTTATGTTTTTGTGATCTCATAACTACCACATACATGTTCTATAGTTGCCGTAGGGTACTAATTGCCATTATTAAAGTACACCCAAATAAAAAGTTTCGTTGACAGAACCCACCATTAAACAATAATACAGTTAAGTCGATAAAAATCATAATGAAAGTCGCAGTTACAACTCGCCTTAGGCACTTGTTAGACACTGTTATATACTCTAGGCAATTATTAATTTAAGAAACATATAATCAAAAAAGTTGTATCATGACACTAACAAACCAAGGTATGAGCTGGTTACCTCTTAAGGCTCGTACCCAAAATTTGATCGCTGGACTGTATTTTGGTTTCCCAAGCGACTACAACATAGATCGTTCAAGAATGGCATTAGACGGTTTTTTTTCAATATCAGTAGCGTTACTGGTATTGCGCTCTACTTTCCATAATTCATAGGGAGTGAACTGGGCTGAGCCCTTTGAGGCTGAGTGGATATAGCTGTATATTTGTATGTCTAATGGTAAATACGCCTATTCCTTTGTTACCTTGTGCGACACCGCATGGGAAGAGAATGTAGGGTGGCCCAAATTCCACTCTGTCTCCACACACACGGAAATATTAAAAAATCAATACTAATATTTGTACTGATCATTAATCGAACCTCCACGGACCTATGATATCAAATAAGAATCAAAGAATCAATTTCGTTTATTCAGTTTAGGCACATAAAGAGCACTTACTCGTATGAATGTCTAAGTTTTACAATAATTATGTACCAACATTTGGCAAAAATATAATAATTTATAATAAATAAAACACTAAGCAAATAAATAAATTAATTAATAATATATCGCAGATTAATTTACTTCTTTAAAATAAGACCGTGAACACAACATAAGTTTATTCGGAAATCAATCCAAAGTTAATTATGTTGTCTTCGGTTTTAGGGTTCGTAACCCTAAAACCGAGACCGAGCCGAGACCGAGACAACATAATTAATTTTGGCTACAGATCATTTCTTGATGATACACTCGGCTGTCTAAACCATACACTTGATTCATGAAGCCACACAAAATTTCACTGTTTGACCTAGAAGATTATCTATTTTCACCCGCAGTCGACCGATGATGTTACGTCATCACCATCCATTGCGTGAACTACCTTATCTAACCAGAACCTTATTAGGCTTGACTAACTGTAACGTAACTCTGCGCGTTTGTATTAACCGACACATTTAAATTGGTTGCTGTTTAATTTCTGTGGAGCAGAAAAGGGCCACTCCATCAATCCATCTGTATTTTATAGTGACGTAGAAGGTGACAATGGGATTGGGCTATTTTCCATCTGACAATAAACATTCAGTCCGTAATAAAGTTCCAACCTGACAGTAATTATCGTCCCGTGCCCCCTTTTCTCCTTCCTAGGTAGATGGAACTGAAAAGCACAGTTGGCGAAATATGCGTGATAAAACACCTCTGCCTACCGCTTTAGGGATTTACAGGCGTCAATACCTGTATGTATTTAAATAAGATCAGTTTTACGCGAGTATTTTCTTCTATGGTTGAGCATCGGAAGCAATAGTACACATTGAAAGAAGCCTATGTCCAGCAATAAACTGCTATATACTAATTGATATCTTCTATATTAACCATTTGAAATCTGTGGTCTACCCACGTTGCGATTGCGTTTGCAATTCATTGTCAAGTAGAATGATACGCCTGTAATGAGCTGTTGATAATGGTTAAAACTTGAACGAGTAATTGCTCGAGGAAATATGGGATTAGGGCGATAAATCAACTTTAATGTTACTGTGTCATGCGTATGGATGGGCATAATCATGGTTTTTATATTATTACATGATTGATATATTTAAAAACCATGATTCAGTGGTATTATGACTCAGCGAAGTACAATAACTATGTATGTCGACAAGCATGTAAGGTGTATAATAGCAGTTTGCTATCCCATGTCTATCCCAGCTATAT
Organism: Pelosia muscerda; assembly: GCA_963691645.1. Taxonomy (NCBI): domain Eukaryota; kingdom Metazoa; phylum Arthropoda; class Insecta; order Lepidoptera; family Erebidae; genus Pelosia; species Pelosia muscerda. The sequence goes on from OY829105.1 coordinate 1,928,655, forward strand.
ATTTCAAGTTGGCCAAACTTTATGTTGAGGTGCGTCCCACCTACCATAATAATATACATCTTCATGACATCATATAAGAATCAACGGGATATATTTATCATGTTTGTTTATATATGATTTTATCCCCCGTATCTTCTCATGTGGTGCCGTACAGGACGACTAAGAGCACATCCCTGTTTAAATTCAGATGGATACAGCCTGCACTCAGCCTCGGATGTGTGTAATCAACAATAGTACCCAGAATGCGGTAATAGGCTCACCCTTATTATGTGGCACGGAATACATCATCATTCTCTGAACCTTTTCCCAACTCAGTTGGGATCGGCTTGCCAGGCTAACTGTGAATCGGCTGAACTATTTTCCGTGCGACTGCCTTCTGCCCTTCACAACCAATGGTCCAATGACCAATGGCGAAATCGAAGTTCCAAGTTAGATTGGTTGGATTTTTGAGGGCTCCAACTACCCGTAACGACTGCCATAGATGTTAGTATGGCAACCGGCACCGACGGCTTAACGTGCTTTTCGAGGCACGACCAAACCAGTACAAACAGCCATATTCATGCATGCTACTTTTTGCACAGAGTGTGGATCGAACCCACACCCCGTGTGTAGCATTCGTGTGACTAACACCACACCACGGAGACTGCTGGGATAGAATACAATGGTGGATGAAATGTAGATATTAATTAACCTCTGCCTACACCGGGATTTGTTACAATAATAAACAGTTTATTTTCTTATTAAAAAGTTACAGACCTGAGTCTCCACCAGTGACAATTGTACTGCTCCTTGCGAACATCACCCGTGAACACGTCCCATCTCCACTTGTCCATGACTAGAGCAAACGGTAGGAACGATAGCTTGTCCATGGCTTGGGTGAACAAATAATTTATATCATGAGCGGTATCGTCCACGGATCTCTGGACTAAACCGAGAGTTTGGAGGTGCCGAGGAGATGAGACGGAAAGAGCGATCGTCTCGCCAATGGCCTCATGGAAACCTGTGGACAAATAATGAGAAATTTATTTAATTTTGGTGCCCAAAGCTAATTTAGATATAGAAATGTTCTTCATCTGACAGTAGAAAATATACAACCTAGGACAAAGTGCTCACTTTGCGACTTTATGCCCAAGGCATAAAGTCCGCCTTTGTACGTTATTTTTTAAATGCGCAAAAAGTTTGACTATAATAGAAAATGATCTATCGCTTCTTCACAGGGGTCGTCAACTGACTGTGTGATTGTGTACGCTTCTTTATCAATTACGATTAAATCTCTCTGTTACGTACACCAAAAATATATAATTAGTGAATTGTGGGCGTGCACCTCTGCTCATCCCTTCGGATGTAAACAGATATAATCACATAGCTGATTATGCTAATGTTAATTCTAGATGAGAAAGTTTGTGTGTCTATGAGTTGAAGATAATATTAATTACTTGTAAAGTGTGTGTAGGTAGGTGCATAGTTTGGATGTATCATGTACAATATGTACATTCCTCTGTGGCGTGACTTTAGTGAACGCATCTGCTACGCAGGAGGCGCGGGTTCGAATCCCGCCAGTGCAAATATTATTATGCATTTATACATCTATTAGTACCGGTCTGGTCGTGCTCGGTTGTTGTACGAACATCTATGGCGGTCGTTACTAGTAGTTGGAGCCCTAAAAAGTTTAACCACTCGTTTAGAATTATACATTTAATTAGGTTTAGGCGAAATGCGGGTGTTTAATACACCTCTGCCTACCCCTTCGGGGATTAAGAGCGTGAGCATGTGAATCGAAGAATCGTGAAAATAATGCCTCATTTCTAACTCGACAGATTTAATGATGATGGTGCGTTACTGCATTTGTTCGGAGCGTATAGATGTAACTTTATGATTGCCAATATATGTGTGATAAATTCTGTAACAAAGATGGTATAATGAAACAATAGGGCATTTATGGCTGTAACTAGGCCGGAAAGATTGGTATAACAGTGTAATGTTGCTGTGTTGTTTGAAAACTTCTAGATTTATTTTGTTGTTTGCAAAATAAAATTAAGAAGAGCACTATACCTGTAAAGAGATTTGCAGAATTGTTTTTAATTCGAATAAGTAAAAATTAATTCAGTCTTTTTTTAATATATTTTCTTTTAATAATGGGTTTTGAAAAAGAAACATTTAAAAAGATAGTTTCGTTCGACCGGCACACTAAAAGATTAACTAAAAGATCACAGCCGCATAAAAAGCAATACAGTCCCAAAACTACTAATAAAAAAAACATATATATTGGGGGGAAGGGAGGAGGGGGGGGGTCACCACTCACCCGTGTTTCAACAATCCAACGATAACAATAGATATTGGAATGTCAAACCGCCTATTCAAAGCAAGTACTTAAAAGACTTCTTACCAGGGGGGAGATGTATGAAATGTATGTATGGGTAACGGATTTCCGCCAGGTAACGCCTACATCTATATCGAAACTACTAATAGTTCGCACAAATCCCACCCGTTCTCTATATAAGGGGACAAGAATTGCCAGAACTGTTATTCAACGTAGGTGTCGAACTAGAAAGGTACGGAAACATATTGATTAGGTTGCAAACAGGTTTGATACTGTAACACAGACGTTATGTATCAATCAACTGTATCCGGATTGTATTTTCTAATAGGTTCTATACCCACTATAGAGATATGAAGGCAGGTTAAGTAGGTTTCACCTTTTTAAACATAAAAGCGACCTAATTTGAGTACATAACATTTTTTTATCCAGGAGACGTCAATTTGACTTCACGTCAACAGATGATGAGCTGAAGCAAAGACTCAGGAAAGAGAGTCACCATTACAAACACGTATAGTGTTACTGTAGGAAGAAGGAAACACGTGAGTTGATAAGGCATTCCAAGACTTAATGGTGCGGCAAATTAAAGACTCACTGAACCGCTTGGTTCTGGATGCAATATATATGTAAGCGGTTGAAAGCATCTGATGAAGCTGTCACATCAGCCACTATTGTAACAATTTTATTTCATGGCGCTTTTCCATCCATCAGGCGAGGTGAAATTAAAAAAAAAATTAAAACACTAACGTTATTAAAATTGATATAGAAACTGAGAATTGACTATGAAAGCATTATGCTATTGTAGGAACCACTTTCCATCAGGTGGTTCGTGTGCATGTCTACCAACTAGGTTGGAGGGTGCAACCTGGCCGAAACATCAAGCAAATCAAAAGGTAAATTATTGTTTTTACCTTATGATCGCGCTTCCGAGAGCACGTTAAACCGTCGGTCCCAGTTAGCACGTTACGAACATCTATGGCAGTCATTACGGGTAGTTGGAACTCTCAAAAATCCGAGTAGCCTAACTTCAGAACTACGATATCGCCCATTTAGTTGTGAAGGTCCGATGGCAGTTGCTTCATGAAAAATATTGAATTTCAGCCGCATCTTAGTTAAACTAGAAAGCCGACCCAACTGAGTTAGGAATAGGCTCAGAGAATGATGACTATGATCTCATTAATACCAATGTTTCATATATCATGCAACGCAAAAATTTAAGAGTGAATATAAGTCAATAAATAAGTATTAATACGATACTTTCTATCACGCATCAACTAAATAAACATCATTACAGAGGCATATAACATTCCCCAAACCGTCTCTAAACCATGTAAATAAGATCATTTAAATACACACACGGATTAGTTGCAAAACTAACATAAAATTACATAACATAATCTTGCATTGTTACCGTCATCGGAACTCACCTATATTTTGACCGGTTCGTGATATGCGTGATAAAACGCGTGCACAGAAAATAAAAAAACCTTACATTTGTGCGTGAGATTTTGCGTTATGTAAATGACGCAGTACAATAGTAATACAAATGACACGCTTAGATCATCTAACGGAAATATTCTAATAATATGTTTACAACCACAAGCGTAGAGTAACCGTGGTAGCCTAGTGGTATGGGTAATGGATTGCTGAGACGAGGTCTCGGGTACGAACCCAGGTTTTACCATGGTATTCACCAATGACTTCGATGCTTTTCGAAGTTATGTGTGTATTTATCTCAGGCTTATAAGTGCCCGGTTTATGGCAATAGACTCGCCACATATTACATTAGAACCTAAACATAAACTGGCGAAATGTGGGTGCTAGCACCTTTGCCTACCCCTTTGGGGATATAGGCGTGAGTTTATGTTATGATTACAAAGTAACAGGAACCAGTAATGATATTTTTCTTTTTGACGCATTTTTCATACCTTTCAGGTAGCAGATGAGCATACGGCCTACTTTATGGTAAATGGACCGTCTATGGATATTTGCAACACCAGAGACTCACGCTTACGACCCTGAGGAAGATTATGTATTGGTCATTTTCTAACTGCTTTACAGCTGAGCTTCGATATTTTCCCTAAAGTTACTGCCAGCTGGCCGCCACAACCAATAGGTAAAAGCGATATCGAAGTACTGCAGTTAGACCAGTGCTTGGACTTTATAGGGCTCCAACTACGACAACTACCGTAGATGTTCGTTTGATAACAGAGGCTTAACGTGCTCTCTGAGGCAGGGTCAGACCTGTGGAAATAGCCATTGCATACAAATATTTGCATTGAGCGGGGATCGAATCGGCACCTATTTTACAGCATGGCCACGCCACGTCACCTTGTCGTCATAGACTGGAGTTAAAGTAGTCGTCTTATGATTTTTTTGCGGTCGGCACTCATTAGTTAATCATTTTATTACAAGTGCTATTATATTTATCGGTAATACACGAAGAGATGCAAGTCGCAGGCGCAAGTGAAAGTTGCGTCGCGGATGTTAACCTGCTCCCGATTGATAAACTCAAGCGCACCAACATGGCGGAAATTATCGAGATATCGATGAAACTATATTGAATATATTCTGTTGAATTCTATTTTAAATAAGGTTATATTTTCGCCTGATACTCTCGTAAACGTTAATTGGTAGAGCTTGTATGGATATGCACGTAATTAATTTCCTAAACGGGTCAATTTATTTTCCAAATTTATTTTGCTGCAACAATTATTATTTATTATAATATCACGCCTATTTCCCCGAAGGGGTAGGCGGAGGTGCTAGCACCCACATTTCGCCAGTTTATATTTAGGTCCCAATGTAATAGGTGGCGAGCCTATTGCCATTAACCGGGTACTTATAAACCTACGATAAATACACACGTAACTCCATTACCCATACAAATAGGCTACCGCGGTTTCTTTTTCGGTTCGGTTCATTTTCGGTTAGGAGTTTATTTTCGGCAAAGTGCCCGATTGGCAGCAATAGGGTCGGCCCCTTTTACCTGGGACCGAAAATCATAGTTGGTGAAATGTGGGTGTATAATACACCTATACCTACCCTATCGGCGATTACGGGCGTGAGCATAATGTATTTATATATGTATGTTTTTATTTTACTTTTATCTAGGACACGTCAATTTGACTTCACCTCGCCTGATGATAACCTGTAGGCATAGTCTCAAAAAATGGGTCGCCATTACAAACACGCACAGTGTTACAATAGTAGCGCTCAGTTTGACGGCCTCATCACATGATTTCCACGGTCCGCTTAAAGCGCTCGGGACTGTAGTAGGAAGAAGGAAATACGTGAGTTGGTAAGGAATTCCAAGACTTAATGGTGTGGCAAAGAAAAGACTGTTCGAACCGCTTGGTCCTTGATGGAAAAATAAGTCCTGTGTGGGAAGAGAGAGGGTGGGACTAATTGGTTATATTGCCGGACGGATGATCTGTCCTGTTATGTTAGTAATTTGATCTTAACATTATTGTTTGAAGAAAATATGAAGACAAAGCGTGAAAAGTATAAGTTGATCTCTTCTGGTTGTCGATTGATGTTAATTTTTGTTTAGTTATTATTGATAAGCCGCTGACCACAGTAAAGTCTTAAAACATGGCAATAATTGAACGGCTTTTATATTACCAACTGCATAAATAACTTTCTAATCTCATATAAATGTATAGAATTACACAGTTACACTTGAAGTTGGTGGATGATAGCCGTTCAATTATTGACTTATTTTAAAGGTTCATGGTACCGCCTTGTTCGAAGTTTTTATACTTTACTAGCTGACCCGGCAAAAGTGGTTTTGCCTTATAAATTTTAAGGGTGAACGACCCTTATCACTAAGAGCTATGATGAAAAAATAGATGTTCTCAGACCTACTCAAAATGCTTACAAAATTTCATGAGAATCGGTCAACTCGTTTCGGAGGAGTACGGGAACGGACATTGTGACACGAGAATTTTATATATAATATTAAGAAAATAACAATATTTTCTTGATAATATTTTATTTATAAAATACCCTCTAACCAATTCAACATCAATTGGTTGTGTCAGGACTGTATTTAGGTTGGTAGTTTAGGTAATATCCAGGATTCCAATTCGGGACTACTAAACTATAAACACAGTGAACAATAGCCATGATATTTCGTATTGAAAAATAACAAACAAGTACAGTGTAAGCTGAACTTGACCTCGTTGCGCTCGCGCATACAAGCTAACAAAAACTTTGTAGTAGGTATTTGATGGCACACAGATTTCGACGCTAGACTTAACTACTAGATGTGGCTTTTATTTTTTTAAATTTAAATCTTAACCGACCGTTAAAAATACGTAGTATAATGTTTAAATAATTATAAATGCGTTTATTTATTGTATTATAAATCATCATTCGGAAACGGTGTATATCCGTCTAGCGGATATTACAGATTAGCTCACACAGCATCTTGAGAGTATTATGAGAAAAATGAGAGTACGATTGCACACTATGTATCACTATGCACAGTATCCTAACATACACTCACGCTTTTATCCCCGAAAGCATAGGCAGAGGTGCTAGCACCCATATTTCCCCAGTTTATATTTAGGTCATAGGTCCCAATGTAAAAGGTGGCGAGCCTATTGCCATTAACCGGGAACTTATAAGCCTGCGATAAATACACACATAACTTCGAAGAGCATCGAAGAGTCATTGGTGTGTGCCATGGTAAGACCTGGGATCGAACCCGAGACCTCGTCTCATCAGTTCATTACCCATACCACTCGGTTACCGTGGCTATCCTAGTGTCCTAGTACTGTCAAAAATGTATCTAGGCTATTGTTACTAAGACTAGCTTTAAGATTAGCCGGAGTGATACACCCCGCAGAATGAATATGGTCCCCGCCACTACGGCTACGGCCGCGATGGAGACTAGGTTATAGACTATGAGGTTCACTATTATTAAATGTATAAACTTCTCATCTCTCATCTCATAACACCACGTGTAGGTATGTCAAACGAGATTCCACCTCAGCCTTTTTTTCTAAAATGGCACTCTTAAAAATGACGAGTAATAAAGGGAAACTCAAACTTCATATGGAATCGAGATTAGCGCTCGGATGCATAAGAAATTTCATATCGGGTTCAACTCTATATCAAATTAGCACAGTTAAACTTAATGTCACTTCTAAATATTCAAAGTTTGTGGTGACAAGATCGAGATGCGCGTGACTTACGCAACGAGGCACTGTAATCGTTTATATTAATTTCCGCAAATTTTCTACAGGATACACGACTGAATAGTGTGCGTCTATTTAGTTAAATATCGTTTTAAAATTTATACTCAGAGGTAGTTGAGTGTATCTACGTTCTATTCGTCTTTTGAATTCTGTACTATTTTGCATCACTTGGAAATCGTCTGAATTTGTACTGGGTAATTTTTTTCCGTATTGTAACTAAACCTTGAAAAACTTTTTTGTCATAGTTGATTCGAATCAATGGCAGTTTATATGCAGAAACCAGAAACCTAACCTAACCACTAACCTAAAATATAAAATGAAACCAAGAATTCGAAACCCTACTACCACGTACCATCTCTACCCATACGGTACGGAACAAGATGGCTTAGTGTAATTTTACCAAAAGTTACTTATGGTTAGACAGCGTCAATAAACTAGAGCGAAGTCTTGTTACTCTACAAGAAAATAAGTAAACTCATGCTTCTAAACTAGTTCTTGTAGTGGGTTAGTGGCATGTCTTCATACAGTTTTAGTTTCAAATTGACCAGGAATTTTGGAGCCCACTGTAGGTGTACTATGTATAAAAATACACGAACTCGTGCCCAAAACTTCAAATCTTGTGTATCCGAACAGCAAAAAAGAAAAGAAACACTGAAAGATGGCACATGTATCAGTCGTACGTCCAATAATTTTACGTCGATTCATGCAGTTTCCCAACGTGCTGTGTTCCACATTTCGCAACCAGTAACTACGGCTTAGATTTAATTATTATGTAAAATAAAACGCAGTCGCGCTTGTTATTTAACTATTGTACAATAACAGACAACAACCCGTTGTTTATAAATACGAGTACATGTACAGTACCGAATGTTTGAGATGATACGTCGAGAAAAAGAGTGAGAATTCGGATAACATCGACAAGTTTTGTTTTTGTAAAAGATTATTTATATCGTAAACAACCGCGGTAGCCTAGTAATATACTACTAAGACGAGGTCTCGGGTTCGATCCTAGGCTACCATGGCACACATCAATTACTTTTCGATGCTTTTCGAAGTTATGTGTGTATTTATTATCGCAGGTTTATAAGTGCCCGGTTAATAGCAATAGATTCGCCACCTATTACATTGGGACCTAAACACAAACTGGCGAAATGTGGGTGCTAGCACCTCTGCCTACCCCTTCGGGGATAAATGCGTGAGTTTATGTTATGTGTTATTTATATCGTACAGTGCATATCTATAGTTTTATATCTTTTGAGAGTAGTTAAAACCGGAGATATAGCATTTTTGATGTATTTATTAGAAGGAAAGATATTGAAGGAGAGGGGAGATACCCACCTTACACACGGTTTGACAATCCCAACGATAGTAAGCGCAAAATATTGACATCATATTGTTGACCGGCGGAGTTTTGGTTTTTTAACTGTTTTCGTTATGTAGTCCATCATCATCATCCTTGTGTAAGTACCGGTCGCAACCGAACCTGTCACCTCGGAGCCCGGAGTTCTACTAGACTTTTTGTAATCTAACTGCGTCGCTTCAATATTTTCCGTGAAGCGACTGTCATCTTGCCTCCACAACCTATAGGTATATGCGACATCGCAGTAGTACAGTTTGTTATTGGACTTTTTAGAGCTTCAAGTACCCATAACGACTGCCATAGATGTCCGTTCGACAATTTGGATCTATTCATGTATAAATATTTGCGTTGAACGGGGAATGAACCGGGGCCTCCTACGTAGCAGTCTCGTTCAGTACGCCATGCCACAGAGGCAGTCTGTTTTCGTTACATATGTAGTAATAAGAAATATTACTTTCACGTTAAGTGAAATGTAAATGGTTAGACAATTAGTCCCATCGTGAGCTGTCACTCAACGATCACAGTTCTAAGTAACTTTCCGATTACATTGCACACAGTTATTAACCTACATACGTGAAATAATATTCCGCTATTAGGTATATTACCTGTATAATTCTACTGCAGGTAACTATTCTAGTCAATACTTGCTTTGAGGACACTATATCAACCTCGATAATCTACTTAAGTGAATAAAAATGACTATTTTGATAGACTTTTTGATAAACCTATTTAACTTTCATTAAAGAAAGGTTTTATAAATGGCGGACGTTATCACTTCCTCTCGCTCGCACACTAGTACTGTCTATACTCACTCACACGCGTACCGTCAACACAAAAAAAATATTGATCTTTATTTTCTTCCACGCTCTGTGCTCTTGATGCGATGCATAAAAGAAAGGATTCTTAAATGTCGGCTTGTACTTGCGTTGACAGATAGTACACCTAGCATACAAAATTTCATTTTTTTTTCAGTTAAAAAAAATATAAACAAGACCGTTGTTCATAATAATGTTAGTTCTTTATTTTAATCAACATCATGATCTTCCATGATCCTCCTTATAGAATGTAATATACGTGCGTTTTTCAGGATGAAAGGACTCAATGTGCGTTTAAAAGGACTCTATGTGTAAAAGTAGGTACTGTTTCCGATGAAAACAAAAATAGATGCCGTCACGTGTCGCGGGCGAAGCCGCCGGCCGCAGCTAGTTTTATATGCTAGCTGTACTATCTGTCAACGCAAGTACAAGCCGCCATTTATAAAACCTTTCTTCAATGCATAATAATATAGATCATGAAAATGTCTGAAACATAGACATGAACATTACTAGCGTAACTTTTTTTTGTTTATATTACTTAGGTGGCAGTCAAGCACACGGCTCCCCTGATGGGAAGCGGTTACCGTGGCCTATGGACGTTTGCAACACCAGAGACGTCACACACATGCTGCCTACCCTGTAGAAACCTAACTAACCTAATTAGAACCATAGACTCATTTAGTACCGCATTACCGAATTAAAAATATCAGTAGCAGCGACTTCTGACTTTTACTATAGACAATTTTACGTCGTTGTAATACGTTAGTTGATAGTGGTTACTTAAAAAAGTAAGTTTTATGATTCGTATATTCTGTCAATTTCATTTCCTAGGTTTTGTATAAAGATACTTATGTCACTCGAATACTTTGTTCCTCTAAGGAGGTAGTTCGCAGCAGTTATCTAGGTAGCTAGTTAACCACGGTAGCCTAGTGGTATGGGTAATGGACTGCTGAGACGAGGTCTCAGGTTCGATCCCAGGTTTTACCATGGCATACACCAATGACTTTTCGATGCTGTTCGAAGTTATGTGTGTATTTATCGCAGGTTTATAAGTGCCCGGTTAATGGCAGTAGACTCGACACCGATTACATTGGGACCTAAACATAAACTAGTGAAACGTGGTAGCTAGTACCTCTGCCTACCCCTTTATGTTATGTTATGAAGTTATCTGCGTTTTTATTTTGTGCGGGTTTGAACATTCAGATGCTCCATATTGGTTCTATGGTATAGACCATATGACTTTTAAGGTCCCCTAGTATCTACACAAACGAGACCGACAATCCTAATTCTACCAACATAATGCCCCCATTACACGTTCACTAACTATCTATAGTTGACAGATCGCTTCACAACACACAAAGGTCTTCGCTAACTCAATTATATGAGACACACATATAATTCAGTCTTTCACGGCAGTTTACTTTTGAAGGTTCACAGTGAATGATGAAAAACTTGTCTGTCATTGTTTTGGTGGTGGTTAGCCTATTATACAGTGTCAGATATGGTAAGATTAATATCTATATATATTATAATTAAGAGGTAAAGTTTGTGAGTGTGTGATGTTCAAGAAAATAATCTCTGGATCTACTGAACCGATTTTGAAACTCTATTACTAATAAAGTCACATTAATTTACATGAATTATGAGTGTTCTAGGGTCATGACGCTATCAGGGAAAGCAGTGAAAACGGTATTTCGAGCCGTGGGTCGTCTTTTAATTTTATTGATTGTGAATTTTCTTTAAGTATTTGACCATACAGATTAGATTTTATCCTCTGTTTAGTCTTAGTGGCGTGGCGGGTTCGATTACCGCTCAGTGCAAATATTTGTATGCATAAATATGACTATTTGCACTAGTCTGGTCATATGCCGGAGAGCACGTTAAGAAGCCGTCGGTCCCGGTTGCCATACGAACATCTATTTCAGTCGTTACGGGTAGTTGGTGCCCTCAAAAGGCCGACTAGCCCTACTACAGAACTTCGATATTGCCAATTTGGTTTTGGAAGTCCGATGGCAGTCGCTTCACGGAAAATATCGAAGTTCAGCCGCATCTTAGTAACTAGAAAGCCGACTTCATCTGAGTTGAATGAGATGACAGGTTAGATTTTAATTATATTTAAAACTAGAACTTAATTTTAAGTCATACTATTAAAGTTGCAGGTCTTCGCTGTTTTTTATAACACTTAGACAAGCATGTATACGTCCTAAACTTTCTGTCTGTCTTGCCTGGATAGCATGTATAGTGCTCATTTATTGAAAAAAAAACAGCAGTTTTTTAACAAATTTTGAAAACAATGTCATTGACCTAAATCCACATATGTACTATATAACTTGCAATGTCAGCGACACACATGAAACCATACAGTTCACATTTAAATTGGATTACCAACCATATGAAGTTGAACTTGGCACATTTTTTACCTATAGTCATGGTTGTAACGTTTTTTGTTACTAAGCTATACATATGACTTAGCTAATACAGCTTGAGAATATATGCCCAGCCAACATCCTTGAAGACCAGCTCAAAATTTTGGAACGCCCACACGTCAATATATTTTTCAAGGTACAAAAAGTATTAAAACTATATCCAACCTGTTCATTTTTACATACCATAACATAACATTAACTCACGCCTATATCCCCGAAGGGGTATGCAGAGGTGCTAGCACCCACATTTCGCCAGTTTATGTTTAAGTCCCAATATAATAGGTGGCGAGCCTATTGCCATTAACCATCTACCTATCCCTAACCATAACCACCCATTTTTGAAAGTTTTAATTAGATTCATTGAGGGTTTTTGTAAGAGGTCAAAAAGAGTGCTGATAACATTTTGAAGAAGATTCCTGAGGGTCTAAAATGAGGTAGAATTAATTATTCGTGTGATAAGGTTCAAACTAGATGGTCGTAAGAGTATGTAGGCTTGTTACAAAAATTACTTAAGTATATATTTTGTCCATTCCAGCATCCGCGATACTATGTTATGACTGCAACAGCGAGTTTGACCCTCGCTGCGGAGTACACTTCGATCCCTTCAGCCTAGGCATCATTAACTGTTCGCTGCGGGACCCACCTGAACACCTCGACAGCGCATTAGAACCTGCATTCTGTAGGTCAATCAAGATGGAGAGTAAGTAATATAATGTGTAATGTCTTCTATTTTTGAAGTGGGATAGCTCTTTAAGCGTTACCGTTACCGACACGTTGATATATAACAGTGGCGAAGGAGTCCCTATAACGCAACACCCGCTCGACTTGCCGACTAGATCGTCGTGAATTATTTGCTCGAATCTCTCGCGTCCCGTTTAAAGATTCTTTGAAAAATGAGCTACAGGTTTTGACGTGACAACGTCTTATAAATTGGCTTGCCGGGTGACACTTCAAGAAACTGCGTTACGCTCCGCTCACGTTATGCGCTCACAATGAGAGCGAGTGAGAGGCACGCGTCCCTTCCACTCGGGCATGGTTAGCCCGCCTAAGAGCGAGAGAGACAGACATAAAAAGTGAAAGGCACGCGTCCTTACCACTCAAAGTCGTTGTCACGTAAAACTTTCGCCCGTATACCGACTTTACAGGCAACCAATTTTTTATAACACACTAGTGTTTTAAGACCATAGTATGTATGTGCAGTTACTTACACTATAATATAATTTAAATAGTCAATATAATTTGCGTGAAATTACAGCGTTATGTTTGCTTTAATTTTTTATCTAAGTCCATTTGTTGATCCCGCATGCGTGTTGCGTCGTGTCATCCGAGTATGTAAAAAAGCAGCATTGAAACCTCTTTGGTCCAGTTGTAACATATTGGAAAAATAGTTACATTTTTATATAGATGACCATAGAGGAGCTGCATCTTAATTTTTTTTTAATTATTCTGATAGCTTGCGCGTAAAGACTGGCATTAAAGTTTTTGTGTGTTTGTTTTTAATTACCTAACGTTTTTATTCTAATATTTATTATAGTAGATAAACATGTTTTCCGCATACGTATTTCCGTACATATGTAATTGCTGACTTTCCCGTTCTTTATCGTAAAACCATAAAATAACTTAATTGTATGGTTCGTGATGGTATTAGCCAAGCAACGCCACTCTCCTACTCTTCCTCACAATAATTTGTTTATTATGTGCTTTTCGGGAGAGATTGCCATCTTGACTCTCTCCCTGAGAGGAAAACCAGATTTTAAGTTTTATCTGTTAATGTCTTGGGCTTTAAAAATATTCGTGGAGCCCTGCACACTTATCTTCTTCTGTCAAATCGCCGGTATTTTCGGTATTTCCCGCTACTCACGGAGAGGTCCCGAGCATAGGTTTCGCTCTACGGGAAGGCTTACTACGTGTTATAGAACTTTTCTAGTTAATTTCGCGAATAAAAATATTGAATTGAATATTTATTTTTCAGTCGACAGCAAGGTCCGAATAGTCCGTCAGTGTGGGTACCTCGCGCCAGAAGACGTCAACGAGAGTCCATGCCGCCGTGTTGTCGGCACTGGAGACCTTTTCGTCACATACTGTACTTGTAGCACGGATTTATGTAATTCAGCTTCAATAACTCACCAACAGATGGCTCTGTTAGCTGTTATTTTCTTGTTGATATTGTTAAGTTAATTTTGTTTGGAAAAAATCAATGTTAGATGTTGGGTTTGTGTTTTATTAAAATTATAGCACGTCATCATCATCATCATCATCAATTTTTTTATAGCACGTCAATTCGACTTCACCTCGCCTGATGTTAAGCTGATAGAAAACTATACTATACAAAATAGTTTGTAATAACTGCCTACCCCAATGGTAAACAAGCATGATGATAGGTCATCATCATCTTTAACCATCTATACATTACAACCGTCTATATGCCCAAGGTCGCCTATTTCTTCCCTTTCTTTACCCTTTTCGTAGGGAGGAACTCAACGAAAAATAGTTTTCTGGCAGTGACTGAGCAGGAGTTAAACGCCAAGATGGAAACACCGGGATTGGCAACTATTATGTAATATTGAAAACAATTGGTAAAATGACATCGATTCGTATCTTTACACAAAACCTAGGTGTGAGAGAGTAATGCAGTATGTGAACTGCGAAATGTTTTTTATAACCCTACCAACTTATCATAAAAACATGAATATTATTATTTTAATCAGTGGTAACGCGGTAATGAGGAGACTGTTATTGTATTTACACTAGTAGTGATAACTTTATGGTATAAACACTCACCAGGATTGGCTCCATCTCGGAACACCTTCGGGAGGTTCCTGTAGGCCAAGAAGTACTCTATATGCGCCATCTCGTGGTGAGCTGTGACCAAGTCTTTCATGTCTACGTGTGTGCACATCTTGATTCTGAAAAATTATAATGAAGAATCCTAAAAATTATAGCATACTAGAAACTGAACTACCGTAAAAGGGGGTGAATTTTAATCCAGGGGTGAATAGAAATAAAATGGTCAAAGGAATATTTTTTATAATTTCTTTTACAAAATTTTAACCAAGCTCATTACCAGTTATTTGATGATTCTGTTATTACAATAAACTAGTCAAAATTTTGGCTTGATAGAAAATAACTACAGAACCAAGGTTACCATTTTATTTCTAATTACCCTTTGATCTCTATTCACCCCTTTTTACCCGGTATACTCCTATTCTGACTAACTTCTCCAGTAGTAGTATAAGTAATGTATTTCTTGTGTTAGAAGAGGTTCTCAACCTCATCAGCGTCAACATGACGCTGAGAAAATGGATACGAAGAAAATTTTTAATTTATTTAAGGCACGTAATTTGACTACACTCCGTCTGATGGTAAGCTAAATGCAAAGTCTCAGGAAAGAGGGTCGCCATTACGAAGACGTAGAGTGTTACAATTGTGATGCTTTTTCACGACCCGCTTAAAGGATCCGGGATTGTAGGAAGAAGGAAACACGTGAGCTGGTAAGGGATGGGCCTTTCATGCCTGATGTGAATGACTCATCAAGTATGTAAGACTCATTCACTGGGGAGCAAGAAATAAATCCTGTATTATTTCCCCTTATGACCCAAAGACGGCGTGCGTTTTAGTCGGCACGAGGCTGAAATAATATCCACCGGTTCTGGCAAGGGTGGAACCCGTGGAAATTTCGCACACGGTAAAATAAAGGTATGTTAGGTTCAGGTGAATGGGAAGGATTTGTCGGGACGACCTCGCGGTACACACACTATATAGCTGCTGCTTGTGTCACGAAAATCTTTATGAGTGGGTGTGTTAACGGTCTCCGTGTTTAGGTTAAATAGAAGATGAAGCGGAAACAAATCAATAATCTATAAAAAAATCTATAAAAAATCTATAAAAAAGCCAAAAGCGTATAAACAGGGTCATTATCATACCTATAATCATGTCTATTACAAAAGTCCCACGCAGACGGCTGGCAGTGTATGTGGCGATCAGCGGGCTGCTGCAATGCGCTCAGAGCCCAGAAGTCATGAGGCATCGCTGACATGTTCATTGAGATGAAGAACTCCTCCGCCAGTTGAAACATCGATAGAGGGGTGAAGCCCTGCGAAATGGGAACATTAGAAGGTATCTTCTAGACCTCACGCTCTTCTTGGTTATTTCAGCATCTTTCTTGATAATATGTTTCTTTCTACAGAACTGGTGTGGTATTTGGAAAAGAGCATATTGCAGTAGTTTAAAAAGTAAATGCTAATTGCAATTTGAAAGAATTTTTATAGCAATAGTACTCGTAACGTATAGACAGTTGCTACAAAATTTACAAATAATTTACGTAATATAGACGTATAATAAGGTCTTTATACGAATAGGGTATTAAATCAAAGTGTTTTTTAATATTTAAAAAGTCTAAAAGTTCCTTAAAATAAAAAAAAAAAAGAATTTTAACAACATTTGACAATGAAATGTACGTTTCTTTGTTCCCATACCGAAATTACCCCTCAAGTCGAAACCGGTAAAGGTGATTACGTCGGATTCGAACCGACCTTAACCATGCGGCCGTCTCAGGCAATCAGTTGCTGAGAGCGAGGTGACCATTCGTATACCCCTAACACTCGAAGGTTCTCTCTGGAATAGGACAACGGTGTTCCCGTCTAAGGGAGGCCGTCGCGCCGCAACCGAGGCCTGCAGTAACGTACCTGCTGATTCATTTCTGGAGTAACATCCACCAGAGTTTTGCCAGGGTAAGGCAACGCAAATGGCACGATACCAGCCCAGCTCTGACCCCACATGTCTCCAAGGATATGAGCTGGGATAGGTGCGGAGCGGGAGATTCTTTCAGGACCGTAGGCTTCACGGAGACGACGACGAACGTACGCGTGGAGGAGTTCGTAAAGAGGTTTGACCTGGAAAAAGACGGATTTTAAAATATAATATAGATATCTAAGATGGTAATTAATGGTAACTGCCTCTGTGGTGTGGCGGTAGTGAACGCGACTGCTACGCATGAGGCGCGGGTACGAACCCTACTCAGTGTAAATATGCACATGAATATGGCTATTTGCACTGGTCAGATCGTGCCTCGGAGAGCTGTTAGTCCCGGTTGCCATACGAGTATCTATGGCAGTCGTTACGGGTAGTAAAAATGATAAGTCGGCAATCTAGTCGACTTATCATTTTTACTCTACTACTTCAAATCAATCATTCAAAGAAAAAGTCGTTAAAATTTTTACACTGTAAGCATACTTTCCAATTTTCATACACCTTACAACTTTAATGTATATTTTATCAAGTCATTACCTGTTCCCATACGGCATCAACTTCGTGTCTCATATCCGTGGTCTCATACGGGAACATCCAGTAGGCTGAAGCATCGGTGAAATCTGTAATGAAAAAATAGTTATTTGCTTCAGTTCTTCGTAAGTGGAAACCAAGTGGCCAACCTTTGAACCCATGAATACTGTACATCTTGATCACAGATAAAACATAAACTGAACTATGCTACGAAAAATACATCGCACTTAAAATAAGTACGTATATTTTGTCAAGAGCGCCTAACGTATTTCACACAAAACAGTTGAAACGCTATTCAATGCTATGTTTAAGCTCGCAGGTGCTATTATTAAAATATATCGTGATTCAGTATCAACCGTCCGTGCTTAGAATTAGTTAAAAAAAAAAGAATAAATAACTATATTATTATTATAAAAAGCATGTGTATAAGGTCTTGCAGTACCTACAACTGACGTTAAGTTTGTATGCGTTAACCTTGTATATATTAAAACTTAACTCTATTCTATTTTCCTAAATCTTTACAAATATACTTTGAATTCCGAAGTTAAGTATAGAAAATATTGCGAAAAGTGGCTATGTTTAAGTAATACTAACTTTAAACTTTATAAGAATCAACGAGATATTTACCATATTTGTTTCGGTATGAGTCTGGCATCCGGTGATTCACACATTCAAAAAACTAAAGATATGGCATCCACAAAAACCAGTTAAGTCGAATACAGTGAGTGTTGTGTGTCGCGATCATGTACAAAGTGATAACGCCAACAATGTTAGTGACGTCAAAAGTAAGTGAAAAAGAGGGTAGACCGATATGGTCGGCCCAATAAGAACTAGCTCAGCGATATTCAGTAGGGCAACCACCGCTTCCTTCTGCGAGCAAGTAATACTCGAAAAGATAGCAGCGAAGCGGGTATTGTGTTTCCGGTAGTGAGTAGACTAGTCAGAACTCACTGAAGAGTCTTTGTCAGTGGGAAGACCGAGACCCCGCTCTTTATATTCTGCACTGACAACATAGGAACTCTTTTAACTTTCTTTAACAATTTTTCCTCTTTACCCCTCCCCTCTATATGGTCGGCAGCACAACCGCGACGCCTCTGGTGTTGCAACCATCCATAAGTCACGGTAGCCACTTTCCATCACGTGAGTCGTCTGTCACCTAATTGGTATAAAAAAGTGCTACCTAAAATGCCCACCACTACATCCACATGGATCATTGTTATTCCGATCAAACATAGCCAACATTATGACCCAAACTCTGGTCTATCATTGTACTAAATTTAATTAAAATCGAAGCAGATAGAGTTAATTTCACATACAGTATTAAGAATACTCACTGTTCAGCCTAGCAGCCTGGTTAGTAAGGTCCACGAGCTGTTCATACAAGTCTCGAATCCTCCTCCCAGTGACTCTTCTCCACTCTGTCCAGACATGCTGCAGCTCATCCCAGTCTCGAGAGTGCGACATGGTGAACTGAAGCTCTGGCTGAAGGTGCAGTCCACATTTGAAGGGTTCGTTGTAGGCACATACTTCAGCTGTGTTGTAGACCGCCAGCATGTCGTTTATAATGCGGTTGTACTGAAAAAGGTCAAGGAAATTAGTTTAGTTCGAGTTGGATTTACATATTACGAAAAGTTCTGGACCATCGTATAAGATATACCAAACAGTTATAATGAACAACATCTAAACATGTGAAAGCGCTTAATGTTCTACTTTATGAAACACAGAACACAAAATTCAAAATTAAAATTCATTTATTCTACACTACATTACACTTACAACTAAATTACACTTACAAAATGTCAATATCAACAATATTTTATAAGTTAGTGAGGAAAATAGACCACACCGACCGGTTCGAAACGTAGCCCTGGCCTGAGAAGACTCCGGCTAGAAACTCAGCGGGCTTTTCTTTTTATTTTTGGTCTATGTAATATAAGTTTGTAACATTTACTTAGTCTAGATAGAGAAAGAGGTGTCTCAAATGAATAACCATTTTTTTTTAAACTACTAGTACTAGTAGTAAGTAACTTGTGAAGTACTAACAGAACTCGCATCCCGTTCCGATACGATGTACGTTGATGATAACACGAGTTCAATGATTATTGCCTTTTTATTTAATTGACATTTATTGTTCACTTTATTTTATAAACTTGACATTTTCTGTAATAATTTACTCTCTAACTATTGGCATCAATACGCTGTTGATTATGTTTAGTGACTAATGAATAATTTAAATACTATATTTGTGACACTATGTACCTACCTTCATTTTATTAATGTCAATAAAAATAATATAATTTTTATACTTCTGGCAAAAACATGTTGGGTAATAAGTAAAATTCATGCAAATACATGTTTATACAAATAAATCTTCAGATTCAGATCTTGAATCTTAAATCGTTACTTCCCAAATAAGTTTTCTCCTCAAATATAACAAGTAACTCACTCTGTCAAGCTGATCTGGTGGCAGCGCTGCGGGTCCAATGATAGACAGTAGCTTCAATTGTCTGAATGTAGGGTAATCCCTGAGATGGCTGCCAGGAATCTGTTGAGCTGCCTCCCATAAGCCGCGCTGGAATAGTGTGTAGCGCTGCTGGGCGTCCAACTGGAAGGGAGAGTAAGAGATTATGAGTCCGGTATAAAAGAAATAACATAACATAACATAAACTCACGCCATTATCCCCGAAGGGGTAGGCAGAGGTGCTAATACCCACATTTCCCCCGTTTATGTTTAGGTCCCAATGTAATAGGTGGCGAGCTTATTGCTATTAACCGGGCACTTATAAACCTGTGATAAATACACACATAACTTCGAAAAGGATCGAAAAATCATTGGTGTGTGCCATGGTTAAACCTGGGATCGAACCCGAGCCTTGTCTTAGCAGTCCATTACCCATACCACTAGGCTAACGCGGTAAATGATACACGAGTATTTCCATGTAATTACGTGTAGGTAAATGTTTTTATTTGGGATCTTCCTCCACTGGCGATTGTTAAACTCGCTAGCGTGCGCAATTTTTTCCCAAGGTTAAAGGTTAATCGCTTTCAAAGTTTAATTTAATTCAGTTAGATGATCTTGGTAACTCTCCATATTCTAGAAGCAATTAGTTATTGTCAACTCCTCAACCATCTATTTTTATAGTGCACAAAATCGCTGCGCATACCACCCCCGTCAAAGCTGGAGGAGACGGTTATGTTGGACTCGAACCGAATAATATAATAACGACATATCTCTCGCAAGTCCCCTTTGGGTATGGAGATCGCGCAGGAGGCGAACTTTGCGCCATCGCTCGGCCTCCTTCTGCTAGGGTGACAGGCAACTCCACCCGTCACCCCCAGGCCCACGCTCATGGAGGACAGAGGTCCTTCAGCAAACTCATCAATCCAGAAATCGCAAGCTATTTTTAAGGTTCTACCTAAAACCTTAAAAATAACTTAGTAAAGATATAAGTTACCTTCAGAAGTAACTTACATAAATATTATGTACTCCTGAGGGCGAATAAGATTTATAATAGGGTCAAAGGAACAATTCAATCCAAAAAATATAGAAAAACGCCCAACTTAGTACATCTAATCTGTACTTCGACTTCAAATCAAAAATAATGCTTAGAATCACTTCTGAGGGTGATACTACCATCATCGAATCATTTATCATTTGAATATGACCACGATATGACACACTACCGGTATAGGTACAAAGAAAAATCAAATCACATTCTGTCAGAAACGACAACGCAGTTTATTTGTTCAAAACTAAAACAAATTATATTTACATATTCTATACGTGGTGTCACAAATAGTGACAAATGGTAACCGCCATGGCTAATGATCGTGTGAACTACTTGTCTCCTTATATAGATATGGGGATTATGTAATATTGCCCTTGAAGTGAAGCTAACTGCTAGCTTTGACATACCACCTTACCTGATAGCTACGGGAAGAGATGTTACAATAAAGTGTTATTGAGAACCGGTTTAAATACATTGCACGGAATTTTGATTCCATTCCCAGTCCATGAGTTCTTATTCCCGGGACTAAAAGTAGCCTTTGTATTATTCCAGATGTGGTTATAGACTCCATGTTCCAGAGTATGATCTATCGCCGCGCTGTACCAAATTTCAGCCAGATACGTTCAGCCGTTAGTGCGTGAATAAATAACAAACATCTAATCAGGTTTACTACTGTCACGCAGAGATTGTCAAAATACCTATAACATGGCTGTATGTTCATGGAAATTTCAAAGTTACGTCGCAGTTATACTGGTAAAGACAAACTTCTAGGTAAAAGCCTCAGTTGCGACCACAATGAACGCCAAGAGAAAAAAGAACCATAAACCATTTTCATTTCATTTCAAATCATTTCATTTCGGAATGACGATGACAGCAATCAACTTCTATAACGTCAAAAACACCTCCTGATCGACTACCTGATCTCGTGGGGGGTGGACACACGGAAATAAGTTTACTGGCGTGGCTAACGTGGCTCTGGAAGATTTTCTTGAAAACCTTGCCATTGGCGTCTCGCTATTAATAATTTTCTATTACATTTACATTGAAGTTGGCGAAATTGCGGCGAATTTGATACAGAAGAAGCCATTTTAAGAAGGAGAATAAGTCAAAGATACCTCCATCTGATCACTATGACGTCATTATCTGAGGCTAAGAACACAATGACAAATTAAATCACAGGATATTTTTTATATCTTGCAGTTGGTGACTCAAACGATATAGTGTGATAATCATTATATGACTCACACTAAAATTGCTACCAAGATATTACTGCTATTGTTACATGTATAGCATAAATCGTCAATTCCTATGTAGTACCTAATCATTTTTTTATACCACTTAGGTACACAAGCATACGGCCCGCCGGATGGAAACACACAACACCAATGGTCACCGTGCCACCGAGACGTATGGTCGGTAGCACGGTGACCATGTGTTGTGTGTTTGGAAAATATTTGGTTTCTCTTAGTTTTACAGGAGCGAATAGCTTGTTTGATTTTTTTATTTAGGATATGTCAATTTGAGTTCACTTCGCCTGAAGATGGTAAGTTGAAGGCAGTCTCAGGAAAGAGGGTCACGATTACAAACACGTACAGTGTTACAATGATGGAGCTCAGTTTGACGGCTTCATCAGATGCTTTTTCACGCCGCGCTTAAAGAACCCAGTACTGTAGGAAGAAATAACTAACCATGACAGAAAAGCTGGTCATGATGAGGCGTCATGTATATAAATTAAAGTTTCTATATTATTATATCTACTATTAAATTCTAAGCGACTGCAATATGTGGTTCATGAAGAAGGTTTCTACAGGGTAAGCAGCACGAGAGTAACACCCCTAAGGTCGCAAACGTAAATAGACCACGGTGATCACTTTCCATCAGGTGGGTCGTGTGCTTGTCTGCTACCTAAGTGGTATAAATATATTTATGTATATTTATTGTATGCTAAGAAAGTTATTTAAAGCTTTCCGTTTTTACAAAAAGGTTTATATTGAGAAATTTGTGCACCTTTGCATAAATACGCATAAGAATGACACGTGTACCCTACTTGACACTTCCACTTGTTTTTTTCGTAGTTATGGTAATAGATATCATTTGCATTATATTATCGTTGTAAGAAATTGTCCAGAGTTAGACGACCTTTCTCGAAGAGCCACTATTAAAAAAAAATTGGTTGCCTGTAAAGTCGGTATACGGGCGAAAGTTTTACGTGACAACGACTTTGAGTGGTAAAATAATTTTAATGTGAATATTCATTCGTCGAGTGGAAGGGACGCGTGCCTTTCACTTTTTATGTCTGTCTCTCTCGCTCTTAGGCGGGCTAACCATGCCCGAGTGGAAGGGACGCGTGCCTCTCACTCGCTCTCATTGTGAGCGCATAACGTGAGCGGAGCGTAACGCAGTTTCTTGAAGTGTCACCCGGCAAGCCAATTTATAAGACGTTGTCACGTCAAAAATAAAAGAATTATCTGAATTAGAACATGTAGTGAAAAATAATAGCACAACATAAAAATCCCACAAACGAAAACCTCCACTTTTTTAAAGTCGGTATAAAATAACGGTTATTCAACACATACCAAGTTATGTTCTATCACGTCACATTAAAGAATAAAATTGCATATCAAAGACAGAGGGCGGCACGTACCTACATTAAATCATAGATTATAATTAGTTGGAATTTTCTTGAATTGTTTAGTTTAAAACTGGTTTGTTCATTGTTTGCCTCAAAACTAATGTTCGGGTCAATACCTCTAAAATGTATAATTATAACCAAACCCGGACGAAATGCAATTAAAATAATCATTTCGCGAATTAATCGTGTAATTAAGGATTGAAGATAATGTTAAGTTCACACTGTTTTTTGAAGTAACGTCATAAAGGTACGCTTACATTCATTTTGATTATAATCAAGTTTAATTCCAATGTAACTATCTAATTTTTACGTATGATAACATAACATAAACTCACGCCTATATCCCCGAAGTGGTAGGCAGAAGTGCTAGCACCCACATTTCGCCAGTTTATGTTTAGGTCCCAATGTAATAGGTGGCGAGCTTATTGCCATTAACCGAGCACTTATAAACCTGCGGTAAATACACATATAACTTCAAAAAGCATCGAAAAGTCATTGGCGTGTGCCATGGTAAAACCTGGGATCGAACCCAAGACATTGTCCCAACAGTCCATTACCCATACCACAAGGCTACCTATTTATTATATGTTATCATATGTTATAATTAGTTTTCCCGATGTTTCGATAATTTTTCGGCAGTATTTGTCACATAAACGATAAGATTCAGCATGAACATTGAACTTGGAAATTACAATGTGTAGATTGCAATTGTAAGCTTTATCAGGAGGGGCCCTGGCCCTTCCTATTTAGGGAAACCCTACGAAAAGTACTTTTTCCACTTGAGTAATTAATTATTCAGCACTACAGCAGTTGAAGAGCTTCTATTACCTTTTTACCACCTCATTATAACGTAGGTATCATTATCTGAACCTTTTTTCCCAACTCAGTTGGGGTCGGCTTTCCAGCCTAACTGTGATGCGGCTGAACTTCGATATTTTACGTGAAGCGACTGCCATCTGACCTCCACAACCAATGGTCCAATGACCAATGGCGATATCGAAGTTCCTATCGTATATCATTATAACGTAGGTATATCACTATTTAATTGCTTTGGTACTATCTACAGAATTTAGTTCAAACAAAAGACTACATAATATTTGTGCCAATTTTTGTAAACTCAAGATCACGGCCATGACATAACTGTGGATTACGACGAACAAGTCTCAGCAGTCCTTAAGTAAAACAATTCATTAGTAACCGTGATACGAACAGATTAGATCTTTACGGCTGCTCTACTCAAGTTCAAACGATCGTATCAAGCGAGTAATTATTTACGGGTTGATGTGATTTGTCTTTAAATTTGTAATTATACGGTATTTATTTGTATCGTTATTGAAGTTTTATTGATTTGTTTCTCAGTAATGGATTTTTCCTATTAAAAATATAGCATACGATATAGATGCAGGCGTTACCTGGCGGAAATCCATTATAAAAAGATATATATTGGGGGAGGAGGGGAACGGAGGTAGGACACGACGGTATCTCCCGTCCGAAATGAGCTGTCCAACTGGAGAAGTACTTCGCCCTACAGAAGACCGCGGTCATAATAACCATAGTGTTGTGTTCCCGCCGGTAAGTAGGGTAGCCAGAGCTCACTATACCCCTCCTACCCCTCCCCTTCCTAGCCTCCCCACCCCTTTCCAGCTCTCCCCCTTTCCCTTCAGGGTGGGCAGCGCGTGTGTGACACCCTTAGTGTTGCACACGTTCATAGGCCACGGTGGCCGGTTTCCATCAGGTGGGCCGTGTGCTTGTCTGCCACCTACGTAGTATAAAAAAAAAACCCACCACTCACCCACGGTTTAACAATCCCAACGATAGCAATATCAAAATATTTAATAGGTATAGGCATCTTCAGGAGCTGAGAAAGAATTAGCTCGGTGGCCGTTTTAAAGATGCCTCGTGTAGCGGCGAAACACGTGTCGAGGTTTGATCTTCGCACTTACGGAATATTGCATAAACGAAATCATATTTCCTCAGGTAAAATTATTACTTCGTCTCATCAAATTAGGGAAGATCGCGGTTTTGAATCCCGTCGAAACGTTTACTTTTTCGTATCTGAATTTGATTTGAACCGTCAGTATCTATACTAATTGCTTTTCAACATTTTCTGCTCAAAACCTATTAAGTACTTGCTTTGAGCGGTGTGGTTTGGCATCCTTGGTGGTCCTTTTATGACAATTAGTTATATTTTACTATTGCTATCGTTCGGAAAGCCGCGGTAGTAGACGGGTAATGGACTGCTGAAACGAGGTCTCGGGTTCGATCCCAGGTTTTACCATGGCACACACCAATGACTTTTCGATGCTTTTCGAAGTTATGTGTGTATTTATCACAGGTTTATAAGTGCCCGGTTAATGGCAAGAGACTCGCAACTGCTCCCCTTCGGGGATATAGGCGTGAGTTTATATTATGTGGGTTTATCGTCGGATTGTCAAACCGTGGTTGAGTGGTGAGTTCATCTCCTTCCCCCAATATATTTTCTTCGATAATCTGTGCCGAGAGGTATACCACCTGCAATATACATGATACTGATTGCGTTACATAACTATCAACAATAGTTAAATCTGTACTTAGGGCAATTGAGATCGTGACAAGGCAAAACACATGATATTATAAAATGAATAATTAACATATAAACGCAGTCCCAAGTTCAAAACCAGTTGAGTATCGTGGGAAACTGAATCTGTACTACTGTTATACATAATATACAGACATAGTATGTAGTGATAATTGTTAAGAATTATTGTCTAGATACTGTGTGAGATTTAAATGTAACTACAAATAGACGAATATTAAAGTAAATGTTAATTATAATTATTTTTAATGAGAGTAATGATCTTCTTCTGTGTTCGCCAGAACCATTAAATAACTACTGCATTGACAATATACACAGGTACATACTCTCTTTATAATATTTATATACAAAACATAGATATTGTTAACATAGATATTACGCTCAAAGAATACACATACACACAGCTATATTTATTATTAAATATATAGGTAAGAATATATTATAATGATAGCAACTGAAATTACTAATATTCCCTCTGACCCTTTCAGCTAGGTTTACAACTAGGTTCACATTGATAGTGTAATGGCCAGGATTCGAACCCGGGACCTTTCGATCGTAAGGCTGAAACTACTAAGCTACCAACGCTATATGATGTCGTAAATAGCAACAAAAATGTTTTGGGTTTTACTTCAATTAAATAATAGAACAGGACCATTATTCACAACTATGCAATAAACAATAAAAGCTGCAATTTATTATTAAGTACGATGACGTCAAAATCTAGCCCGAGTCGAAACGCTATTGGTCAAAATTTCCCTCTCAACTCAAAGGACTATATCCAAAACTGGCCTTCCATGGACACGATGTACGCAAAATGTAGCTATTGATCGATAATCATATTTAATTTTTACCGAACTAACCATGAATTCTTGGAGTTTCAAGATATATCTTTAAATAATTAGTATTTACTCTATTAGCTCACTGAAATATATATTTCTATACTCTTGGAACCATCTTTCTCTTTTCCCCAATGCTAAAATGTTGCCAGTTATAATAAAGACCATAATCGATTTTTTTATTTGAGACATATGAATATATCGATACAGAGTAATGTATGGGACACCAGAGTTTCATAAGGAATTGATAGGTTGACTTGATATAAGTATTGATTTGAAACCTATGACTAATTGATACTTAAAAAAAGATACATAAACTAAATGATATTGAATACGCGTCGAATGTGACTCGAATGCGAACGTGAAGTGATTCGATTTGATGTGAAGGATTTTCATATTATAATAGCCTTCCGCGCCGGAGTGGAAGTCGGTTCTACTCAACGGTCAAACATAAGATTTTTAAGAACGACTACGAAAACGTAGAGATATGTAAGTAATTATGTATTATACTCGGTTAATAATGAGCTTATTTATTTATTTATTAGACTTAATGTACAAGTAAGTAGGTATATATATATATATATATATATATATATTCTCTACTTTCAACTTAAACTAAATAGTGAATGTAAAAATAAATATTACTTGAGTAAATAAACAGTTGCCAGGACATAATAAGATATAACTAAAATATAAAATAGCCATTCTAGACATTCGTTCGGCATTGATATCAATATTTTGCTTATATCACCGGTTTTCAAGCGATAGGGATCACTAGAAGTATTATTTAGAAGTATTTGATCGCTAGAAGCTTTTTTTCTTAAAAAAAGTTCAGTATCGTTAATATATTATGTTTTTTAATACCGCCAATGTTCATCGTACATGATATTGGAGATATTTATTGTGTAATAGTCGATATAGATACGAAAAAGTAGTAAATAATAACAATCTTTAAATATGGTCTCATCTTTGATCATTGTTTTATAATAATGGAGCTAAAACTGTTTCTACGCGATTCAAAGCCGAATTTATTTTTAATCGATTGAGTTTGTGTTTGTAATGGCAACTGGAAAGAAATTCGTTATAAAAATGTCATTCGTTTGTCATCTTGATTTGTGTTTACATTATTATATGTATTTCTCGTGAAAGCTGATTTTATTTTTCATTGGAAAATGAACCCGGATAAATCTTTCATCACCGAGCCTGGCGAGCCTGCCGACTTTGAACCCGTTCATAACGATAATTCTGGCACGAATATGGGAACAGATCCCACGATGAGACGACGATGTGTGAATAGTGGCATCAACTTTTTCCAAAGACGAAGACATGTCCTCCGTTTGCAAGAGTTGGCATCTGTTATAGGGCAATAGATTACACCGCAAGTGCTATGTAATAATATGTTTACTGCTGTTATTGTATTGTCGGACGAAGAATAGTACCTAAGTAAGTTGCTGTGCTCTTGTCATGACAATCATTTGGTTTTTGAGCTGGGCACGGTACCAAGATAATGTAAATCCACCTGCCTAATTCCTGAATAATGTTTTAATAACTTATGTATCCCAATAATAAAGAAATAATGAATACAGCTAATCTTAAATTAACAAAAATTGATTAAATGCTATGGTCAATATATAATATAAATGATGAATTCTGATACAACCATATGATGTTATTTTATTTCTTACTAATATGAACTACCAAACCTGTATCATATTTGCCCAATTATTGTATGTCCATATCAGGCCAAGGGCTTATACATGTTGGACACTGTCCTTTCGAAAACTATTCCCTCAATCAAAACATGATTATTGAAAGAAATATTAATATTTATACTAATCATAAACACTAAGTACATAATATTTAAAAACTAAACACAAGAGCTTTTTATTCACAAGCATATTCCCTATTGAAATGTTTCGTCAGCGCTCCAGTTAGGTTATAAGATTTTTTTTTATCTTTTCCCACAAAAGAGATGCGGTACCACTTTTTCATACAAAGTCGTAACTAATGCTGTACCATAATCTTTTGTTGACTGTACATTAGAGACTCTTACTGGCTTTGGACGAGTCTCTAGTAGTAGTAATAAAACATCTGTTCAACCTGAAAGGCAATGTATGCGTGATTTTACATCGTAAGACCTTACGGTAGCCACTTCAATGCCGACCAAACAAAATAATGAGACGTCTATTAATTCTCACAAGCGTGTGTGCATTGTCAATGATAGAGGACATTCCCATACTGATTTCGCAACGAAAACGATGGTTTCTGGTGATTCTACATGAGGAAAACTTATAATAATTAATCTGTGACGAAGAAAGAATGACAAATAAGCTATATAAGCCTTTCTTTAAGAAGGGCTTCTTGCTGATCAGATCATTACCGCTTTGATCATATATTTTTATTTGTACGCAAGTTTAAAAATAGAGTCGAAAGAACGCCATATTTTATTTCAAAGCTTGATGTTTAATAAATATTCGTATGAACAACCTGACCTAAATTGGTTATTCACTATTCCTCCGTTCTCGATTCTCCCCAAATGTTTTCGACTTACGTATATCATCATCATTACCACTGTTGATACAACATGTTATGCTCCTCCACACATTGCTGTCAGATGTCATTAACTCACTAACTTCCTTCTTTGCCATATCTTCTTTCACACAATCCATCCATCGTTTCTATGGGCCACTTCTGCTCCTAAAGCCCTCTACATTCGTACTTTGGACCTTTTTTACTACATTACTATAATGTCTTCTCCTACTAACTGTCTTTCGTCGGTTTTTCATTTACTGATAGTTCTTTCAAACTTTCTCTAATATACTCATTGCTTATTATATCCATCATCGTCAACGTTACAACAATTTCTTAACATTTGCATCTCCGCTACATGCAATCGTCAACGTGATAAAATGTTATTTCCAAACCGAAAAGCCCTCTGAAATAGGTTCAAAATCTAACAAAAGTTCGTAGATCACATCTATAGTTAATAGATTCTAAATTTTGTTCTTCTGTTAGTCATCGATGCTGTCAATCCAAATGAAAACTAACAAAAACGCCATTCATACTGAAAGTAGTTCAAGTTTATAAACAAATGTACTATCGCGTACAAAACTATTTGTGAATTTGGCACGATATGCAATCCATTTGCACTTTAATACCAACTGATTTAGATTTTGCTAAAACAGAATTACAAAGGAATTTGAACCTTCACTTGTAAATATTAAGGGCTTCAAATTCTATTAGAAGTATGCTGTTATACTGGTTATGTAGACTAAGGTCAGGATCTTCTTTCGTCAGCAATTAGCAGTTACAATGTGTGTAGGTTGTGTTAAAAATTACTGGTGTGCGCTTAAGTGATTACCATATGAGTAAAAGAGTCACCAAAGAAGTTGTTGATAGAATTTTAAAGTTATAAATTGAATAAAGGTTCACTTTTTGTTTCATTTATACTGTTGATAGATGGCACTTGGTGGCACTTATTGTTATTCATTATTCATAACACACTTGTACTTATGAAATGTAATTGTTAAGTAGAACACAATTTATTCAATCAATAATAATTTTTCGTATAACTTTTTCTTGTAAACTTCACTTTAAGTCTTCTACAAATCTTTCTGCTGGAGTAATAGGCAGTAACTGCATGACACGGAGATAAAAATACTGCACTGCAGTGGATGTGCGACTCACCATAAAGATCACGTGACGAACCCAAAAAAACTCATTCATAAAAAAACTATTACTTTATTGTAGATCAACATTTAGATATTTTTTTAAAATTCGAATTATTTATTTGTGAAAATTGGAAGGTACATTTATTTGTACACTGAAAACCAATTTAATTATATTATTTTTACTTTTAGTGACTTTAATAATATTAACCACAATTTACATTGGTTTCACTGTCGATCTTGTTCGAGGTTTCTTCATTGTCGTAGTTGTTATGTTTACCTTATTGTCACATATCTTTTTTGTGGGTTTCAGTCTAATAATAGCATTTTTTGTAGCATAAATAAAATTACCATTACTTTCAATCGCTAGACCCTGAATCTCGTCAAGCTTAACCAACTCTTTAATTTGCTTTTTTTTCTCGCAAGCATTAAGAACTTGGTAAATTTTCTTTGCTGTAGAGAAATATAGGTTGTTCTTAACATCAGATGCAAACCCATTAACATCCAAATGCTTACCAATTCTACGAATCATAGTTTTAAGACAATAAGCATATACTCCAGATTCATTAAAAAATACCATATTTGAACCAGATTCGGCAGCAATCATCTTCACTTTACATTCGAAATCTATTCTTAAAACTGTATTATCTTTATACATAAATACTTTTTCATCAGGAAATGTTGTAAAGTACAATCCGTTCATATAAAACATTTGCCAAATATTGGCATCAATAATCTTCAAATTTTTGGCAACATATGACACAGGATCTACTGAATAGATTCCATCATCACCTCCGACATACAGTTTGTGATTATCGTTGTCTATAGCGGTTGCAAACCCATCGTGGACTTCAGTAATATGTCCAGAGTTATTTGTAATTAAATTCAAGTAAGCAAGATCGAATGGCGACACTTTGTCTTCATATTGTGTAGAATTGCTGGTGTAACTGAACAATAGGGTGTCAGTGCGATGATCAATACTCAATTGGTACGGCGAATAGAAATTCGTAGTTAGAACTTCCTTTTCATAGTCTATTTTGCGAATAGTTGTGCATTTTATGCAATTGACGATAATGGGGCCGATTGTGATAGACATTACCAAAATGAACTTCATCTGAAATAGAAATCTCACTGATTCTTTGATGTAATGGAATTTATCAAACGATATCCAGATCATTTATCACTTTTTATATGCCCAAGTTCTTAAATAGCAATGTTCAAAATGGTATTTGTCATGTTTAAACAGAGTTCTACTAAGATATAGAAATACAATACTTTAATTTTTTTTTAATTATGTGGTTAAAGAAATAATTAAGAAACATATTTAATATTGCGATTTCCTACTAGATATGTAGCGCTAAAACTTGCTAAAGTCATGCTGAAGAATTTAAAATATTTGTAAACAAAAATGTCGTAACAACACCGATGATAAGAATTGAAGTTATTGAACTATGACGTCACAATTACAAAGATAAGCTCAATAAAAGGTAATAATAGGAACATATCAATTTCATAATTCTAAATAAACCTTAGAGTTATGTGGAAAGATGCCTGCCTTCAAAGATTCCGATACCATAGCAATAATAATATTTACAGATTTACAAGTTGGACACCCAGTACCCTTGGCATGAATCCGACTTACACTTAACCAATTTAATAAAATAAATATAGGTACTCACGATTCATTACTGTTTATAAAACTTAAATAGAACACAAACCTTTATAGACGTCCGATAAACTGAGTAATGCTTGTAGAATGAGAATTACAATTTCCTACAATTATATCCGTGAAATTAGATATGCCAATAAAAATGAAATAGCCCCCTTCATAGCACTATAAAAATCTTTGATATGTTGGATAAAAACTGCAAATATTTGGTTGTGTATTTACCAACTGTTGAAGACCCTGATTTTCAGTAGCTGAACCAGAAATCATTTTATCGAATAAAACATAACTTATGTATTGTGTAGGTATGCATTCGGTTAATAAGTCAGTCTTAATATTGAGATATATATAGTATATTCTTATCGTCGCCATTAAACGTGGCGTGACATTAGGGGATAGTAGTAATATTGATGACTAATGTTCTTTATTAAAAGTAACTAAACCGCACAATCCACATTGTGTAACTATCGAAGTAACAAAATTCATTAACTTACCTATCTTTTTTTCTAAATTCAAAATCATTCTCACCTCACCCAGTAACCAAAATTTTACTTAACAGCTTGTGTCATATCATTGCATTTTGCGACCGACTGTACTTTAAGCGATTGACCGAAACAACGTGTAGTCGTAATACAATGAGAATTAAAAAGAAATAAGAACAGAGTGACGTCACTTCGTCATATTGACCATGAATTCCGTTGATTCCAAGCCAAGGTGAAGGTAGATATTTATCAAATTCTTTTGCGAAAAAAAAAACATTTTGACATAGTTTCTGGGCATGCGTTTTTCTTTTTTTTTGTTATTATTATAGTTATATTATCAAGTTCCAAGGGCTTTGTTGACTTATGATGCATTGTATGTGTTTTATATCGTAATACTTATGTGTTACTTTGTAACCTAATTTGATAAGAATACCTATTTTATTTTATTCATTTATGACATATTGTTATCTAACTTTATTATTATTATTGTAACAAATAATCGAGCATACTTAGTAGTCGATTCACACAAAAAGTTTTCACATACTGTATGCGAAACGTTGTATTAAAATTTATATAATATGATTTTATTGGTCGATTCGCACTAAGTAACGGAATTTATTTGTGTGCGAATAGTGTACTACCTACACTTTTAATGTACAGTGGGCTCCAAAAGTTTCTGGACCATTTGAAACTAAAATTGTATGAGCCACTACACAACTACTAAACTTAAAAGCTACTGGATAATAGATCTACTTATTAATGTAATCAAGTTTAGAATACCAAAGTTTACTTATTTCCTTTTTATAAAAAACAAGACATCGATCTGGTATATCTTATTATTATTATTTTCCGTGCGCGAAATCCCCATGGGTACCAATCCTACCGCAGCCGATAAGAGAGGTTATGTCATACGCCGTCGTCTTCAGATGCCGGAGGTAAGATAGTAGCGAACATATCTCTTACACCCCAATAGACCCGGGGCTCTTAGAGATGATGCGCTTCGGGTATAGGGACCACGGTGTCCCCGTCTAGCTCCTGGATATGGGGTGGCATGTTAATTAGACTGGATGTTATAGATCTTAAGGTATTCAGAAACTTTTAAAACCATTAAAAGTATAGGCAGGTCTACTAAGGTAGGTAAGTACTACTAAATAAAAATGCCCAGTAGACTCAATGTTTTCCCATCCTATTATGTATAACCATTGAGTTAAATCAACTACTGATCTAGTTACTATAGTAACAATATATCAATGCGTATGACTTACAATACCAAGTGAGAGTATATATCACTTCTGTCTACCTATTTGGGTCTATTAGCTTCATGGTTGAAAGACTCTCCCTTCTCTTAGGTACACATATGTTCTCGTATATTACCCTCCCGGGTAGGCAGAGGTAAATTCTCAATAAAAGGTAATGAATGTAGGACATGAGGGTATCCCCCGTCCTAATTGAGCAGTTTGACTGGGGAAGTACCTCCGTAATTACAGAATACCGCGGCTCATAATAACCTTGTATTGTTTTCAGTGGATAGGGAGGTTTGTCTTGTGAGTGGGAAGACCGAGAATTCATGTTGTGTCTTCTGCACTGACAGCACAGCATTGCCTCATTCCCAGCACCATTGTTGACTCGGGCCATGCATCTGAGGCTGAGCCTGGGGTGTATATAAATGTCTAATGCGACACTGCATAGGATGAAATGGAGTGCTTTAATCCCGGGCGCATTCGAAGCTGTCACCTCGAAACCCGGGGTCCGCATTTTTCCAGTCTAACTACGTTGTGGCTGAACCTCGATATTCCCCGTGAAGCAACTGCCATATGGCCTCTACAAGCTATAGGTATTGTCAATATCATTAATTTGCAGCTAGATCAATCGTTGAAATTTTTAGAGCTCTAACTACCCGACGGCTCTAACTACGACGGCCATAGATGTTTGTATGACAACTGGGTCCGAAAACTTAACGTGCTCTACGAGGCACGATCAGACCAGTGCAAAGAGCCATATTCGGGGATCGAACCCACGCATCTCCCGGTATATTCTAAACTTTACTTTATAACCCGTAGCGTGCTAGTTTGCCATCTCAGTTGTTTAAATAATGAATGAAGACACAGTATACATGTCAAGTAGTCTAAAAAGTTAACATATTTATGTAAACAGATATGTCAGACGACATTATTGTGCTAATTAAATATCACCATAAGTCAACAATGGCAAGGACTTGAAAGCTTTCATATTCAAATTCTTGTATCTACTACGAATATCTATAATTACAAGTACTTTTTTTTAAATCAAATGAAGGTCCGTCTAAAATATTTGTGCCCAAACTTAGGTGGGTAAAGTAAGCCGATTGGGTAGGTTATGTCGGACTAAAACGCACGCCGGCTTTGGGTCCTTAGTTGCCGGAGGTGAGGTAGTAGTCAACATTTATTATAACTACATATAACATATAACGCACACCAACAGACCCGGTTCTTGAACGTTTAAAATTCTCTTATACAACCAGATAGGGGCGACAGTGGGTGCTATTGACCGATAAAATCATAAATATGAGCGCAAAACGTGGTTCAGTAACTCAGTGGTCAGTAGGTAATTTTCATAAAATATTGACAAAATTATCGACATTACAGCGTTAGCTTCAGTTGTATCCAAACTTTACTGTGACTGA
Source organism: Pelosia muscerda (assembly GCA_963691645.1). Taxonomy (NCBI): domain Eukaryota; kingdom Metazoa; phylum Arthropoda; class Insecta; order Lepidoptera; family Erebidae; genus Pelosia; species Pelosia muscerda. Next base: position 1,964,087 of record OY829105.1, read on the forward strand.
CTTATCTCCGCTTTAGGTGTTTCAAAGTTATACCGTAAAGATTTATTCAATTGAGGTATACTTACCTTTTTCGCTATGTCCATAGACAAAGGACAAAGTGAATAGTAGTCACGTCTCGAACAGATAAACTATCATCTAAGTTATCGTGGCCTCATTTTTTTAGTTTTTGGACAAAGAAAACTCCTTTCAGCCACTACGTGCTTCATGATAACAATCCAATTGTAAAATAATTCATAGTTTTTTTAATTTTCAATATTCGATTGTGTGTACAATTGATCTTTTATGCAAAAAATGAAGGTTGCACTATAAATATTATTCGATTAGACTGCAATTCACTGTATTACAAAATTACTAATACTTAAATTTTAACTATTCTTTTCTATTGTGTATATTGTCCTAGAATATTTATTTATTTATTTATGACCAAAAGTCAAGATGGCGCTACCGATTCTGTCTGTGATCACTTAACAAAAGTGCTCGACGAAATAAAAAAGTTTTTGACTTTAAAGACGTTCATTTATCAAGTACCTACTGGCCATATAAAATATCATTCTATCGTTGATTTCAAAGTTTTGTTTTTTTTTTAATTTTTGAGTTCAGAATTTTTGAATTCATTTTCTACAAATTACAATTTTCTTGTTCTTGTTCAAACTGTAGTTTAAAAATAATATTATTATAAATATTATGGTAGTAAGTCAGATTAAGTGAATATAAATCTTCATCATTTTATTAATTCTTTTAAGGAAATCAACCAAGACGAAACGAAACGAAACATCCTTCAGTCTCAAAAAATCCTTCAAAATACAACATTAACACGTTACACATTAAATCTCATTTCAACACAACGGGTGTCATCAACTAAATAATTATGGTCCGAAACCAATTACACACGACCATAATACATTGTGCTAACGATACTGAATACAATAAAAAGCCTTGGTTTAATGAATTATCTTATTGTTATCATGTCCTGAGCCTTTATAAGTCAAGATATTGTACGTTGTAGGACGCCATCTTGGAATATTGTCCGGCATTTTGTTAGCACTGTCGAATTACGGATGACATTGAGCTGAAAGGGTTTTGACGTGCCAATATCACTATCAATATTTATAGATTATTTTATATCTGTTCCTGTGATTTCCTCTTCAGTTTACTAGTAGACGAGGTGAAGTAATATTGACGTGACCTGCATAATCTCGTTAGTAAAAGGCCAGTGGTAGTACAACTGTTAAATCTGAGATTGCAGTTTTGATTTCCGTTACACTTAAGTATTTGTCTGAATGAATTATGTATGTTCAGATTAGTTTAGTTGGTTATTATGTACCTGTTATATTCATAAAATAACTCATTCAAACAAAATAAAAAAATCATAATTAAATATTTCATCATTATTTTTCTTATTACCTTTATTTACTCTCCATCATATCAGTAAAGCCAATGAAACAAATACTTCATAAAAGGAGTCACTGCAAGAAAAATAACAAATGGCGCCATAATGCAAGTTAATGGTTTTTCATGATATTAATATTTTATTTAGATTTGCTAACACGATGGAGAGTGAATCACACTACTTAGTTAAATGGTATAATTTTTTTATGCTAATATGTAGTGTACCTATCAAGTGCCTCTGGCTTTGGGAGTGTTTTCCTTACACCCGAATTCCTTACACCGATATCCCACGTAATACAGGGTGAGCCTATTGCCGTCAAAAGTGTACCTACTTGTGTGTACATGTATTGTACATATTGTACGTGTATTATATTTACTGTCGAATGGAGAAGAGCCTTATCTCTTAGTCGCCTTTTACGATACCCTCGGGAAGAGATTAAGTGGCCATATTCTACTACATTCGGAAACATCATGAAGAGTAATGTAGTTAATTAATTTTTATATACCATTTAGGCGGCAAACGAGCACACGGCCCACCTGATAATAAATTATTACCGTGGCCAATACCAGAGGCGTCACACTCATGCTGCCGACCCTATAGAAACTTTTTAATGTCATTTTTGGGAAAGAAGCTTGTGAAGGTTAAGAAAGCTTCTGTGCCGTTAGCGCCGGAAACAAATTTGTCTTGCTACTGACAGCACAAAAACTCTCCAGTAAGCACTGACTACCCTACTCACCGCCGGGAACACAACACAAGGTTATTAAAGCCGCGGTATTCTGTAGAGCGGAGATACTTCCCCAGTGGGTTTTGCTCAATTGGGACAGGAGATCAAAACACCTTTAATATTATTCCACAATCCATCGGAACTCTGCTTCCAGCATTTAGATCTGAATTGATTATTTAACAACCTATGTTGGTCATGATCAGTGTAACACCGGCGACACTATTGTTCTTGTTTTAGTACAATGAGCTCAATGACGCTGGTGATCCAATCAATGGGTAGCAGTGACGAATAACGACCGAGATTCGGTACTGTTGTAGCTAAATAAATAAAAAGACCGGGACTATTTTGATATGCCTATTTGTGTAAGCCTATTGTAAGTAACGGACTATGTATTTTTTGTGAATTATATTGCGTTATAGCAGTTGAGGTTAGGTTCTATAGGGGTGGGTCTACATCAGATACAAAACAGATTGTATTTACTATTTTCTTTTATTCTTTATCATGATATGGAAGAGCGGAGTTTCCTACTATAAGCATTCCCTGCTTAAAAGGAGGCTTCAAGCACTAGCTAATGTTGTAGTTTTTTGTTACCGAATAAAGAATAGATTTTTTTGATTTGATTGACTGAATTTGAATCAGCTTGTGAACCTGCCGGTAGACGGGTAGAGATTGACGAATAGTTAACGTGTTCATAAATAAAACATAAAAGCTCTACGATTTTTTGTTCTATTTACTACCAAGACAACGTTAGCTTCTTGCCGGAGTCTTCTCAGTTTGATGTTCTATATTATTATTTTTTTATGTATAGAAAAAAAACACATTCAATTAAGGTAATCGTGTGTAACGATCGGCAAATAACTTGACAATGCAGGTAGTAATTGCGCATAAAGCATTTATATTAATTTTTCCTATCTTTTGCATGCACTGTATTACCCACTTTTGTCTAAGGGGGCTGCGATAGTTCTGTATTTATAAAATTTCATGCCTTTTACAGTATACTTACTTACTACTTACTATAATAGTAGGAATGATAGTGTAATTGAAGTGGTGCCACAACACAATCACATCAATGTAATTAAATTTAGGCTACTACTTGCATGGGTTTACTTATCTTCTTATAAATAAACAAGACATCGATCTAGTTTATTTAATTAAAGCTATCTATGTTAGTTTTGGTCACATTATACTTAGGCTGCCAAAGGATTATAGATCTTAAGGTGTCCATAATAAGTTAGGTGGTCGCACTTAGGCATATGCAGTCGTAAGAATTTTTGTCCAACCCATAACATCCCTAGCTCAGATTCTAATGCGCTAAGTCTAAGTCTTAAAAAGTAAATATAGATATATCAATATAGCTAAGAATGCACAAGGCCTCAATACAAAAACGCCAAATCTCAGCGGGAATTGCTCAGCCAAAATAATTAAGATTTCGGACGACATAAGGTCGTTTATACAAAAACCTACCAAATAGAAAATATTGATACAAGTCACGACCTACATTTGTTGATATTTAGTTCCCACGAACATACGCCATAAGAAATATAATAATTAGATCTTGATAACGTACATTACTGTATGGTGAGTTAATTTTTAAAACAGTCACTGGTTTTTTTTAACCAAGTGTGGCATAGCTTTTAGCTATGTAGCATTAGAGTTACCCACTTCCTATTAATATTCTAAATATGATGGATGGATGAATGGATAGATGTCTGAATGTTTGTAACTCATTTACGCTGAAACAGCTGGATGGATCTAGAGGTATTTTAGTACACGGATAGATTTTTGATTTGAACCGCGATTTATTTCATGTTACTTCATTTATTTATATGTACTATTTATTGGTAGCCACTTTCCATCAGGGGGACGTAAGCTTATCTGCCGCTTGTATGTCCTTTAAGCAGAGCGTGAAAAGCATCTGATGAAGCCTTCAAGCTGAGTGCCACCATTGTAATACCTAACATGTTTGTAATAGTGACCCTCTTTCCTGAGACTTAGCCTTCAGCTTACCATCGAGGTACAGGCGAGGTGAAGTCAAATTGACGTGCCATAAATAAAAAAAATGTGGTATAAAATAATGTCATCACTATTTCATAATAAATCTCCATAACCTTTTCTATAACAACACCATTGCTAGCTGCTAACTATCATTGAAATATCTAGAAACCCATGTAGTGAAACATCTCGTAATAATTATGGGTTAAGACAATACCGGCTCTCTATAAAAAGCAAGAAGAGGCTTGTGCTTGTTAGAAACGTATCACATACATTGTTCTAGCCATGGGAACTTGCTGCTACCCGGAAACTTTCCATGCGCTATGGGAATACATGTGTGAATAAAGAAATTCCACTGCTGCACCGTAATGAAAATGTATTAATTCAATATAATGAAAAAGAACTCTTTTATTTTAAAGACAACTCCCGCACTAGAGAACAAGTCCTGTATTGCGGGGGACTTTACAAACATACAACTAACGGACACAAAGTACACCCGTAAGTAGACGAATATCTTGATGATAAAAATGCATGGTCATAATAATCTCTTGCTCTTGCACCCATAACTTATTAATATCATAAACAAACAGAACTAATTAAAAAGAAAATAAAGGATAACGATCATCTACCTGAGTTTCTTGCTGGTCTCTTCTCAGGAGATTTAACTACCGAACCAGCGAAAGAATCATTTTAAAATGATTTATTTACTAAGTATTTTATTTATTATAAATTATATTTTTTGACAAATGTAGGTACATAATTATTGTAAAACGTCGACATTCATAAGTGCTCTTTATGTGCCCAAACTGAATAAACGAAATTGATTCTTTGATTGATTCTTTGACCCAGACTCAGAACAACTATTTGTGGATCACACAAATTTTTGTCCTATGTGGGGATCGAACCCATAACCTCATGCACAGCCGGCGCATACTACGCCCACTGAGTCACGGAGGCAGTCATACCTTTTAAAACCTTTCGAGTTAGTTTAGTGAAGTTAATGTAACAAAGTGCAGTGAGTGCTACGCTTAAAGAACACAAGATCAAAATGTCTATCAATTACAACAGCAGCTATAAAAAAGTGCCAATTGACACATTTTCAACACTGTTAACTGTTAAGAAGTGTATTAAACACCCACATTTCGCTAACTATGATTTTTCAGTCCCACGTAATAAGGGGTGAGGCTATTGCCACCAATCGGGCACGTTGTAAAAAAAATGAGTTACCGAAAATAAAATCTTAACCGAAAATGATGCAGCTAAATAAATTTAAAAACAAAATGACCCAATTCCTTGCTATGCGGTCTAAATCTCAAGGAAATCAATTACCTGCTTAGCCGCACAAGCACTACCAGGCAACGTCTTGGAGAGTATATAACTATTCCTTACCTATATTAAAACGAGTCATTCATACAGACTTACTTTTGAAACTACAATAATATAGTATTATGTTAGCGGTTATGACTATAATAACGTATTCTCAAGGCATTATAAAATGCGACACGTCATAGCATTGTATTAGTACCTACATTGTTTATTTGATTACAATCTTTAGCACAAGTAGTTTGTCCCTACGTAATTGGTACACAAAATGATCATCTACTTGCGTTGAAACTACTGCTCTACTAGTATTGACTAATCGATCCCAGCTTTGAAGTTTATTGAATTATTAGTACGAATAATAAATAACTATATATTACATTTATTAAAGGTTCGAATAGTTACACAGGGTCTAAGTGCACTTTGTGTATTTAAAAATGATTCTTATTTCAATATAAATAAGATAGCAAATAACAATAAATAAATAAATAAGTGACCGGAACCTATAAACGATTGTATGATTAATAATGGCACTTGCATATTAGATTGCCAATATTCATGTAACATTGGGAAGAGATAGGAGAACAGCCTCTGTGTCTTTTTACACAGGAGGTGAGGGTTTGAACCCCGCTCAGTACAAATATTTGTATGCATGAATATGGCTATATGCACTGGTCTGAGAGTACGGTAAGCCGTCGTTCCCGGTTGCTATACAAACATCTATGGCAGGCGTTACGAGTAGTTAGAGTCCTCAAAAATCCAGTTAGCCTAACTACAGAACTTGGATATCGCCAATTCGGTTGTGGAGGTGCGCTGGCAGTCGCTTCACAGAAAATATTAAAGTTCAGCCGCATCTTAGTTAGACTAGAAAGCCGACCCCAACTGGGTTGGGAATAGGCTTTGAGAATTGACTGAAAGTATTGGGAAGACATGGGGCAAATAGGATGGATGTAAGTCATCTAGTACTAAAAAACATATTGGTACATAAAGTAAATTATTGTTAGGTATATCAAAAGCTTTTTAAAGAATTCGAGCTGAGTTATTTCACAGTAAGTGAATCCAAGTTAAAGTTTAAATAATAATCTTTTATCGTTCTGACATTTCAAGCATTAAGTGTAAATGTCACGTTCGAACCGATGTTTCGGACAATTAGACCCATGCAACGCACCAAAGCTAAACCCTACCGAAACAAATCAAATGAAAACCCTGAAATTAAAATACTCAAATGTTTCTTACATTAGGCAAATCAAAATGAAACTCCAGTTGCCGCGATTTGAATCTATAATTTCGCACTTAGACTTGTATGGCAACTATTTCAGGCAATAAACTAGTCAAGAATTTCCGTGACTAGTTTGAAACCGAAACTCTGAAACCCGACATGCGAAACTGTAACTGGTGGTCCTTTTGCTAACTAGACGAGACGACTAGACGACTTAACCGCAACTCGAGTTCGCCAGAGAAAATCTTGCGCCAGAGTTAATCAATAAGTGTACTAACTTGCAGATGAGGATGAATTGATTCCTATGGACCCCCATACATATTAAATATCTGTAAATATCAGTATAGTCTATCCTACTTCCTACTTATTCTATATTATAAATTAAAAGTTTTTAAAGATTTATCAATGTTTGTATGTTTGTCACTCAATCACACTTTAACGGCTAGACTGATTTGGCTGAAATTTTGTACAAGGATAGCTTATAGCCTAGGATAACTTAGGTATTTTATGCTAGGTATAGGTTTCCACAGATTACGGAAACGGGATCAAAATTCAGAACGGGTGAAGCTTCAGGTATTCAGCTAGTTGCATATAATTAACAAATCTACTCACCGCTGCATGTTGAGTAGCATCATTTACATCTGTCTCAAAGTTCCATTGCGCGGCGACATTATTGGTGCACTCCTTAGACGCTTGCGCATCAGCTTGAGCCAAAAATTCTCTAACTTGTTGCATATTCACATGATGTATCCTCTGATCTATATTATTACCATCAATTCCTCTATTAAAATCATAAGGATTAGCTCCTACATAGTTAGGATCATTTCTCACGAAATTCGGATCATTTCTTCTAAAATTTGGGTCATTATTTATATCAATAGCATCATCTCTATTCCTTTCATCGTAAGGTCTTCCTGTAGAACTAGGATTCCTATTATTCCCGTATAAAGGATACCCATTATTATTAATATCAGGACTTATTCCGTATTGGGGGGATGTCACAGGGAACACAGCTGGGCCCTGGCTAGACGACACAGGTCTAGCAGTACTATACTGGAATCCCCTGTTCACGTCGAACTGATTTCCAGGGGAATTGATTGAAGTTGGAGTACTAGATAATAATCCATATCCACCATAATTTCTTTGGGTGCTTGATATTGGCGGCAAATCTAACTGAGCGTAGACGGATGACGATAAAAACACCAGTATAAATTGAAACCACATTGTTAGATGTTTGTTTAGAAAAAAGTTTATGATAAATTGGTCGGATGACCTAGTAGCGCGGTGGTAGCAGCCAATGGTGCGTGGTGCTAGGTTGGTATCGCGGGTACGACTGTCCGTCTTGGCTCTTAACTAGGGCCGTGTGAATCGGCTTTGTGTCGTTGTCTGTACAGACGTACCAGTACACTTGAGGTCATAGTGCGTCATATTTACTTTTGTCACTGAAGTTATGAGGGATTGCATAAACTTGTTACGCTGACCACCCTATAGATAGGGTGTAAGTTGAATATTCCTATGTGTAACATCTTTATTTCGTTATATGCTCAGGGTTTAGGATCATTTTTTAGACCAAATGGTATAGGTATTGATTGCAATTAGTTGTGCAATAGGTCTCAGATTCGATGCCTGGTTTAAAGAAAATTAATGTTATAATATTCAGTACATCAACAGGAAAAACGCAACCTTTATAAGATCATTAAGTTAACCGTCTGTCTGTTAGACCCTTTTCTTAGGAATCTCCACGTATTTAAAGATTCAATGGATCAATTTCGTTTATTCAGCTTAGGCACATAAAGAGCACTTATGAATCTCAAATGACTAACATAGACAAAATTCAGAATAAATCATTTCAAAATGATTCTTTCGCTGATTCGGTAGTTGAATCTACTGTGAAGAGACCAGCAAGAAACTCAGGTAGATTATCGCTTTCCTTTATCAAAATATATTGCGGTGTATGTATCATAAAGTCATCCGTCAACTCAATTTTGTACTTAAAACTCAGCGCGCGAGTAGAACTCGCAATGTACCAGCTACTTTTATTAATCGTATTTGTAATACAAATTTCATTAAATTTGTATGTAGGATAAATAAAACTACTGTAAACAAGAGACTTAACACTTTAACAACAACTCCGATGAGTTCAGGTCGAGACGTAGTAGATTCGAACCTCAGTCTTGTAGCATTATTAACATCCCACTGCTAATTCTGGGTACACCTGAAACTTGCGCTTTGAATCTCGAGGTCCACTCCTCTCATTTGCCTACCCCTTTCCATAATTCAGGCAGCCTTATGCATCAATGGTCTAACTAAGAGTTTAGGCTCTGATGATTTTGATGGAGCCCCATATACGAACAACACACTTAATATGAACACAGCTAAGCCCTTCAAGTAATTAGCACAAGCAGATCTCACTTGTAGCAGTACAACAGTGAATCTAATGCAAAAGGTTGTGTTTTCTGCAGTAATGGCGGTCAAAGGTCAAACATTCGTCCGATCTAAGTATTTTCACCTTGACTTAATTCAACTTGTTACTGTATAACTGTATTTTTTCATATAGGACACGTCAATTTGAATTCATCTCGCATAGTGGTAAGTTGAAGGTAAATTCTTAAGAAAGAGAGGCACCATTACAAACCCGTACAATGTTATTGCTCCGCTTGGGGGCCTTATCAGATGTGTTTTCACGCCCCACTTAAAGGACCTGGAACTATAGGAAGAAGGAAGCACGTAAGCTGGTAAGGAATTCGAAAAATTAATGGTGTGGCAAAGGTATATAATTATTGGACTTCTTTTTCTGTCTCAGTGCTTTATTAACCGACTTAAAAAAGACGGAATATACTCAATTCGTCGGAATGTTATTATTACGTTTATTAAAAAATTTATCCACTATATAGTCCCTTCTTTTACAACTAGGTACTTGATATTAATTACAATACTTTGACTTTTAGGGGAGCGACTGAGGATATTTTCTGTAAAGCGACTGCCATCTGACCTCCACAACCAATGGTCCACTAGCCAATGGCGATATCGTAGTTCTAAGTTAGACTGGTTGGACTTTTGAGGGCTCCAACTACCCGTAACGACTGCCATAGTATATTTCTATAGCAATCGGGACCGACGACGGCTTAACGTGCTCTCCGAGGCATGACCAGACCAATGCAAACAGCCATATTCATGCATACAACTTTTTGCACTGAGCGGGGATCGGACCCGCGCACCGTGTGTAGCAGTCGCGTGCACTACCGCCACGCCACGGAGACTGTCAAATATGACTTGAATATACTACTTTGTGTAAAAAGTATCGGGAATATGTCAATAAAAAGACCCGCGTAAAAGAGGTCGTTCTAATTTTTTTACTGCATGTTGCTATCACTGTAGAGCGGGATCTGTCATCTAATTTGTTTTAAACTACACTTTTTGTTGGTCATAGTTTTGAGTCCTCGGCGATTTTTACAATGGAAAATATTGTTGAACAAAAAGTGTGCCTCAAATTTTGTGTTTCGAATGTAATTTCATGTGGTGAATCACTAAAAATGTTGCGAAATACCTACGGCGAATCTTGTATATCGAAAACAAGGGTTTATGAATGGTATAAGGCTTTTAAAAAAGGCCGAGAAGTAGTAGTAGACTTGCCTCGTTCTGGTAGCCCTTCAACCGCTACGACCAAAGAAAACATCGACAGAATCAAGAAGTTAGTGCTCGAAAATCGACGTATGAGTCTGAGAGAGTTGGCTAGTGAGGTGAACATACTTTTTAAGTCCATCCACAACATTCTCATTGATATTTAAGCCATGAAACGCGTCGCCGCTCGACTAGTTCCAAAAGAGCTTAATTTTGTTCAAAAAGCGCAGCGAAAGCATGTTCTAATCTAAGATGTTCTATTGCAAGCGATGGAGCCTACTTTGAAGGCGATGAAATAAATTTAGATGAATACTTAATTTGTATTTTTTGTTTTATTGACAAATTCTTGATACTTAGTACACAGAATGTATAATGTAATAAATTATAGAGGTAGAATGTGACTTTATCTCTCGTCTTAATTGAGCAGTCCCGACTGTCTGGGGAAGTATACCACCCTGCAAAATATTGCGGTTAATAATAACCATGTAGTGTGCAGTATGAGGGTAACCAGAGCTTACTTGAGAGCTTTTATGATGTCAGTGGGAAGATCAATTTGTCTCACACGCTAACTGCACAGGAGCTCTCTAAGTCATCGCCTTCCTTACCGGCTAATTAGTAATTAATGATAATGGTCATCAAACCATGTTAATAAGCAATGATGAATCAATAAGAAGCTGCGACAACCTTCGTACACCATGAAATATTAATTATAAGAAAATTACGTAGTTACTAATTAATTATATTTTCATGTAATTAAATGATGAATAGTATGACGTCATTGAATCAGACTATGGTTAATAACTCACTAATTTTGAAATGACCTCGTCGCATGTACCTGTTAAATAGTAAAATAATTCAGAAAAAGAAAAGAATTTTTAAAAGACTTTTAAACCTCATTCATTTCCCCTGAATGGGATTAATCGCGGGTTCAAGTTCAAATTATTTATAATAGTATTGCAACTTGTCAAATACATCTTTATTCTTTTATTAGACTTAAGTCGTAAAACGTTAGGTGTAGACAAGGGGTTATATGTTCGCATTTTCGATCTAATTCTATTGGAAAAGTTGAAAAGTATTTTCTTTTTAATTCTGTAAAACATTTACACAATAACGATAACAGTTTTCCACACACCTATTAACTATTTCCGAAACCATTTTACAACCAAGGTGTGTACCCAAAGGACGGTAAATCCCAGCGGTAACGAGTTATTTGTTATATAATCGCTACACTATGTGTTGTGCAACGTAAGTGTGCACCCAGCCTAACACCGTTTGACAATTAACGATTACAAGAAAGCGTTTAGACATTTTGAATATTTTCGTGCGTTTAATGGAAATCTACGAAAGTTTGGCGGCTATTATATAATGTACTAGCTATGCCCGGCGGTTTTCTCCACGATCCCGGTTCTATTTAGATAAGGGCCTTTCGGGTCCCATTGTATCACCGGTCTGTGTTTTTATGATCCAATTTTGCAACGCTTCAAGCGTTACAAACGTCTATAGGCAACGGTAACCTTTCCATCAGGTGGGCCGTGTTCTTATTTGTCACCTAAGTGGTATAAAAAAGAAAACAAAGTCCAGGTACTACAGAACGAGGTACTAGAAAACGATAACGAAACAGTAGGTCATAACTTCCTGTGCATATCTTCACTACGTAACATTACGTTATCAGTAGGTACTTTCACTCAAATCACTTTCTTTCAACAGGTGCGTTGCATGTCAATTGTCACTGCTTGTTACATACAATTGCTTTGTTCCGTTGTTTGTTTATACTATATTATTTTGAGCGAGAAATTAGCTTTAAATAACTAATTTCATAGTAGAAATACGTCTCTTTCAACATCCCTGCCTCACCATTAAGTCCTGGAATTCCTTACCGGCGCACGTGTTTCCTTCTTCCTACAGTCCCGGGTCCTTTACGCGGGGCGTGAAAAAGCATATGATTAGGCCGTCAAGCTGAGTGCCACCATTGTAGCACTAAACGTGTTTGCAATGGTGACCCTCTTTCATGAGACTTTGCCTCCAGCTTAACATCAGGCGAGGTGAAGTCAAATTGACGCGCCATAATTAAAAAAAAATAAAAATAAAAAACATAAAAATACCTATTTGCTCAAAAGCTAGTCGAACTATCTGCTAAACAACGGACGAGGTTTTCCTTTCAGAGTTGAGGGGGTCAGGTGACGGTCATTCTAATAAAAAATCTATAAGCCAATCAAAATATTAAGCGGGCCATGTGTTAAAAAGTGTGAAAATATATCCGAGAAGAAGAACTACATCATAAGCCTGTAGTCTAAACCATAGTACCTAGACATAAATTGTGTAATGCCTTAACAAAATGCCATCATTTTCTACACAAACCAACAGAGAATTCTAAACATACGTGATAGAAAATTCAATGTATTTATATAGAGCTGCAAATATCGTTCATGATTCTTCATTATTATATTTTCCAGTGTTTGCACTGCCAGACTTGTGTCTGCAGTGTCAAGCTCAATACTCAATCATTCATATGATGGATTTGTCAGATTAAAATCAAATTACAATTATGAACCCTATCAGGTACCTACAGCACATGTTTTGAGAGAGGAAGACTTTATTAGGACGAGGGCTGTTACTATATGTCATTTAATTTCATTATTTTTTTATTTTAGATTCAGGTACGCCTCTTTTTTATTAGGTTCACTAAACTGGACACACGCTACACAATTGCGTGGCTTAACATGCTAAACCGTAAGTGATGGGCAGTGTCTGTCCTTCTGAAAGTGAACTCCCTAACATATTAGCTACAACAGCTCTATAAAGATATCTGCAATAACAACACGCAATTTTCCTATTGTGCCAGTTTTACCGTGGGAATTATCCAACTGTGCATACATTATAAATATGTATGTATGTATGTACCCTGCCTAGCAAGTGACACATTATGTACAGTACTTGCAAGGACATTTTTGAATATTACAGTTGAGACATGTACGCCCTTGACATACGTGTGGACACCATAACCATATTTGGAGGAAGTAACAACTGGGTAAATGAAGACCGGTGGAAACTTTAAGTGTCAACAAGGTCAATGTTTAAGAATTTCACTTGCAGATTGACTACTTAAGACGCATATTGTATGACTAATAGAAGTATGTCTCAACGGGAAAACTCGATTGCCGTACAATTATAAGCTTCAAAATTTGTTATAGCCCTATACCTATTAGCTAACAAGGAAGGAATCTTCTTCCTACAGTCCCGGATCTTTTAAGCATGGTGCGAAAATGCATCTGATGAGGCCGGCGCCAGCATTGTAATACTGTACGTGTTTGTAATGGTGAACCTCTTTCCTGAGACATAATCTCCAGCTTATCATCAGGCGATATTAAGTTTAATTGACGTATCCTAGATACAGAAAAAAACAAAATTTCACTTAATGAATCTCATCAAACTAATTCGTGGAAATACGTCTTCTCGGCTCTTTTTGGTGTATATAAATAAATGTTAACCCTTGTAATATTGCTTTTTTTATTTTCGAATTAATTCCTAACAAACAATGCATTTTGCAGTTCAATATATCAATAGCAAAGTCTAATATGTACTTTAATGCATATGACATTAAGTTTAAAATTATCTGCTATGGTTAGATAAGTAACCTTGCAAGAAGGTGGTGTGCAATCGTGCGTATAATGAATATACAATTTTTCTATTATAACTAAATGTTTGTTTGTGTAATTTTATAACAATTTTGTTACACTATTTGATGAAAAAGTATCATTTGTACTGAAATAACATTGAGTTTGACTAGTTAATAATGTTGTACAGATTAGACTATCAGATGTGCATCTTAATTTTCCACGCAGACTGATTGCACCTGACAGTAAAGAATTGGAAATCGAACTAGATTTTATTAACAAAAAAAAATCCAAATAGTAATATTTAATGCCAATATGTAGTAAGTATACCCGCTCGAGATATATATCTTGTATAATCTCACCTCCGGCAATCAAGGACCCATGGACGACGTGCGTTTTGATCGGTTCGAGTCCGACATAATCACTTCCACTGATTTTGGTGGAGGTGGTATAATCCGTGGGGATTTTGCGCACGATTTAAAAAGAGTACTACCTTCGGCTTTGGGAGCATTTCTTTAACCCCCTTGAATTAACTTTTTTTAAATTTTAATTGGGTAATCTACTGGCATTGAATTTCAAATGAGTTTTATTAAGACATGATTAAACATTAACAATGTATTGAGGGAATTGAAATCTATTATTGACTCGATATCCAAGTAGCCATCGTTGTTTTAAATACTGATTCTAATTATTATATATTAGGTTGTAGTTCGCTCCCACGCTCTTTACACCTTTCGTTGAATTGAGTGAAGAACCTTGACCTAGTCCAACTATTTATATGTGACAGTAATATCCAACTGTAGGGCTAGCATGGCGCGAAGACAAAAGTCCCCGGGGAGTGGAGAAAAATTTGTCTTTCCCTCCTTCTCTCTCCCTTTAGCTAGCATGGCGTCGAGGAGAGACTAGTTTATCACCGGGGAGAACGTTCGTCCACTCAATGCTACCAATATACGAAAAAGTATTAATCGACCAAATTGATAAAACCTAGCAACGTGCATATTTTATAAGTGCAACATTGACTTTTTAAATTGTGGGTGTTATATAAGCGGTGGAGAGAGATATTTGTCCCGCGCCCGTGCTAGGCCTGCTGAAGGTGCAAAAGATTCGGGGCGCCCGCCACACGCAGGGAGTTCGTTCTCACCCGATGCATACGTTTAAACTGTGGAATGATCTCTCTACTGTAGTTTTTCCAAGTGACTACAATATGGCGTACTACCAGGGTCGGCAGAACAAGTGTGATGCTGGTTAGTTTCCCAGCAGATGCATGTGCAGTGTGCTTGTCTGCCACCTAAGTAGTATAAAAATGGAAGAGTGGGAGAGCTGTCACTAAGTCTCCGAGGTGTAAAATGCAAACATTGAATACTTTTTCCAGAAATTTGCCCTGCACCCCCTAAATTCACTATGGGAATTCATATAGGATTAATCGGTATTCTTTTAACCCCGCCAGTTAAGCTAAGTCAAACTGTTTTTATTAGGAGTGGATTCACATCGGTAGTGTATTGTAGAGGATTCGAAACTGGGATATCTCGATAGAAACGTTGACTGCGAGCAAATAATGCTCGGAAAGGTGAGGGCGGTTCGGCGGGCGGTTGACCGGAACCGGAAGAAATTCTTGGCGACTGGGGCGTTAATGATCTCCATCCTTAAAACTATTCTTCAGATTCTTCACTATTCCTTAGACCGCATCCATACCATCCGGCGGGGGGCTGTGATTTGACTACCCAATTATTAAAAAAACTACGACGTCATTTATGTATTGCATTATAAAGATTAACGGGATATTTATAGTGGAAGTTTAAATTGACTCCAAATTCTAAAATCTTTCTTAATTCTTAATTATTGAACTCACAAAGTACATAGATCATACACAACAAAATTGCAAGGATCAGGTACAAAAGCGAGCATAACTTACTACGTATCATTCATCTTACAATATGTCATTCATCATAACATCAAAGTAAAGCTCTGAATCATTTCGCATTAATGAGTCACTCAACAAATGACCATACAATAAAACACTTGCATAAGTCCACCATATACATTTAATACAATTATTATTAACAATAGCAAGTTAAGAGTCCTTGTCAAATAAACAACTGAACCGGAAAAAATGAAACGCAAAAACTAACAACAAAAACTATGACTGATCATTTTTAAGAAGCCATTGTGAGAATATATGTAAATTATTTTAATATTTTTTTACGCTTCGAGTACTTACTTCCTAAATGAGATTGGTCCCACGGTAAAGGAATCGGAGATTGCTGACAATAGATTGTCAGACTCCGTGCGAAGAATAAATTAAATGATTAATCCCCTTAAGATCATTATTAAAATTAAACGAACTTAATATATAAAAATAACGCATAAATGCATTAAAGATCTTAAGTAATCTTATATATCAAATTCTCGTGTCACAATGTTCTTTCCCGTACTCCTCCGAAACGGCTTGACCGATTCTTGTCCTTGTTCTTCTTGAAATTGGTACAAGTTGGTTTAAGTAAATTCCCAGTTGCCTCCAGTGGGATTAAAATAATGGTGGATAGTGGGAATAAAACGAAACCGTCCATCATTCAGTAGGAATACTGTCAGGTGAGTTTAGTTAGGTTGTTATGCCAGTCACTGCCAAAACTATTAACTAAACAAAGCAATGACAACTTCCATTTATGAATCTGTTATCAGGCAATTCTTAGTAACACATATCACAAACCAAATAGTTTTTTTTTTATATAGCAAACATTATTTAATAGGCTATACATTATATTATAGTCATCTGATCGGAGATAAGTAAATCAGATCAATTGTTCACTTTTGTGATGTCATCGAGCTAGTGTTCCATCAAAATAGTTTGTAATGTTGTGATCATGATAAGCCGTTTCTATGATAGGCTTTGGCAGACAACAACACATTATACGTATGTAGTATAATTATGTACTTATTCATATCCTATATGTTCACCCTAGCAGAAGCAGGCTCTAACATCGATGTACCGTGCACGTCTCCCCATACCCGGGGGCAAGATGAGGATACCGTGGTGCCCACACCCGATGGAGGTCATCTTTCTAGAGATGGCCTTCAGTTGACCGGGATGCGAAGGATATGTTACCTACTATCTCAACTCCGGTAACTGAAGAACCAAAGGTGATGCGTGTTTTCGCCGGTTCGAGTCTGACATAATCACTGTCGCCGGCTCCGGCGGGACTGGTATCAGCGGAGATTCTATGCACGAAAAGAAATAACTTATATGTTGGATTTACCGTCACTAATTTATTTTATAAGAGATCAAATACACACGGACAGAGATGGATAGCCTGGTAGCAGGTATCGAAAACAATCCCATCACTTCGATTTAATATTGAAAAGAGTGAATGTCTAGACGGGTTCAAGTCCCCTCTAATCATTCACTTTTTCTTATTTATGATGAGGTTAAAATAATTATACCTATATTAATGCCTAATTGAACAGTCCTATTAGGTAAGTACCTCCGCCCTACTGAATTAAACAACTAATTTTAATAATGTGTTGCGTTTTCGGCGGTGAACACGGTAGCCAGAGATTACTGGAGAGGTTTTGTATTGTCAGTGGGAAGACCGAGGGCTTGAGTTGACACCACTATGCGATGGTATGAAACTTAACTTTGTCTTCTACACTGACAACACAGAAACTCTCTTAACCTTCACCCCTCCACAGCTACTTTAGTTGAATAAAGTCCGACATACCCATGTTAGCTCCGATGAAATAAATCCCCAAAAAGCTACCCATAAAGGTACATAGATATCATACAAAATAAAGTACCTTAGAACTAGATGAATACATACTACCTAACCCAATGACGTTATTGTGATAATAAGTAGGTACTGCGACATTCATTCGTAATAACTGGGTTAAGTTTACCTTGGCAAAAATATTATAATAATGTGTGACATTGATTTAATAGTCGTGTCAAATTCTACACCATATATGTTTCCGTTTTTCTACGGTAGTTTGATGTATTATATTTTTTTTTTTTAAGGTTTTTTGTGGGTGTGGTTATTGGACACTTCTAAAATCTTCGGGACGCAAGATATACCACATGCAAGCTGATTCATTATCATTTTGCACTTCTACATCTAGGGCCTACCACCTCTTAGAAGTAACATTATAACAATCTTAGATTTATTTAGTTCGATGGAGAGTATAAGACCGTCAGTGTCCGTCAGTATACACGGGATACTAGTGTTAGTATATGGATACCGGCCGGTTTCAGCTAGGGTTACAAACGGGGAGAGTCAGTTGAGCAAAAAGCGGGACTGAGAAAAGATTTCCACGCCGGTTAGTCTCCGGATCCGCCGTTAGTCCAACAGTTAGTCATTAACAATGAAGGATAATATCTAGACCTGAATTTCCTCTAAGAGTTTGTAGATTGTCATTGATACGTCTCTTTGTGTGTTAAAATAAATCTATTGCAGGTACAAAATTGAATTTAAAAGTAGCGAAAAATCTGTCACTTGGTCAGGTCAGGGCTGTAAATTACGCCACATTCATTGTGCGACTTCCTGCCATTGAGAGCCTTCTAGTCACTCAGGAGTTGCGTGATTTGCTTTTTTAAAACACAATTTTACTACAGTTTCAATGTAAATTTTAGTCGGGAAAAGTTGACATCGTTAATTCAAGTCCTGTTATGAATGAAAGTTAACAATTGAATTCAAAATTTCATAAACCGAATGAAGTATTTTTTTTAAAGTATGTTAACTTAACCGAAATTACTAATATACCCTCTAACCCCTTCTGCTAAGCTAAATGAGTTTCAGGGCATTAGTGTAATTGCCAGGATTCGAACCCGGGACCTTACGATCGTCAGGTCGACTCCTGAACCACTAAGCTACTAACGCTTTAGTTTTGATGTCCGATTTGATGTTCTAGAACGTACTACTCAGTGCTTTTTACTCCTAAAGTACCCAAGTGTAGCCTTTTTGGATCTCATCATCATCATTTCAGCCATAGGACGTCCACTGCTGAACATAGGACTTTCCAATTGACCTCTTATTCGACTGGTAGGAGATAGTCTGCTTCCATCTATGTCGTCCATTCATCTTGTGAGGTGCCATCCTACGCCTCTTCTACCAGTACATGGTCTCCATTCAGGAACCGTATACACACTTTGTCGAAATAAAATGCATTTTCTCCTGGCTCATAATATAATTACAATAAGTAATAAATAAGTTTTGTTTAGTTATTATCTAATGAAGCATACTTCTTCAGTCTTGCATTAAAACCTGAAGTTTCCATTTTTGTTCGCTGCTCATCTGTGCAGTAAGCTGAAAAACATCAGAAATTATCATTTTAATATCATTTTCGATAACATTATTTTAAAACATTCAATTCGTATTCAAAATTACGTCAAATAGAAAGGAGTAAGAGGAAATAGAACTCGGATTCTGACAGCCTTGGATAAAACCGGGAAGAAAGTACATCACGCTATGTATATAATAATAATATAATATATTATATGACCAGAATGGTAACGGAATGGTATCCTAGAGAAAGTATAAGAAGCAGAGGAAGACAGCCAAAGAGGTGGGAAGATGATTTTAAAAAAGCCGGAGTGGATGCGTACCTATAGCAAAGAATAGACAGAAATAGAAAGCCTTAGAGGAGGCCTTTGTCGAAAGACTAGCTGTTAGGACTAAGAGGGGGAACCGAATGCTGAGAATTTCGATTAAATGGAAAGAAAAATTAGTTTTATTTTACATGTTTTAAATCATGTTTGTTAAGTACCTATGTAACCGCTAACAGTAATAAAGGCTTATATTATTACGTCACGCTAATCTTGATTTAAAAAAATTCTTGATACTTACGGACAATGCTAGATTCCCATCCAACGAACTCTCCGTTCTTCTCGTTCTCCGCCTTCAGCCAGTCATGCAGAGGCTTGAAGTACTCTAGTAGACCACTAGCATCCATTTTCCTCGTGCCAGTCAGTACCTCCATAGCGTCAGGCCAAGGTTTCGACGATCCAAGCTGGAGCATTTTACTAAAGAATAATGTGTAAAGGAATTGTTAACATGATAATAAGAGAATTGAATCCGCGCGTCCTGCTTAGCAGTTGCGTTCACTATTGCCATACGACAGAGGTTGTCAGGTAAATGATGCTTCACTACATAGTATACGAGTAAAACAAAGTCGCTTTTTCTGTCCCTATGTCCCTTTGTATGCTAAAATCTTTAAAACTACGCTACGGATTTTGATGATGTTTTTTAAATATGCATCTCTATATACCTTCTTCTTCTATATATACCTACCTCTTCAATCGTTCTATCGATTTATATGTATATAACGTCAGACTACAGTCAACTGGTGCGGAGCAGAAGTAAAAAGTGTTGCAAAACGGTGTGATGCAGACTAAGTTGCGCGGGTCAGTAGTATAAAATATTATACAAACCTTAATGCTTCTCCAGCATTAACACTCTTGTAGATATCGCAGTTGGACAACATCTTGGTAGTGTCATCGCTGCTGTATTCACCAGCTAACTGGCACAGGGCTTTATGAAATTGGAACTGGATGATAAACGAGATGTAGTACCTGGAAAATTCAAACACATTATGTGTATTGGGAAATTTTTGGTACTCAAAAATATGCTGCAACATATGTTGATCCTCAAAATGGTTAATAACCACCAAATATAATAGATCTACCATCAAATTATTCTCTCTCTCTATATCGGAACCTTTATATCAGGAAGCGTCGGGTAGCGATCTCTCGAATTAAGTTTCTTGTAAAAATAGAGGCACCGCCGCCCCGGGGGCCCCGTCATTGTTGTTTTAAGATAATACCATTACTTACTCCATTCACCAATAATAAATCTACTAACATATTTCGGTAGTAGATTTACTATTTTGATGACAATCCCTATTATTTTGGTAATTTGGTGAACTGATTAGCTCGTTTAGCTCCTGTTTAATAATCAAAATATTAATAGGGCCCTGAACGCCCAAGGGCCTTGCGCAACTAATAACATAACAATCTATGATGAGATTAAACTCAAATTTCTCTCAATTCAAAATCTAGTCAAATTTGCCTTAAATTGAGATAACAAATCTGATATATTGCTAATCTCAAAGATCGGAACACTCACCTCGCATATTCGACATCAGCAGACACATGATACTTAGCAGCAGGATCGAAATCCTCTTCAGATCTCGGTGCAGGAGGCTCGATGCCTTGGATGGAGTCTCTTAGCTGCCAGAAGTGGCAGTTATAATCTTCATTGGTAGTAGTTCCTCGGAATACTCCGTAACGGAATAGGTCTAAGAGGTAGCCGAAAGGTAAGAAGACAATCTTTTCAAGACCCTGAAAGGAATATAACACTCAGAAACAGAATAGTAAAATTGGATATTTTGAAATAGCTGTCTTAGCGTAGTTGGAAAACTTCATATTGTTTGGTTTCTCTTCGAACAATGAAATCAGCACCCCTAGACAAAGGGCAATTCATGGACTGTCGTTTTTGGAATATAATAACATAAAACGTTGTAATTTTGGCCACGTAACAGATTTCCTTGATATTTCCAGATATTTCATTGCTAAAACAACATTTTCCCTTTCACGCTAAAGTCATAGTAGAACGAATTCATCACATTGTCTTAATAGTTCATTACCCTGTTGGCTAAACAGTTCATTAGTGTGTTTAGTGTTCGTTCGTTTATGCTAAAGCTATAGAAAACTTGTTTTTGAGTTCTTTATGAAATACGAAATTGGTTGAATTATAGCGTATAACGCCACCTATTTTATCTCTTTGGAACTACAGAATATTCTACGTTCGACATTTATAGAAATATTTATATAGGCTATTTACCGTTTTATAAAGTTGGTTTATATTTGATTCCATATCTTCAGGTCCATCTTCCAAAAGCCCCACCTTTCTTAAGTGTTTAGGTGTCGCCACGGACAGAGCTATAACATCGCCAACAGCTTCATGAAAACCTGTAACCACATCCAAATCCTTTTAATATGCATAATACTGTAAACTCACAAAGGAATATTTTCGCAAACAACAAAACACAACAGCTAAAAACAGCGCCTTCTAGTGAATAACAAAGGCTTCGATAACAAAGGATTCTTTCCAATATTCTGCGTGGTAAAAAACGTTTTATGAGGACATCAAACTGAAGGCCACAATTGAAGCAAACCATTATTTGTACCCACAATGTTGACCCTCATTCTCGAGACTATCCTTCTAGCTTACCATAAGCAAACTCATAATATTGACGAGCCCAGTAATAAATATTTCGGACAGAAGACGCTTCATCCATTAGTCTTCATTCCCTACCAATCACAAGCAAGATTTAATAAAATATTATGTTAACTAAGTTGTAGTGTAGCCTACCTGGGTTGGCACCATCCCTGTAGATCATGGGTTGATGTTTGTACTGCAGATAGTACTGGACGTGGCCCATCTCATGGTGTGTTGTCTTGAAGAATTCGTCAGTAATTACTGTGCACTGCTTGATCCTGAAGCAATTAGAAAGTAATTTAATTATTTTTATTTTTATTATATACTAGCTGTCCCGGCAAACGTTGTTTTGCCTTATAAATGTTGAGGGTGGACTACCCCTAACATTTAGGGGGATGAAAAATAGATGTTGGCTGATTCTCATAGATACCGGTTAAGCACAAAAAATTTCATCAAAATCGGTCAAGCCGTTTTGGAGGAGTACGGGAACGAACATTGTGACACGAGAATTTTATATATAAGATTTAGGTGGCCCAAATTCTACTCTGTTGGGAATTTTACTATGTAGGAAATTTAACATATTCAAACCCATCCTACCTAAAGTCTTCTGCATCATAAAAGTCCCAAGCCGAAGCATGGCAGACCATGTCTCGTCCGTCGTTAGGCTTCTCGATGATAGACCGCTCCCAAAATAAATCCGGCATAGGAGTGAGATTAAGAGAAGTGAAGAACTCCTCTGCAACTTTGAACATCTGTAGAACCGTGTAGTTCTGGAAAACAAAGAAATATATCGAGTTAAAAAGAGTAGACGAGTTATTGTATCCGCGTTCCATCATGGTCTCTGTGGCGTGATGCCATACAGGGGGCGCAATTTCGATCTCCGCTCAGTACAAATATTTGTTTGCATGAATGAGGTTATTATTTGGATTGATATGATCGTGCCTTGGAGAGCACGTTAAGCCGTAACGGTTGCCATACAAACATCTATAGCAGTTGTTACTGGTAGTCTGAGGCCTAAAAAGTCCAACAACTACTCTAGTTCCAATGCTTCGCTATCGCCAATGGGTTTTGGAGGTCAGATGGATTTGCTTCACGGAAAATATTGAAGTTCAGTCAAACCTACAGTTAACTACACTGGTAAAAATGAACCTCAAACTCTTAGGTGATATCTTCAGATTCCTCTGGAATTAAGGGACAGAAGAAGGAAGAAGAGCACGAAACCTACTTCTTAACCGGTTCAACTTGATTTCCGACTCACGGTTCACAAACTACAATACATTATAGTGTGTTATCTATTTTCATGATTTTTATATCATGCTGAAGATGTTTTTATAACAGCTTAATAAACCATCTGTACCCATAACGCTTCCCTTCCCAGACGCGTTATCGCGATAGGTATTCGTTAATATTATACACGAATGCGGATGCTTTAAATATTACCGCAGCTATATTCGTTGTATATTATATGTCGTTGTATATTATATGTTATAAGAGATATAATTGATGTGATAAAACAGATAACAGATTCGGTATCTTGAACAACCTCTATGGCGTGGCGGTCGTAAACGCGACTGCTACGCAGGAGGCGCAGGTTCAATACCTGCTCAGCGCAAATTTGCATGAATATTAATATATTTTCATTAGTCTGGGTATTTCCATACTCTATATAATGTTCATTATGTACATCTTTACAAGATAAGAAATGAAGCTAAGTACCTATCTTTATCCGTATTCTAGAACCTATAACACAACCTAGCTAAGCTAGTCTTACCATGGATCTAGGTGGGGTTCTGCAGATTGACTTAGAATCGAATCTTCGACCGACAATAACGCGCTTATGTAAGCGACTTATTCCGTGAGTTATGACAATTAATATATCATACCTGAGCGATGAGGTTGGAAGTAATATCAACTTCTGGCTTGTTGGGGTATGGCCTGGTAAATTTCTCCACATTATGCCAGCTTTGTGCCCATATATTACCTGTAAGTACAGTTATATAGACAATCTGTTAATTTTAAGGTACCAAAATTTGACCATGTCGTAAGCAAATGAGGAAGACCGTTTATTATATTACTCTGTTAATGCTAACTTCACCCTCCCCGCAATTCTCAGAGTCATGACAATGTTGGTGGTTGGTTGGGTAATACTATCCTTTGCCCATGGATACACCCATTTCTGTGCCCGTAGCATAAAAAACTATCACATTCGTGGTGTAAAGTTATCGGGTGAGCGTTATAATGCGAATAACTCAGAGAGACTTCACATACACAGGTTCACAGTTAGCAGCTTGTCTATCGTAATTCTCCGGTCTCTCGATACCAAATACAAATTCTATAGTTTTTGTACTAAGGGCCCTGATTTCATTCGTGTAACCCGCGGAAACATATATCAGATATAAAAAAAACTAGATTTTCTCATAATGTAGTATAAAACAAATTATCATTCAATAATATAAATATACTTCTGTGATTGTAACCGTCAAATGAGCATCATACACACATATTGGGACTTATCTTATTATGTTCTCATGGAAGTGACTTTGTATATCTTTTTGAGAATATTTTTTTTAAAACTAAACCTAATTCTGTTCATAATCTACTGCAGTTATAAAAACCGACGATACAGTGCTTACCTAATAAATGAGCAGGAATGGGTCCTTTAGCCGAGACTACATCGTCGCCATATTTCAGTCGCAGAAGCCTCCGCACATAGGCATGTATTTGTTGGTAAAGGGGTTTGATGTTAGCCCAGAGATCTATGAATTGGTTTTCAGTATCTGCCTCTTCATAGTTATCCAGCCACCACTCAGCAACGCTATGATAGTCTGAAATTAAAGATGCCGATAAAACTCGAAGAAAATTTGAGATATACAGGGTGTAAGGGGAACGCTCCCGAAGCAGAAGGCCCCTGGTAGTAATCATGGTACACAACATATTTGCACTAAAAAAATTACGGCAATGCAATTATTATTTATTTTTTATATCTTTTTAATTTTTTTGCAAGCTTCATTAGGCTTCAATTTTTATTATAATTGGTTCGGTGGCTTAGGTGTAAAAATGTCGCAAATTACCGACAGACAATAATAGCAGTGCATACCGTTAAGCTTAGCAGCCTCATTGTATAGCGCCACGTAGTCAGTGAAATTGCCCCTTGAAACTGCTCCGGCAGATTTATGCCATTCCAGCCAGGTGTGTTTTAGCTCTTCAGCGTTACTGCTCTGTTCAAAAATCCTTGCGATCTCTAAGATAAAATTGAAACAATAATAAACAAATACGAATTTAAGTATTACAGTAGTTTTACACAAGAACAGCACCCCGATTATACTACCATTATCAACCCACTGACATTCCAAAAATGTTAGTCTAAAATTGTATGGCATCGTGTAGAGCGAATGAAACGATGGAATGAAAATCTTTTTCATATAATTTTGAACTTTAAATCTATGTATGTACATAAATCTGAAATTTGTAATCTCAATAGCTAGACAATGTTTGACCATTAGTAGGATCGGGGTCCTTTTTTTAATCTAGCAAAATATTCCCACGGATACCTCCCCCCCCCCCTCCACCGGAGCCGGTTAGGTAGGTTATATCGGACTCGAACCAACTAAAACGCACGCCGTTTTTGGGTCTTTAGTTGCAGGAGGTGAGATAGTAGCCAATATATCCCTCACACAGTGGCAGACCCGGGGCTCTCTCTTCCGAGATGATCTTCGTCGGGTGTAAGGACCACGGTGTCCCGTCTAACCTACCGGGTAAGGGGAGGCGAACTTTGCGCCGCCGCGCCGTCGCGGTCAGTAGAATCGGGGTCCTGAGCTCACGTCGTCGGACAACTTTAACTTCGTTCGTCGGAAAATCGACCGTAACTTTCACTGAAGCAGTGAAATTTCTTTATTATAATTTTCGTACAAGGACTTTTCATCATACCGTTTCTACCTAACTTAACTATAAAAGATGTACCTAAAATCTTCTATAATCTGTAGTCTGATTCTATGCTGGTCGACTAAAAACTCTATCGCAAAAACAGAGACCTACCCTCGAGAGAGAACGGTAAAGCGTATATAAGTATACAGGTATACGTATGTAAGTTATTTCTGTTGACCCCATCAAGACTCCAGATAGTAAAAAAGCTCTCAAAATCTCACCTGGCTCCACATGTAGATCACATTTGGATCTATCGTTAAAATCGCAAATAGTTGCCGTAGCGTAATTCGACTGCATGTTAGTAATCGCAGAAAGTAACTTTTTGTTCCTCTCCTCGGGCAAAGCTGCAGTGCCAAGTACGGAATATTTCTTAAACATTCTCTTCAAATCAGGATCCTCATAATTCTTCCAATCATACTTTATCGTTTCCCTCCAATATTTTTTCTTTTCTTCAGCCACTTCTAAAGCAACTTGTAACTGAAACAATATGCTAACTCATAACTAAACTAACTAAAAAAAATTGGCGCCATCTTGTAAGTTTATAATTTTTCATGAAATTTTCGTTACTAACATGATGGCGAATGATTAACGCAAGTTAAACGGTATAAAAGAAAAAAAATCGCCGTCATGTTTTTTTTAATGCCAATATGTGTATACCAGGAGTCCTACTTCTAGGAAGCCTTCGGCTTCGGGAGCTTACACCCTGTATAAAATTAATGATAACATAAAATCATGAAAATAATGAGCAATTTCAAATAATAAACGGCAGGTAACTCGTCAAACGAGTAGAATGCTTCCTGGATAAGTCAATGTTACAATCGACTTTTGGATCAACCAAGATTCGTGGCAGGTGTAACATTAACTGGTAACATATTTGTGGACTGTCGGCCACACAACTTGAGTCGTCTTTTCGAATTTCGTGAATGATACTTAAGATATTAATCTCATGAGGGCTAAGAAAGATAAGATTAAAATATATTGAGCTTAAAATGACGGTGAGTATGTGAAGACGCAGTATTTATGTCCCCGGGTCTGCCTCGGTATGAGAGATGTGCCTTATTTAATCTCACCTCCGGCAGTTAAGGGTCCATAGATGGCGTGAGTTTTAGTCGATTCGAGTGCGACATCATCACCTCCATTGGTTTTTGCAGAGGTGGTATTTGCGGGGATTTTACATACGATAAAAAAAAGTATTTTTGTTTGTATATTAGCCACGTCAATACGACTTCACTTCGCCTAATAGCAAACTGAAGGTAAAATCTCAGGAAAGAGGGTCACCATTCGAAACACACACATCAAGCGAGGTGAGTTCAATATGGCGTGTTTTAAATAAAGAAATTTTAATGCTGCAACGTTAAGATTGAAGACTGAAGCAATTTCAAAAGGTACATTTAGGTTAACTGAGACAAGTTTATGTGTATTTTAGTGTACAAGCTAATAAATTTAGAGTCTGGCATTAAAATAAAAGTTCAGATTTATCTTACATCCAATTCCTCATTATATTTCGTAATGTTGCTCTCGTAATTCCAATCCGCTATCACTTTTCTGTTGGCTGATTTGGCTGCCACCTCGTTCAGTGTTCTCATATATTCGCGCCCTGCGGCTTCGTCCACAGCTTTTTCAACTGCCAAACCTTGAGCAATTCCGATGAAAACCAACGCAATAGTACCCGTCAGGGCACATTTTAAAGATGGGCTCATTTTTATCTGGAATCAAGTTTAAACGAAATTAATTTTTTAACAGTCTATGTGACTTGCGTTTGCAACCGCTCAATGCGAATTATTTGTATGCATGAATATGTCTATTTGCATCAGTGATTGTGTCTCGGGGACATAGGTCTCTCAGAATATGCACTATAGCACCAGATCCTCCTATAGTACCGCGGTCATTCTAACTTCTAACATCGATATTTTCCATAAAGTTACTACCATTTGACCTCAACAACCCGTTGACGATAAGAAAAACTTATTATGTATTAAAATAAGTAAAGTAAATGAACGTAATAGATGTAGATATGTAAGACACTACCAAAAGACTCTGACTCAACTATCTTTAAAATTATACGAGCTTTATTAACTAAACATTATATATTACACATACGAAAGAGTATATTTTAAAAGTACAAAAATCTACATTTCCAACCGCTTCGACACTTCACAATAATATAATTCAGAACACGTACCAACGAGCCGGTCACACCACACTGACTGTATATGGCTGAGACTGTCAACACGATAAACAAGTCAGAGATTAGATCAAGAAACAACTTGATGGGCAAGGACGGCGGCTAGTGCGGTAACATGTGGTAACTACAAATACTACAATAGATAGATTAAGGCCAATTACTTTAAGGTATTGGACCATTGAGGTTTAGTAATAACATAAATAATAGTATAGACATATGTCGGACTCGAGGACTGAGTTTTTTTATGATATTGAAAGCGATTAACGTGGTCTATGGACGTGTGCAACATCAGTGGCGATGGACTGCGCTGAGCGGAGGCGACTCGGATGTCGGCGGTTGCAGAATGACCTCCGTCCCCCATGAGCGTGGGCCTGGGGGTGACGGGTGGAGCCGCCTGTCACCCTAGCAGAAGCAGGCCACGGCGGCGGCGCAACGTGCCACCCCATACCCAGGGGCTATATGCGGATGCCACGGTCCCCACATTAGGGGAAGAGGATAATCTCAAAAGAGATGTCCCCGAGTCCCGGGGTGCGAAGAATAGGTTTTAAAAATCTCTGTCTTAACGAATCTCACCCCGGCAATCAAGGATGGCGTGCGTTTTGGTCGGTTCAAGTCCGACATAATCACCTCCACCGATTTTGGTAGAGGTGGTACTTATCCGTAGAGATTTTGTCTTACGATGATAAAAATAGTGTTGGACTCGCACTGTCGACCTTCGAAAAACCATCTAATGGAAGAACCCCATATTGTAGTTGTCTGAGAAAACCACGGCAGGGAGTTCATTCCACAGTACGAGCTTGCGTGGAATGAAGAAGTTTCTATCATACCGCACTGTGCGCACCGTTCCCTGTCGCAATATCCGGTAAGTCCGATTTGAAAGTTTTGAAGCCCGCTTAATTGAAATACATAATTTGTATGTATGAATTGTTTTGTGTATATAAAACAGTAGCGTGGCATGAAGGTAGGTTACGGAAGCACAAACTGTTATCATATTTACTTTTATATGTTAGATTATGTATATTGTCTGCATAAATTATGCAAAATAAAGAATTATTCAGAGATAGGTGAATAATCTCACGGTAATTTCTATAATTATTATTCATTTTCATTTTTAAACCTTACATGACCCTGAGTATTTGCATTAACAGAATTTTCGGAGGATCATCATTTTTATATGGATAGTTCACGTTTGACGATGATTAATTCATCATATATGGGTACAAAGATGTCAACTGAAATACATGGGTTCCACTTATTTCAACCAGATTGCATGCAATAATGTCACTTAATATCACAATAATTAACAAGAATCAACATTAATTAATCAAATAAAATATTTTACGTGAAAAATTCTAGAAAACGACATTTTCATATTTAACTAAATTTTAAATATACATTTTAATATACTAAATATATATTTTAATATACTAAATAGGCTATAGGCTTGTGATAAAGAGGTCTAAGAAATATGTATAATTCACGAAACGTGCAAATAACAGCCATGTATTGAATAAGAAATAAATTAATTCATCATTTCAGCCACAAGACGTCCACTGCTGATCATAGGCCTCAATTTTCATAACATAGCTTTCATAAGTCTTAGTATCAAAACAATTATATACATAATGTAACGATAAACAATATAAATTAAATACAAAAATATCAGACTAACCTACAGCCTTCCACGATTTCACTAACGGCAATGAACGAACTAAGCTCATATCAATGCATAAATACCAAAGACTGGTTAAATAAAAAAAAAGTTCTACAAAACAACATGTCAAGGAGACGGTCCAAAGGTGAACGATCCGATTATACAATACTGTTGTTTATTGCGAATTGAGCTGAACGTGGAAATTAAGTTAAACATTTGCTAATTTGTCACCAAGAACAGGTTTAACATACTTGAATGATCAGGTGACTGACCTACTATCTTGAATGGAGCCAGATCTGATTTTATCACCGGCCTTTTAGTATTTAAATTTGACGCTATTATCATTCTTGTGCCCTTATAATTTCTTTTGCCGCACCATTCAGTCTTGGAATTCCTTTCCAGTTTACGTGTTTCCTTCTTCTTACAGTCCCGGGTCCTTTAAATGGGGCGTGAAAAAGCATCTGATGAGGCCGTCAAGCTGAGCGCCACAATTGTAACATAGTATTAAAATTGTAGAGTAAGCTTCAGAGAAAAGGAACCCCCCTTCTTGTCAAAATTCATTAAAAGGGGGATTCGTTTAACTGAAGCTTACTACACATCATTGTCCCAATTATCATTCTTCTGCCCTTATAATTTCTTTTACCCCACCATTAAGTCTTGGAATTCCTTATCAGGTTACGTGTTTCCTTTTTCCTACAGTCCCGGGTCCTATAAACGGGACGTGAAAATGCATCTGATGAGGTCGTCGAGCTGAGTGCCACCATTATATGTACGTGTTTGTAATGATGATCCTCTTTCGACCTGAAAACAGTCAAATTGATGTGTCCTAAATTAAAATATAATATTTATATGAAGTCAGGGCAACACTTTTTTAGTTTTGACTCAGCTTGCATTCAACATATATCCTTCTTAACCATTATCGTCTTTAACATGGTCTATCTCTCTCTTCTTAGTTTTTCCTGCAACAGCACAAATTTTCTGTATAAATTATGGGTCATATTGCGGTCTTAGCAAAAGATACAGACGGTTGGTTATCCAGCGATTTATTGATTGTTTACATTCTTAATGCTAATTCTTATACGTTAATTTTTACTAATAATTATGTAGTAGGGCATCGTCAGGCCTTGGCTTATTGCTGACTGACGACTTCGTTGAAATAAATAAGAAATCACGTCTGATTGGCAGCAGACGTGATTTCTTATTTATTTCGTTATCATTTATACCATTCTATTTCCTAAAAGAAATCACGCCATAATTATACACGAGTTGTAATTTAGTCTTTTGTAAACTTCAATACTTAAAGTAAATATAATAATCGAAAATATAAATTAAGATTTGGGTAATTTATTAGCCCTTTTTATAAAAACACACATCTATCGTGGCCAATAAATTAAGTTACATTTATGCTAATTTAATGATCTTAACCAGTTATTTGGGGCTTTTTAAAAATACTCAATAAAATAACATAGTTAATTTAGTATTAGCTGCCAAATTGCCAGCCTACTGTGAAAAGCTTTTGATAAAAATATCGAGATTAAGTCACGAATTTTCAACAATGTATACAGTTTCAGATATACTGACAGATAATGCCATATACATATGAATTATCATGAAATTATCTAATGCTCTCTTTCATATACATAAGTGTTAGAATATTATTTGCCTCAATATTGAGATTAGTTATCGCGTTGTTACATGCTTTTGGATATATTAAATATTTTTATACCACTGAGATGGCAGAAATTTTTATTTATGGCACGTCAATTTGACTTCATCCTGCCTGATGGTAAGCTGAAGGCAAAGTCTCAGGAATGAGGGTCACCATTACAAACACGTACAGTACTACAATGGTGGCACTCCATCCATGCCTTTTCACACCCTGCTTAAAGGACCCGAGGCATGCACACACGGCTCACCTGATTTGAAATGGTCATCGTGGCCTATGGACGTTTGCAACACTCCCTAGTGTCACACCCGTGCTGTTTTCCCTGTTGAAACCTTCTAATGTCCTTCTTGAAGAACCACAATTGTAATCGCTTGGAAAACCCGCTAATACTCACATTTTAATCGAAGTTTAACATTTTTGAAAAAATAACTTAAAACTGGTCTGTAGATTAGAATCTACTGACAAGTTTTGCATTCTTTAAACAAGACGAAAAAGAATCGATTCACAAATAGGAGATTCAAGAATTCCACGAAGTTTTCCTTAAAATATTATAAAGGAGTTATAGAAATTATTATCCTTAAGCAAATTGGCAGTAATGGAAGGTTATATTATATGAACTAGAAACATTTTATTACAAGCACATACACCAATAATTAAATATTGTCATTTATGATGTTGTTTAGTTTAAGGTTTATAATAATAATATTTTCAAAATTAGTTAAGATAAAATACTTGCTATTGAGTCAGACTTTTAATAGGTATCACATTTCTCCCAATGATACCTAAATTTTTTGGTTCTTTTAGTAGAAGTCCGTACTGTACACTGGTCAGGTCATGTTCAGGACAGCTTCGGATTTGACCCGAGTTAACGCCAGGATGATGATGATTTACCCAGACAGGGAGCTCTGGTGTATATTTGACTTAAAAGTTTACTTAATAAAAGTTTCAATAGAAAATGTGTAATTTGAATCAACAATACTTTTCAAAAACCAAGCAAGCTAGCCTACGGTCCTAAACGCTTCACGATTTCACAAATGACAAAAAACCAGCTTAAATAAAATAAATAAAAAGCAGTCTTAGAAAAAATGGCCTAAAAACAACATGTCAAGGAAAGAGTCTAACAGCAAACAATCTGATCGCGCTCTTCATAAATACAGTGGTGATGTATCACCACTGTATTTATGAAGAGCGCGGTAGCCTAGTGGTATGGGTGATGGACTGCTGAGACGAGGTCTCGGGTTCGATCCCAGGTTGTACCATGGCACACACCAATGACTTTTCGATGCATTTCGAAGTTATGTGTGTAATTATTGCAGGTTTATAAGTGCCCGGTTAATGGCAATAGGCTCGCCACTACATTGGGACCTAAACATAAATTGGCGGAATGTGGGTGCCAGCACCTCTTTCTACCCCTTCGGGGATATCGGCGTGAGTTTATGTTATGTTATGTTATGTATTTATAACGAATAAACGTCTGCATCTTCTACAATGCGAGCTTAGCACTAATAGATTTCTGCAATCATCTGAGTAACTTTCTATGACGTATTGATAAGCTTATAAAATGTTAAAACATACATATGTTTCCTACATAAATACTTACATAAGTATTTATGTAGGAAAAAGCTTTCTTCTCAAGGTTATAAGGTCAGACAATAATGGCAAAAACCATATTATAGAATGGAAACAAAGACAGCAGACTCAACTATGGGTAAAGTGCAAGTTTTAAATTAAGTCAGCATTTGCGATTTTTAAATTAAGGCGCTTTGGTGCCAAAAAGTTTTTAAATCAAATGGTATATAGTTCCCTGATACCACTTAACTGAATACACATACATGATAGCATCTTTCGTTAAATGTTAAGGGGGTTGTAAAATGTTTGGTCCAACCAAGATGTCTGGTTCTGATGATTTGTACAAAAATTGGGTATACCAAAAATAAATTCCTAACCGAAAATGTAGCAGCTCAATAAATTTGGAAAACATTTTGACCCGATTCCTTGCTTAAGTCTAAATGTCTAAGGTTATAAGAAATTGATAGCCTTTCTCCTTTTTGAATTTGATTAAAAACCAACCTAATCAAGTACGGGTACCGGCACTAATTCTTGGACGCATAATATTTAATATTCGTGTTTCATTTAAACATTTCTTGCTTCAAATCCTACAGTTGTTTTTTTATCAATTTCAGTATGATTATTTTTTTATCATAAAACGAAAGGTATTTACATATTTGTAAGGTTATTAAACCTTCTAAAGAATTACTCATACGTTGACAAGTCTGCATTTTCGTCAACTTGGAAATCATATGTTTTAAAAACATAACTACTGAATCGAGCCCCTGGCATGGTCAATAATTGGGATGGAAATAAAACCAAGTTTTTCCTTAGCAATTATAATTACAAGTGATAAATTATTTTTTGTTTAGTTGGAGTCCAGCGAAGCATATTTCTTCAGTCTTGTGTTGAACCCTGAAGTTTCCATGGCCGTCCGTTGCTGCGCCGTGCAGTAGGCTAAAAAGATAATTTATCGTTATTAACTTTATTATAACTCAATGAAGACACAATGTAGAAACGCATATGGCTAGATGTGCTATCTAGGCGTCTTTGCAATTTGAAACTCGTATTCAAAACGGAATGTATAGACGAAATAAAACTATGAAAAACATAGACGTAAGGCTCGGCAGCTGCCTACCTGGGTGACCTGAACAAATCTGTCAGTTTAGATATTGAAGTAGGTATAGCATGGCAAAAATCCATTACCTACTTCTCACCACTCACCCACTGTTCAACAATCCCAATGATATCAAAAGCAAAATATCACTTAATGTCGTAGAACAGAATGCCAAACCTCTCAAAGTAAGTAAAAAAATATATATCCGAAGATATATGATTTCGTATGTGAAATATTCCGCAAGTGTGAAGAACAAACCTCGACAAGTGTTTTGCCTCTACATGAGGCATCTTCAGGACCGATACAGAGCGACTAGATGAGACTGGGCAATTAGTGATATTTCGCTATTACTATCGTTGGGATTGGTAAGCCGTGGGTGAGTGGTGGGTTCTCCTCCCTCCCCCAATAAATCTGTCAGTGATAGGCAACTAACTATAATAATCGGACTGGGACGTCAAGAATGAATCGGATGTGGTCAGTACCAATGCAAAGTTTATGATGATATACACATAACCGACATAAAGTCAACAAATAATATTCTATAATAAACCAAACTTATCAACATTCAATACAGAAACAAATGGATTTCGTGAGCAGGTACCTAACACTCGTATATTGCAATACTTTTGTAATGAATTTTTCCTTCACGATTCGCAATAAAATATTTTATTAATTGTGACATACCAAGTACTTTATGAATTATTTAAATATGTGATGCATTTTCAAGTTGGCCTGTGGTGAATATTTAGACAGTATGCAAGGTCAGCAATCCAGTTGATTAACTTCTTAGATGAACCCTGAGATGGTTTTTGAGCACTTAAAGCATTCTACTGTTAGGTATTTATGTTACCAGATGTTACAAGCGTCTTTAGGAGTACAAAGATATCTACCGAGACCTTCCAGGTGAGGATCAACATTTTGGTGCACCTCAGCCTTCTGCTGACGATAGTTTCTTAACAGCCTCACATCGTCATGAATGAAGTCATACAATTCCAATTCTAAATACTCACGGACAGTACTAGGTTCCCATCCAACAAACTCTCCATTCTTCTCATTCTCCGCCTTCAGCCAGTCATGTAAGGGTTTGAAGTACTCTAGAATACCGCTCGCGTCCATTCTCCTAGTGCCAGTCAGCACCTCCATTGCATCAGGCCAGGGTTTTGAGGACCCAAGTTGGAGCATGTTACTGTAAAATAACAATTATTGTAGTACAACAATAAATTGTTTTACTTATTGTAAGTATTATAACACTCCACGGTCCACAACACGGGTTATTTTATGTACTTATCCGATATTTCGAAATGACTACGTCATTCTCAAATCATACAGTATTAGGTACTTGTTGCGTGTGAAATGCATCAATATAAAGTGCTTTTTTTTAAACAATTATGAAAAATATTAGTTTTTTAAATATTTTTGTGAGTTTTTGTATATGGTAATATTCGGAAACAGGTGTACCAGGTGGAAACACCGCATTTATTGCGAAAATTCTTTCTCCATTTGCAAGGTATATTATGCCTCGTAAGGTATAATTTTTTTAAAGGAGGTATCATGGTATCCAAAGGAATGGTGTTGATAACTAATATCACGGGCATAACCTATTTAAATAATGGAATGCAACAGGTGTTAGAATTAGGTCATGAGTGAAACCGGGGAGGGCAAGCTAGTGATTAAATAGAAGTGATACCTCAATGCCTGTCCAGCTTCGCTACTCCTATAGATATCGCAGTTAGATAACAACTGATCTTCACCACCATTGTATTCACCGGCCAGTTGGCAAAGAGCTCGATGGAATTGGAATTGGATGATATATGAGATGTAGTACCTGAAACACAAAAATATACGAAATTTTTTCAATAGAAAGACGAAACAAAAAGTCTGAACCGGTATCCTACCCACGTACTCGTAATTTATTTATTATAATGTATTATGTTGCTTTATTAAATTAAACGCGACATGCACCTACGTTAAAAAATCTTTGCATCACCATAAGGTTGACTGGTGGAACATGCCAAAGGCATTAAGTCCGTCTTTGTACAATTAGTTATTTTGTATATGTACATAAAGATTAAATAAATAAAAGACAGCGTCTGCTGAATACATACTGCAGTTTAGAGACTTTTTTTATATCCGATTGTCTTACCCAAACGCGAGAATATCAGATATAAGTACATAACCTCTCGTTGTAATATAAGTACATAACCTCTATACACCCCATTGCACGTACACAATACTTTAATACTTGACTTCGACGGTTCGGCGTCCGTATGTCACTGACAAATTGGGTTCCAGTCGAGAACCAGCGTCAGGTTTCTACCTGGCACATGCTGAACTGGATACCTTTTTGGTGTATCTGTTAGCCACTCTGTTATGTTTTGTGTTTCTTACTTTTTTTGTTATAATTACATATATTGTTAGTTATTGTTATCTTAGTGACCATTTTGCACCAAATAAATCTATTTTTCTTTCTTTCTTTCTTTCAGATATCAAAAAAAGTTTAAAGAGCTTGCCCGTTAAAGCTCCTTAACCTGTTACGTCTGTTAATGACATTATTAGTTTTAAAAAATTGCCAGTAATAAAAATTACTCAATAAAGCATCAGTCAAAGCATCTAAAAAGGGTCCACAATTTGGAGTTTTTCAGTATCCAAAATAGTGGCCTAATCATTTGGACTTCACTCTAGTTTCTTACAACACAAAAGGGTACAGTTAACGTGACTTGCAAAGTAATAAGATGTTGCAGAGTCTGAATTAGTCCACTATATTAATATTACTCTAGTCAAATTAAAGTAATCACCTCGCATACTCAACATCAGCAGAAACGTGGTACTTAGCAGCAGCATCAAAATCATCTTCAGACCTTGGTGCAGGAGGCTCAATACCTTGGACAGCATCTCTCAGCTGCCAGAAATGGCAGTTATACTCTTCACTAGTAGTGGTACCGCGGAACACGCCGTAACGGAACAAATCTAAGAGATAGGCGAAGGGTAAGAAGACGATCTTGCTAAGACCCTGAAACGGTGAAAAATGACAATTAGCAACGGTATTAATAAATTAAAATATTAAAATAAAATATTGAAGTAGACGTTAAATGGAGGCAATTCTTTACAAGAAAATATATCAAAGGAGGGAGGGGAACCCACCACTCACCCACGGTTTTACAATCCCAATGATAGCAATAGCAAAATATCACTAATTTTCTTAGAAAGGAATGCCAAAGCGCATCGTTCAAAACAAGTAAACAGACTTCTTATCATAGGCGATATGATTTCATATGCCCAATATTCCAAAAGTACGAAAAAAACCTTCACTTGTGTCTCGCCTCTACACGAGGCATTTGAGGGTTGCGATTATTCATTCCTTTCTATGACAATTAGTGATATTCTGATATTGCTATCTTTGGGATTGTGAAACTGTGGGGGAGTGATAGGTTCACTTTCCACACCACACCACCACACACTTATAATATTCGAGTACATAACAGCTTTGATATCAATTATTGAAAAGTAAAAATGCGGGGCAGTCTTTGGGGACTGCCGATAGAAGTGAAAACTAAGTAACTGGTGGATTGTATTGTATCGTCATCGTCGTGATGTCAGAAGTAGCGTGCGTGTGGCAAGGGCTGAAGTATCAGGGAACGATGACTCCAGTTTCATGGGTTTCGTACACCCATAAAACTATTCAATTCGTCTAAAGAAGTTTTCAATCCAAAAAGGGTTCTTGTAATTTCAGTTATGTACCATTTTGTAAAGTTGATTGATATTAGATTCTAGATCATCGGGTCCGTCTTCCAAAAGTCCAATTTTTCTCAAGTGTTTTGGTGTAGAAACGGATAGAGAGATGACATCACCGACAGCCTCATGAAAACCTGGCAACAATAAATGTCAGATTCACATAACACGAAATGAAGAATTAACTTAGTTTTACTTAAAATATTTGATATGTTCGGTGTCTCAATTAAGTACGTCTCGAGCTCCATCCCTGCCTCTGGTAGTTGAATGTATCTCAAAGAATCCCTTGAAATATTTGTAACTCACCGGGGTTAGCACCAGCTCTGTAAACTACGGGTTGATCTTTGTACTGCAAGTAATACTGGACATGGCCCATCTCATGGTGCGTCGTCTTGAAGAAGGCATCAGTGATGTCGGTGCATTGTTTAATCCTGAACAAACGAGATAGAAGTTTTTTGCAGTTATTTAAAGAACTTTTTACAAGCTATGTCTAGACAATTATACAAATTTCTGGAATTTGTGATAGAAGAATCTGGATTTTTTCAATCTTACCTAAAATCTTCTCCATCAGAAAAGTCCCAGGCAGAAGCATGGCAGACCAAGTCACGTCCGTCTTTGGGTTTCTCGATTATAGAACGTTCCCAAAACAAGTCGGGCATTGGAGGCAGATTCAGAGATTGAAAGAATTCATCCGCTACCTGGAACATCTTGAGGGGCGTGTAGTTCTAGAAAAATTAAGACGTACATCTATTTAAAAAAGAACGACAAATACCACTTACATTTTCGTCTTATACCACTTGGTGGCAGACAAGTACACGGTCTATCTGACGTTTGCAACACAAGGGTGATCACACTCGTGCTGCCGACCATATAAAAGGGAGAGGGGAGGGGTCATGGTTGAAAGTATTTCTCTGCTGTCAGTGCAGAAGATAAAGGGAATTTTCTCGGTATTCCCACTGACAACAATAAAGATCTGCAGTGAGTTCTGGCAACCTTACTCATCGTCGGAAAAACTCATAAGGTTTTTAATAGCCGCGGTATTCTGTAGGGCAGAGGTACTTCTCCAGTCGAACTGCTCAATTACGAGGAGGGATACCGTTAGGTCCTACCTCCATTCTTAGCTAATTAATATCTAAGGAAATTGACATTAATCGTACCTGAGAAACAAGAGCAGCTGTAATATCGACTTCTGGTTTCTCAGGATATGGTCTGCTGAATTTTTCCAGGTTGCTCCATGTTTGAGCCCATATGTTACCTGTAAGTTTATGTTATGCAATAAATTTATTATTTTAGTGCTTGTGAAACTAGATATTATATGTTTATTTCTGTATTGAAAACACCTTTTGATTACATAAGACGTGGTAATGTTGATGGTCCTCGTATAAAATTTTACAATAATACCTTCTTATTTTTTGAAGTTGGTTAAAAGTACTGAATGGTTCTGATACTTACCCAACAAATGCGCAGGAATAGGTCCTCTTGCCGAAACTACATTTTCGCCATACTTCAATCGCAGAAGCCTTCTCACATAGGCATGTATTTGTTGATACAGCGGTTTGATCTCAGACCAGAGTTCCATAAACTGATTTTCAGTATCTTCCTCCTCGTACGCACCCAACCACAACTCCGCTACAGTATCATACCCTGAAATTAAATTTGATGGTGCCTAAACTACTTGAAAAGCTAACAAAATTGTTATCGTACAATTGACACTAACGATAGTAAAGGAATTAAATTTGATAATTCCCACCTGAAGTAATGATAATGTCAAAAATGCTTAACTGTATGTAATGGAAGACAGTTTCAAGTGGAGTTTATTGCTAGTCGAGCTCTTAAACGGGCTGATAGAATATTTACCGTGTGACAGTCATCTAATAATGAAAGGGATAAAAGGTATCAGCAACTTCTTGCGCATTCAGAAACGTATCGTCATAAGCCAAGCGCAAATCCTAATGGCATTCTACATGTACACTTTGAAACTTGGAGTTCACAGTTATTCTATCGTTATTTAGTCCATTATAGTACATACCGTTCAATTTAGCGGCTTCATTGTACATGGCCACGTATTCAGTAAAATTGCCCCTAGAAACTGCACCGGCAACTCTGTGCCATTCGAGCCAGGTGTACTTCAGTTCATCGGCGTTGTTGCTTGTAGCAAATATCCGTGTCACCTCTGAAAAGAAAATTCGCTCCAGTTAGGCTCCATTCGTATAAATTCAGAATCAAAGCGATGCGCCGCGATATTTGTTACTTCAGAATATTGAACTTTGTTTCCATTATATTACATGCAAATTTGTGTTATGTGCATTTAAAGAAAAGGCAGTGAGTCAATAACTCGTATCATGGGTAAGCAATGAATTGAAACTGTTCGTCGTGTTGGTACGACGAACAGTTTGCAACGGTTTAAAATATTGTTAATAGAAACAATTTCTACCTTCTTTTCAAGAATAAGACGTATTTTGGTTGATGTGATCAGCATATAAATCAAATAACGTATTTGATTAAGTTTATTATACTTATTAGATTATTCGATTCCACATATAATTCACTAGCAATTTCCCAATAATCCCTTTTTTCCAACTGAGGGATATACTAACACAGGTAGAGCTTTCTACACACACGCACAGTGGTGTGGAAATGAGATTATAAATATGTTTATTGTGTAATATCGACAATCTTCATCGTATTAGGAAATGAATAATTATCATCTAGAAACATTATAAGAATCTCACCTGGTTCCACATATAGATCACACTTGCTTCTGTCATTAAAATCACAGATAGTGGCTTTAGCGTAATTTGTCTGCATGTTACTGATAGCTGCAAGTCGTCTCTCATTCAGATCTTCGGGTAATGCTGCTGTGCCAAGCTTGGAGTATTTTTGAAACATTCTTTTCAGATCTGGGTCTTCGTACTCGTGCCACAGATAGCTCATTGTTTCCTTCCAGTATTCTTTCTCCTCTTCAGCTGTTTCCAATGCTACTTGTAACTGAAATAATAGTTCAAATGAATGCTTTCACACTTTTAACCTAAAGACAGGATCCATTATCGAGTTGTGTTTCCTAAAATATTGTTAACCTGCTCACAAGTTGCAATATGTAGCTACATGTTTTTTTATTGTGTAAAAAATCCCTACGGTTACCAAGACAGAGCCGGTTGTGTAGGTAATGTTGGATTCGAAGCGACTAAAAAGCACGCCTTCTTTGGGTCTTTAGTTGCCAGAGGTGAGATAGTTAGTCAACATATCCCTAGCACACTGAAGGACCCGGGGTTTCTTTGAGATGACCCATTCCTTGTATAGGGACCAGCGGTGTTCCCGTCTAGCCTTGGGACTCTTTGCACCGCCGCCCCGAGCGATTGTACATCTGAGCTACTACGAACATACAAACAGTCACGTCTCTTTTACATTAGGGTAGACAGAGACTAAATTATTTTCACTTGGTACGATCCTGGTATACGCCTTTCACTTGTTCTACTTTTATTTGTTTTCATACATGCTCAAAATACGGCCCTACGAAAATTGCTAAGAAATATCTTTTGTCTGATTTGAAAAAATGTATTAGAAAACCTTACTTTCACGTTCTCATTATGCTTTGTGATGTTGCTATCGTAATTCCAAGACGCGATAGATCTCCTGTTCTTCATCTTAGCTGTCAGCTCGTCTAAATGTATCATGTATTCTCTGCCAGCGGCTTCTTCTGCAGCTTTTTCAGCTGCCAAACCTTTGGCTGCTACAACGAAGACCGACGCAATAGCGCCTACTAGAATTAGTTCTCCAATGATCTTCATTATCATCTATGAATAAATATTTTTCATGTTAGCATTATTTTTGTGTATTACCTAATCTATATTATTAACTTTTGAATAAAAAAGGTACTTCTTATCATCATTACCAGACTT
Organism: Pelosia muscerda; assembly: GCA_963691645.1. Classification (NCBI taxonomy): domain Eukaryota; kingdom Metazoa; phylum Arthropoda; class Insecta; order Lepidoptera; family Erebidae; genus Pelosia; species Pelosia muscerda. The sequence goes on from OY829105.1 coordinate 2,005,896, forward strand.
TGATTGCGACTTTAAAATTAATATTTTTTTGGCATTACGGCGGGATCATCAAAATTAAGTTTATAACGTTAATGAATTTTCTTTAAACGATGCTGAATTATTCTGTTGTTGATATTCCTATATAAGTATTAAAAATAATATTGTGTTATAAAAATATAATAAATAATAATTGTGTTTAGTAAATCAGTTTTCTTAATTTCGTAATCATTACATATTTTTATAAAGTAAATGTTCTGACTTGCTAATAAGTTAATAATTATAAAACTGTTATGTTACTAGCCTATATTATAGTTACATAACATTTCTAAATCAACTAACTTCAGTACTAAAGATTATTACTATCATTAGATCATACACTGAAAATATACCAAGTAAGCACGACCATCTTGTACTTTATTATTTAACTTAGGCTTTATATTTATCAATAATAGAAGAAACAACGAGCACATTGGCAAAAGAAGCTGATCGGAAATCAAACTCACTACCTCCGCGGTAGTAATCGAATAATCCACAATTACAACGTGAACACAATTTTAACAAAATACTCATAGATTTCAATTTTTTAGGAATAGTAGTTGTAACTAACAATTCTCCAAGGAACTTAACACTCAAACCAAAAAAATATGAAACAATTAAAAAAATTAACATTAACGTACCAGTACCCACGATTTTACAAACGGCAATGACCAGTCTTAGTTCGTATCAATATATAAATAACAAAAGGTTTAGAAAAAAAAGTTTTATAAAACACGATTTCAAGGGGTAAATGAGGTCGCGGAGGTAAATGATTCAATACTTATGGCCCGACTCGGCCTGACACGGGAAGATTTCGAAAAAAAAAATAATCTGGTGATGACAGAGCGTGGTTTTATGCATGGATATGGCTGTTTGCACTGGTCTGGTCGTACCTCGGAGAGCACGTTAAGCCGACGGTCCTGGTTGCCATACAAACATCTATGGCAGTCATTACGGGTAGTTGGAGTCCTCAAAAGTCCAACCAGTCTAACTTGGAACTTTGATATCCTCATTGGTCATGGGACCATTGTTTGTGGAGGTCCAATAGCAGTCGCTTTACGGAAAATTTCGAAGTTCAGCCGCATCACAGTTAGACTGGAAAGCTGACCCCAACTGAGTTGGGAAAAGGTTTAGAGAATGATGATGGTAGCAACGCCATCTACTAACACAGCTATGATAGCTTACATGACTCTTCATGTTTATATGAATGACGTTGAATGAATGAACTTGACCAATATTTTATCTGTGACATTTTTTATTCCAATTCCCAGACACACTTACTTGTATTCTACATCCATTATGTTATCAAGTTCTAGTTTTTACGAAAAATTAGTTTTTTATCTTATTTTTCCATTGATTCTTTTTGACAAATCTGTTCGTTAAAGTTGTTCCGAATAAATTACAAAAAACGATTATTATTCCCTTAGTTTTTTTGTTTTATCAGGTATGATTCAGTATTTTTCGAACAATACGAAACCAAAACAATATCTTCGTTTATTTTTGCCCGATTATGTTTTAATTTAGGACCATTTTTTCGCAGTATTAAATCTTATCATGTGTATTTTATTTTATTTATGGGATACCTTGAGTGACAAAATTTTATATTAAGCTCATATTTACTTCACAAGAAGCTAAAGCAAAAAAATGTTTGGAAGCGGTAAACCCAGTTTGGCACAAATTATATGTATACTTCAGGGTTGTTACTTTAACATTATATTAGATTTAACTGTCACTAAATTTTAGAATTTGTTATAAAGCTGCTTTTTTACTTCTATTAACAAAATAAACACGGTTGAAGACAAAATAATTACATGTTTTCAATACATGATAGTGTTTACTTCTTATGCGATAATTTATTTAGCCAAAAGTTATGTTAAAATATCACAATAAATTTTGACAGGTTGATCTGAAGTTTAAATTGAAGTAAGATATGAGATCTAGACAGATTATAAAACGTAAACGATATTAAATGAACTTTTACTTTTATAACTGTAAAAAATATTCATATAATTTTATTTCATATTATATGTATAGTGAGATTAATAATTTTATTGCAAAAGCCAAAGGAGACTGCCACCATCCTATCAATAGTGTTAAATTGAGCTAATCTGTCTTTAATTTTGCACTAAAAGAATATGCATTTGACAGTGACAAACGTACTTCCGATTTTGGACATTTCATGCAGTCGTTGGTTTTACTAGGTAAGTCAAAAACTTTAACTTCTCGTCCACAGAAAAAAAAATTAAGTAACTAGTTATTTTTGGACGGATTGGAAATGCTAGTAAGAATATAATATTGCTTATTAACAACCAGATTTGTTAACCAATAATAAACAAAGCCTATGACAATTAGAATTTGCAAAGAAACTAATGCGATGCTGAATTTTCTACCTTGAGGCATTCCAACTTTTTTCTTATGTTAATCACGTAACAGTAAAAATTATTCTTGTAAGACTGCACCATCATACAAAACTGCACAACATATAAAATGTTTTGTTTTTAGATGTCACTAGTAAAAAAAAACAGAGAAACCGGACAAGTCGTATTATCACAACGAAACTTTATTTCCCGGCTATAAACCTAAAATCTGAAACTGCCTTTTTGGTGCTCTTCGATCTTCACATTTGGATTTGTAATAGGTACGGTAATAGTTACCATGTTCGCCGATCATTATGAGGTCTCGAAATCCTATGAAATAGATTTAAAACAAATACCATCCAGCCACGCGAAGCTCACTTACTCAGCTACAATAAGAAAATCCAACCAAAGCTCAAATAACTTACAAAAAGCACCCGTTTTGTAGTCTCACTAAAATATCCACAGGGCATTTTGAACAGACAAACTGACTAAAATACACACAAAATAAACGTCATCTCACTACGTACTGTCACTTCAGAGTTCGCACTTGAAAATATTAATTATTATGTAAATGAATTAGTGGCTTGTCATGTTGTAGGATTTGAAACCTTTTGTGTCACAAGAAAATTGGCGTCGGGGCTCAACGAATGGATAGTTTCATTTTAAATGTAACCATCTCACTAATATTGAAAAAAAAGAAGTACTAGGTATTTTGGTCTGTTAGCTTTTCACAATTTTATTTGGGATTTGAGTAATTGTAATAAATCTTTACAGAGTCGCCAGGCAAGTGCAGAACTTTGGATTATTGATAAATCGGTCAGAAGCGAAACTGGCGTCAAATGGAGTTTTTATTTTTAACTTTAACTCATCTTTAACTGTTATTTTCTTATTATTTAATAATAAGCTCAGTTAAACAATTCTATACAATATAACATTCTAATTAGTACGGATTTGGATTTTACACAGTTGATTCATAGCAATAAATTAGGAACAGTAAAGTCCAAATACCAAAAACCTTCATAGGAGACAAACAGAGACTAAAACAGTTACTGGATTTTTTTATCAATTCTTGTTTATTTCTTTCTTCTCATAAACGTAGTGAAGATTGACTAATGAAGGATCCGGAGCAATGGTGCATATTAGAAGATGCCTAGTGGATTGCGATAGGCTAATTGACGGTGATACATTTATACTGTATGTAGGGATTATAAAATCAGTAAATAATTTACTTTGCATTTATATTTATAACATTACTTCAGCCTTACAACATGTATTGTCCCTCGCAATTGTGGTGTCGTACACTCAAACAATATTTACAACCGTAACTAAATATTGTTGAGTCGAAATGTGTATGATTTTTAGATATTTCATTCGACTTATTTTTGGTTGCGTCTTCATTGAAAACAAATGGTTCCAAGAGAAAAAGCAACAATTTGCTAACTGGGAGGAGAGACTTCCAAGCAAGAATGTGTCAAATCAACACCAATCTAGTTGTTTTCTGTCTTCTAATCTATTTGACTACATTAAGCTCTGAAACAGCTGGGCTTATTTTGACAGGCGTTTAGCTAGACAATAGTTGCTGCTATGAGACATAGTTTAGACAAGGTATAAATAAACCCTTCTGAAATATAATGAAGAAGATTTTACCTAATTCCCGCTACGGATGACGACGGTTAATCAAGCCTTAAATTTATGAAGGGTAGGTACAATCAATTGCCAAGTAACTTAATATATAGATTTTTGCTTTTTTTGTTAAGAAAATATTGAAGCTGATAAACAACGTAGGTCAACCAATAAGAAATAAAACCTAGTGCCTCTTTATCAAGGTCATGAAAACTGTAAACCAAGAACCATGAAATGATTATATTATTACTAATGTTTACATAACAACGGAAAGTAAAAAAAACATTGACGGCCGTTAAGTCAACACGAAATTGATTATCCACCCTTTAACTGAACATCTCATGTACCCACTTCAAATGAAATAAGTTGACCTTTAGAATGTCAATGTTATACATTTTCAATAGAAAGAACTATTGTATATACCGTTGATTACTGACTAATTTGATGGAATGACTAATGTTCCAAGATGAAATAATTCTACGAAAAATTCTCTTTACTGAAGAAATGCCTATTTTTTACTGCTTTATTGAATGGTTAACGGTAATTCCGATTCACAATACTCAATATGAAAACTTTCAACAACTGAAAGAATGAGATAACTAATCCAGGTATTGCAAATAAATACAAAATAATTGATGAAGAAAAGTCCATAAGCGTCCAAGTTAATTTAAAAGCCAGACTTACGGACGATAGCACGAGCAATTAGTAAAGCTTAGCTGAACCATAGAAACTGTTGAAGGTGTTAATGATCCAGAACATCCCTTCACCTATGATCTGGACCATTCACAATTGCTACATCAAAAAGTACTTGTCAAGATCAAATAAGACTGCTTAAGCTTCAAAATTCTGAAGAATGTAGTACTATTTTGGGTGTTACAAGTATCAACGTGCTATTGTTTTCTGCCCAAATCTTTAAACTAACACATTCCTAGTCACCACACGTTGAAGTAATACGTCACAACCTACTTGAAAAGGTTTGCTATTCAAGAACCTGACAATTCTGTCCTTTTCGGTCACTGAGGCAAGGTACGCGGTCGACATGAGTGACATTGTGCTAAATGCTTTTGTTTATTTACAAGCTATTATTATTTAACTTCCTATGTTGGTTTGTTTCATCCTTCGCGATTTTTTTCTAACTCAATTGACTTGGGACTTCATAATTATTTTAATTAAAACTAAATATTCCATCGTTCTTTATGGATATACGAACATAATTGTTTCTTTTGGGTAAGGTCAATATTACTTCACCTTGCTTATCGATAAGCTGAACGTGAAATTTCTAGAGTAAAGGCCACCATTATGGATGCCAACAACAATAACTTCTATAACTAGATGTAGGAAATATCCTCCGCGAAATTGTAGACATCGGACCGAACCTTTTAAGCAAGTCATTATTGTACACAATAATTATGTGGTTATGTAAAACAGCGAGCTTAACTCAAAGTTGAGTTCTCTTCCAGTAAACCCGTGAATTTCAAGGCAAAGAGAAGAAAAACTTGTGTACACGAATCGGAAAATGTTAATGCACGAAGGTAGAAATATATACCCCAGGCAATAGGCATACATATAACTATTATAATACTAAATAAATAAATATAGGCTAGTACGCATACATATTTATACATAAATATTATGGCCGCTAATTGTTGAGAGCAAAAATTACTATAATACATTTAATCGTGTTTTTTTAATAAAAAGAAAACGAACTCGTGTAAGGAATTCAACAGCCGCAGAAACTGAAAGAATTAACGCAGCAAATATAACTACGAGAAGAAAGAAGTGCGACAGGAGACCGAATTCGTGACGTTAAGTTCTTTATTTAAATCATATTCAGTTCTTTTCTGCATCTCGTTCCAAATTCAAAATGCATGCCTCATTCAAGAACTTTGACACCACTTCTTTGGTACTAGGTACACAGTTCCTGGTTCTTACTATGATGGGTCCGACACATTCCTATGTTAGAATTCAATAGACATTAACAGGTTGTGGAAGTCACATGACAGTCGCTTAACAGAAAATTAGACTATAAAAAGTGAACGTCGGACTTCAAGATGAAGGACACGCGGAGAACCGTGACCATTGCAAGTATGATGATAAATAGCTTCTGATTCATCTAATTAAATTATCATAATATATTCTGTCTTCCATGATTCTGAAGCAACTCATTCAATAACTTAGCGTTGTATGATGTAAACACATTGAATTGTTTCAGAATGCCAAGAATTCCAAGTCCTTATAATGTGGCAAAAGGCAAAAGGTTTGTCAAATGAATTACCCTTCAATGGCCGCAGAAATTATATCAATTGAATCGTAACTCACCGATTGTGGCCGTCTCCACTGACACTCCACTATGTACTACCCGTGCAGGTTCGTATAACTATTATATTATATATGAATGATAATCTAATCATCTTGATAACAGCTGTATATTTTGAATAACCGACGCCTAATTTTTGGTTGTGTAGAGTTGAACTTTAACTAACTTTAACTTTAACTTTAAAAGACTTACGCGTATAATTCTAATGAATTTGAAAGAAGGTCTTTTTTAAACTAAATTTATTCAGGAGCTTTTGGCTCCATCGTACCCTAAGCTACAATAATCAAAATAGAAATTACATACTTTACTTTATAGATTACGTAGAAATACTAACTTATCAAAATTTCATACTTCATTCTATAGATCATGATGGCAGGTACAGAAAGAGCATAATCGATTTTTTGAAAATTAATGTACATAATCGTCTTTAGGTAATTTTAATAATTTCACCAGTAAATATTTATAATAAGTAATTAACCTTGTGATAAATACGTATGTTTGTATAATTGTATACTCTCAACTTTTTAATCTTGACTTTAGGGCGTAGGCAAAGATAACAACTCGCCATTTGATCTGTTTCGTTTTTTACATCTAAGAGAATGAATTACAGTATCCCTTGGAAATTTTTTAACTTTTCATGCAAGAATAATAAGAATAATAAAACTAAATGCTACAAAATATTGAATATAAAATTAAATAAAAAAATCAAATATTAAATATAAAATTTAATATTCATTTTGGTGCTGAAGTGATTTTATTCCTGGATTAAGTCGAGGTCTGATCTGATAATTAATTAAATAGCTTCGGCTAGTTAATTATAAGATCTCATTTAAATAGTTACTAAAAGTTTAAAGAAACTCAATTAAGAGCTAATTTAGAGATATCTGATTGGTAAGTATAGGACGCCAAACTTAATTATTTACTGTGTCTAGCAGCTATGAGGCATACCCCGCATGTCACCCTAGCAGAAGAAGGACTCCTCATACCCGAGGACTAGATGGTCACACCGTGGTTTAGATCAGGGGAAGGGGGTCATCTCAAAAGAGATGGCTCCGGGTCGCGGCGAGAGATATGACTTGCATTATCTCGCCCCCGGCAATCAAAGACCCAAAGACGGCGTGCGTTTTAATCGGTTCGAGTGCGACATAATCTCCTCCACCGGTTTTGGCGGAGGTGGTGTCCGTGGGGACGACACATTTACGCACGATAAAAAAGGGCTACATACCAACATCTTACTAATTCATTGTATCATTCGGAGATGCTTTGAAATAGGTTCGAACATATTTAAAACGTCACCAAATTGGAAAGAACTCTCACGGCTCCTTTCTCTTAATTCATTTTTCCAATTTATCTTTCATTTTCTCCATTTTGAAATTGGTTCAATTCAGATGTATATAAAAAAAAAATTCCAAGACACGATAAACGTATTCCTTGTCGCAAACAAACATTTCTTTACAGATAACCTATCATTTGATCAGATACTATCTATTATCTGATAAGGTATTACCGGTACATGACATAGTGCACCTTATCAACAAAATATTACAGCATCATTGCTCTTAAGTGGTCTCAAAGATGGGTTGTCTATCGAAATCACCTGTCAGTAATGATTATCGGATGTTACGAAATCCCGTAAACAACTTGACATGAGATTCGAACTTGTGTATCGACAGCTAATGATACCCTCTCAGAACATGAGCACTATTTAAAGGGCATTGACCTAAAAATGCATTAAAAAACTTTATGTCCATTTGTTGGCAAATGCGTTGACCATCATACCTTCCCCCCACCAGACATTAAAAAAAGCACAAACCACGCTCTATACGTCCGCTAACAGGTAAGTAATAGGGTAAACCACATACTTAAAAAGTTTCTGTGAATGGAAAATAGGTAATGTAATATCTATTTTATGAATATGACACAAAAGTAAAACTTCAAGAAGGGTATTTATTTAACATTATATTAACCAAAATCATTAATATTCCCTCCAACCGCTCCAGCTACCCTCAAAGGCTTGTGTTAGGAGTGGGTTCACCTCGACAATGTAATGGCCAGCATTCCAACCTGAGACCTTTAGATCATTAGACCCACTCCTTAAAACTCCTATAGCGCTCCTGGTGCTGTACTTACACGTCAATAAGTCGCAGTTACTACTTTACTATTCTCTATTTTCCATCAGGTATAATATGTTGCCGTATAATAGTTACCATAGACTTTATGAAAATTTATGGTTTTTACCTACACACATACATATGCTCACGCCTGTAATCGCTGAAGGAGTAGGCAGAGGTGTATTAACCACCCACATTTCGCTAACTATGATTTTCGGTCCACATAATAGAGGGCGTGCCTATTGCCGCCAATCGGGCACTTTGTAAATAAAATGGGTATGCCGAAAATAAATTCCTAACCGAAATGGTTGCAGCTAAATAAATTTGGAAAAAAGAAATAACCCAATTAATTACATGCTTAGCCGGACAAGCGCTAACAATTAACGTCTTGTATAATATCCGACAGATATTTATTTTAATGGGGAATAAGTTCCTATGAGTTGCGGGAACGGAACCAGAACCAATAAAACGGCAAAGTAACTTATAAAAAAAGGTTTATTATGAATACTGTGTTGCTTGTCTGCTATAAATTAGACTAAAGTAAGTACTGGGCGCGTCACGCCTCGGGGCTGGCCGTTGTCTCCGGCCGTGACGTCGATTCCTTCGCGCTGAGGGCAGCTCGCTGTTCCGCTGTGCAATATTCTGGAAGAGATGATAGATTGTCTGAATCTCCGTTCTATCTGTCTCTAAAGAGGAGTGCAGAAGTGGATTGCATTCACTAAGTCATGCATAATTTATGAGTTTTGAGGCCACTAGTAGGTATATCTAGTAACTTGTTGTATGAATTTTAATCGATTTATTTCGGCAAAAGTGAAAACTGAGGATGGTTAGTACAATGTCGTTCAAGTTCATAAAATTGTCAGTAGATGGCTCACCATCGCCCCAAGATGAATGTAATGATGATGATAACCATAGACATTAATATTTCTACACTTTGTCAAATATAGGATGATAATTTTGACAGTTCACGTCTATGAAGTAACGTATTTTTATATACAAATTTGATTATGATGAAGATGAATTAAAACCTCTAAGTTTATCGTAACACATAGACAAGTACCGCCCACTTATCGTAGAGAAGCGTCTTATATACAGCATAATTTACTGTAGATAAACGAATCGAATAAATCGAACCGAAATTTAGTGCAATAGAACCACAGACTCTTTCATTACCCCGTTACCGAATTTAAAATGTCATTGGCAATGACTTGACTTTTAGTACAGAAACTTCTTTTATATTTCTGTCAAAGTCAAAAAACAAAAAATTATGATACCGGAGTAGGTATCATAATTTTTGAAACTCTCTGAAACTCAAAGGTTTGCTGGTAGAGAACTCATTGAGAGTTAAGCTCGCCTTTGTACATGATTTATACAAATTGTATATGTATAATTTCTGTACTTTGTTTGTGCAATAAAGAATTAAGAAGAATTTTGAATGTTCATGTAAGTTAGTTTTGAAATTAAATTCTCTAAGTAATTTTAGGATATGAAAAGAGGTCTACTTGTACCATAATATAACAAAGTTTCATAAAGAAATCAAAATAATAATACCTCAAAATCGTACACAAACATAACTTTAAGTACAACATCAACCAGGCAATGATAACCACTAAAACATTTTACGTGGACTCATATTCAGTAAAAAAAATTGTACTCAATAAACTCACGTGTTCTACTTGACTCCCATCCGATAAATTCTCCAGTCCTTTGATTCTCTGCCGTGAGCCAGTCCTGTAACGGCCTGAAGTATTCCAGTAGACCGTCAGCTTTCATCGCCCGCTGCCCTGTAAGCGCCTCCATCGCATCTGGCCAGGGTTTTGATGAACCCATTTTGAGCATATTCCTGTAAACCAGTAGGTATTTTGATTAGAAAAAATATTATATACCTTGTGGAAGACCAGCTGTTGTGTCCCCCAACGTGAAATATTGATCTTGTTCCCGCGACTCATAGGAAAATATACCCGGGAAGAAATACCTACGTAGTATTTCAGGCTAATAAGTAGCGGCTTTGGCACAGGGTACTCAATTGGAGTTGGATGGTCTAATGATTGGTTATGCTTTCACCGAAGCTACATACTTGATAGGAGAGCAGACCATGGTTTGTAAAGTACAAGCTTTGAATGCAACCAGGATGCTGGTATAATGATGCTGCTACTTACGCTAGCGCGTTCCCAGCGGCCACGCTCTGGTAGATGTCGCAGTCTACCAGCTTCTTGTTCAAATCCTCCGGCACGTACTCGCCGGCCAGCTGGCAGAGCGCGCGGTGGAACTGGAACTGGATGATAAAGGACACGTAGTACCTGGAAAGAAGAGGAAGTTCGTATGACATCAAGAGATATTACGACAAAAGAGTTAAAGCTTATATTCTTAAATTATGTGAAGACTTTTGTTTTTGCGCAAAAGTATCCCTGATTCCAAAGAGTAAACCGTAACCAGGAAATCGCTGTAAGGATGATTAATTGGAAGACGAGCAAAAGTCCACCTAAAATACTTCGATTTTGTTGAGCGTTAAACTATCACACCCATACCGCACATCTGACACATATTAAAAGTTGTTAAAACCGTTGATATTCTCTATCGTACTAAAGATATTAAGCTGTGCGGATAAGAAGTATTTTCCACAAAACCAAAGTTAACTGATCTTAGCCAAACTCTCACTCTTCCCCGTAAGACCACCTTATAATTCCATTAGCTTTACCTGGCGTATTCCACGTTAGCAGAAATATGATACTTGGCGGCAGCATCGAAGTCGTCCTCAGTCCTATTGACTGGAGGTTCCACTCCCTGCAGCATCTCTCTCAGCCTCCAGTAGTGGCAGTTGTAGTCTTCGGGAAGCGTGGTACCGCGGAACACGCCATAGCGGAACAAATCCAAGGTATACGCGAAGGGGAGGAACACGATTTTGTCCATGCCCTGGAAAGCAAGAAGGAAACTTATAACATGTTGAGAATACTTTTGATATGTTGTTAACACACTAAAATTTTATCAACGGCTTTTAGTCCCATGTAATAGGAGCTAGCTTATTGACAGCGACCGGACACTTTTCCGTACACCGTGTCGCTAATTTTCTCTCATTCATTACACTCATGGCCATTGAATTTTTTGCCGTCAGTCACTGGGAATGCGTGCAATAGACATCACATTAGAGTATCAGCTGTAAAGCGGTTAGTATCAACTTCGATTCACATTAAGTTAGAGAGGCTAATGCAGTATACCTTATTGCATCAGTTTGGGAGATCCTACCAGTAAACAATATTGTCATAAGAGGAATAACTTACCATTTTGTACAATTGATTAATTTCAGTCTGTTCATCTTCGGCATTGCCTGTACTGAGACCGACCCGTCTCAAATGTTTAGGAGATGATACTGACAAAGCAATGGTATCACCAACTGCTTCATGAAAACCTGGAAAGCATCACTCGTTAAAATTTATGTTTTACTTTCCTTCTCCAATCTTCTCCCTCGCCCTGATTTTCCTTCATTTTATTATTATCTGTACCATTCTCCGCCAGCAGCTGTTATGTTTATTTTGAATAGCATTTTATGTTAATTGTTATTTTTATTCATTTTATTATTGTAATAATCTTTCATGTTCTCATTAGTTTTATCGCAATTAGCTCTTAGCTCCTGTATTGTTTATTGTAAGAGATTTGTTACTCTCAACAGAGTGAGTTTTCCTGTTGTAATAATTTTACAGTTTTTTAATTTTTATAAAGTTATTGTATTGTAACTTCGCCTTTGATATATTTGTGTTTCGGTAAAGTTATTAAAGTGTAAACGATTCTATGAATGAGTGATTCTGTTTGAAAGTACTCTTCTTTCTAAAAATTATTCAAATGTTTTCAATGTAAAAAATTTAGGGAATGTAAAAACTTTGACTTTAAAGCAAATATTTTGTTCATCAAAGTTAAGAATCTTTTGATCGCATAAAATCTACAAATACATAGTATCAGTATTTGACTAACTAGTAATTAAACATTACCTCATTAATTCAATGATTTAGAAATGTTAGCATGAAATAAACGTATTATTATTAGGGAAAATGTATTTTAGAAGCTGACAGCATAATTATGTAAAATCCATAGTACAGTGAAATTTTAAAAGAAGTATCGAAGAATTATTAGATTGAATATAAGAATAAGCAGTTTTATGAAAGAACCCTTGTATATAAATAGAACAAAATATTCAATACAGTAGTACAGGCTGATCCAAGATCCAAGTAATGATGATTTGACCGTAGATCCCAAAACCAAATACCTGGATTGGCACCCTCCCGAAACTGGAACGGTTGATGTCTATACTGCAAATAATATTGGACATGACCCATTTCATGATGCACCGTTCTAAAATGTTCCTTGTTCACCGATGTACACATTTTGATCCTGGTCATAAAAATGAGTATTACTTCAAAAAATTTAAGAATTACCTGGATTAGCTCCATCCCGGAAGATAAAAGGTTGGTGTTTGTATTGTAAGAAATACTGTATATGTCCCATTTCGTGGTGTGTAGTTTCGAAATACTCTCTATCTACTGTTGTACACTGTTTGATCCTTCAAAATTAAGCCAAATATGTTATGTTAGTAATGAAATTTTGAATTTTAATGATGAAATTATTTGTATAGGTGATAAATGAACGAAGAGTGTCAGAATTCGAAGTAGAAGTAAGATTATTCAGACTATAGTCAAAGATAATCATGAGCTATATGACAAGGTTTAATATGAAATATATCTAAATTCAGAAATATTAATAAACACTATTGAGTACCATTGAGTAAATCAAAATGTTCTCCATTATCAAACTGAACCATGGTGTACAATATCCCTTTTAGGACTCATTTGATGTTATCGATGAATGAATTAGAATATTATAAAGAATGTAAAGTACTTGAGTGATTATTAAATATGCTTAGGTTACGATATTCTTTCATGTTTTCATAAAATATAAGTTCTGAAATTCCATTACCTAAAATCTTCACCATCATAGAAGTCCCAAGCAGAAGCATGGCACACAATTTCCCTATCTGTAGGTTTGTCTATAATTGAATTCTTCCAAAACTTCTCAGGCATGGCAGTAAGATTTAAAGACCTGAAGAATTCATCAGACATTTGGAACATTTTGATGGAGGTATAGTTTTGCTCTTTCATTGCTTGAGTGATGTCTATTTCTTTCTTGTCTGGATAAGGACGAGTATAAGACTCAACGTTGCTCCAGGTTTGAGCCCACATATTACCTGTAAAATAGAAGGGTGTGATGGCATTATTATTTGAACTAATTATGACCGAAACAAATTCAAAGAATCGATTTTGCTAATTATTATTGGAATGAGAAATTTCCAATTGATTGTCAGCAACAGGATCTTTTTGTGTGTAGTTTAAATTCTTTGAAAAGAGTGGTATTAATTACTATTTGTGTCTTTTATATCTTAAACAATTTCAATATTCAATTTAGCACTGATTCGGAAAATAAAACTATCATCATAATTTTTTGTAACTGAGTATTTATTATCATCATCATGCGTTACGACTGCTCTCACCCGACTCTCAATTCATAAAAACATTATAAGTTCTCAATGACACTTACCCAATAAATGCGCAGGAATAGGTCCCCTAGCAGATACCACATCACCGTATTTATCTCTCAGCTTCTTTCTGACGTAGGCATGTAGCTGCTGGTACAGTGGTTTCACGTCCTCCCACAGCTTGGCTAACTGTTGTTCGAAGTCGTTCACTTCGTATTCTGATTGCCACCAGTCAGCAACGTTCTGGAAGTCTGAAATTTAACAATATTATTACATTAAGTGTTGTTGCTAATTTCGTTTCAGATATATTTGTAATGGATTCTAGCGGAATATTTCATGTAAGTCTAAAGTTAATATTGAACTTCCAGAACGAGAGTCAAATCTGCGACTATCGTAAGCATTTAACTGTAGTCCATTCATTTCATTCAATGTTCTATTACTTCTAACAACTACCGCTGCTATGAGTTTGATATAACTAATTATTTGATTAGTTTCTATATGTATTTTCACTAATACATGAAATTGATAAACCATTTGAAATTTGTATTCTGCAAAATCTTTCTACATTTAAAATTATCAAAAGTATTCAAAGTCCAAATAAGAAATAAGTTAACAAAGAGGTTATGGCATTATAAAGTTAAGAAGGAATTATTTTGTTTTTACTATTGTAATATCAAATCACGGCAATTTGGTTTTGGATCAGAGTAGCGTGATATAAGGGTTATTAGTAAAATAAAGTAAATTAGAATAAATGTTTCTTTATTAATTGCATTGTATTCCTACAAGACTCATTGCTGTGTCTACGTAGACTTAAGCATATTTAGGAATTTATCAGAAAAAGATCGAAGTTATAGAATCCTAATGCACGTTTTAGAAAATAGCAGAAGAGTAATTCTACCAAAAGTAAGTATATTTCTTAGAAGCCAGCTCTGATAATCCCCGATGCCACTACAGAAACAGTATTAATGCTCATAATCAGAAATTCAAACTGAAAAAGCATTTATGTTCTTGAAGATAACACTCTCCTGTAAAATCACAAACCTGGAATTTTAGTAATCAAAGTTACCATTACCATTAAGTTTAGCAGCCTCATTATACAGAGTGACGTACTCAGTAAAGTTGTGACGCGCCTTGGCCCCTGCAGCTTTGTGCCACTCCACCCAATAGTGCTTCAACTCCTCTGGGTCCTGGCTTTGAGTGAAGGCGTCTGTGATATCTGAAACATGTGATAGGAGCTCATTAAAACCAGGTCTCTATCATGGTGAATGGCCCGCTTTTTCCAGTCTAACTGAGTTACGATTGAACTTCGATATATTCCGTGAAACGACTGCCACCTGCCCTCCACCTCCACAGTAATAATATATAATAAGTATTGCAGCTGGACCTGTTATTGAACTTTTTAGACCTCCAACTATCCGTAACGATTGAAAAAGAGGTTTGTATGACAACCGGGACCGAAGCGACGGTTTAACATGCTCTCCAAGGCACAACCAAATACAAATATTTGCTCTGAATGGGGATCGACGCGTATGCTGTGTGGCGTTTACCACCACCCCGCAACAGAGGCTCTAATAGCGATTTATGGAGAAGATTTCAGTTTATTAACACAGATATTTATCAAATATTGTGGATTAGTTACATCGTCAAAATATTAAAAGTAATTACCAGGTTCCAAGGCCAAATCGCATTTGCTCCCATCTTTGAACGAGCAAACTTTAGACGTCGCATAGTTTGACTCCATGCCCGAGACGAACCGCATCAGTTTACTGTATTTGTCGTCGCTAAGAGCTGATACTCCTAGCTGACTGTACTTTTTGAACAGCCTCCGAAGGGTGAAGTCTTGGAAGTCCTGCCATTTATACATTCTGGTTTCTTCCCAAGCTTGCTTTTCTTGTTTTGATAGTTCTAGTCGGACTTTAATCTGTAAAATTCAAAAATATCTACATTACTAACCATGAAGTTTGACCATGAAGACCCTGAATATTTTTTCACTACAGTCATTCAATTATGTTTTCGTTGATCGTTGTCTTCAATTTCCAATTTGCGTAAATATCATTAGGTTTTAAAATTAAAAAACGCGCATGTATTGACTAGTAGGTAATTACGTGGAAAAGCATCTGATGAGGCCGTCAAGCTAAACGCCAGTATTGTAACACACTACGTGTTTGCAATTGTGACCGCCTTTCCTGAGACTTTGCCTTCAGCTTACCATCAGGCAGGGTCAAGTCAAATTGATGTGCCCTAAATAAAAAAGAATAAAAAAAAGAAAAGACAAAAAGTGTAGTCGAAAAAGTGGATATATCCGAACGGTGGCCACGGCGGTGTTTTGGGCTGCACCTCTACTGACCATCACGCGAGGTGCAATCAATTTCATGACCTAAATGACTAGAAGAACACCTCTTCAGGGATCAAAGTTTATAAGTATAATAAAATGAACATTTACCCAGTTATCCTCATTCTCCTTAGTAATATTTGATGTGTAAGCCCACTCGGCGACGCTGGCCTTATTCTTTCTAATACCCATTGCCCTGTCCAGTGTGAGGATGTAGTCGCGGCCCTCATGCTCAGAGGCTTCTAAGTCTGGGTCGCGGCCTTGCGTGGCTACCACGAAGACAGCCACGATAGCCGCCAGCAGAACGGCGCCCCCGCCAATTTTTAGCATGGTCTGCAAAGAAGAAAAAATATTTAAATCACTATGTAAATCTCTTTGTTGATATAACTGTTAAACTATAAGTAATTGAAGCAATTCGAGTTCGGTTCGCAAGCTTCAGATGCGGCCGGGACTAACGCAAGGATGACGATGATGATGTGTTGGTATAGTTCTAATGAAGTCACTTCATTTAAAGGACCCATGATACTATACTATATTTCATGCTATATCTACACAAACATCTATGAATATAGAATATACATTAAACATCATTGATACGAACCGCAGGATAGTTTATTGTACCTCTGAAAGTACAATAGTGACGTCAATTTCCTCGGTACTACACACGGTTCATACAAAAGTGTGTTAGTACCACACGACTTTTAAAATATCGTCTAAAAGTACGTTATATAAATATAACCAAAATTAAACTGTTCGCAAAAACCGCTGACATGACCAAACTGTCAAATTGTGCGGATTGCCAAAATGTACATTTCTTTTTAATTTATTCGTCTAAAAAGTGTACCTATATAGTTGATTATAACTCTTGTTAATTTTAATTTGATGTTTTCGGTGAAACACGGGTGAAACTATGATGTTGAATCGTGTTGATCAAGATGTCTAAAAAAGTTTAAATAGAAAAGTAAAATAATTATGACGTGTGAATCAAAAGAGTTAATAATCAACTCAAAATTAACTGAAGGAGGTAGGACGCGACCCTTTAGTCCATATTTTTAACTGTTTCTTAACTATCTACAGTATCTTCCTCCGCCCTACAGAATACCTCGGCTATTAATAACCTTGTGCTGTGTTCGCGGCGGTGTGTAGGGTAACCAGAGGTGGAGAAGGTTTATGCTCTCAGTGAAAAGAATAATTTGTCTTCTGCGCTGGCAGCACTGAAGGTTTTAACTTTCAGCCTGCCCTCATCCTACCAAATTTCTTCTTTCAGAAGGCTATTAGATTTCCATAGGCTACATAAACCACCGTATAACGCAGGTATATTCGTTAGGTGGACAATGTGTCTAGTCTGGCACCATAAATGGTATGAAAAAACAACTTCACATAACTTCACCGACTTCTAATCGCCGCCGCAAAACTTAAGATAAGCTAACTCTAGAAAAAAGGAGAAGAGAGGTCCTAGGGTTACGGACTGCCAACTTTAGACCAACATTGTGATGATCGTGAAGATTCTGTGAACAGCAAACTGTTGCACTATTTCATTGATAAATAAATCCCTTAATAGTTAGGTAGATGTATGTATAATAGTAATGAATTAAATTGTTATCGTTTTTCCAAGGCATTAGTGAATAGTTTATGACGACTATTATGCAGAAACCTTTGCAGTTTATATATTCATTAATTCAGAAATACAATTATCAATACGGGATTCTCCCAGTACGGTAATGCTACCATGTAAGTGCCCACGGTCGTCATCTAAGCGATGCTTACTAAGCACTTTTAATTGATTCAAATCAAAAAAAAACATACAATAACTATTGTAGGGCATTGAATGCAAGAACCGAAATAGCCATACAGCCGGTGTGTAATCTTTGCAGGTACATGCCCAATAATAAATATTAATTGGCTGACAAACCTCATGTACAGAAATTCATATTATCAAAATTACAGACCAAAATTATTTGTTGAAAATCACCATGTCTTACTAACTAAGCTCGACCCCAGGCCTGAGAAAGAATGGTACGTAGGACACGTGTCAGTAGTGCTTTTTCAAATACTCGACCCAAGAGCAGTCTCGATTGTCATCGCCTCAACACGCAATTATCCTGTATGAATAGACCCACCGGTTTTAGTACTTCCGGACTACACATTTTCCCACGATTAACATCACCGACCAATTGTCGCCCTAATACAAAACAATTACGAGATTATCGCAGCTTGCGCGACTTTTCTGCTATAGCACGAAAGGCACGGGTAGTTTCTTAAATATCCCCCGCATCTATTGGTAGGTAAATAAATTATATACGTTCTTTGATGTGTGTGTACTCCTTACAGATCGTGCGGCTTAAAGATTTTTATTGAATTAGCGCACAATGATCATTACTTCTCTATGGTATAGTAATTCCAGTCTACAAATTGAGGAATCAAGATGACTAAGATGCAAGAGAAAGTTTATTCTATCGCAAAGAAAACAGGATTTTGGTGAAAAGCAGTCGAAAACCCTCCTGGGGTTTACTTATACATGAAAGAGTTAATGATGGTACACGAAGCTCTTGTAAGAATAGTAAGGACAGGAAGACTATACTGACAGTATGATGTGATACCTTCTTCTTAGTGCCATATTCAGTGGTTACAGGTTTTCGCTCATAAGAGATCAAAATCTGCACAAACACATGCTAAGTACAGGAAGTGCCCATACATTATGCTGAATTACGTATCATCCTTTGGTCTGCGCACCATGCAGAGTCACTGATGTGCGTCGAACCGAAACAATCAAGGCCTCGTCGTCTTATCCTCAATCGTCTTCAGAGTAGAGCGTGCAGAATTAGGTTTTCATACGTATTGTGCGATTAACACGGTACTAAGGCACTTGCGGAGTATCTCGAAATGTGAATGGAATATCACAAGAGATATTGATCCCATGAAGAATCGAATTCGACCACCAACTATTTGGACAATTTGAAACGCTACTGATGGTTTACTATATGCATTTCAACTACACTGCGTCTAGCATCTACCAAGATACAATTAGTAAGATGCGTTTCAACGCGATGATCGAACGCTGTGCTGACCTCGGCATATAAAAACACGAGGCAGTGACACGCGAATAATGTTACTGTTGTTTCAATCAATCACCGATCATGATAACCGCTGACTATCAGGTGGGATGTGAGTTTGCTTGCTATTCAAAAGTTTTACTTTCAAGCTCAAGATCCACTGCTCCGCTCTTCTGCAGCAAACATTGACTTGATACTGGAACATGATGGGGAAATAGACCTGAGATGATTACATTAGTATCTACGGTAGAAAATTATCAATAAACACCTTATAAAACGCATTTAAACAAATTCTAAATTTCTACCAAAATTCCAACCGAGGATTGCACCCACAATACTTATGCGTAGAAGCAGCCGCAAGGTTGTCTTTAGTATCCATTGCGCCATAAGTGGTATCAACATTTAATGTATTGCGCAGTTACACACGGAAAATCTAACTGTGAATGAAGGACGGACAACAGGAAAGAAAACAAAAGAACTTTCTCGTTCGACTTTGAAGCCACTCAGTTTCACTTTCACATAATGGAAAACAGATCTTATTGCACCCATTAGTGACTAAATCTATGTACTTAGTTGCCTTGTACGATTTGAGATTTAGATACGTATTGACTGCATACAGCCATAGGACAACACCATTACTGCCCAAGTCCACCCTTTCAGGAGTAGGAGTAATACAACAGTCGCTCTCATAAAAAAATAAGTGTGCTGCATAGCTGGTTTGTTGACTATTTTTTTTCGGCCACGACCTTTTGCTAGTACGGCGTCTCGCATACAGATGCAGTGGAGCGAATCAGGCTGTAAGATGACCTCGCTGATCAGACCCGTCGTCAATTAGGTCAGATGAGACACGTCTAAAAGTGTCTAAATGTGCCCAAAGAAGGGTTACCCTTAAACCGCAGTAAGTCCTCTTGCTATGTTGCAAATACCGTGACTTACAAATAAGTTTGGTTAGGTTCTCTACTATGTTAGCAAGTCCCAATACCATTGATCTTGACATTTCCAGGACGAAATAGACTTAACTTGTAACCCACAATCAAATTAATAAAGAATGAATCTGAAGTATTGCAAATGAATGAAATGCAGAGTCAAATAATACACGACTGGGCCACAGTAGAAACTTTACCTCTATGTGTGTTTTCTACCACCTGTGCAATGGTATGTTTTCAGAATAAGTTGTTCGATATGATGCCTACGGCTACATTCTATCATGGTACCGCTCGCCATGAGTAGGGAATTCTTTTTCACTTGTTGCATCTGGAAACAGTGTGCACTGTGAGATATGAACGAAATTCTTCTACAATCTCTGGTCCTTCAAGCGGGGCGTGAAAAACAACTGTCGAAGCCGACAGGATGGGGACTACTGTTGCATGGATGGCACTTGTAACGGGCGGCCACCATGTTCTGGACTGCGCCACTGCCTACCATCAGGTGTGGTGCAGCCAATCTGACGACTTATGCATTAAAAACAATAAAATGAATTTCATTTTGCGCACGCTCACGCTGTGGAATTTTCTCCCTGCTATGGTTTTCCTAAGTGACTACAATATGGGGTTCTTCAAGATTGGCATCAGAATATACAGTGGGCTCCAAAATGTCTTGACAATTTGAAACTAAAATTGTATGGAGTGATGCCACTATACAACTACTAAACTTAGAAGCTACTGGATCAACACACAGAAGCCATTCAAAAGAATTGAATTGAAGCTACTGGATAATATATCTACTTATTAATGTAATTAAGTTTAGGCTACTACTTGCATGAGTGTACTTATTTCCTCATAAAGAAACATGGCATCGATCTAGTATATCTATGTTACTTCCGGTTAAATTAACCTTAGGCTTTCAAAGGATTATAGATCTAAAAGAGTTCAGGAACTTTTGGAGCCCACTGTTCTCACAGAGTTGGCAGCACTAGTGTATTCATCCATAAGCAACAGTAACCACTTCTCATCACTGCCACCTAAGTGGATTATTTTCCAAAGTACTTCCATATGTAAGTAATATTCATGTGTGTAAGTATATACCTTGTATATTTTATCGTTACTCTAACATCAATTAGTCATACTATTAGTCATTAGAAAAAGAATGTTGTAATGCGATTTCCGCTCCTCGTGCCAGAGGAAACTACCTTCCTTAATGCATACCGTTAACTTTTAATTTTATAGTAATGAGTTACAATGCAGGTGTCAGTGACCTAGCTGGATGATACCTGTTTACACATAAATTGTATTTGTATAGCCTTGACAAATTCATCCAATTGTATCTTTATGCAATTTCGATTTGGACATTTTCGCATACATTATAGTGTAGTGTACATGATAAATATTATCCGTTTATTAACTATTTTTTCCGTGCGCGTGATACCCACGGATACCAATACCACCGGAGCTGGTGAGAGAGGTTCGAACTCGAAGCGACTTGAACGCACGTGGTCTTTAGATCTTTAGTTGCCGGTGGTGAGATTGTAGCGAACATATCCCTCGCACCCCGGCAGACCCGGGGCCCGTCTTTCGAGATGACCCGCTTTGGGTGTAGGGACCGCGGTGTCCCCGTCTAGTCCCCGGGTCCATGGGGTGGAGCCACCGGGTATGCGGTGGTATCTGTTTAGTGACTAAAGAATATCATCACCTCTTATCACCATGGATGTCGTAAAATGCGAAAAACGGAAAATACGCAGGCGATATCAATGCGAATGGAGACATAAATTTCTGTCGTCTGGCCTACATGGAAACAGAAGGCCAAAGTCACCCAACATTGGGAGAGGCCTATGTCCAGCAGTACACTGCGATAGGCTAATTGATTGATTGATTTCGAAAACATTATATTATGGAATGATCTCCCTGCAATTTCCGAAGTAACTACAAAGGATTTTTACAGTGTTGGTAGTGAGAATGTGGCATCCCTAATGTTGCACGTAGGCTGTAGAAACCCATTCATAGGAGCTATCATGCTCTGAACTTAGAGAGAAAGAGGTTTTGTAAAGTTAGCACCTTGGAAGTAACACCATAAAGGCATGTAGGAGATACAAAGTAATTTGCTCCGGCTTCGACGATAACATTGTTTATCTTTTTAATTCCTTGCGGTTTCTCAATAGGGCTGTTTACCCATATCGAGGTTAACCATGTAACGCATGTGAAAAAATTAAAACGTGTACATTATAGACAGATGAATGGATTGTCTGGACCGTCTTTCTGTTATTTTTATTGAAAATATGTATGGTCGAATCACATGACGTACATTACTCGTTAAACTTTGATATGGATAAATGGCACCATTGAAAAACTTCAATGAATGAAAACTACAAACAATATTATCATATTCGTATCTATATCACGGTACATTCTATCTGCTGCTGTACGCTCGGTTACAGAATCATACCATAATCATAATGGCTTCAATGTATAGTGTTCAAAGAACTATAATGTTTAATGACAACTTAGAAACAATCAATAAAAACATGTAAAAATTGTAATCGGAATTGAAATTAATACAACATATGGCAATCAAAACAGATGATTGTATCAAATTATTTAATTACAAACAAATTATACCATGTCTGTTGTAATTGATTACCACGTTGATTAGGGTATTATCAGTAGGTTTTTGATTACAAATAATTAGGCATATCCAGACATACACGTGGAGGAAGGACAATGGTGTTACTAGATATGTCACACAGCAATAAAAATACGATGAGTACCTTTTATTTATGCGGAAATTTTTGGGTAAATCGCCGCCTGGAGGCAATAGTATCGGATTCGTACGGAATAAATTCGCACGCCGTTTCCGGTCTTAAGTTGTTAGGTAGCCAACAAGGAATAACGTTTGTACCCCAGCAGGCCCAGACCCATCTACGGGCTCGAGACGACTATTATACAGCATTTACAGCAAAGACCCATGAAAATTTTATATTTTACTAGCTGTTGCCCACGGCTCCGCCCGCGTGGAATTCTTACCCCGTTCCCGTTCCTCCATTGCCAGCATTTTCATATTTATTCACCTTTTAATCCTTCTCACAAATAATTCAAGACCAAAATTAGCCAAATCGGTTCAGCCATTCTCGAGTTTTAGCTAGACTAACGAACAGCAATTAATTTTTATATTTAAAGATAACTCAAGAACGGGCTCACCTATCCAAACCGAATATTTAGGCTTTATTCGGGCTATTTATTACATGATTTATGTGAAGTTTGAACAAAATCGGTCGAGCGGTTCTTCATTTATTATTTCACTTTTACGTGGAGTAGCACGTACGGCACACACATATTTACTTATGCTCACGCCTGTAATCCTCAAAGGGATAGGCAGAGGTGTATCAAACACCCACATTTCCCCAACTATGATTTTCGGTCCCGCATCCTATCGCCGCCAATCGAGCACTTTGTAAAAAAAAATGGGTATGCTGAAAATTAATTCCTAACTTAAAATGTTGCAGCTAAATTCACCCTTGGGGGTCATCTTGAAGGCGACGGCCCCGGGTCTGCCGGGGTCCGAGGGATATGTGGTCTACTATCTCACCTCCAGCAACTAAAGACCCAAAGATGGCGTGCGTTTTAGTCGGCTCGAGTCCGACATAACCTCTCCAACCGCCCCCGGCGGAGAAGAGGGGTATACGTGGGGACCTTTCGCACGAAAAAAAAAGCTAAATTCACCCGATTTTTTGCTATGCCTATAGTAATACTATAGGAATATATAGTGCAAAGTATTTTTGATTGTGCGTTTCTTCAAAGATACGTTCACTATTGCCGAAACTAACGCGACACGTTTTTAGCGCCATGCATCCTGTTTAGTGTCTAGTAAACGCAGAGGTATTTTACAAGTTGCATGATTGTCGAGCAGTGAACGTCCTTGACATTAGTTTGCCAATCGTGAAGTACATTTTGCTGTACTCTGTGCAGTCAAAGAACATTTCAATATTATACTAAGTTTCTCAAACAAATACATAACATAACATACATA
The DNA here is from genome assembly GCA_963691645.1 of Pelosia muscerda. Taxonomy (NCBI): domain Eukaryota; kingdom Metazoa; phylum Arthropoda; class Insecta; order Lepidoptera; family Erebidae; genus Pelosia; species Pelosia muscerda. Next base: position 2,030,184 of record OY829105.1, read on the forward strand.
TATCTCGAAGGGGTAGGCAGAGGTGTTAGCACAGTTTATGTTTAGGTCCCAATGTAATAGGTGGCGACCCTACTGCCATAACCCGGGCACTTATAAACCTGCGATACATTCACACATAACTTCGAAAAGCATCGAAAAGTCATTGGTGTGTACCGTGGTGAAACCTGGGATCGAATTCGAGACCTCGTCTCTGCAGTCCATTACCCATACCACTAGGCTACCTACACATATAACTAATCTCAAATAATTAGAATTGTTAAGAAGTTCCTGTGCATATCGTGTATATGATTAGCAGTTTACATAGTAATGTAGTGTTGAATCATATAATTATATTCTTTTTTTGCCGCCCTCCTCTAGGATTCTCTTAATGTAGATCTTTAACATAAACATAACATAACATAAACTCACGCCATTTTCCCCGAAGGGGTAGGCAGAAGCGCTGGCACCGACATTTCGCCAGCTTATGTTCAGCTCCTAATGTAATAGGTGGCGAGCCTATTGCCATTAACCGGGCACTTATAAACCTGCGATAAATACACACATACCTTCGAAAAGTCATAGATGTGAGCCATTTTAAACCTGGGATCGAACACATTACTTCGAAAAGCATCGAAAAGTTTTTGGTGTGTAATTGTAGATCTTTGGTTACTTATAATTCTTTTTTAAACCACATATGGATCCTTGGATACTTTTATTTCTGCTTCGATCCAAAAGTTAGATCCGTGGATATTTTTATTACACTGGTAACAAGCTGTCCAGAACTGTCTACTTCTGCTCCTTTCTAATCATACTAGACAAGCACACGTTCCACCTGATGGAAAGTAGTAACTTTGGTCTATGGACGTTTGCAACACCAGAGGCATCACACTAGTGCTGTCGACCCTAAGTTGTTCACGAGAATTAACGACGTGGCGGTGGTGGACTTAAGCCTTTTTCAACTATAGGGATCGCTTTTAATTATAATTACACTAGGTATTAGTATTAGATTTTTTTTTTTGTTGTATTATAAAATATCCGAAATTTGCATGCCACATACTGTGGTTAAACATGTTGTGCTGTTATATCATTTTAAGATCTAAGTACCTATTTTACCATGTTTATGAGCAAATAAATTCTTTCTTTCTTTTCTTTCTTTCATATTTTAGAGCTGCTTATTCCTTTCCCGAAGTCTCCGATTTGAGGGTTAATCAGAGGGCATAAACATTAGGCATCGATATATTTTGAATTTGAAACGGCATTATTACCGTGACATTGAACACGATTGAAACCTTGACAAACGCATATGCAAGATTTAGTGTAGAAAATATATTGAATATAATATTGATGAATGCTGTAAAAAATTGTACTTTTAATAACTTCCTGTGGACCTAGACTTAGACCAGTAAGTTGCTGCAAGGCTATAACTTGAATGTTATTTTTATACATTATTATTGCAATATTTTACCGTCTCTACCATGGTGAATGTTCTGATGAGCTTTTCATATTAATCCCACCCTCCCCTTTCCTACACAGGACAACACGTGCAGGGCTTAGATGTCACTCGCATACTGTACAGAATATTCCATCAAGAACCAAGCGGTTCGGTGAGTCTTTTCTCTGCCGCACCATTGAGTCCTGGAATTCCTTGCCGGCGCACGTGTTTCCTTCTTCCTACAGTCCCGGGTCATTTAAAGCGGGGCGTGAAAAAGCATCTGATGAGGCCGTCAAGCTGAGCGCCACCATTGTAGCACTGAACGTGTTAGCATTGGTGACCTTCTTTCATGAGACTTTGCCTTCAGCTTAACATCAGGCAAGGTGAAGTCAAATTGACGTGCCATAAATAATAAAGAAAAAAATACAAAGCTACAGGAAAAACATTAGCGGAGGTAGGAGTCCCACTGGGGAAGTGTCTCCGCCCTACAGAAAACCGCAGAAAAACTTAAAATTGGGAAAGTGAATGTCTGAACGGGGCTTGAACCTATGACCAATCTCTTGCTGGAAGAAGGCTTTTCAGGTGGTAAAATATGTATTTTAGCGGAATACGACTTCATTTGTAAAACACATAACTCGAACGGAACGTAAATTGTTTACGGTTATACGTGTACGCATTTTTCGAGTGATAAAGTGACTATTATATTATGTTCATAGGAATTTAAATCTCTTTTTATAGTTTGAATGATAGAAATCGCATAATATAATAAATTTGTTCTTTAAACAACCTTTTTGTAAAGAAAATATGCCCTATCCATATTTTCGCAGCGCTGGCTTGTGGTAACCAAACTTACGTCCACTATAAACCTTCGTGGTTTTAAAGAATAAATAAAACCAATAAATAAATATTCTAGGACAATCTACACAACACCACCTAAGTTTAAGTAGCTTGTGTTATGGATTTCTTGAATGCGGATAAACATACTTAGATACTTTTTTTGTGAATACATACGTAGATTATACATAGAAACATAATAATTCAAGCACACAAATATTTGGACTGAGCGGGAATCGAACCCGTGCCTCCCGCGTAGCAGTCGCGTTCACTACCGCCACCACGGAGTTTGTCAAATCGTTACAACAATTAATGGTATATTTGATATACCTAATATCCGATGTAATATAATTAAGAGAAACAGTGAAACCACAAGCCTCTCTCAGTATACCAAAATATTTCAGTTTAAAATTCATCTCAACAACGGTGTTTTGACAACAAACGGTGTTTTTTTAAAATATTTATACTTTAGTGTTACATACACACACACAGTCGGTCAGACAAGCCTATATAGTTATAAGAAAATAATATTCTTTGATAATGAATTTCTGCCATGTAACGCCTACTTCAAATCACAATAAAAAGTTATCCTTAGAGGAACAAAGTGTGCGAGTGACATACGTATCCATACACAATCTAAACTGGATAACGTTTATTTATAAACCATTATCAACTTTAACCAAAATAGATATTGCAGTGACGTCAATATTTCTACGCTAAAAGTCACACGGCCACTGACATTTTAAATTTGGTTACGCGGTTAATGAAGACGTCTGTGGGTCTATTTACGTTAGTAATATTAGTATCTATGATCAAAACTATATCCCATTGAGGTACCTAGGCTAGGCAGAGACCACACCTTCACTTCTTATACCTACTTAATTATGAGTTTTCCTGGATTTAACGACAGCGACTGGCGTCTAACCTTCAACCCCGAGAAGATATCTTGCACTAGAGCATGATACCCCAATGACAGATACCTACACTGCCTTGCAGGTGAGATTGTTATTTCCAGGTGTAAGGTTCATATAAAGATCGTTTGAAATTCAGTAATGAATTTAAAAGGTCATAAATTTGGAGTCTATTTAATTCTTTATATTTCGACCTACTTTGTTAACAAAAAAAAATACTATGACTTTCTCCAGTTCAGTTAGACCATCATTTGTTTTGAAAAAGAAGATGAAATTGCCAAAACTTTGTTACAGATTTATGAGTTCCCTATTCCTATAATAAATAGATATTTCCATTGTTTATATTTTGTTTGAAAGTTGATTTCAAAATTTTACCACTCCGTATTAAATTTTGTTTTTAAGTGGCCGCTTGATAAATTAAATTCGATCTTCAAAAACAGTACTTCCTAAATGCTATCCATTTTGATGATAAATTTAGTATTATTATTATTTACAGATTACACTTTCCAAAAATGTAAAAGTTGCTGTTTGCAATTTTTTGCATGTTGTCACATTCATACACAAAAAATCTTAAAATTTGGATTAGTTATTCTTAAAAAAAAATTAAAAATGTTAGTACTGAAAATTGGGTTTCCTTCAATTTTTTCAAATAAAACGGCAAACTATATATGTAATGATCTAATATTTTCAAAGCAAAGACTAAGGATATTAAGCAGTATTGGGTAGAATCGAACGACTTTGTCACCCCTATTATGTGTGAAAAATATTTAATTAGGTTTTTCAACACTGATATTTATGTTCTTAATTTTTTTGGACTTCTTTTCTAACACATTTTACTATGTAAACTACCGAGGCCAATAATTTTATCTAGGTACTGCACATCCAAATATACAAACTTAGTGGTTTGCGAGTCGGTCTTACGAGTTAAGATCCCGAGGACCCGGGTTCGAAACCTGTCCACCGATGCGAATCCACCCCTAAGACAAACAAGTTTAGTGTTTGGTTTAGCCGGACGTTGACGTGAATATTAAAGTCTTCAGTTCATAGTATCGACTATTAAAAATATTTATAAAAAGAAGTCTATCTCATTCTAATCTTCAAATTTGCGGGTAGATATTGAAAAATTTACTTGATACAAAAAAATATAGATCATATATCAAGTGCATAAAAATATTCAAATTAAATTGTAGCAATAATCGCACGTAAAATTGATAAAAAAAAACATCAAAATAATACACCTAAAACATGCAATAATAAAACGCACAACTTTATAACCTACATAGGTAAACAAATAATTAAAAACTAAACCAGCACTTACCTTATCTATGTCAAGTCAATTAATTAGAATCCGACATTTAAATTTCCGCGATTTGAATTTAGAACGAACGCGAATTTTAAAATAGAACGGCCAGTCGCCGCGTTCGACCGGCCGATGACTGCCGATGACTGAGCTCACATCACAGCCTCGCTATCCACCCACACATGCGCAAGCGCCGATAAAGGGTATCGGATTTGACCATAGAATTTATTGAGAGTCATTGATTGGAGATGTGATTTTATTACTGTTAAGTTTGTGTACATGTTTGCACATCATTGTTAGTTGTTGTTGTTGTTTTAAACGTTTAGAAACGAGATATATACAGTTATAAGAATTTTTCAGTTTTTAACTTAGTTGTAAGAATAATTTTTATTTTGATTTGAAAAGGGTTTAGTTGCATTTATCCCTTCAAAAAATATTAACGATTATAAAAGAAGAACATACATACAAACTTAAATGAGACAGAAATAAAAACAGAAACAGACCATATCTATATATTAGTCCAGACTCTAATCTATACCTGTACTAAATTTCAGCCAGATTCATTCAACTGTTCGAATGTAAATTAGTAACAAATAACCAACGATCTTACAAACTTTCATACTTATAATATTTTCGGTTATTGCCTTACATATTTGAAATATGAGTATGAAAATAATAATGAATATACCTATTGTCATATCTGCATCATAATCTTTGTCGATATATTTACTTGTGTGCCACAAGACAGCTTGCAAGCTCGACTGTCACCGTAGTACAGGCCCAAACAAAATTCTTATCACTAATAAATTTTATTTAGACTTTTCGTTCTAAAATTGCTTCTATTATTATTATGTGTAGTTTTATTTGCAGATAATTATGATAAAATGTTTTGCGATTGCGTTAATTTTTCGTCTCTAATTGAAATACTTTTTGGCTAATTTCTTGAAGAGACATTTAGTTAACCACGCTTTATAACACCAGGTTTAAATTGTGTTCGAAATTGAGGTAATTTAAAACTGGAATTACATTAACTGTTATACAAGTTTTAATAAGTTACGTAAAATATGATTACATGAAAATTATGTAAGTAAGCGATACTGTTTCAAAAGTTTATTTCAGGTCTGAATTTCAGAACTACACAATTAAATACAATTTCCTCGCCTATTATTAATGAGGTACTAACATTTATTTATCAATTTGCTTTTTCTTCTATTTATAATTTCAGTGTACAATTTCATTTGAGTTAAGTATAAAATATCAAGTTTTTTTTGTATAATTTCGCTTCGTGGTTCCGGGTGAGGCAAAATTTGGGCCACCCCATCCCGTCGTATAAAGTAACTATGAGATAAGGCTGTTTAACATCAGACAGATACATACAGCCTGAACGCATCCTCAGATACTTGGCTCGAGACAACAATTAAATAGTGTCTGTAATACAACATTAGCCTCACTGGCTGAAATGTGGGTGTTAATTCAACTCTGCCTACCTCGGAAGGAAATAGAATATTAAAGTCATTAATAATAAAGTTGTCATCTCGACAGCAATATTTCGATTATTTTATGTTAGAACTATGTATCACTCAAGCAATAGTTAGCCAAAAACAAGCAATGTTTTGTTTTTATTACTTATTCCAATACCTGATTGTTGCGTTGTTTTGTCTGCGGCCATTCCATTTCATTGAGATTAATAAAACAAACGTACTACATCGATTTGTTATTAAAGATGTTATGTATTTACAATACAATTATGGTTTCGTGTCATTATCTGTAATTCAAATCTGTAATTTTCTAGTTGTTAATTTGTAGAGGAGTTTTCTAATATGAAGAAGATAATCTGATTGCAAGGATTAATTACATGTGATGCAATAACATGTGTTATTGCAATAATGCAATCGCTAAAAACGTTACATTCATGTTTGAATCCTTTTTAAACTTTTACAAGTCCATTTCAGATAAATAAATAAATAATCATTTTTCTTGTGCATCGAAGACAAAGTTAGCAGTAGGTGCAGTAATAAATATAAAGTTGCATTGCCAATGGCGATCTCTTCCAGCAACCATAGGATGGACAGGAAAGAATAAATGGAAGAGAGAGATCTAAAACATACATACATAAATATGCTCACGCACGTAATCCCCGAAGGGAGGTGTATGAAACACCCACATTTCGTATGATTTTCGGTCCCAAATAATCGAAATAGGTATATTAATGTTGAGTGATGATGTTAGAGTATGTACGTTTGTAAGAAATGTTTCTTTTTTTAATATTTGTAATACAGTATTATTTAGTATGTTTTAAATATTAATACAATAATTTAATTAATTATAATTACCTATAATGATTAAATATTATATAAAAATATACAAAAAAAAATCAAATTATATTTTATATATTAAATTAGAAATCATTATTTCACGCATTCCTAAAATACAGTCACAAGCAAAAGCAATTAAAAATCGTTTATCCTCTATTAAACGTTTATCATTAATCACAGTTCCAAGGACATTCCTGAAATCATCGCGGCGTAATCACAATAATGGGCCCATCAGTCACTAACAGTTCACGTGTCTATTTACAGACACGCAACGTTGACTTATTATGAATTACTTACACCTCCACTTAGTACTTAGTAGTGATGTGATATAACATTTTATTGTTATTATAAATTGTCAATTGGGGGAGTGCAATTTTCATCATGAACACAGGCTATTTTATAGCCTAGCTTAGAGAGCAGGAGGTCACTCTTTGTAGTCAATTTTGTAAAAAAATTCATATTTGGGTGAACTTGGGTGTAGCAGTAGTAGTCTGATGAGCTCTTCCAATTAATCCCACCCTCCCCTTTCCTACACAGGACAACACGTGCAGGGCTTAGGTGTCACTCGCATACGGTACAGAATATTCCATCAAGAACCGAGCGGTTCGAAGAGTCTTTTCTCTGCCGCACCAATAAATCCTGGAATTCCTTACCGGCGCACGTGTTTCCTTCTTCCTACAGTCCCGGGTCCTTTAAGCGGGGCGTGAAAAAGCATCTGATGAGGCCGTCAAGCTGAACGCCACCATTGTAGCACTGAACGTGTTTGCAATGGTGACCCTCTTTCATGAGACTTTGCCTGCAGCTTAACATCAGGCGAGGTGTAGTCAAATTGACGTACCAAAGCATACCTAAGTTCACCCGGATGTACTACACTGTCAAATTGTAATTCAGTTTATGCCAAATTAATATTGTTAGTTATAATAGTACCTTTAATATTGCGCAATTGAAAATGCATTCTGTTATAAATACTGAAAAATTCTAGACCCATAGTAAACATCGCTTGAAAAGCTTGTTCTAAATACACTCCGCTTTTTACAATTTCACGCTTGTAAAACTCTGATGTAACACGATAGTGACACCCACATTTCGGCAATTATTATTAATATCACGCATTTATTACCATTTAATACTATACGAGCCTAATAGTCGACGAGAGGACACTTTGATATGGTCTGTATAGAAAACTGCCTTAAAGTCGAACCCTTTGATATTTGTACACACAAATATGTCAATTAGCCTATCTGTTGTAGCCTGTCTTGTCCTAATTAGGCTGGACATAGGCCTCTGCTTCCAATCCTCCGCTTCCGCATCTAATCTGTCCCAGCACATTTTTCTACGTAAAATCATATATTATTTACAGTAAAATATATTTAAGCATATTTATCCGCATTCTAGAATTAATTAGGTTAAGTCTAGATAGCAATTAGTAGTATATCCTAGAATGTTATTATTATATATCACGTAACGAGAAAAATACTATCGTAAACAGATTTAAGTAACACTTGTGTCGGCGACTGTACACTCGCTAAGCACGTTCGCGCAGTTTACCGTTGACTCATCGTTTACGTTATTACGAGTTCACAACGGTACATAGGCACACAGACGGACCAACCAAATATTTAAATATTAATGCAATTATCATAACATTATTTATTTCAACGATTGGTTTTTAATGTAAATGGGTCGTGGGAACATACTGCGAAGTACGTAATAGCTTGCGTTTGCGCGCAAAAAAAGAAAAAGAGGGCTAGGTACCTACTTGAATATTTTGCGATCCCTAGGCGTGAGCAGATTTTAGGAAACTCTGTCTCAACTTTAGGAGTGTGCATTTTAATTAGTGGTTCCCTACAGAGTCGAACTTGACTACTTAAATAAACAGCCTGTGTTTTCGATTTACCCGACTGTTGAAAAAGGAGAGTAATGATTTTTTTATTAGTATTTACTAAATAAAAAAAATGATTCCACATCCCTCGCAAAGTATAAAGTATATCAGACCCAAAACAACTTTCTACCATTTCTGTACTTAAATTTTTAATCTATATAATTGCATCTCATACTTTTTGTATCTATTTGGGACTTATCGCAATCGATTAAAAAAGGGTGCCGTCTATTTGGTAGAAACTTAATACTCCGAAACCTATTTGGGATAACTCACTTCGCAGAAACTTCTTTAATCGATCATTTATTTGGCATTAAAAATATTTGACATAAATATTTTTAGGCATAATGTGGTTATGACCGAATTTAGAATGGCATACATTTAAGATAGTAGAATTTTATTTGGCATAATTACCTTTGGCATAGTTAAAATTCTGTATAACTTCATTTAGCATAACGTTCATTTAGAGTACAGATTATTTGGCATAATTTGACTAGGCATACTACAAAGAGCATGAAATTTCAATTAAAATAATATAGATTGGGTTACTTTCTTCTTTAAAAATGGGTAGGCTAGGTTAGGTTAGAACTGTGACCCTAACAGCGCGAGCCGAGCGAGTGAAGCGAGCGTGCCGCGGTAGCGGCCGGCGAAGCGCCAGAATAGATAGTTGTTAACACCCCGACACAGACTACCCCGACTCGGATAGGTTAGGTTAGGTTAGGTTAGAACTGTGACTTCTTATGCACGAGCCAAGCGAGCGTGCCGCGGCAGCGGCCGGCGAGTGCCAGAAACGAGCATGCTCTCATAGGCAAGGATATAAAAACCAAATAATTATCATTAAATCAACTTTTATTTATTACATATTACTGAAAGAACATTTAAATTAATCAAAAAACAAAATTAAACTAATCTTATATTAGCTCCTATTGCTTTCAGATACCCAACTTGCTGTAAACATTATGCGAAATGGTGGTTCTACTCTTAAATAGTTATGGATAAGAAATATATACCAAAAGATGAATCTGGTTTTGAACTTTCTGCGATGTGATGGTTATACATTGTGATTATTATGGATACAAAAATTATGCGTACAGATGATTCTGACTTACAAAATTATGGGTTTCAATGTATGCAAAATGAGTTTATGCCAAACGATATTCTGCGAAAAGAGGTTTATGCTATTAGTTGTTATGCAATATAAAATTATTACTTAAAAAGTTCTACTATATGAGGTGTACCCATTAAAAAACTTGTGTATTTTATTGTCTTAATATATTATTATTTTATTGTATATTTTATTGACTAACACGTAAATTACAAGTACACAAATACAAATAATAAATAACACAAATATTTAACAAAGTATATTTAAAATTCACACTTTTCCACCGTCATTTTTTCTATACAGTCGTGATGTAAAAGAAATTGCATATTAAGGTCATTGACATTAGTAGGCCATCGTTCCGAGAATGCTCATCTAAGAATAAACCTACCCTATTACATTCCAGAGATGCCGTACACCCTATTCAAGATCAAATGAGCTGGTTAGGACGGCTGCCTTACAATGAAACAGGATAGATCTACCGGTCTTCAACCCGATGCGAATCGACTATACTACATTTGTTTTAGTACCTAAATAGAAGTAAACAATCTTGTGGTAACTATTTATAATAACAAATAACTAACTGACTAACTATTGGGTTGACAGGGTTTTAGTCTTCTAAATGCGTTACTAAGTAGAAAAGTATTTTTATACTAAGTTCTTAAACAAAATATATTAATAAGACACGCTAAGATTGTATATGTTTTTTGTAAGTACCTAAATAAATGGACTATAATAGGTTTGTATATGGCCGCTTTTATTATTTGTTCTGATAAAAATTAATTGTTATATCTTAATTTTGAGGCAAAGTTGTTGAACAAATACAATTTTTTACACACTTTATTTGCTTTCTGCACAATGTTAATATTCATAGTGTTCCGTTAAAAATAAATTAACAGATATGTTAATTTTTTTATATAGGTGGCAGACATCACTCGGCATACTTAACGGAAAGTGGTTACCGTAGTCTAAGGACGTTTACAACACCAGGGGCATTACAATAATGTGACCCTGTAGAGGGGATGGGGAGGAGAGGGTTAGAATTAAGAGAGTTTCTGTGCTGTCTAGGCAGAAGACAAAGTAGGGTTACATTCCACTATACACAGGTATACTGAATCAAGCCACCCAGATTAAAGAGGCTACCTTGAAACTTCTAAGGAAGTACTTTCTGGCAACATAATTATTTAGACACTACACCACGATGGCAACTCAAAAATGCTGTCGATTCGACAGAAGAAGAAATGAGCGAATTAGAGGAAAATAAAGATATCATGATGTATTTTTATCAGTTGGATAACAATACCAGTAAGACTGGAGGCATTATAAGGCGATTAATCATATGCGCAGACACAGATTTAAAATACAGCGGCACGAAAAAAACTAGTTTTTTTTATTGCAACGTTCAGACAACCTTGAATTCGGTGAATTCCCTACAAGGAAATTAGAATAATGTCAATATTTTACGCATCATGAGTTTCTCAAAACGCACGTTTTTGAAAAATTGTCTTTCCGCATCGACTTGTTACTTTACCATAAGGCTCTAAAACTGCATATTATATCTATAAACTGGGCATGAAATAGCATTCGTTAATGTTGTCAAACTAATAACCACCATTTTGAAACTGAAAAACCACTGGAAAAACATGTTGAATATTGCGTGACGTAACGAACTAGCTACGAACAAGTAATGCTCGAAAATTCCAACTATTAAGTAATCTGTAGCAGTGAAGCGATCTGGATAAGATTGGGGGGTCGGAGGTTTCAGAAAGACCTTCATCTTTCATGATCTTCATCGATGATCGGAAGGCCAAGCGGCCTGTAGGAAGCAACGGCGGCTGCATGATACGCACTCAATAAAAAAAAGTCAGTTGAATAAGGTTGACTAAATAATTTAAATTTAATTCAATTAGTCAGTCCTGTGATGATAACAATTAACAGTTAGTCATTGATTCAAATTTAGTTTTGTATTGTAACTAGGGCGCTAGCCTAGTACACACGCCCCATACACGGCTATATTTCCAAAAGTCGTCTGCGCAGTGTCTTATGTACCTATCTGCAGTTTGTGTATTTCTCCAATAAATTCGCTAGTTTTTGGGCCCGTGATAAAATTTTTCTGATGTTCATTCATCAATGAGACTCACGTGAGTTTTACTCAACACGATGAGGCGGCTAGACCTGACCAGCAACTAATTGAAATTCTTGTCTGCGTCTGTCTTGAAATTTTTATAATCCTCTATGAGTCAACTTTTTATAATTACCTGAGAAACTGGTTTAAACATCGTTATTTTTCGTTTGCGGCCTAAAATGACAACATCAGTCCAGGCTAAATAATAGCCAGCACAGCTAATATATAGCCAATTAGAAGTCATCGTGCTAATATTGTAATATATAATGTGAATGTTTGTGAGATATTTCTTATAGTAGGTATACATCTAGATCCCAAACACGTTGCAAAATATACTCTTTATGTGCAGTATCTCCACGTTTTTGAATGTCTTTTGAGGATAGCACTGAGGGATGCCTTGGCGGTGGAGGACCTCAAATCCACCAATCAAAAATTAGATTATATTATACTAGCTGATTCGCGCAACTTCGTCTGCGTCACCCCGTTTTTGCAACCTTTTTCACTTCATAACAGTTTTGCTCAGTTTCATTTGTTGAATGAACGTAGTAAAATCATTGATGTATGATATTATCATACATCATCATACATAGGGTAGGTAGGGTAGCCAGAGCTCACTGAAGATGTGTTGTGTTGTCAGTGGGAGGACTGAGAAACTCTTCTGTGTCTTCTGCACTGACAGCACAGAGATTCTCTTAATCTTCTATCGTCCCACTACTCTTCTATATGGTTGGCAGCACGAATGTGACGCCCCTAGTGTTGCAATCGACCATAGGCCACGGTAACCACTTCCCATCACTTTCCATCGTGAGCCGCGTGCTTCTCTGCCACCTAAGTGAGTTTCACAAAGATTGAATTTCAACCAATGGACATAAATTTGTATAAAAAACACGTTTAAAATAACAACTTCGCTGTATTCAAACACATTACTAAACCCATAAAGATAAGGCTGACGCGTGATTATAAGAATTTTTACCTCTTGACCACGATCATTGTTAACGGTGGCACATAAGGAAAATTCCTTCAAAACCATCATATTATCTTGAACTGTTATCAAGTGTTAGTATAGGAGAAAATAGTTTAGTACAGCGTTCCTCAAAGTTTTATTATCCCCCAGGCCTAATATTACGCTGTAATTGCGCAGGAACACTTAGAAAGCAAAGCTTGAACTCCGAGGTGAAAGATTCGAATTCAAAACATTCTTGGATGATGATGAATTGCACGGGAATAATAAGAAACCAATACAATTCACTGGCAAAAATGGTTTGATTGCAATTACATTTACTTTTTGATTCTGTGAATATATATGTGTACATAGGTATACATAGGTATAGTCATCTTTTGCTTCATCCTAGCGTTATTCCTGGTCGCATTGAAAGCTGTTACCATAAAATCTGGGTTCCGATTTTACTAGTCTAACAGAGAGTTTAGTTGAACTTTGATATTTTCCGTGAAACGACTGCAACTGCGATATCAAACTACTGCAGTTAAGCCAGTCATTAGACTTTTTAGGACTCCAACTACTCGTAACATAGCCGTCATAGAATGAAAACCGAGACCGACGGTTTAACGTGCTCTCCGAGGCACGATCAGGCGAATTCAAATAGCCATATTCCTGCTTAAAAATATTTGCACGGAGCGGAGAGCGAACCCGCATTCTCTGCGTAGCGCTCGCGTTCACTACCGCCACGCTACAGAAGGTTTTCAAGTGTTTCCATAAATATAAGTATTTTCAATGAGAAAATTAAATACATATATTATGCTATTTTCATAGCAATCTACCGTTTCAGAAACGTTGGTCTATAATTTTTTGGCATCAAGCCAAGAGACAAATCCCTCGTGACCACAGTCTCGATGCCAAAGGACAGACATTTTATATGGTAAATAGGAAGATTGAACTTAAGTCAATTGATCAATAACAATTAAGTTCAAAACTAAAATCAATGTATGAGCATGTAATGAAATTTAAAAACGTCGTTCTTTTGAGGGCTCCAACTACCCGTAACGACTGCCATAGATGTTCATCTGGCAACCGAGACCGACGGCATAACGTGCTCTCCAATGCACGACCAGACCAGTGCAAAATTTGAGGCAAGCAACAGCTAATAATTTTATACACATTTGAATTGTGCTAAACAGTTTCATTTGTTATCAGACTCAGCATATTACTCGACAACCTGTATCATCCTACAGTTGCAGACGCGTTCCAACTGGGATGTAAATATTCTCTCAATCACGAGTCACGACTATAAGAAGTAGACAGTCACTGCATTTTAACCGACTGCGTAAAGAAGGAAGGCATTAATTGATATTCTAAGGCCACGTAAAATGTATTAGAGAATGTATATTGCGTAGGTCAACGTATTTTGTTAGGTACTGTGCAATTTATACAACAGAAAAAAAGAACTATATAATTCAATGTCAAATGCTAATTAAATTCAAATAGGAATATAAAAAATATTTTTTATTTTAGTACTAAGTCGTGTGGTATGCGACAGCAGAATTTGGGCCACCCCATATCTTCCCATGCGGTGTCGTACATAAATTGCATTCTTCTTTTTCATTATATTTGGGATTTTTTCCTATTACAATAAAGAGTAAAATTTAATGGCATTTATCCTAATCTCAGCAATTTAACAATGTTTGACAATTACGAGTATTATCAGAACTGGTGTCCTGAATATGTGCATTTAAAAAATAAATAATGTCTGTAAATTATGTCATTATTATCATGTCAGCAATATTTCCTTTTACATCCAAGGCTTTCACCTGAAAACCCGGTTTCCGCTTACTTCTTTTCTTGATATTAATGCTTTACATAGCCTAGTTCGTTAATCAACAAGTCTAAAAGCTTGCTGGTGAGGATAGCTTGACTGCAAAGGCCTGTCCCATACACCCAGCAATGTTAGTCATAATCGGTTAAAAAATTGCTAGCAAGTCTCGAAAATTAGTGTGTATAATAAAGCTTGGCTATATTTTGAAGTTATCAACAATGAAAGGAGAAAAAACAGTATCAAATATATTCTACAAACCTTTGGAGCATTATATAAATGTTAACCCATTTAAAATCAGTACAAACAATATAATCATCACTTAGTTCAGTTCGTTAGAACATTTCTTCAGGAATGGGTTTCATTCCCGCTTTTCATATAGACCACGTCAATTTACCTTGACCTCCCCTAATAGTAAACTGAAGGCAAAGTCTCAGCTAAGAGAGTCACCATTACAAACACGTACATTGTTATATTGTTAGCGCTTAGTTTGTCGGCCTCATCAGATGCTTTCTCACTACCCTCTTAAAGGACCCGAGACCATACGAAGAAGGAAACAAGTGAGTTAGTAAAGAATTCCAAGGCTTAATGGTGCGGTCAACGAAAGAATCACTGAACCGCTTGGTTCTTGATGGAATATTCTGCACCTTATGCTTATGACATCAAAACCCTGCATGTGTAGTCGCAAGAAGAGAATGAGACTAATTGTTTGTTTTTAATTTTCACTTTTTTAAAATATTTCTATAGTATTAGAATTGTTGAACATTATAGAAAGGACATAACTTACTCTTTATTGTATAACCATAACAAACAAACCACTTTCCTTTCTAAAATACGTCAATGAACTAAACACACAACTCACTTTCAAAACTATGAAAAATTTAACTTACACTGAATAAATTACTAGTAAATCATTTTAAAAACACAACACTATTCTAACATTATTACTTTCGCATAAACACGTCTAGTTTTGAATGTAAGTACCAGTCTACTGCAGTTCACGGTTTTGCGAGGTGGGGGCATTACTCAATATCAAGATGTCTTGTTAAATCTTGGAGTAAAACAGCTGTGTTGTGTGTACTTTTATGCGTCAGGTACCTATGTAGTATATATAAGTATAGCGTAATAGTCAGAACACCTACTTTGATAGTAGACTGTGACAAGTATCTGGCGAAATTTTGTGTCAAAGTAGTCCAAATAGTCTGTTTACTCGATGACACGGCGGTACCCTTTTAGCAGAAAGTGGTTACGCCTATAGATGTTTGGAACACCAGGGCCGTCACATACGTGCTGCTGACCATATAGAGATGAGGGGGAAGGGAAGGGGGAGTGGAGAAGGTTAAGAGAGTCTCTGTGCTGTCAGTGCAGAAAACAAAGGAAGGTTTCTCAGTCTTCCCACCATCTCGTGGTGATGACCTCTTTCCCCTAATGTAGGAACCATGGTGTTCCCATCTAGCCCTAGGATATAGGGAGGCGCATTGTGCAACGCCACCGTGGCCTGCTTCTGCTGGCGTTACAGACGGCTATACCTATCATCCCCAGGCCTGCGATCATGGAGGACTAGGTCATTTTGTAAACTCCGACGCCCGAGCCGCCTCTGCTCGTCGCGGGCTGTGCGGGCTCGGAGTCCTCCGGGGTGTCTACCACCCTAGTTGTATATAAAAATACTCAAATTAAAAGTCCAGCCCAGTTGATTTGAGCGTTTGATGTTACCGAATAATCGGGTGTCCGAAAATTCGGATGTACAGTTTATGGTAGACCCCCAGTTGATTTATTAATCAAAGGTTAATTTAGTCCTAGGCTGTGATTATGAATGAAATCCAAACATAAGTACATAGTGTGAGCAAATTATAGACACGAATAAGTAATTCCCACGCGTTGTGTCGGTAACATATAATTAACTTCTACTATCTAGTTAAAGATAAATGCTAAGACATAAAACCTGATCATGCGCAACATTTGACTTCTTAATTATTTAGAGGACTTCACTAAAATCTGGACTGATTGAGGGATTGGGACCTCGGCCAAGTCAATCTTACGAAGGTATATAATACTGATTGAGTATAATCTGGCCCAGATTTTTCTGGTTGGAAGATCAAATGACCCTCCCACCAAAATTCTTTCATTCTTGCTTGCTTGGCCTTGAATACTTTCATTAAACACCATCGTCATATACCTAACCGTCAATATCGAAGCGACTGTGCAATAAAGCAATAAGTAGTTACTAGTTTCCTTTATATTACGCCACTTGTAAATCAAAACCCACGGTCCATAAACCACAGAAATTACATATAAAACACCGTCATTTATTGAACAAACACCTATGTGTATATTATGTAGGTGTGTATTATTATGTATTTTATGTTGTATAAGTCATGAATTTATGAATGAAATACCACACACGTGTTGACGATTTTATATCTTTTACACTGCTTTTATCACCAGCATGACACGTTATTACGATGGATTGTGACAATTAACTTCGAGACACCTCAGTATTTAAGAAAATCCATCAATAAATTAACCGTTCGCAGTTCACTACAGGACATAGGGATCCTCCATCGATGAGAGGCTTTGGCCTACTATCTCCACAGTAGCCAGATTGGGTTTAATTTGAGTTTTCCTCCTCTCGCAGTGATACCATATATTCATTTTTCCGGTTGTCGCCTCTTACGACACCCTTCGGATGAGATACAATAGCCATTTTCTTTCTTCGTCACCTCACAGTTGGCCAAGTTTCACTTCTATCGGTTCTTCTGAAGTGCTGTTTCATTGTACTTTCAAGATTTACCTCCTTTTGGTTCATGTTCCGTGTGGCCCCGAGTTTCGGAGGTTTTTCGGTAGTCCCCGTGTCTTCTTCTTCATCCTAGGATTAATCCCAGTCGCATACGAAGCTTTAACCTCGGAGTCGAGTTTCGATTTTACCAGTCTAACTGCGTTTTGGGCTGAACATCAATATATTCCTTGAAGCGACTGCCATCCTATCTCCACAACCGATTGGTGATATAAAAGCGTTAGACCAGTTTTCTGTCAAATCAGCGACATGTTTGCGTTGCCGCCGTGGTGTAGTAATTTGTTTTACGGCAGCTGCGCCGCTACTCACGGAGAGGGCCCGAGCATAGATTTCACTTTTCGGGAAGGCTTACTACTACCCCTTTAGACCAGTTGTTAGACTTCATAAGGCTTCCATTTTATGTTCGTAGGGCAACCACGATCGACGGCATAACCAGTGCAATATTCATACATACAAATATTTGCATTTCATCGAACCCGCGTCACCTGCGTAGCGGTCGCGTTATCTACCTCCACGCTACGAAGGCGCCACCGTTTTATTGCGCTTTAATATAATTATTAGGTAGATGGACGGTAAATGCGCTAATATGTTCAAGAACCTATGGTTTACCGTAGACCGTTGACAGAAAACTGGTCTAACGCTTTTATATCACCAATCGGTTGTGGAGATAGGATGGCAGTCGCTTCAAGGAATATATTGATGTTCAGCCCAAAACGCAGTTAGACTGGTAAAATCGAAACTCGACTCCGAGGTTAAAGCTTCGTATGCGACTGGGATTAATCCTAGGATGAAGAAGAAGACACGGGGACTACCGAAAAACCTCCGAAACTCGGGGCCACACGGAACATGAACCAAAAGGAGGTAAATCTTGAAAGTACAATGAAACAGCACTTCAGAAGAACCGATAGAAGTGAAACTTGGCCAACTGTGAGGTGACGAAGAAAGAAAATGGCTATTGTATCTCATCCGAAGGGTGTCGTAAGAGGCGACAACCGGAAAAATGAATATATGGTATCACTGCGAGAGGAGGAAAACTCAAATTAAACCCAATCTGGCTACTGTGGAGATAGTAGGCCAAAGCCTCTCATCGATGGAGGATCCCTATGTCCTGTAGTGAACTGCGAACGGTTAATTTATTGATGGATTTTCTTAAATACTGAGGTGTCTCGAAGTTAATTGTCACAATCCATCGTAATAACGTGTCATGCTGGTGATAAAAGCAGTGTAAAAGATATAAAATCGTCAACACGTGTGTGGTATTTCATTCATAAATTCATGACTTATACAACATAAAATACATAATAATACACACCTACATAATATACACATAGGTGTTTGTTCAATAAATGACGGTGTTTTATATGTAATTTCTGTGGTTTATGGACCGTGGGTTTTGATTTACAAGTGGCGTAATATAAAGGAAACTAGTAACTACTTATTGCTTTATTGCACAGTCGCTTCGATATTGACGGTTAGGTATATGACGATGGTGTTTAATGAAAGTATTCAAGGCCAAGCAAGCAAGAATGAAAGAATTTTGGTGGGAGGGTCATTTGATCTTCCAACCAGAAAAATCTGGGCCAGATTATACTCAATCAGTATTATATACCTTCGTAAGATTGACTTGGCCGAGGTCCCAATCCCTCAATCAGTCCAGATTTTAGTGAAGTCCTCTAAATAATTAAGAAGTCAAATGTTGCGCATGATCAGGTTTTATGTCTTAGCATTTATCTTTAACTAGATAGTAGAAGTTAATTATATGTTACCGACACAACGCGTGGGAATTACTTATTCGTGTCTATAATTTGCTCACACTATGTACTTATGTTTGGATTTCATTCATAATCACAGCCTAGGACTAAATTAACCTTTGATTAATAAATCAACTGGGGGTCTACCATAAACTGTACATCCGAATTTTCGGACACCCGATTATTCGGTAACATCAAACGCTCAAATCAACTGGGCTGGACTTTTAATTTGAGTATTTTTATATACAACTAGGGTGGTAGACACCCCGGAGGACTCCGAGCCCGCACAGCCCGCGACGAGCAGAGGCGGCTCGGGCGTCGGAGTTTACAAAATGACCTAGTCCTCCATGATCGCAGGCCTGGGGATGATAGGTATAGCCGTCTGTAACGCCAGCAGAAGCAGGCCACGGTGGCGTTGCACAATGCGCCTCCCTATATCCTAGGGCTAGATGGGAACACCATGGTTCCTACATTAGGGGAAAGAGGTCATCACCACGAGATGGTGGGAAGACTGAGAAACCTTCCTTTGTTTTCTGCACTGACAGCACAGAGACTCTCTTAACCTTCTCCACTCCCCCTTCCCTTCCCCCTCATCTCTATATGGTCAGCAGCACGTATGTGACGGCCCTGGTGTTCCAAACATCTATAGGCGTAACCACTTTCTGCTAAAAGGGTACCGCCGTGTCATCGAGTAAACAGACTATTTGGACTACTTTGACACAAAATTTCGCCAGATACTTGTCACAGTCTACTATCAAAGTAGGTGTTCTGACTATTACGCTATACTTATATATACTACATAGGTACCTGACGCATAAAAGTACACACAACACAGCTGTTTTACTCCAAGATTTAACAAGACATCTTGATATTGAGTAATGCCCCCACCTCGCAAAACCGTGAACTGCAGTAGACTGGTACTTACATTCAAAACTAGACGTGTTTATGCGAAAGTAATAATGTTAGAATAGTGTTGTGTTTTTAAAATGATTTACTAGTAATTTATTCAGTGTAAGTTAAATTTTTCATAGTTTTGAAAGTGAGTTGTGTGTTTAGTTCATTGACGTATTTTAGAAAGGAAAGTGGTTTGTTTGTTATGGTTATACAATAAAGAGTAAGTTATGTCCTTTCTATAATGTTCAACAATTCTAATACTATAGAAATATTTTAAAAAAGTGAAAATTAAAAACAAACAATTAGTCTCATTCTCTTCTTGCGACTACACATGCAGGGTTTTGATGTCATAAGCATAAGGTGCAGAATATTCCATCAAGAACCAAGCGGTTCAGTGATTCTTTCGTTGACCGCACCATTAAGCCTTGGAATTGTGCAATTGATAGCTGTCACTTCAAATGCATGTCACTTCAAAAGTAGTACCACTAGCGCTGGTATCATTACAAAGAGTACAAGCGAAATGCAAAAAAAATCTTAATACATACGTACAGTCACCTGCAATAATATGTATAGGTTTTAGAACTTTTTCACATTAATCTTGTTGAATTTTACCGTTTCATGTCATAATGTTGACTTGTCATTTATTATTGTGACAAGGTTCCAAAGTGTATACCTACATATTATTATTGCAGGTGACCGTACATCACTATCACTACATAGTATAAAATAAAGTCGTGTTTTCTGTCCCTATTTTTCTTGTCCCTTTGTATGCTTAAATCTTTAGAACTACGCAACGAATTTTGATGCGGTTTATATGTATATAACATCATGCTACGACTAACAGGTGCGGAGCAGGAATGAAAAATGTTGCAAAAACGGGGTGACGCAGACGAAGTCGCGCGGGTCAGCTAGTACATACATAAAATCTCGCTGGTTGCCCATAGAGGTCGGCAGAAATCACGGATCTCCATTTGCTTCGATCTCGACACACTACTCTCGCTTCATTCACTCTCAATACCTTCGGTTATCACTTCATACATTACTTCTAAACGTTTCATCTATCATAATTTTCATAGTCTAAGGTCTGTACCTAATTGTTTTATGTCTCACTCAATGCAATTAGTTAACAGATCACAGCTATCAATTACAGAAACAGTTCAATTATCTCATTTGCTCCATCAATGGCAGATGAGAGTGCGTTGAACTGTATGGGGTCAATGACCTCAAACTGGTATTTGAGCGATATCGTCAGTTGGGGAATACATTTTTGTTATGAATTTAGATTTTTGCAAAAAATATATTTTTTTAAATTGTCATTCATATGCAAATGAAAAAAAAAGTGAAGTGAAATTAAATAAAATCCAACGAACGATTATTAAATAATATAAGGCTGGAGCTCTGTCCAATGTGACATTATATTGGTGAAAACGTCAGTGAAATCGCTTAGTAAAGTATGGGATTGACATAAATGTGCAATATGACTACAAAACTTAATGAAACTTGAATCTTAGTAACTCAAAATAATAATAAAATCATTGCAATGTTAAGTACCTAATCTAATTGATAGCAAATATAAAACGGTTCGCTTCGACGCAATTCCATCAACAGAATGTCACTTTGTCTGGAGGCCCTGGGGCCCTAGACAAGCGGGAATTGTTTCTAAAGGAATAAAAAAATGAATTGAGACAAAAATCGACCTTCATTCATTAGATACCCGCACCAAAACCAACATACAACACAAAATGCGCTAACATGTTCAAAGCAAAAATCAAAATCAAAATCAAAATCAAAAATCATTTATTCTGCATAGACCAGTAAACGGCACTTACAAAACGTCAATACAAACAATATTTTATCAAATGCAAATGGACCACCGGTTCGAAACGCGGCCCCGACCTGAGAAGACTCCGGCAAGAAACTCAGCGGGCTTTTCTTTTTTTTTTGGTCTATTTACAATAGTTTACTTAGTCTAGATACAAAATTTAGCTGAGTAGCAAGTGGAGTGAACAGTTCATTTCCAGGCTTGTTTATCATCCAAATAATCCTGGATTTTATAGTAAGCTTTTTGACATAGCTTATTTTTTACTAAATTTTTAAACTTATTGATAGGCAAATCTCTAATTTCATAGGGGAGCTTATTAAAAAAGCGTATACAATTACTCTGAAAACCATGCTGAAGTCAGCGTGGGTGGCTATGTCGGACTAGAACCGACCAAAACCGCACGGCCGTCTTTTACCCATCAGTTGTCGAGGGTGAGATAGACTCTCTAACCCAGGACCAGCGAAGGCCCTCTCGGGTGTAGGACTATGTCCACATCTTTCCAGATAAATTATAAGTGCTTGTAGTAAAGCACTTATAATTTATCTGCTATGCTACCTCATGACACCTCCATGGCGTGGAGTGGCGGTAGCGAACGCGACTGCTACGCAGGAGGTGCGGGTTCGATTCCTGCTCAGTGAAAATATTTATGTGCATTAATATGAATATTTGCATTGTCTGGGTGTTTCTGTGTATAATATGTATGTATTGACAAAAAAAGAAATATATCTAAGTATGTTTATCCGCCTTCTAGAACCCAATATTTATAGCCTTTAGAACTTATGAGTTATCCGCTTATGATTCAATAAGTTTTTAATACAAGACTGTTAACGCCATCTATTGGCATTTGCTTGTACTACTAAGTTTGAGAGCTAACATACCATTTAATTTTATATAATGTATGCTTAGAAAACTACTAGTACCTAACCATTAAATGAAGCTTGCGTTGATAATTATTTTTTCATGCCATCAATGTTAAATAATGAATAACAAACATTTTAAAAATATCCTAAAATATGACATCTAGGGTGCACTAGCTAAACCGTTATGTTCGTCTGCACTTATAGATGGCGCTGCAATAAATTTAAAAAATAATAATTTGAGAATTCGAAATAAATCAGTGAAAGATAGTTATTTATTTTGTACATACATACATATGCTCACGCCCGTAATACTCGAAGGGATAGGTAGGTGTATTAAACAGTCACGTTTCGCCTACTATAATTTTCGGTCCCACATAATCGGGGGATAGCCCATTGCCGCCAATCTAGCAATTTATCATGTGCAATATAATAAATCATAGTTCTGTAGACGCTCTTTGACAAGCGCCTCTACAAAACAACATGGCAACTTTATCATTCAACAATTTTTCATTTCATCGGTCGAAAGTTTGATTTGTGCTAAGAGCAAACATTTATAAACATGCTTATGGTGTTTTTTGTAATAGTCTGAATGTTTCAACGTATCATCTATATAGTTTCCATATAATGTCGAACGGGAACATTTAGTAATACGTGTATATAAAAATAAGTCGGGTTTTCCTTCCTGACGCTATAACTCCAGAGCGCATGAACCGGCTCCGTGAGGCTTATAGCAAAGAAAATTCAGGAAAAAATTCAACAGAAAAGCGGGAAAATCATTTTTCACATACAGTAGTTGCGAAACGGAGTTCGCCGGGTTTGCTAGTATGTGTATATATTTTATGTATAGTATTAGACCAGTATGTTCATATCAATTGACCGTACTTTACTTGAGTATGAATTATGCAAGCTTTACGATCTAGTTGACCATTACCTACTTCGATCCCTGCAATTGGACGTTTGATTTTTTTTATTCGACGGCCATTTTGATATCGGATGAACAAAAATTACACGGCTCATAGCATTTGCACAGTCTAGCGTACTCTTTCATATTATAATAGAACCTTAGTGTAGTGGTAGTGAAGTGCGGGTTCGATTCCCACTCTGCAAATATTTGTATGTATTTTTATTATTTTGTTATTTTAAGGATCATAACTCATTTTAAATTTAAAAATAAATTATCTACTAACTAATAGGTATTTTAAATATAAAAAGCACAGTAATCACACAAATATCTTTCTTATTCATTCAGTTTAAATAGAATTGCTTACCTATTATTATTTATACAATCCATTATCCATTATATATTCCATTATGGTAAATAGCCTCGCCAGGGGGTGATTACTAGGACCAAAAGCTGGAGAAATATGGGTGTTGATACACCTCTGCTTACCCGAAGTATCTAGGTACTTATTCCTTCTTTTAGATTTAGATGTATTCTACTTAGGAGTGGCTACTCTCGATGGGTGTGACCCCAAAAGATCTTTAGGGTCCATCTGAGTACTGTTCGAGGCTCCGGCGACAGTTTTCCTACTATGATCTGTTTAGGTTGTTGCCTTTGTTTTAGTTTGGCTTATACGGCTTTTATTGAAGCGACTGTTGTCTTACCTGCCAACCTCAGAAAGAAATTTGCGCCATGCTCTTAGAGGAAGGGCTGAACTTTAAGGGTTTATCTTTTCAGTTTTAGTACCGTCCAATTGTTTAGGAATATAAGTATAACAAACATACGTACACTATATACCTGCATACAATCACACCTCATTCCCAGTGGGTTAGGTAGAGACACACTGGAATGGTAAATATTTGAGTACGTTGACCTCGGCTAGACATCGTTTAGCGTCGGTACCGAATAAGATGATAATATAGGACAACAACCCTGACCGCGAATCGCGAGTCCAGAAGATCAATTCTCCTAATAAAAAGTATATAAACTACCTCCGTGGCGTAGCGATAGTGAACGCGAGTGCTACACAGGAGGCATGGGTTCGATTCTCGCTCAGTGCAAATATCTGTGTGCATGAATATGAATAATTAAGAATCAAACGAACTTACGATGTGACGTTTGATTCCAATTATGCGAGGGTCTCAACTTCTTCGGTTGAGATACTATTAGGTATATACCTAATTGTAACAAGTTTATGTTTGTCCACGATGGACGCAAAAAGGGATTTCGATGCGGTTTTTTGTTTGAAGGGGTTTGGTCCAACTTAAAATCTTACGTTTGTTTGATTGCAATCGGTTAAGTAGAACCAGAGTTATGATTAGTAATATAGAATTTAACTTGCTCAGATGGCACTTAGATCGCGATAACTGACAGCCACGCGGGCGGAGCCGCTGGCATAAGCTATGGCTTATGGAAAACGTTTTACGGTTCGTATATTCACTGACAATCACACAGTCCACGTTATGGACGTATGCGTTACCCTCGTGATGCCAACCATATATTATAAGAACCTGCAGATTGAAAAACCACAAAAGCACCTCACGTGCATTCTTCTCATAAAAACTGATAGTCATCTAATAATGACTACATGACTTCTATATCTAGTTATAAATGTACACCATACTGGATATTATAGCGAAAATTACAATTCAGTCGTGCAGTAATGTCATGCCATTGTCAGGGCGAAACTGGTCAGAGCACGGTTCAGTCGCAGATTTAGATTAGACTAGATACTGCGTGAATAAATAATTATGAAAACCGAGCATGACATTTTGTCGCCGCTTCTTCTTCTTCGTGTCAGTGGCAACAATGAAAATCAAAGTTAGATACGCCCAGCACAAAACTCAGCAACACCAACTGCACTTTCCGTCGCTTCATTCAGGTCGGCTGACTGTGCAAGTGTGAGGGCAATGCGGGCACGACAGGAGGTGGTCCATCGACTGCAGTGGTGCACCACAGTCACTGCCAACACTCCCCACATTCAGGTAACCCCTTTTTACCACGTTCGTTTGCAGCAGCCGACCTGAGACCTCAACCTATTTAGGGAATTTCTAGGTGGACCATTTCAGTTTATGCCCGGGCGGTAGACACTCAGCGGGCTGGATGTTGTCTAGAGGGGGTGCATTTTCCGTGAGCCACCTCTGGCACCGAACGCTATCAGGTTCGCCCAACGTATGATATTTCAATGATAATGCGTCATTCAGTAGTCGATTAAGTGATTGCGACTTAAAACTGCACTCTTTATAGGTCAAACGCAGTTCTCTGTTAAAGTTCCTACATTAGTTAATATTATATTATTAGATTTTATTTCGATTTTAAAGAAAAATGTGAACGAAAACTTTGGTAATCAGTATTCAACTATCGAAATAAAGGATATCTAGGTTTTAGGAGGTTGTTATACTTTTATAATAATTCATAATTGACTGGGTTTCAAATAAACTTTAGTGTACTTGATATTGGTTGATTGATGGGGACACTATGGTTCCCACATTAGGGGAAGGGGGTCATCTCAAAGAGATGTCCTCGGGTCTGGCGGGGTGCGAAAGATATGTCTTGTATAATCTCACCTCTGGCAATTAAAGACTCATAGACGGCATGCGTTTTGGTCGGTTCGAGTCCTACAGAATCACCTCAACCGACTTTTGGTGGGGGTGGTACCCGTGGGGATATTGCGCGCAAAAAAAGGAAAAAAAAAGGATAGGTACTTGATATTACTTTTATAAGTTTCCGTAAAATTAGAGACCACACCTTTTAAAACTTATTCTTCTTGAATTGGACAGACTGCTGCTGCCTCATGTTGGTAACACTCCGCCAGATGCAGTCCGAACGGGGGCTGGGCAGCGGGGGAGGATCACAGGAGACGCGCCAAAAATTGAACATCAGAGAAATAGTATCTGTTTTGATCTTCTTTTTTCTTCATGACTCACATTCAAAACGTCAAGCTGCGACAGCGGCGCCTGCGCGCTGTGATAGACCATTTGCGTTATCTAACCTGTTCTAAATCTGTGGCCTCAACACTGAATGCACAGGTGACCACGTGCTTCCATCAGAGCGTGAGTCGAGCGAGTACTTTGTAATGAAATTGCATTGTAATGTAGGTACAAGTGTTAACAAACAATATTATAATATCGTTAAGTAGGTAGAAATAAAATGCGATTAATTTAAGTACATAATACAATATAAATGAATTTTTAACGACGGTCACGCTAATTTTCAATTTTCACATAGGTATACATAAATATTCTGTTGGTGAGGTATTTATTTATAAACTATATTTACTTCACGATATATTTATAAACTCAATAATAATAATAATAATGATAGCTGATAGCCAAGAGCCTCGACCAACACCTTAAGTAAGAGGCTCTCGTTAGACAGCTGGGTCAAGGGCCTGATGCAAAAGGCGGTAGGTACTCCTCGACACGGCACGCATTGTGAGGAAGTTCCTTTCTCTGGAGCCCTAACCACCGGTAGCTTGATCCCTGTACCCGATGCCGGTGGGCTACTATTTTTTATATTTTTAAATATATTTAGATTTTTTTTTATAAATGTATTTAAAAATGTAATCTATATGTGTTAAAAATAAATAAAGGAAATAATAATAATAATTTATTTATTTCAGACAAAGTCCATATATGTGTTAGTAACAATAATCTTACAGCTATGTTAGTGTTACATTACAAGCAAAATAAAATAAATAAGTCACATAATAAAAATAGTCAATGATAACCATCTCATTTTTTGCGCTAGTCCCGGTCGCATACGAAGTTTTCACCGGGCTTATTCACTTACACTTGCGCATCCATGATGTGAACTGTGGTGGCAGTCAAGCCGGGTGCTAGCTTGTCTGCTACCAAATAAAAGGTATAGGTCTAATTGTTATAAATTTTTTCTTGAGTTTGAAAATTTAGGGTTTATAACATCATTTTTTTCTAAACAGAATAGTTTGTGCGCGAGACAAATTACTTTTTTTTAATCACTACATAGTATAAAATAAAGTCGCGTTCTCTGTCCCTATTTTTCTTGTCCCTTTGTATGCTTAAATTTTCAAAAGTATGCAACGGATTTTGATGCGGTTTGTTTTAATAGATATAATGGTTAAAGAGGAAGGCTTATATGTACATAACATCATGCTACGACCAACAGGTACGGAGTAGGAATGAAAAATGTTGCAAAAACGGGATGACGCAGACGAAGTTGCGCGGGTCAACTAGTACATCATAAACTGCAATTTCCACCTTTCTTTCAAAAATTAAAAAAATATAAGGCATACCAGCTGATCGAAGCTGCTGATGTTACTAGCTGCTACGGAATCCGTAATGGGCGAGTCCGACTCGCACTTGGCCGGTTTTTTTAGTTTGTTATTATCATAATAACTACACCATATGCGATCTGACGCTACTACTGTTCATCCAAAGGTTACTTGGTAGAGATCGTATCCAGCGATAAGGCCGCATTGTACATTAGAACAACTGTAACTGCCACCTGTATTTGATGAAATTTTTTTAGAGATATCTTTTTTTTGGTATGTATCTTTATTAAAAAACAATATAAAAACTTAATATTAAACATGGCCCCACAAAACCGTTTCCACGGTTTGATTGTGGGAACAGAACTACAAATTTATATAGCTATATAACTATAAATTTACTATGCAGGTACCTACTATTTATCTATCTATCTATCTATCAAAAAACGATTCTCTAGTACGGTACGCTCCCTTTCCAAAAAAATATCTTCAATGTACAGACAAGACTAATATAATTTATTATTAGTATAGATGCCATGGCATTCCTATCAGCTAATTGCGCTGTCCTCTTTGATTAGCTTGCTCACGTCAGGTGGATGGCGTGCACGAACTGTTAATGAGTTGCATTACATGCCAATCGAGGTCAGGGGCAGAAACTAGTGTAGAAATTCAAAGAATTCGATATTAAACCACTTAGGTCAAAGTAGCAGATAAACACATGGCACACCTGATGGATAGCGGTTTCCTATTATATCTGCAAAACCCGGTATCCTTGTAATGTCCTTCTAGAAAACCCCATATTGTAGTAGCTTGGAAAAACTACATCGTGTCGCTTAAGGTGCCAAAACAGAGATTTCAATATTTTTACAATAGACAGGTAAATTCAACTTCACCTTGCCTAATGGTAAACTGAAGGCAAAGTCCCAGGAAAGAGAGTCACCATCACAAACACGTACAGTGTTATAATGGTAGCGCTCAGCTTGATGGCCTCATCAGATGCTTTTTCACGCCCCGCTTATAGACCCGGGACTGTAGGAACTTTCATCCTACAGTCTCGGGTCCTTCGAACGAGACTTGAAAAAACAACTGCCAAAACCGTCAGGATGGGGACCGCCGTTGCAGGGACAGCACCTGTAACGGCGGTCACCATGTTCTGGACTGCTCCTCTGCTTACCATCAGGCACAGTGCAGTCAATTTGACGACTTAACCATAAAAAAACGCGTGAGCTGGTCTCTAGATTTATTATTTGCAAATTTCGTTTGTCATTCAATGTCTGAGAGGCCACCTAGGTCTGCAGTTGACCAATGACAAGCAGATTCGGTTCGTTTATCTTTAGGTATATTGTTAGTTAATGATAGCATAGTCAATATGACTGCAAATATTAGTCAATATGAAAACATATAACTTAACTATCTATATATATAAACATGAATTGCTGTTCGTCAGTCTCGCTAAAACTCGAGAACGGCTGGACAGATTTGGCTAATTTTGGTCTTGAATTATTCGTGTAAGTTCAGACAAGGTTTAAAAGGTGAACAAATATTAAAATGCGCGGAATGGAGCAGCGGGAACGGGATCAGAAGTCCACGCGGGCGGAGCCGCAGGCAACAGCTAGTAATTAATGAACTTTACTTGTGACCATGTCATAATCATTAGGTACCTTTGTAGTCTCTTTAGCATTCAAAGGCATTCAATTGTAATTTGGATGTAATGAAAATTTTCTAAAGCAATCAATAGGTCGATATACCTACTAACTGTTCAAACTTACTAATTTACAGTAGTATGATGACGGTATATTACTATCTCACAGTTTTAACTTGTTATGTATAGTATAACTTTTACTAGTGTACTTTTAAGTACGTGACGGAGGTGATGGCCTCCTAATTGAGCAGTCTGACGGGGAAATTACCACCACCCTACAGAATACCACGGCTGATAATAACCTTGTGTTGTGTTTGCAGCGGCGAGTAGGGAAGCCAGAGTTCACTGGAGAGGTTTGTGTTGTCAGTAGGAAGACCGACCTTCTTTGTCTTTTGCACTGACAGCACAGAAACTCTCTTTACCTTCTAAAAACATGCCGTCTATGGGTCCTTAATTGCCGGAGGTGAGATTATACAAAACATATTTCTCGCACCCCGGCAGACGCGGAGACATCTCTTGTGAGATGGATCCTTTCCCCTAAATTGTGAACCATGGATCCCCATTTAACCCCCGGGTATAGGGAGACGCACTTTGCGCTGCCACCGCGGTAACTACCCTTAATTTATCATGTAACGCGAAAGTTTATAAGCGAATTCGTGAATTTCAACACAACAAGCCATGTTTGCGCTACAATTGCGATACAAAAAATACATAAGGTATTGACAAAAGAATTAAATTTATTTGTGTCGAAACAAGTTCGATATAATACAATACATGTTTACTTACGACACAATTACGTGGGGCTATTTAGAATGGAAGTTAATACTTAGTTTCTTTTACCTTCATAAGCATACCGTAATACATTGGCGAAACATTTTTAATGGAAATAAATATAATTTCACTTCGCTTAACGATAAACTGTAACTTTGTAAGTAAATGAAGAATATTGGAACTGCTTATCAATGTATTTGTTTTCTTATCTAAAACAAATTATTCATACATACTTGTCTGCTACTATAGTAAGTAATGGCTATAGCGATAGGTATTTTTTGAAAATATCCATTTTGGCATCAAAAAACTCGGTGTAGTTTTTTTATGTAGGGCGTCAAAATTCTAGATGGGGAAAGTATGTTAATCATTGCAGATAGGACATTTTACTGAAAGAAGACTATATTTTAAATTTAAAAACCATTTGAACTGACATTAATAAATTTTTAATAATTGTCTTGTTGAACCGGGAATCGAACCCGATACACGAGGAAAAATATCGGTCAGTAGTTTTATGATACTGATCGGAAGGCATTATCGTTATCACTATCACTATCACTACATAGTATAAAATAAAGTCGCGTTTTCAGTCACTATTTTTCTTGTCCCTTTGTATGCTTAAATCTTTAGAACTACGCAACGGATTTTGATGCGGTGTGTTTCAATAGATAGAATGGTTAAAGAGTAAGGTTTATATGTATATAACATCATGCTAGGACTAACAGGTGCGGAGCAGGAATGAAAAATGTTGCAAAAACGGGGTGACGCAGACGAAGTCGCGCGGGTCAGCTAGTTCTAAATAAAAATAAAGAGTTAGCGAGAATAAAAATTTATCACTAATTGTCATAGAAAGGAATGTCAAATCACACCCCAAAGCTAGTAAGAAGACCTCTTAACCGAGGATATATGATTTCGTATGTACCTACAATATTCTGCAAGTTCGAAGATTAACCATGACAGGTGTTTCGCTACATCAAAATTGAGTTCATTTGGGAACAAACGAATATACATACATATAAATCTGTGTCAATTATAACAACCCTCGCTTAGGTTTATTTATTTGTGATAGATTTACCTGTTAGTGACATCAACAACAAGTTAAAACAACAACTACTAACTGACATTAACAACCACGGGAATGTGAATCAGAATAATTATTACATAAACTACATCAGTATGTAAACAACAATTTAGTATGTATCCACAGTTATTTTTTTTTTATTATTATACAATTCCCAAACTTGGGCACTTTTCTTTTCGTGCGAAAAATCCCCACGGATACCCCCCTCTCCCGCCGGAGGCGATTGAAGAGGTTATGTCGGACTCGTACCGACCAAAATGCACGCCATATAGTCTTTGATTGCCGGAGGTGAGATAATAGTCAACATATCCCTCGCATCCCGGTAGACCCGAGGTCTCAAACTTGGGCATTGACTGTGTGCTTAGTCAATAAAATCTCCTTTATAAAAATCACTAGGCGGGCTATGGAGCAGGCTAATCAATTGGAATTATTTCAAATGTTAAGATTCGTAATGAAGCCATTACACAAAAAAATCTAGTTACTGACAATAGTCGCAAAATAAATGAGCTGAACTGACAATGTGTGCTAGCTACGTCCTGTCCACAAGTATTGATGGTTATTGAATCCAACGAATCCTAGTGTGGACATTGTGGCATGATGAGAATGTGGTCTATCTATCTAAGGAACACACAGCTAGATAAACCACCTACCTACCTAGAAAAAATAGTTATTATTGACTGAATGTGACATTTGACTCTGACCGATACCCGGCGCAAATATCTTTTCCATGAAAACATTTATATCAAAGTAGAAGTTCTGTCTATAAAATATTGAAATATAAATAAATATATGAATGAATATCTTAGGACAATCTACACAACGCCACCTAGACCCATGGTAAGCATAGTTTATCTAACTTGTGTTATGGGTTCTAGAATGCGGATAAACATACTTATATTCATTTTTTTTTGTAATTACATACTTACTATACATAGAAACACCCAGACCAATGCAAATATTCATATTCATGCACACAAATATTTGCACTGAGCGGGAATCGAACCCGCGCCTCCTGCGTAGCAGTCGCGTTCACTACCGCCACGCCACAGAGGTCATATATATCCTCTTATATGTCCATAATCATGACCGACGCTTTGGTTTCCAATTAAGAAATTGAACCAAGTGTTGCAATTATTCCTAAAACGCTGACTCGTATTCGAGAAATCTGTAGTAAGACAATTATTAAGAATTATATAGCCGCAGTAGCTTAGTGGTATGGGTGATGGACGGCTCAGACGAGGTTTCGGGTTCGATCCCAGGTTTTACTATGGCACACACCAATGACTTTTCGATGCTTTTCGAAGTTATGTGAGTATTTATCGCAGGTTTATAAGTGCCCGGTTAATGGCAATAGGCTCGCCACCTATTAAGTACATTGGGACCCAACATAAACTGGTGAAATGTGGGAGTTAGCACCTCTGCCTGCCCCTTCGGGGTATAGGCGTTAGTTTATGTTATGTTATTGTAGTGTGAATATCTTATATCATACAAAAATAAGATTTTATAATTGGGCTGGAAAGTGAGGTTGGCTTGTCTTAACCCAGCTTTAGGGCCAATTATTATATACTTAACTTCCAACTTCGAAAAGTCACTGGGAAAGTTGAACTCTGTTGTCAATGTTTTTATCGCTCAGTTGCAGGCGTGCGATATGGACAGACGACATAGTCAGAGCCGTGGGTATTCGTTGAATACAGACGCCTCCAACCGGTCGGATTGGAAGTCGATGGTGGAAGCCTAAGTTCAGTAGTGGACGTCCTATAGCTACAATAATGATGATGGGGTCAATACTGTTGCTCTTGGTGTATAACAGTCAAAGAGCTGGTAATGTGGGTGGGATAAATCCTCTTAATATACCATAAACCTCGATTTTTCAATTAAGTAAACTACTAGATTGAGCTACTTACAAGAACCATTAATTTAGACTTCAGATGTCTTCCCACGGGCATGACGTCACATCGTGGGAAGATATGAAAACTCTAAAGACTGTATCACATTCTTCTTTAGAGTTTTGACTTGTATCCTATTTCGTTAAACCTATTTCTAGATTATTTTTTTTACCTGTATGTCAAAAGTCATTAACCTTTTTTTTTGTTTCTGCGTCCCGATCCAAATTCAAAATTCAATCCCAACTAATACCGGTACCGTAAACCAGTGTTTGTTCTAAACAGTTTGTCTTGTAAGTATAAGTAGTTTGAGCCTCAATAACTCAGTTTAACGTCTTTGAGATAATTCAACACGTACAGATGGGCTGTATGGTTTTGTATGTACCTATCTAATATTTGTTCGAAGGAAACACCTGTTTAAATACTAACTAGTATTAGTACCTTCATGCTTGACTACAGTCACACAATATAAACAGTTCTTATGGGTACTTTATGTTAAATTTTTATTTCATCTTCTTTCTTACTTTCAGGGGCCTTACCACCATCGTCCTCATAAAATTCATTTTAAAAGGGGAGGGGATAAAGCTAAGACAGCCTCTGTGCTGTCAATGCAAAAGACAAAGAATGGTTTCTCGGTCTTCCCACTGACAACACAAAATCTCCCCAGTATTTTTTTTTTATAAAGAATATTAGCAACCAAAATTACTAATATTCCCTCTAACCCCTCTAGCTAAGCTCAATGGCTTGTGTTAGGAGTGGGTTTACGTCGGTAGTGTAATGGTCAGGATTCGAACCCGGGACCTCGCGATCGTAGGCTCAACTGCTTAACCACTAAGCTACCAGTGATTTTCTTCTAGATTATTACGACCAAAAGTGGTAAGCTCAGAGAACCAATTCTAGATGGTAATAGTTTCAATCCAACGTAGTCCTAAAACCAAAACCAAGTTAAAACAAGTTCTAAACAACTTGAGTTCGTATAATTTCTTGTTACGGAATTCGGAAACAAACCACGTTTGTTGTTACCGAAATTGTATCAAAAAAGGTCTGCTATTAAAACATGAACGCAACTTCAGCGAACTTTTTTAATAAATAGACCTGAAGCGCTGCCCGACCTTTCCATGAACGATATCGTATCTGTGGAACGTGACTGGAATGAGGTAAGTCTGACCAACTTTACCTAAGAAAATAGTCTAATGTTTACAGGGTTTACATAAGTATATAATGTACTACATTGTGAGTTTCTTTTAAATGCAAAACGTAAACAAATGCGTTTAAGTTACAGGTTATTAATTTATTTATTAGTATGATTTTTTAATCAATAATAAACCGCGGTAGCCTAGTGGTACGGGTAATGGACTGCTGAGACGAGTTCGACCCCAGGTTTTACCATGGCACACACCAATGACTTTTCGATGCTTTTCGAAGTTAGGTGTGTATTTATCGCAGGTTTATAAGTGCCCGGTAAATGGCAATAGGCTCGCCACATTGGAACCTAAACATAAACTGCCGAAATGTGGGCGCTAGCACCTCTGCCTACCCCTTTGGGGATGTAGGCATGAGTTTATGTTATGTTTTAATTGTCATTTGAATTGAATTAAACGCATTTATCAGTAAAATTTTGCCAAATGCAGTTTAAATTATGTAATATCTATGTAATACTATAAAATTATAAGTAATACTTTGAGGAGCAAAGTGTGCGGGGGACATACATTAACTTTAACCTAGGCGTGAGAAAGTGAGAGTGTATTGAATGTATTTTATAAACCTATCAACTTGTCAAATATAGCCCGGTCTCATAAAGTCAGTAACGAGGTAATGAGGCGACTATTTAATTATTTATGCTGGCAATAATAATACTTTATGCTAGTTTTCAAAAACTATTTTGTTTAGAACAAAATTGAAACACATTACAGATTGTATATACTCTTACACACACACACACACACACACACACCCACGCACCACACACGCACACTAACACACACACCCCACGTCAAGTAAAAATCATTGTCTACCATATTGAGCGAAGGTCATTCCTTATCCTTAACACAGTCTACTTGTAGCCTATCTAGGAAAGTAGCTAGTAATAATACTAACAACATGTGCTGATATTCGTATCAGCCTATGGGCTGATTACTAAGAGCCTCGACCACCACCTTAAGAGGCTTTCGTTGGGCGGCTGGATCAAAGGCTTGATGCAGAGGGTAGAACTCCTCGACACGGCACGTATTTTGAGGATGTTCTACTCTCTAGAGCCCTAACTACCGGTAGTTGGCCCTCTGTGTTTCTATATTTTTAAAAATGTATTTTTTATAAGAATATTTAAAAATGTAATCAAATGTGCAAAGTTATTTTAGTGTACACCAAAAAGACAACACCATAATATGG
The DNA here is from genome assembly GCA_963691645.1 of Pelosia muscerda. NCBI lineage: Eukaryota > Metazoa > Arthropoda > Insecta > Lepidoptera > Erebidae > Pelosia > Pelosia muscerda. The sequence continues at coordinate 2,065,901 of OY829105.1, forward strand.
AAATACACTTTATGAGGTACATACAATTGGTGGCCTTATCGCTCTGTGGCAATCTCTTACAGGCAAACATGGGATGGAGAGAAGTATTTGGAGAGATTTCGGGGCGAGTCATCCACTTCATTGCTATTGTGGACATTATGACTATATAATTATTATTCTGACTATTATTATTGTTGTTATTATATGTTAATCTAATTATTATAAGCTTAGTTCTGATTGTATTCAAATTTTGTTTTGGATACCTAAGCATGCAAATTTAATTTAAATAGAGCCTAAGCTAATATTTGCATGCCATTGAATGGCAGATGTGCTGAATTGTAGTATCTAATCTTACTTAACATCATGTATGACCAGTATGACCACATTTCTGCAAATAAATAAATTTTGAATTTTTTTTTGAATTTGTGATCCTAAACTTATTTACTAATTTACCAAAACAAAACTGTGACAAATCAATGTGCCCCTTACACCAAAGTGCCCTGCGTAGTTGTAATCTAAACCAATTGAACTCTCCAAGTATAAATCGCCACAGTTCTCCGCACACAGATTCTTCCATTCGCGTGCTACGATAATTGAACCTAATTCGATCCAGCCGGCTCAACGTTACGACACATATAGAATTATGTATATCCTGCAACAACAAGGAGTGTCATCGCTCAGATCACTGATAAAAGATTGTTGATCTAGCAAATAGGTAAGTGGTGTACCAGTTGACTGAATGGGCTGCTATAGAGGGAAGTACGGGTATACGGTATACGGAAGAATAGTCTATCTAAGTCTAAACTCTAAAGCATCCTTTCTATGTCCGCAATTTAAGGAGGCGTGTGTGATTTCAATAAATCAAATCATTTATTCAGCTTAGGCACAAAAAGAGCACGTAAGAATATCAAACTCTTCGATAGTTGGATCTACTGAGCAGAGATCAATCACTGCATAGTATTAAACAAAGTCGCGTTATCTGTCCCTATACCTTATGTCCCTTTGTATGCTTAAATCTTTAAAACTACGCAACGGATTTTGATGCAGTTTTTATAAATAGATAGAGTAATTGAAGAGGAAGGTTCATATGTATATAACATCATGCTACACCCAAAAGGTGCGGAGCAGAAGTGAACAAAGGTACAAAAACGGGATGATGCAAATGAAGTTGCGCGAGTCAACCATTATTTATACATATTATATATAATATATATATAAAATATTAAAATTTTGCGTAAAAAACGTGAGCAGTTTACGTGTTTACGTCATTGAAGGAAGTATTAAAATCAGTATTTTATAAACGATGTACGATCCTCAGCCGCGGCGGTAATAACATCGTAATTGGTTCGTAAATGATCTATAGATCCGACATTACTACGACACCGTCGGTAATAGGTGCTACGTAATTGTCGTTCTGAAACAGTCCGGCAGATGTGATTCTAGATCTTATTGACTTGACTTTATCATCATCATTGGTACCGGTTGTATCCAAAACTATCGCCACTTTCACTTTTGGCCTTCCAGGGTGGGCAGAGACGCCTTCTTCTATTCATTAACACTTCACAGTTGGTTATAGGCGGAAGGGTTATAGATGGTACATCTTCAGAACCCAAACCATCCTTACATGTAAGACTTGATTAAAGAATGACGCTCTAGGGGAGGTTCTTGGGGTCAGGGAGTGAGACAAAAGTTGTAAGATAAACCAGTGATCTTAGACTATAACTCTGGATGCATCTAGAAAACTAACTAATCTTTTAGTGGCAGAACGAACTTCGTCCTTCATTAGCGCGGGTCTGGGGGTGATATATACAACCGCCTGTCACACTAGCAGAAATATGAGTTACCGTTACTCACTCTCAATCGCGTTAGAATCAAAAATTTATGAAAAAACCTGAACTCACACTTATAGCGTCATTTTATTTGCAATGACGTTTTTATTACAAAATTATCGTTTCATTTAGCTTTACGATGCGATGGAGTGTAAATAATGTGAAATGAAACCAAATCGTAACTTTTTTTATGCCAATATGTTGTGTAACAGGAGTACTACAAGGGGCCTTAGGCTTCAGGAGTGTGCCCCTTACACCCAATAGTATATAGAGTCAGTCATTTTAGTTTTTCATCTGCGTTATTCAATGACTGTTCCGTAATAAACGTAGCAGTGATGATTGAGTTTTCTACGTCACGTTTTACGACACAATCAATCGATCAAAACTGATTTAAATCAGTACTATGCTTGGTACTTCGATACGGTTATTCTCGGTTAATTATTGGAAGGATACGATCTATGGGCTAATACTCATTCATAAAAGTTTGTTAAAAATTTAATCTCGATCTAATTTCGTTCTCTGAAATGAAGCTCAATTAGGATGGTCGTGGTGGGCTCCGTCTGCCGGAAAATTGTGTTACGAGTTCACTGTAATAATTATAAACATATTTTTGAATACCTACTATAAGACTGGGTATTACTTATATAGAATTTCTCTTGCAGTTTTGTTTGGCTGTTAGGCCATTTTAACTACACAGAGATCCACAATATACCTTTTTTTATAAAGTATTATAATGTGCAAGTCATTATAGGTTGCGACACACTATGATGGCCATTTTGACACTACTGATTTTGCTCGTTTTCTCTTTTTTTAATGTCTGTGCCAATCTCACTATATTTTTCTTTAGTTAGAAAAGAAAGAAAAACCAGTCGAGTCAAAACGGTCACCATATCGTGCCACAACTATAGCACATTACACTGTACGGTACTAATGTTCGCCACAGTTCAAACGTTCACACCCAAATATTTACGATACTCCTTATAATGTCTGTCCATTTGTGGCAAGTTGATTGTGGCAATTTATATACTTGATCTCGATCGCTAGTATTTTTTATGAGCAAATAGTCTCTGAATAAGATATAGTGATCATTTGTACTAATTCGAGTGCGCGGATGGCGCGGTGGTTTATATTGTTAGCCCGAGAGCCCACGACCAAAACCATGTCTCATAGCAATACGGCAAAAACCCTATAAAATCGTTAGATTGTATGATTCTGAACCCGACTAGGTGTGTAGTAACGGTCGAAAGTGTAGCAACTGCGTGGGAGGCCATTTCTGCTGTGTCAAAAAAAAAAGACAGTCGGTATTATAGCAATACGTCTGATAGTGAAAATGTACATAGATTTTATAATTGTATTACGAAAAAGTTTGTTTTCAGACATTTTGCGCGTAGCATATAGCCTGAGCGCATTTTTGAAAATGTCAACAAATTTAGCCGACTTGTATCATAGCAATACGGATAATTTTTTTTTTCAACTTTTCGTATTGCTGCCATGATTACCAAAAACCTGTTTTCAGACACTTTAAGTGTAGCATATACTCCCAAAAACGAAAATAACGTTTAACGTTTCGACGACGATTCCGAATCCGACAGCGATTGAATACGAGAATATTTTGTAACTTTGAATAAACCGTTTTTTTTTCAACTTCATCCCAGTTTCCTTTTGTGCGATTTATTTCAGTTCTTCAAGTTCAATGTTACGGTTTCGGGTAAATTCTTTGTTAATTATCATCTAATAAATTCAGGGTCGCAACGTATTCATTGGTTTGTAACAGAAAATTCAAGATGCCTCAATACGATTTTTAAATGATATCTGAGTATCGCAAAGTTGTCTGATAGAGAAGGTGCTACACTTAATTTGTCTGATATAAATTTTTTGCACATGTGGACAACTTATTTTATCATGTCCAACAATTTTCAGACATATTGCTATGATACCGATCAGTAAAATTTGTTAACATATTGAAAACGGTCTACAAATTTATTGCGTTCACATTTCCGTCTGAAAATTGTTTTGTTCGCATCAAATAAACAAAATTTACTAATAAAAAAGATTTTCAGACGTATTGCTATGAGACATTTTTTTTGTCTCATTTTTAATTTTATTAAGTGATTTTACGGGTTTGCGCTACACCACTAACGTCTGAAAAATATGTTTCCGGTATCTCAGAACTATTATTCAACTACAGTCTGCAAATCAGACATATTGCTATGATGCAGTTCGGTAAAATTCTTTGACATTTTTGAAAATTCGGTCAGATCAAACGCTACGCGGAAAATGTCTGATATTGGTATTTTCGAGTTCAGAATAATCGTATCTATCGATTTGATGCGGTTTTGGCCGTATTGCTATGAGACAAAAATTTTGGTCGTGGGCTCTCGTACTATGTTACCTCAATAACTGATTTAATACGTCAAATATAGTTGCGAGTTTGAATATAATTAGACAGAATATTGATGAGAGGATCATCTTTTATAGTGCGACAAAGTCATTGAACTGAAAAACTAGGTTCTTGATAGAACTTTCTGCATATAACTTGTATAAATGCAATTACTTAGTACACTTATCGGCAACACAATTACATTCAGTAGAATACATTACACCCAATTTAGTTGCTATCGCGTTATATTATCAGCGTTTACTTAACGAAGCCCCAATGGAAACGAAAATAAACTCGAGTGAAGGCTTAACTGTTGTTTACTGTACGTAATTAGTTTAGAACGCAGGTGTTCGTGAGTACCGAGGTTATAAAAGGCATAAGTGATTTAGATATCGTATAGCTACCGTCAGAAAACACAGACAGCCTCGGTAGTGAACGCGAATGCTACGCAGGAGGCGCGGTTTCGATCCCCGCTCAGTGCAAGTATCTGAATGCATGAATTGTACTAGTCTGGTTGTGGCTTGAAGAGTACGTTAAGCCGTTGGTCCCGGATGCCATACGAACATATATGGCAGTCGTTACAGGTAGTTAGAGCCATCAAAAAGTCCGACTAGCCAAGCTACAGGACTTCGATATCGCTAATTTGGTTGTGGAAATCCAATGGCAGTCGCTGCACGGAAAATATCGAAGTTCAGTCATATCTCAGTTGCTGAGGGTGAGGTAGACTCTGACCTTACGCCCCGGATGAGGATTAAAAACTGTCATTGAATTTTCGACTTAATTACAATATTACAAAAAGTTCAAAATTAAATAAGAAAGACTTCGCATCTCGTAGTAGAAAGTCGCGTTCACTACACAGCTGCACAGACGCTACACTCCGCTACAGAGTCTGTCAACTGTACCCTCAGCACGAAATACTATCGAATTCGTAATGTAAAGGTATCGACAGAACGGAGCATTGCAATTGGCAGTCTGCCACCTAACTGTGAACCTTTGAGCGTGTGACATATAAATTCGATAGTTTTTCGTGCTAAGGACACTGGTGATTTTACAAAATGCATTAAGTATGTGTTCTTGGATAATGTAAGTAGAACACTGGTGTTGAAAATGTAGTTCTGCTGATAATATTAGTTAGCAGTTGAGCCTTTTAACAAGTGAGGTTAGATCATAAACGAATTAGTAATGTTTCTTTTAAACTGTGGCACTGCGGCTACGGGCGTAATTAGGTAATTTCCTTTTACACCGCATAGCAAGGAATCGAGTATTTTTTTTCTTTATATTTTCGGTTATTAATTTATTTTCGGCATACCCTTTTTTTACGTGCCCGATTGGCGGCAATATGTTCGCTGTGACGCGATGTTACATCAAAATGTGAAAAAGCACCATTGGAATTTCTTATGCGGGTCCTTTAAGCGGGGCGTGAAAAAGTATCTCATGAGGCCGTCAATCTGAGCGCTACTGTGGTTACACTGTACGTAGTGTACGTGTTTGTAATGGAGACCCTCTTTCCTGAAACTTTGTCTTCAGTTTACCATCAGGCGAGGTGAAGTCAAATTGACGTGTCCTAGGAAAAAAAAGAACAACGCCCCTAAACAAGGTTTCACGTCAACATCACGATGTATTTTATTGAGGAAACGTGAAAATTAACGATAAAACATACCGCACGCAGCTTGGTAACTTCGCAATTATTTTCACTTGCGTAAGTCTAACTAAGAACGAATGTCACGAGTGATAGTAACTACGATCAATTCAACCTAAACTGGGTTCGGACCTACTAACTACCTAAAGTACCAACTAACTACTATCAAAGAAAACTAAAATTCACATTGAAACTTGTTAGTTGGTACTTTTCATTTATGTAATTTGAATTTAATATTTAGTCCATAAAATGGCCTACATATTCCAGCGGTAGTGAACGCGACTGTAGCAGTCGCGTTCATGCAGGAGGCGTGAGTTCAATCGCCGCTCAGTGCAAATATTTGTATGCATGAATAGTATGACTATTTTCACTAGTCTGGTCGTGCTTCGGAGACCACGTTAAGCCGTTGGTTCCGGTTGCCATACGAACGTCTATGGCAGTGTTACGGGTAGTTGGAGCCCTTACAAGTCCGACTAGCCTAACTACAGAACTTCGATATCGCCAATTTGGTTGTGGATGTCCAATAGCAGTCGCTTCACGGAAAATGTCGATGTTCAGTCGCATCTTAGTTAGACTAAAAAGCCGACCCCAACTGAGTTGGGAATAGGCTCAGCGAATGAAACCAATGCCTATGAATATGGCTGCATTGTGACTCCAATAAGATCTGCAGCGGCTGCATCATATTGTATACTTTAGCAGCCATCATCGACGCAATCTCCGTAGCGTGGCGGTAGTGAACGCGACTGCTACGCAGGAGGCGTGGGTTCGATTTCCGCTCAATGCATATATTTGTGCACATGAATATGAATATTTGCATTAGTCTGGGTGTTTCTATGTATAATATGTGTGTATTTACAAAAAAATATCTAAGTATGTTTATCCGCATTCTAGAACCCATAATACAAGCCTAGTTTAACTATGCTTACCAGGGGTCTAGGTCGCGTTGTGTAGATTGTCCTAGAATATAAAGAATAGAATATAAATCTGTATTTATCTTGTTTCCTTCTGTTCCAATAATAATGATTATAATATTATTATCTTTAGTACTCTACAAACTGACTTTTAACACCTGCTAATTAACGAACGAATGATGGTGATGAGGATTTTCCCATATAGAAGTCACGTCCGGTTTTGTATATGCGTGAACAAAATGATCAGAATCACTTCGCTTCGTAGGTACCGAATTTGTTTAGATTTTGTTTTATTTGGAGTTAACCCTCTGTTATACCATATGACTGTTGTAGATGACTGTACAAAACCTCCATAGATTTTTATTATGCCGCGAGTTGACAACAACAAAAATAGGTAAAATCGAAAGGTGTTAACTCGCGGAAGTTTTTTTAGTGAGTTGACGCATTCATCAACTTGCTAAAAAAAACTTCCGCGAGTTGGCACCGAGTGACATCGAGAAACTCATACCTAATAGCGATCATCTTAGTATATGGCCCTATAGTTCAGATTTCCATGTATAGTTAAACGTTTAGTAAAACTGCTTTGCTTCGATAAAAAGTGATAATGATAAAGGATACTTAATAGTCATATTAGTATTTTTCCTGTCCTACTTTTGTTTTTGCCTCACTTAGGCATCGTGATAAAGGTTGCACGAGGCAGTATTTTTTTTCTAAACGAATTGTCTATGAATCTATGTAGATCTAGATCGGAAAAGTCTGTGAAACAAAGTAATTGCATTATGAGAGGCAACTAGATCCTTTCTTTTCTTTTTTTGAATAATATAGTGTAAGTAGGTAGCATTTAGGAATTATATCTTCCATCTTTTTTAAAACGACTAAATCTCATTAATACATTTTTATACTGAACTATTGTTGCAGTACGTAATATTTGTGACCACCACATATTATTTTATAGCCTATGACCACGAGATCCTAATGATGATATTCATGTGGTTTATTTGATGGCTTTATTTGTGAGGCACAATAGGACCACAATAGTGCAAGGTGTGGTACCGGAAGGTTATTTACTTAATACCTGTGAAGTAGTACTAGTGGGTATATAATCTATCTATCTATACTATATAAATGTAAATGTAAAAAGTTTATGTTTGTCTGTCATGGACGCAAAAATTATTGAACTGATTTCGATGCGGTTTTTTTGTTTAAAGGGTTTTGGTCCAACTTAAAATCTTAGGTTTGTTTGATAGAAATCGGTTAAGTAGAACCAGAGTTATGATAAGTAATATAGAATTTAAGTTGAACAGATGGCGCGCCAGTCATGAGGGCGGAGCCGCGGGCATAGGCTAGTACTATTATAATACTACTTGCTGTTATATGGTAAATACGCCAATGTCAAGGTTTTCAAGAAAGTCTACCACCGTTAGCCACGTCAAGTAGCCAACAATTATCCCTCGCACCCTGGTAGATGGCCTCTGGGAAACTCTTTCGAGATTACCCCCTACGGGTTTAGGGACCACAGTGTCCCCGTATAGCCCACAAACCGATTCCCTTACAGGTACACCAGTAGGACTTGTTATTATGTATGTACATACCGAATAAATGATTTTTGAATTTTGAATATTAGTACATTTTTGAGAGTTTTAAATCAGGCAAAGTGAAGTCAAGTTCTCGAATATATAAAAAAATATATATTAAAATAAATCATAAAACAGAAACAACATTGTGTAAATAATTTCGTCTTCGTTGGATTTCTTCAAAATCAAGGTTACATTGTTAATTATTAATTAAGCGATGTTATGAACAAGTTTTATTATTCAAAAAAATATACCTAGACACTGTAGGTACATACAGAAAATATAAAAATAAGAGCTAAGTATTTACATTCTTGCTATGAATTTAATTGTTGCATATAATTATTGAGAACATTATACCTATGTATTTACCTGATATACCTAATAGCATAATTATATAATTTACCTGAGGTAAATAATATTTGCATTGAATGGGTTTTAATAATCGTATGTATGTATTACGTTGTATTAGACCTCACCGCGTCGACTTCATGTGCAGCCCACATTCCTATCTTGTTTCCTCTGACGACAGTTGCTCCACTGAAAGCCAGATGAACCAAATCATTGAAAGGAAGAGTAGAAGGGTGGACTTCAGGCACCAAGTTATTTTACTGACTCCGGTCTAGTTTGGGAACCAGTGATAACAAGTAAGGTTTAATCTACCCTAATATTACGAGCATAAAGAGGAAATATTTGTTTTTTTGATTGTTTGTTTGTAACGAATAGGCTACAAAACTACTGGACCGATTTCAATAACTCTTTCACTTCTAAAAAGCTATACATTTAAGGGTAGCATAGGCTATTTATCATCACGATACCATCTAAGGGAACGGAGCAATAATCATAAATCTCCATAGATCCGGTAGATTTCTATACATTGGCGCTAATATCACTATTTCCGTTGTCATGACAGCAAGGAGAAGTAGTATAGAAGGCAAGTAGAGAATCGAGTAGAGTCGTACAACGCGATAATCGACATCCACATTGGTGGAGTCGCAGGGAATAGCTTATGTTATAAGCCAGTGAATATAATACGAGTATATATCAAAATGAAAAAAATCTATGATTTGTGTAGCATTAAAGTTTCAATTTTCACCAAGGATCGTGACGTGACGTCACATAGATAATACAAAGTGCTACGGAAGGCCTATCTTGTTGTCAAACATTCAAACGGAAGCAATTTAAATATATTACCACTGGTTTAACGCCAGTTGATTTCATTGCCACAAACCACAAAATAAAAGCAACACTGTATAGTCAAAATAAATGAATGATAAAACCTTAATAATAGAGGAAACATAAAACCTAGGCTCGATTTCACCAGTTAATCTCGTTCAACGGAACCATGTTCTCAAATGTCACTCATTAAAGTTATTTCAGATCTAATACGTAATAACATATCCCAACTAATCCGAAGAGTGTCGTGTAAGGCGACAAGCGGAAAAATATGCAGACTATATAATTTCGAGAGAAGGAAAACTTAAGCGGAAAAATATGCATCTTTTTATATTGCGAAAAATCCTCACGGATTTCCCCCACCAGAACCGATTAGGGAGGTTATGTCGCACTCGAACCGACTAAAACGCACGCCGTCTTTGGGTTCTTAGTTGCCGGAGGTGAGATAGTAACCAACATATCCCTGACCATCAGACCCTGGCCATCTTTTTCGAGATAACTGCCTTCAGGTGTAGGGACCACGGTGTCCCAGTCTAAACCCCGAATGTGGGGAGGCGCATTTCTGCGCCGCCACCGCTGCCTGCTTCTGCGTCTCGGACCATCAGGTAAGTACCGAGGCTTTTAATAAGGCACGTCAATTTGACTTCACCTCGCCTGATGTTAAGCTGAAGGCAAAGTCTCATGAAAGAGGGTCACCATTGCAAACATGTTCAGTGCTACAATGGTGGCGCTCAGCTTGACGGCCTCATCAGATGCTTTTTCACGCCCCGCTTAAAGCACCCGAGACTGTAGGAAGAAGGAAACACGTGCGCCGGCAAGGAATTCCAGGACTTTGTTGTTTTGACGACACAGAATGTCTCTGTTCTTACAGAGGTTGCGGCACGAGTGTTGTTCCTCTGGTGTCACACTCGCCCATAGGCCACGGTAACCACTTACCATCAGGTGGGCCGCGTGCTTGTCTGCGAAAATTGTATAAATAAAGGCTCTAGCTCTGGCATATCCTTCACGAAAGTCTTATGTACCTATGTGATATAAACTTGGCCTTGAATCTGTTTGATCACGTAAATCTGTGATTCCATTTGCAAAAATACCTACTTGCTTACACAGCTGTTGATTGGAAAATAATAATATCAATAGTACTGTCACTTTTCTATATGTTGTTATCATTAATGAACCTTGGTACTACAGAGTTCTTTTTTTAATATACATTGAAAAAGGTTTTATTTCGAGACTGATAACCAGCCCGAAGGAAGGTTATGTGGTAGGTACCCGAGTACGTAAACAATGTGTGTAATGTTACTCAAGTAGTTTCATGTGTTTAATGTGCAAGATTAAGCAATGCTAGCTAATTCGGCCTGAGATTGAGTAGGAATGTCCAAATACAAAATGTCCCGAGGATGCAAAACATCAATATCCTAGATTGTTTAACTTCACTAATTTTCATGTTCAAAATGTTCAAATCAAGGTAAAAGGTCCGAATCCCAGAATGTATATGTCGTAAAATGTCCAAATGCCAGATAAAGTGTCAGTTTACGTATTTTACATAACAATAGACTTTGATAAATAATTGATTAAAAATTATGTTATCACTTAAGATCGATACCATAGGAAATATATTATAGTAACTATGTATACAATTTTTAATTTACGATGTATTGTATAAACTCAAATCTCAGTCAACAAATGGCAACATCACAATTTATGTTACAGTATAAAAAAATTGTACCTAGGTACTTATATTTTTTTGTATCAAACCATTTTACATAAAACTCACAACAAATAATGTTTCTTATACAAACGTACCTACACGTATAAATTTATATTACAAGGAAAATAACAACACTAATTTGCTTTTTACCTACCCTCAGATTGGGTTACAAATTAATTAAAATGTCTTCCAGAAACCTGGCAACACCTCTTGAAACTATACTCAGTATATTAAAAAACATAAGGGAACGTGTGCCTCAGTATTATCCACAAATTTTATTGAAATTAATAAGTATGTAGGCATTATTATGATGATTGAATTTAAAATTTAATAATCAATATAAAACCCTCTTAAATTATCGCAATTCTAGCCGTAAATACAAACTTGTCACAGGTAATAAAAGCAACCATAACCGAACTCGATTAAAATAAAACAGATTAAAAATGCATCAACACGATACACCTACAACTACAATGCCCAAGGCTGTTATCATTAAGTTTTTCGCCTGTTTCGCATAGTTGCTATCAATATTACCTTCAATTTTGACATGTCGACTCGTTACCAAATTACATGTATCACAACACTATTTGCGCGCGAAGCGACCGCGCGGCGCGACACTCGGGTTGTCACTGGCACGCCATAACTGATCGAGAATGAAAGTTTCAATTGTTTGATAACTACACAATTTTATATATAGAATGACACAAAACTCCCATATTTATGAAATAAACAAGGAAAATCAACATAACACGTTTGAAATTGACTTAAATATAAACTTAATTGTATGTAATAAAAATGGTGGAACATCGCCACCAAAATATCTACCAACATCCAAGAAAAAATTTATATATTTTTAAATAGATTCTATTCACGATAAAGTTTTAATTCATTCAAGTTTGGAATAAAACGTAGTCGTTGCATGAATGAGCGATTAAATTATATTATCTCGCTAGTAGAAACGGTCGAATCAAAATGGCAGTGTTAATAGATTTAAATTGATACTGGCTGGTGAATTTTGATTAGGTATGGATAAATTCATAAAGACATGGCCGGCTGATATTATTGTTCATTGTTCAGATCACGGTTATTGTCAATGATTCATGAATACCAGGTGGTTTTTCCTGGCCAAGTGAGAACCCGCACGCGCAGCGCAGATTTCCTAAGTACCTTCGAACAAGAGTGTTTGTTTGGGAACCTCCACACGGAGCTTCCTAGGCAAAGGAGATTCTTCGGCTATAGGTAGCTGGAGGCTTTAGTATATGTCTCGTAGAGAACATACTACCACCATTAATTTATATCATACCACGGCTTTAGTAAAATTTCAGACAGGTGGAGCTGCGGGCTACAAACAGTTATTTATACTGTTGTAGTGGTAATAAATACACACTTTGTCAGAATTTCAGAGGTGGTCATCCCACTAAAGTTTTGTATTCAATGATAAACTGCATACAGAACGGTTCCCCTTAGTTGTACTGGTCTACTATGTGATGTAAGATTTCATTTCTTGCCAAATTTCATTATTCTTGCCCGTAGTAAGTATCCTATAGGATTCAATCGTTGAGTTCAATGCCAAGAAGACGCAGGCATGCGCGTTTACAGTAAAGACATCTCCTTTCCTTCCTCCTCCCACTCTTCACAGCACACCACTTCCATTACAAGAAAACCTCAATATACTCGGAATGGACGTGCGCTGCAAACTGAACAACAAGAACTATATCGAGAGCATCATCAAAACAGCTTCGCGTAAACTCGGAGTCCTGAACAGGGTGAGACGTTTTTCACGCCGGAACAGCGGTCTCTTCTTTATAAGACACAAATTCGATTCTCTGGGATGGCTCCGCAAAGTACTTATTAAATGCTCTCGAAGGTTGCAGTGACGTGCGATCCGCATTATTGGGAGTCCTGAGGTCACAAATACCCTCGAACCTTTGCAGATGCGTAGAGATGTAGCGTCCCTGGCAGTATTTTACCGTCTCTACCATGGTGAATGTTCTGATGAGCTCTTCCAATTAATACCACCCTCCCCATTCCTACACAGGACAACACGTGCAGGGCTTAAACGTCACTCGCATACGGTGCAGAATATTCCATCAAGAACCAAGCGGTTCGGTGAGTATTTTCTCTGCCGCACCATTAAGTCCTGGAATTCCTTGCCGGCGCACGTGTTTCCTTCTTCACGTGTCCCGGGTTCTTTAAGCGGAGCGTGAAAAAGCATCTGATGAGGCCGTCAAGCTGAGCGCCACCATTGTAGCACTGAACGTTTTTGCAATGGTGTCCCTCTTGCATGAGACTTTGCCTTCAGCTTAACAACAGGCGAGGTGAAGTCAAATTGACGTGCCATAAATAATTTAAAAAAACAAATTGATACCTCTTTTTTACGTAAGCAAAATCCCCACGCATACCAGCTCTGCCAAAATCAGTGGAGGTGATTATGTCGGACTGGAACCGACTAAAACGCACTCCGTCCTTGATTGTCGGAGGTGAGATGATACAAGACATATTAATCGCACCCCGGCAGGGATTTGATGCCCCTAAGAGTGTCTAAATAATATCACTTACGATTAGGCGTATTTTTTGATTACGCTGACTTAGAAATTTTATTTCTTCACAGCTACATGGTACAGAATTGAGTATTAGACTTTTTAAATGAAATCATGATGCGATACTTCGTTTACGCGATGCTGTCTTCATGATGCTCTCGATACAGTTCTTGTTATTCGATTTGCAGCAAACATCCATTCCGAGGATATTGAGCTTATCCTGCAATGGCAGTGGTGCCCTCTGAAGGGTAAGGAAAGAAGATGTCTGAGCTGTAAACGCACATGCCAGCGTCTGCTTGGCGTTGAACTCGACCAGGTTCTCAGATCCCCATTGGGAAATGTGATTTAGGATCCGGTCAAGCCCGGTGACAAGAAGCTGTTCCGCGATATCAGACGCCTTGCCCGCAGGATGTCTGTGGTAACTGCCGTGTAAAGTGCTATCGTCTGCATAGCAATGGATGCTGTCGGTGGACAGCATGTCGTTGATCATCATTCCCTGAACCTTTTCCCAACTCAGTTGGGGTCGACTTTCCAGTCTAACGGTGATGCGGCTGAACTTCGATATTTTCCGTGAAGCGACTACCATCTGACCTTCACAACCAATGGTCTAATGACCAATGGAGATATCGAAGATCCAAGTTAGACTGGTTGGACTTTTGATGATTCCAACTACCCGTAACGACTGCCATAGATGTTTGTATGGCAACCAGGACCGACGGCTTAAAGTGTTCACCCAGGCACGACCAGACCAGTGCAAACAGCCATATTTGCACTACAACTTTTTGCACCGAGCGGGGATCGAACCCGCGTCCCGTGCGTAGCAGTCGCGTGCACTACCGCTACGCCACGAAGGCTGTCGACATGTCGTTGATATGATGAATAAATGAGATTTTATGAAACTACTATTGTCGTTGCCTATAAGTTAGGTAGACTACGAAGGTTGAATGTAATAAGGTGATGGACAGCAGGAAAATAATACAGCACGATAACTTTATAAAGAAAATGTATTTCGAACCTATTATCATAAATTATCCTTAATTATTTCTTTACTATTGGCGACCTCCGTGGCGTGGCGGTGGCAGAAGGCGCGGGTTCGATCCCCGCTCAGTGCAAATATTTGTTGTTTGAATATATATAATAATAATGTGCCATGGTCTGGGTGTTTGTATATACAGGGTGTAAGGGGAACGCTCCCGAAGCCGAAGACCCCCGGTAGTTCTCATGATACACAACATATTGGCACAAAAAAAAATTACGGAAACGCAATTTTTTTTTTCAATTATTTTTATTGTTTTTTTTACTTTTTAAACCGCTTAATTTGCGTTATTCACTCTCGATCGTGTTAGTATAGCTGAATGAAGTAAAATTTCCATGAAAAAACATGACCTCCCAAGATACTTGTTCTTTTTTGAAGTGAGGTTTTTGCGATGCGATGCGAAAAAAATAAAAAAAAGTAAAAAAAAAATTCAAGAAAAAGAATTGCTTCGCCGTAATTTTTTTTCATGCCAATATGTTGTGTACCCTGAGTACTACCAGGGGCCTTCGGCTTCGGGAGCGTTCCCCTTACACTCTGTATAATGTGTATGTATTTACAAAAAAAACTGAGTATGTTTATCCGCACAAGCAAGTTAAGCTACACCTACTTTTGTGGCGTTATGTAGATTGTCCTAGAATTATGCCCCGGTTACCGCTTACCATCAGGACGGTGTGTGGCGTTTGCTTGTTTGCTACCTGAACGTTTTTAATATTTAAATTGTATAAGCTTCACTTGCTATTCTTGAACCATGTTTTCTTTTATTAGCTACTAAAACAGATTAGGTAGGTATACAATATCAATAAGTATAAAAGTTCTGAATACATTTTTGATCCTTATTATATACATTTTTGACGACCTCCGTGGCGTAGCGGTAGTGAACGCGACTGCTACGCAGGAGGCGCGGGTTCGATTCCCGCTCAGTGCAAATATTTGTGTGCTTGAATATGAATATCTGCATTGGTCTGGGTGTTTCTATGTATAATTGTATGTATTTACAAAAAAAAAATTGGTTGCCTGTAAAGTCGGTATACGGGCGAAAGTTTTACGTGACAACGACTTTGAGTGGTAAGGACGCGTGCCTTTCACTTTTTATGTCTGTCTCTCTCGCTCTTAGGCGGGCTAACCATGCCCGAGTGGAAGGGACGCGTGCCTCTCACTCGCTCTCATTGTGAGCGCATAACGTGAGCGGAGCGTAACGCAGTTTCTTGAAGTGTCACCCGGCAAGCCAATTTATAAGACGTTGTCACGTCAAAAGTATCTATGTATGTTTATCCGCATTCTAGAACCCGTAACACAAGCTAGTTAAACTATGCTTACCATGAGTCTAGGTGACGTTGTGTAGATTGTCCTAGAATATTTATTATTTATTTATTTATTTATTATATTCATTCAAATGGTAAGTAGTTTCACTAAACCAGTGTACATACATTCTCAGAATACAGAACAAACTCTAAGTATACATAGTACAAGTACGTTAAACATTTAGGCATAGATAGATAGATAGATAGATAAAATAAGGTAAGTAATGAGAGTTTATGAGAGTGAATAAAGCGAGAGTAGAAAGTCTGGATCGTAGCAAATGGAAGATCTAGATCTCTGCCTACCCCTATGAAATTTTTTAAAGTATTTATGACATGGTAACTTTGTACGTAACGTCTTATTTTATTTTGTAACACTTTATTCACTAATCTAGTTGGAATGATTGTTATTGATGAAAAGGTGTCCAGGAACTTTTGTAGACCACTGTACCTTAAATTCAATCCCATTAATATGCATTTACATTATATTTGAGCTTAAAACGGTAGCGCAGTAGGTATTAATATATAACGATGAAAGTATGTAATTTATTAACACTTTTCAATTTCAAAGTTGTTCAATTTTTATAATTTTTAAATAAAACAATAAAACATACTAAGAAATATAATATATCAACCATTATAAATTATTTGCCAAAATTACCTAAATTTTGTACTATACAAATTAGTTAATTTCTGGGATACAAAATTTATTTATATTTGTGTCTTAACAGCGCCATCTAGTAGGCAATAGCTGTACAAACAGCGCCATCTATGTAACAGCATTAATACTAAATAAAATGTTACTCATTAACCGACTTGAAAGCCTTTAACTTGCAACTACAGATGGCGCTTTTCGTAATAATTTTGTATTTTGACAATTCTTTGGCCACACGCGAAAATGCTACAGTTCGGTAATGGCCGCCACCGGGGTGGTTGATTCTCGCTGCTGTCATTGCGACACGCGTTGATTGGTTGTTTACTTTATTTACATCACAATCATAACCAATACGATCACTGTGGATAGTGTTTATTGTGTACTACTGTTGTTTATTACAAGTTTATTAACCGGAAAGTGAGTTTAATAAAGTTTTTAACAGCGCAATGAGCGACGGGTCGTTCACGTAGCGTTGGTAGAATGCATCATCCAGTGTAGTGTTGTGGTTTATTGAGATTTCCTAGCTAAATGCTGGGATACAGAGGCACAATGTGCAGCAGGCAGCATACCCAGGCTTGCCTAAACACGTCCCTGTCTATACGGCAGGAAATACAAAGATTTGAAAGTGTACATCCATCTATTTACGCTTTATACGACCTTGTGGAGTTGGTACCTGATCCACTTCTCGCCCAGCAGATTAGAGACCACGTCGTAGCTATTGAAGGTTAGTTTAGTACATACTTATTACTTAATAGGTACTTACACGGTAGTGGTTCAATGTTTACATGTTAGCATGCCGTTTCTATGGGCGACTGGCGTTGTTTATACTAAGATAAATCACGTTGGATAACCTAATAATGCATCTATAGAAACTGCCACAAGATAACGTACCTTATTGACACGGAATAAGTACAGTATTGATGTGTTTGTAGGTACTATTACCTTCGTAAGGTATTGTTTTCCTCTTACTTGATGGGACACTATTTGAACTATTATTGTGCGCAAGTATTTAATCCGAATTGTTGGTCTAATGTTATATTATTTCGGTTTAGCATACTTTACTCTATAGGTATTTTATTTATCATATCTACTACATCAAAGACAATGATATTATAATTTATTCGACTTGAGGTGTGTAAGAAATTCTTGAGTTGGTTTTGATTACCTAACGGACGTATAATAACGTAGATACCTTCTTAAATATTAGGTTGGTCCTAAGTAAATACCTATTTTAATGACTTTTCATCAGTCTCATCACCCTAGTCCTTATTCGTTAATAATTACATTGCAATTTAATGAAAAATGTGTTATTACATTATACCTACCTATGTTCTCAGATTATAGAATAAAACTTCACTATTCTATGCTATTAAGCATAATATTCTAACTACACACACCACAAGAAATATGGTGAGGGTGCAATTGCGTTATATGGGATAGTTTTTTATTCATCCCACTAAAACTTATCTCATACGTATTTCTGCGTCATCCCACCTTTACTATCAACCCATCAGCTATCCCAAAATGAATAAAAGTTATGAATAGCACTAACGTTTCTTCAAGATTCTTTCTCTGCTTCTTTAGTGAGGGCAAACATGATCCTCGATCACTCTTTTTAGTATGATAATCCTTCGCGGTGTGCAAATCGTGGTCCAAACATTTGCCGCGACAATGCCAAGGTTTCTGGGTTAACAACCTACGTTTTTTGTTGTTACTCAGTTTTGTTGTTAATGAGGGTATCGTCGGTTTTTTGTATTTACGGATCGTTAGCAGATAATGTACTACCTATATTAGTACTTAAAGTACTTTAGATAATCAGAAGTGTGATAAGTGCGAAGTTAGTTTGGTTGTTTGTTACACGTCAGAATGATTGGATAGATGTGGTTTTTTTTAAATATCAGTAACTGACATTATTCCTCCGCAGGCGCGAAAATTTTAGGGGTTTTATGGGGGTCACAAAAAAAGAATAAGTTAAAAGAAGAGCTATAAAATGATCTCTCTGAAGTCTGATTTTAGGGGGGTATGTCATGTCCCCCTAGCCCCTTTGGAGGGCGCGTGCGACGGGACTTGGAACCCGCGACCAGTGACTTACAGTGGGAACTGAGAATACTCTGACCACTTGAGCTACCAGACCTCAGATATAGACATGCACCATTACAATGTTAAATCGATTCCAAAAAATTAGCTCATTAATGTCTCAAAATTTCATTACGATTATATTATTTACTACGAGATACTTTTTACTGTTTAGTGGCACCCTATCTAGATAGACATCGACTTTAAATAGCTACTATATAAAATACCATACGGTTTATAAAAAATTGGAGTCCTTATCTTCTTGTTTTTTTCCTTATTCTTCCCATGTTCCTCTTTGTCCATCTTTTCATTAGGTATGGATCAAAATATGAGTGAAAATTAGTAACATTTTAAACACGTTGTCCTCTAAATAGTTTAAATAGGTACAGATAATGTATTTTCTCCGCTTTAACCCGTTATAATTGTAAATTTAAAAAATACCTCGCAAAAGTAATAACTAAACAAATCAAGAGTTGTCGTGTCGGGGGACCTCTAACTGGCAAAGCACGATTCAACGCCCCCGAATCACCTAAAGCACAAACTTTGAACACAATCGCGCAATTTGAATGACGATGATCATTGATTGTAAATGTGAAACTTGTGTTTTTTAAATGATGTAAGATTTAATTAATAATAGAATGTAGGTAATAAGAGAACGAGAGGGAAGCAATCATTAGCATCGTGCCAGAATGTGTGACCGCAAGACCTAGCTATCTGAGAAGTCGCTCTGTTAGTAGGTTAACGATCTGTGTACATCACCACGACATGTCGTGGTCATTTAAAATCTATTGACAGTTCTACCTCACACGTTTTTGTTATTTTTATATCATCATCATTATTATCTGAGCCTTTTACTTTACTCAATTTAGTTACCACTCAATAATATGAGTCCGTCGACAAGTCCTTTTCAAAATTATTTTCTTCGTATACCTACTTGAAATTCAATCTATACCTTTTGTACAATGATTAAGGGGTAAATTATGCCTCCCTACATTATGTTAGCGTACCGAAAAATTAAATAATGTAATTAATTATACACCATTTCATATGATAATATTGGGGGAGTTTAGGGGGCCCTACGTCTTCAGAGGGGAACATAAAGGATATTGATTGATGAGCTTCGCCTTTGATTATTTGGTATTTAGGAAGGCGCATTATAGAAAAGTACATACATATGCCACGCCCGTATTCCCCGAAGGAGTAGGCAGAGGTGTATTAAACATTCACATTTCACCTACTATGATTTTCGGTCCCACCGGTTCTATGATATGGACGACTCTGTCAGAGGTTACATTTAGGCCGCACTGCCCGCGATGAGCGGAGGCGACTCGGACGTCGGAGGTCGCAAAATGACCTCCGTCCCCCTTGAGCGCGGGCCTGTGGGTGTGCCGCCGGTCACCCTAGCAGAAGCAGGCCACGGCGATGGCGCAAAATGCCAGGCAAAGGCTAGATGGGGACACCATGGTCCCCACATTGGGGGAAGAGGGTCATCTCAACAGAGATGTCCCCGGGTCTGCCGGGGTGCGAGAGATATGTCTTGTATAATCTCACCTCCGGCAATCAAGGACCCATAGACGGCGTGCGTTTTGGTCGGTTCGAGTCCGACATAATCACCTCCATCGGTTTTGGTGGAGGTCGTATCCGTGGGGATTTTGCGCACGATAAAAAAAAAAGGGGTTATATTTAGGAATAGATATTTTTAAATTCATTCCTCAGCACTTCCATTCCATTTTTCATACTACTTAGGTCGCAGACAAGCACTTTTATGACTACTTACTTCTTTTTACTTTCTTTCTACACTACATACTTATCACTACATAGTATAAAATGAAGTCGCGTTCTCTGTCCCTTTGTATGCTTAAATCTTCAAAATAACGCAACGGATTTGGATGCGGTTGTTTTTATAGATAGAATGGTTAAAGAGGAAGGTTTATATGTATATAACATCATGCTACGACAAACAGGTGCGGAGCAGGAATGAAAAATGTTGCAAAAACGGGATGACGCAGACGAATTTCCGCGGGTCAGCATTCATCAAAATCTGTTACGTAGTTTAATAGATTTAAGCATACAAAGGGACATAAGGACATGAAAAATAGTAATGTAGTGATTTGTAATGCATTAGCTGTGGATAAACCTATTAAATAAACAATAAACAAATAAACAATGTCGTTTAATCGAGTCCTAAAGAAGCACAGGCAGTATAGAAAGCAAATGAAATGTAATACGAAGAAAATTGCAAACGTTTACTGTAGGGTAATAAATAACATTTTATGTAAGCGAATTGGAGTTATAAACGGATAAAATTACTTTAGAAGATACTTAAAAAACTTTTGTTTTGAAATTTTTGGTATTTGTCGTGTGATTTGCATTGGAAGATGGTGCACATTGGGAAAGGCCTATGTCCAGCAGTGGACTGCGATAGGCTGATTGATGCATTACTTTCCAGAATTCGTCCCTCATTAAAAATACTATCGAATGGTGTTTGAGATTTTTTTTCAAAATTAACCGTTTCAATGCCTGGCTTGGAATATTAATTTTTTAGAAAATCAATAATGCAGTTTAATTTTCATTACAATCAGGCCCGATACTCCTTTGAGTACTTTTCACTATTCCTCATAGTTTCGGAAATGGCCATCCAGGGCCTCTAGTCAAGGTGACATTATAATTCGGACATAGAACCGTTTTCCATTTGCTATCAATGGATTACTTGACACTGCGTTGATTTTAATAATAAAAATAATGTGAAATTAAATATTTAATATAATATCAAGTCAAAAGATTCAAATTTCAGTAATTTTTTTGTAGTCATATCACTGATTTATGCTAAGCGATTCTACTGGCGTTTTCACCAATACGCGTAGAATGTAGCTTTGTCTAGAACCCTAGGCCCACTTAAAAATCGCATATTAACCTCCCAGGTCGCTTCCTTGTGACTCGAGGCTCATACATACATCTTACTACGAAGACTGCCTTAATCAACCGCTGGCTTCCTCGTCTAGTGTGATTAAAGTTGCTCGCTTTGTGTCGGGAGAATATCTCATACCGTTGCTCTTCTTTGAATGGCTGTATTGATAAGGGATATCTACCTATGAATGACTACACTGCACAAATTCAACTAAGGGTTCATTCATACTATAATAATAATAGTTATTTGTAAGAGTGGACTCCTTTGCACCAGACACGATCTGAAGCGGATTATTTAGATGATAAAGGCTTATTGTCCAGTACGCCGAGTACACCGAACCACGTAGAATAAGATAAATTGTGAATATAGGTATAAGATGAATTGTAAATAAAGAATAGCTCCCTAACGCCCACTGCGGGCTAATGAAGATAAATTGTAAATAAAGAATAGCTCCTTAACGCCCACTGCGGGCTAATGAAAAAATTGGTACTTAAGCTCGGTGAAACCGACGCTAAGGCACAACCACAACAACCACAACAACCACAACAACCACAAACACAACCACAACCGCAAACGCACAACCAACGAAGAACCACTCTCAAGAACTACTCTCAAGAACCACTCAAGAAGAAAAGGAAGAACCTAGAAGACATTAGTTGTTAAAACTTAGTATATAGAAGATAGAATAAACGTTTTGAAGCAATTAGTGTTTCTATTGAAAAGGTTGTCAGATAAAAGTCCACAATACAGTCCACACGAAGAGTAGAATAGGACGATCTCAACTGAAAAGTGAGATTGTCCATAACATTGTTTGGTCCTTCGCCTGCCGGATCGACGCCGAGATTTGATCCTTCCGAAGACGGATCAAAAAGTGAAGAACAGCGGCAAGACACCGGAGCTTCAAGAGAGAAGAATCAAGTTTCCACAATGGTCGTGACCAGAAGCCAAGCAGATGCAGAAGAAGCTCAAGATCGACGAGAGGAAGAGTACCTGAGACAGCAGCGCATCGACGAAGAGAGACGCCGAAGGCTGGCTCAGGGTCCTCCGGCATCGCCAAGCACGCAGCAGGGTATGGAGTCAGGGATCGGGGCTACGATGGACGCCCCCCCCACGACCCCTAGACTGAAGCCCGGGAACCTACCCCGAACTGGTTCACCGGGAAGGTCGGTTCGGACGAACCGCTCTACTGCGAGCGCTGCAGCGCGAGCCAGACTAGCCGAACTAGAAGCAGCAGAAAAACTGGCAGAATTAAAGAAGAAGGAACTTGAAATTGAAGCGGACCTGATAAGAAAAAGGCTGGCCGCCGACCTCACGGCCATCCAGGAAGATCAAGAGAGTGTTCACGAAGAAATACCTACAGAAATACACCACAAGAGAGTGGACGAATGGCTGCAAACGAATCCCGTCGTGCCAAGACCAGAACCCGAAGAATCAAGAACGCGAAGCAAGGAAGATCGACATCTGCGGTTTGATCTACGCGGCAGATCCGCCACACCCACGCGAACAAGAAGCATAGATCAACTCACCGAGGCTATGGAGCGACTAGCAAGACCCAGAATACGATGCGCAGATCTACCTACGTTCTCGGGGGCCCATGGCGAGTGGCTCACGTTTAAGGCTGCTTTCACCGACTCCACGAAGCTGTACAACATATCGCCGATTGAAAACATTCAGCGTCTGAGAAAAAGCCTCACCGGGGAAGCACGCGACATCGTGATGGCGCTACTTGCAACGGCAACGGATCCAGAGATCATACTTAGAACATTAGAACAGTCATTCGGTCGTCCAGAAGTAATCATAGACAAGGCGTTCGAAGATTTGAAGAAGCTACCCAGACCAGGGTCATCGGCAGTGGAGCTGAATAACTTTGCCATACGAGTGCAAAACGTTGTGTGTGTACTACAGAGCATCGATCAGCGGGGATACCTGTACAACCCGGCGTTGGTACGAGAGATCCTGAGCAAGCTGAGCCCCCACGTGCAAGCCAGATGGTGTGACTACGCGACGGACTTCGGAATCGCAGCTGAACCAGAAATCATCACGCTATCCCGCTTCCTGATGAGGGAGGCAGACCGCGCGCTCAAACACGCCTACGTCCCTGCTGCGAGTACAACACAAGCGAAGAAAGAAACTCGTCAGCCGCCCGCGCCTAAGAAGAAACCGAACTCAGTCTTCAACGTCACCGAATCACCAGAGAACAAAGAACAATTGAATCAGTGTGCAAGTTGTGAACAAACTCACGAGTTACCGAGGTGCCCGCAATACAAGGCGCTAACGGTAGATCAACGGTGGGACTTCGTGAAAGAGAAGAAATTGTGTTTCAAGTGCTTAGTGAAACGGCATCGATACAACCTGTGCAAAGCTAAGCCATGTGGTGTCAACCAATGCCGCCACGCCCATCATGCGACGTTGCATCAAGAGAAGGCAGCAGAGAAGCCATCTACCACCGCAAGCCCGACGGAAGCAGTACTGTCGGTGGTCACCCAAACCACCACTGAACCGAAAGCAGTGCTGTTGAAGATGTGTCCCGTCACCGTCGTGGGACCAGGGGGGGAGGTGAAGACTCACGCACTCCTGGATGAAGGCGCTACCATCTCACTGATCGATGCAGACCTAGCAAGGCAGATTGGGGCAAGAG
Organism: Pelosia muscerda; assembly: GCA_963691645.1. Classification (NCBI taxonomy): domain Eukaryota; kingdom Metazoa; phylum Arthropoda; class Insecta; order Lepidoptera; family Erebidae; genus Pelosia; species Pelosia muscerda. The sequence goes on from OY829105.1 coordinate 2,090,245, forward strand.
GACCTACGCAACGATTGATGATGCGAGGGGTCAACATGCAGCAGTCGGAAGAAAGAAGCCAGCTGGTGACCGTACGACTTCATGGACCTGAAGGAGTGCCGCACGTGCTTAAAGCGCGCACCGTCCGGTCTATGAAACTACACCAGCAATCCATTCCGACTTCACTGCTCGAATACGAACACCTGCGAGACCTAGGGAAGAATGACGTCTGCTACGAATCAACACGACCGGGAATCCTCATCGGCACCGACCACTGGGAATTCATCGTGTCAAGAGAACTACGTCTGGGCAAGCCAGGCCAACCCGTAGCATCGAGAACCACCCTAGGATGGGTAGTACATGGGACGCTACCGCGAAGCGTCATCTGCAAAAGCGAGAGCAACGTGCTACATGTCTTTACCTCCGAACGAACCGAAAACGGAGACGAACGCCTACACGACCTCGTAGACAACCACTTCAAGATCGACGCGCTCGGTGTCTCTCACAAACCGAAAGTGAGCGACGCGGAACGTCGAGCAGTACAAATCGTCGAGACAACATTGAAGCGAACGAAACAAGGCTACGAGGTGGGGCTACCGTGGAAAGAAGACGGCATCGCTCTCCCACCGAGTTACAACTCAGCGCTGCGCCGATTAAAGAAGATCGAGATCAAGATGGATGAAGACCCAGAGTTCGCCGAAGCCTACACCAGACAAGTTGACAATTTGTTAAGTAAGGGGTACGCGACACCGTGCGACGGCACCGAGGCTACGAGTCCAGTCAGCTGGTATTTACCTCACTTCGCCGTACAGAATCCGAACAAGCCTGGGAAACTACGACTCGTCTTCGATGCAGCAGCCAAGAACCGGGGTGTCAGCCTAAATGATCACCTGCTAGAAGGACCGGACCTGTTAATGTCATTGCAGGGAATTATGTTCCGGTTCCGAGAGAAGCCGATCGCGATCACAGCTGACATTCAAGAGATGTTTCTTCAAGTGAAGATAAGACGTGAAGATCAACCAGCTCAGCAGTTCCTGTGGCGGGGAGGCGAACGAGACGTACCACCCCGACACTACAAGATGACGAGCATGATCTTCGGCGCCGCCAGTTCCCCATTCATGGCACATTACGTTCGAGACGCGAACGCGAAGGCCCACGCAGACACTCACGCGGCGGCCTTCGAAGCCATAACAAGAAGTCACTACATGGATGACCTGGCAGCCAGCTATGAAAATGAAGATGAAGCCCAGCGAGCCGTCTCCGAGTTGATGACGGTCCACGCAGCCGCCGGCTTCACACTACGAGGATGGAACACGAACCAAGCCAGCGTACTCCGAGACGTCCCTGCCGAGCTACGAGCGACGTCGCCGACCCCACTGGGGGGAGATGGGCCCGAGAATAAGATACTTGGCCTCATCTGGAACGCAGAGCAAGACGAGCTTGGGTTCAACACCTCAATGAACAGAGTTCCCACCGAAGTCGTCAACCGAACAAGAGCGCCGACGAAGAGAGAAGCCCTCAGCGCGGTAATGTCCATATATGACCCCCTCGGACTGCTGAGTCACTTCACCATACGCGCCAAGATCGTGTTGCAGAGCCTGTGGCGACTTCAGATCTCGTGGGACGAACCAATACCCGAAGAAGAGAACGAGCTTTTCGCTGCCTGGCTAGAACGACTCCCCGACCTAGCCCGCCTACGACTCGAACGATGCTACGCGCTAAGTGAAGCTCAAGACCTGCAACTACACATACTGTGCGACGCGAGTGAGCAAGCATACGCAGCAGTGGCATATTGGCGTATCACACGGCCGGACAGAAGCATCAAGCTATGTCTCGTGGCCGCCAAATCAAAGGTGGCACCCCGACGGGCGCAAACAATACCGCGACTAGAACTACAAGCGGCGGTCATCGGGTCAAGACTGGCGGCGACAATCAAGCGAGAACATCGGGTGAAAATTGACAAGACAGTGTATTGGACCGACTCAACTACGGTGATACATTGGGTACGAAACGACGAGCGACGCTACACGCCGTTTGTAGCTCACCGCCTGGGCGAGATCTCCGAGCTCACGCACAGCAGGGAGTGGCGGTGGGTGCCGACCGTGCAAAACGTAGCAGACGACGCGACGCGCATCACTCACTCACCCATCACCGCAGACGACAGATGGTTTCACGGTCCAGAGTTCCTGTTGCAACCAGAAGATCAGTGGCCGGCAGATAAGACACAGTTGATCGAAGACTGCGAGGTACTACACGTCAGCGAGAAGAGCGAAGTACATCATGCGTGGTTACCCGACCCCACGCGATTCTCTAACTTCACGAAATATGTTAGAGCCGCCGCCTACGTGTTAGCCTTCATAGACAAGTGTCGCCGACTGACGTCGCATCTGAGAACTATACACATTGAAAAAGCTGAGAACGCGATCATCAGCCGCGCGCAGCACGAAAGCTTCGGAGAAGACATCGCGCGACTGCAGGCCGCCCGCCCTATTCCTAAGGCGAGCCGTCTGTACAAGTTGGACCCGGTCATGGAAGACGGATTACTGCGGGTCAAGGGACGCATCGGAGCAGCCACCGCGCCGCTAGAAACGAAGAGACCGCTCATACTCGACGGCCGACATTACATCACTAAACTTATAGTGATGCGCGAGCATCGGGCCGCCGGACACGCTGGGCGAGAACGAGTAACGAACGACCTGCGGCAGCGGTACTGGATCATCCACCTGCGACCCACCGTGAGAGCAACCGAACGAGACTGCGGCCTGTGCAGAAAAAGAAGAGCCAGACCGCAACCGCCGGCAATTGGAGATCTGCCACGAGAGCGCCTAGAACCGTACCAGCGACCTTTCACTCACTGTGGGATAGACTACTTCGGACCCATGGTCATCAAGGTGGGACGTCGCCGAGAGAAGAGGTGGGGCGCCCTGTTCACCTGCCTGTCATCAAGAGCTGTGCACCTGGAGATCGTCGCATCACTCACTACAAGCTCCGCGATCATGGCACTTCGGAGGATGGCTGCGAGAAGGGGTTGGCCGAGAACCATATACTCGGACAACGCCACCAACTTCCACGGAGCAGACAAGGAGCTGAAGGTCGCCTACGAAGAGTGGATGCCGGCGCTACGAGAACTGGGACAGCTGCATGCGGTGAACTGGCGATACATACCGCCGGGAGCGCCGAACCAAGGCGGAGCGTGGGAAAGGCTAGTGCGGTCAGTGAAAACAGCGTTGGCGGCGACGTTAACTGAAAAGGAGCCGACCGAAGAAGTGTTGGGGACTCTGATGGCCGAAGCTGAGTTCTCGATAAACGCAAGACCGTTGACCCACGTGAGTGTCGACCCGAGCGATCCGGAGGCGCTGACCCCTAACCATTTCTTATTGGGGTCATCCACAGGACTGCCTTCGACCGGGCCGTGTCAATACGCCGATCGACGAACATGGAGGAGTTGTCAAGCCCTCGCCGACCATTTTTGGAGCAGATGGGTAAAGGAGTACCTACCTACCCTGGTACCCCGCGGCGAGCCAAGCAGCCAACGACGACCCCTGCAAGAAGGAGACATCGTGGTGGTAATGGATCACGTACTACCACGCAACGTGTGGCCGATGGGAGAGGTCACCAGAACCTACGTGGGACCCGACGGCGGAGTTCGGATGGCGGACGTCAGGACGAAGACTGGAGTCTTCAAGCGCCCCGTGAGCAAGCTCGTCGTACTTGAGAAGGCCGTTACGCGGACTGCTGCACTGGGGGGAGAACTGTCCAGTACGCCGAGTACACCGAACCACGTAGAATAAGATAAATTGTGAATATAGGTATAAGATGAATTGTAAATAAAGAATAGCTCCCTAACGCCCACTGCGGGCTAATGAAGATAAATTGTAAATAAAGAATAGCTCCTTAACGCCCACTGCGGGCTAATGAAAAAATTGGTACTTAAGCTCGGTGAAACCGACGCTAAGGCACAACCACAACAACCACAACAACCACAACAACCACAAACACAACCACAACCGCAAACGCACAACCAACGAAGAACCACTCTCAAGAACTACTCTCAAGAACCACTCAAGAAGAAAAGGAAGAACCTAGAAGACATTAGTTGTTAAAACTTAGTATATAGAAGATAGAATAAACGTTTTGAAGCAATTAGTGTTTCTATTGAAAAGGTTGTCAGATAAAAGTCCACAATACAGTCCACACGAAGAGTAGAATAGGACGATCTCAACTGAAAAGTGAGATTGTCCATAACAGCTTATGTAGCAATTTAATATTCTAAATTTATAAACCGTTCCACCCAAAAAAGAATTGAATTATTATTCTTTATTTAATAGCATTAATACACTTACATAGTTGCAATGCCTAGTGATATAAACATTCGCCAACATTAAGTGTTTGACGATAAATTTTCTGTTTGCTTTTCTATGCGGAGGTCGATAGTTAAAGAACGAAACTTTTTAATTTTTTTTATTAGAGGGCTTTGTCGCTTTGCGACCACATCGCCCCGTTAACGAAATATTTATATTATATAGTTTGTTTGTAGAATATGGACAATATAATAAAGGTACCTACAGTTATTTTACATATACATACACACATACACACATTCATTCATATACCTACTGTCAATCTCATATTTTACTTAACGATTCCACTGACGCCAATAGCATGTCCATTTGTAAAGAGCCCCTAGCCTGGCCCTGGCCAGGCAAATGGCGAATCGTTGGTAGTCGTTTCGTAGATGTACGGAATTGACACGTATTTTGATGTTATATGACATTCATAACTGGCGTTAGGGCATGTCAATCCCATTCTCTTCTATTCCATTCTACAAAACGATTGTCTTTTGACCCCTGGTTCTTCTAAAAAACCCCGTAGCTAAAAGCGTGCTAAAAATAGTCGATAGCATGCATTTGCACGTGAGGTGTTTCCCCTGCTATTTATAGCACAATTGCTTTATTTATCACGACAATTACAGTTGACGGCGTCGAACAGGTTATTAGAAGCGGGTGCTTCTAATAGCCCGTTCATCGCAAGGGTTTTAAGCAATCAACCTGTCAGTTTTAATCATTGCTGTTGAAAGGAATGTAATGTATGTATTATAAATAAGGTATATTTTTTATATGTTCACGCCCGTAATCCCCGCAGGGGTAGACATAGGTGTATCTCTATCTAACACCGACATTTCACCAATAGTGATTTTCGGTCCCACGTAATAGGGGGATGAGCCCATTGCCTCCATTGATATTTCAAACCGAAAATGTTGCAGCAATTTGGAAAAACAAATTCTGACCCGATTCCTTACTATGCGGTGTAAATCGCAAAGAAATCAATAACGTGCTTAGTGCAAGCATTACTAATTAATGTCTTGGAGAGTGTAACCACGAAACGGACATCCGAAAATTTAGGCTCGCGCGATAAACGAACAAAAGGTTTAGTATTTATTTAACTATAATACGACTGCTAAACTGGCTGTTCAGAAGAAAATTATAAATCGCGAAAGACCTTGCCTGCCACCTAAATGGTGTAAACAACAAAACAAATTTTAGCGCGAAGTTCGCTCTGAATCGAATTAAACTTTAAAAATGTATAATACTAAAGTAATTACGAAATTGTGCACTGTGTCGCAAAGTATAAAAAAATATCGTTAAATCTGAGTACCTTCTCCATAAATGCGAAAACGCGATGTTCTTCCGGTCAGCGCTCCATTGCGAATATTACATTTAAAAAATTTACGGCGTTCGCACTCCGACACAATCAACCTATAGATCTGTCGCATCCCGCGTCCAAAAATTATAAGAATAATGCAAAATGTAAAATCTATATTATAAACGGGGTAAAGATTCATTTTATAGTACCTACAACGTTATGTAATACATATAGTGTGTATAGTATTATAGTAGCTCGGTATATATTTTTTCTTTACCAGTTAAATAGCAGACAAGCACACAGCCCACCTGATGCAAAGTTTTCATCGTGGCTTATTTTTTTTATCTTTGAGGGATCGAATCCGGAACGAAATTATTAGGCAGAGAACTAAAGTTATCAACATAGCTCAACGAATTAGCAAGCAGAAGTGACAGTGGGCTGGTCATATCTGCCGTGGAGGACTCGTCTACCAACGGTTATCGGTACCGTTGGTAGACGAGTCCTTGAGTGAAAACCATGTACCAGCAAACGTAGTGTAGGGCGCCTTGGGACTAGATGGAGCGACGATATACGCAGAGTAGCTGGTAGGACAGCCGTAGACTGAGAAGGTTGGCGGAAATCCATTACAAGAAATTATATGATGGAGGTGGGAGAGGGACCCAACACTCACCCGCGGTTTAACAATGCCAACGATAACAATAGCAAATTATTACTAATTGTCATAGAAAAGAATGCCAAACCGCACCCCTCAAAGCAAGTAAAAAGACTTCTCACCCGAGAAGAGATGTTGTCGTATGTTACATAATATTGATAAACCGTAAGTGAGTGGTGGGTCCCCTTCCCTTCCTCAATATATAATTGCTTATATTTAAACTGACCTATTGTGTGAACCATTTGTAGTCAAGATCATTAGAACTTCATCTCACAAGAGCTACTAATGACCTATAACCAGATTTTTTTAAAATTATTTTTTTATTTATGGAACGTCAATTTGACTTCATCTCGCCTGATGTTAAGCTGAAGGCAAAGTCTCTTGAAAGAGGGTCACCTCTGCCAACACGTACAGTGCTACAATGGTGGCGCTCAGCTGGACGGCTTCATCAGCTCATCAGCTTGAAGACATATCATAGGGGCAGCCTCCCACAACTGACGTAGACTCTCGTGGTCCTACCAATATAAAAAATAAACCGGAGTTAGCGCTCGGGTGAACAATAAGGTTGGTCAATATCGAAACAATTTAATGTGCCAGCATGAAGAGGCCACAACCATATAAGAGTTACATATCATATGCGAATCAGACTTTTTAATTAAATAAACGCTCGGCTAAGAGCCAACTCGTGCGAATTCACTTTGAAAACTTGGATACAAATGTAGGTCATGTAAATATCGTAATATTTATGTGAGATTCTCTTTAAAAAGTAGACATATCCTTGGATTGTTAGAATATGTGCTTGGAATCTAGTTAAAATTCTTTGTACATTTTCTGCAGAATTCGTAAGTTATTGCAAGTATTTTACTGTCTCTACTATGGTAAATGTTCTGATGAGTTCTTCCAAACTCTCCTTTCTTAAACAGGACACACAATACTTTAGTATCACCCGCATACGGTGTAGAATATTCCATTAAAAACCACGCGATTCGGTGCGTCTTTCCTTTGCCGCTCCATTAAGTCTTGGAATGCCTTACTAGCTCACGTGTTTCCTTCTTCCTACAGTCCCGGGTCGAGGATGAAACCGTTAAGCCACCTTAGTAACATTGTACATGTTTGTAATGAAGACCTCTCTAAAAAAGATAACAGTGATAGTTTATTAGCTTAGATGTATTTTGAATGATATGTCATGTCGAAGACAAACTTACAAGTTAGTACCCTAAAAATATACTACCAATGTGAATGCACCCCTCCTACAAACAATTTATCTTAGATAGAAACGAGAATACTAGCTAGTAACTTCGAACATCAAGTGCCAAATTTTCATTCCAAAAAACATGGGGTCGCTGAGAAAAATCGTGTTGATACCTACAATTTCGCTTTGATCATATCTCACGCCTTATGTATCTTGCTTTTCTGTATAATTTCACTACTCAAGAAGCTTTTAAAATATTCACAAATAATCCTCAGTAATCCAAATACACCTTATTAAAAGTAAGTAATCCAAATACGTTACTCCGATTATTCAAGTTCCCCTTCCAAGCTTGCCCCTATCCTATTTTGATTTAATATTAAACATTCCTCTCCACCATTAATCTTGTTGGTAAAGGTGAATACGCCCCCACCTTCCATCTGACGTGAGAATGACTAATTAACGCCAAATGTCATTGGATACAATACGTGCCATGTGTTTGTTAGTCAAATGAATTTATTAAATGGTTGTCAAGTTAACGCATTACAGGTTTAAGTGAATTTTATGAATTGAGTCTAATGTCTTCCTGAATCTTTCTTATAATTCCGGTTTATTTGTACTATGGAAGTAACTATGATTCACCTGGCAACGTGTGCTACCTACCCACATATGCACGCAGTAGCGAGAGATCCCTATAATCCGGTGCCTGCTGGCTTACTCTGCAAAGGGATGCTTTGGTAGAATTCCATATGAAATTGCTATGTATAGAGGCAATAATTCTTTTGCCGCCTTCTCTTGTGAAAATTTTCACCCTGTGCCACTGTAAACCAGAGAAACTCATGTGGCATACATGAGTTTCTCCGGTATACAGTGACAAGGGTTGAAAATTTTCTGAAAAGGTCAAACTGCACCCTTGGCCAGCAAAATCCAACAATGAAAGAGAGTCTTCCAAGTTATTTTGTACATTTGTCGGCTAGTGTCCCATTATCCGGTCATATACATAACGATAGGTGATCAAAGCTCCAGGTACTTCGAAAATGCCTTCAGCCCTCTTCATAACCTCTTTTTAATCATCTGCTTGAAAAATAAAACCATTGATTACATGCCACTTCTTGGAACATTGTTGATCTTCACAATAAAACCTATCAAACTGTCTCAAGCGAGATAAGAATGAGCTGACGAGGAAATTAATCCTCCGATACTAGAGACAACTTCTCCACGTTATTTTGAAGTTATTTCAGTTTCTTGTTTGACGTTTCGACGTGACGTCAACTTGTTTCATTCCAACTTGTGAATGCTTTGATTTTCCCGCCTAATTTAACTTTCGGTCCAACGTAATTTTGTAAAGGGACCGGTTGTTAATTTTCTTAATAATAATGCTTTTTAATTGAAAACATTCAAAGAGTTACAACTTCGGTAGTAAGTTAATTTGCAAGAAATTTCAGCGCTAAAAGTTAGGCGGATAGATTGAATTGTTGGTCCTGTGGTATAATTTTGCGTTTATGGTTGTGTGCTATTTGGTAATCTGGGTTTGACTCTGAATCGAGCGCTGTGATATTGAATTTAAAATGATGGGTTTTTTCTACAAAATTCTGAACAGCACACAGTCTAGTGAGAGGCCTGGACATTACATGGAACTAAAACTATACGTTGCCCAGGGTTTGCTGGGAATGGGGCATGTCGTAGTAGCAGCAATAGATAAGGACACCGTGATCTACACATCCGAAGGGCTACGATGAGATGAGAAGACTGCGAGTCGTCTTGAGTGCGAGGTTTATGTTAGACCAAGGACGGCTTGCATTGTTACGGTTCGAGTTGGACGCAACCAACTTCGGTGATTTATCGCACGATAAAAAAGGGACATCCTTATGGAGTCACCATACACTCTGGCATGCGATACCTGTTCGGCGTCCGGTTGTAGCAGGTTCGAGTCTAATACAACCACCCCAGTGACCACAGAAAAAATAAGATAAATTCAAGTATGTACTGAACTCGACGCATAAAGGCGGCGCGGGCGGAGCTTGTTAGGAAGATTCTTGACACTCGCCAAATATACAGCGACTATAATATCAACATCCTTTGAGATTCTGCAGCTATTGTAGTGTCTGAGATATTCCAGAGCCAGTCAGAGTTTGATATAGTTGCCGGCATATTATTTTGACCTCAAGTCGCGATTGAAACTGCCGGCCTCTGTATTCTAATACAGAGTTTTTAATCTAATCCCGTTCATTTAATCCAACGCATAAAAAAACGAATAAAGTATCTACTCATAAATTCTAGAAAATGAAAGGAAAATGATGGCCATGATTATGTTGTACGAACAAAAATATGAACATAAGTTGTTCTACTTCTCCATTCCATTCCAATCTAAATCGACTTACATATTATAGTATATCATTATCATTAAGTTAATTAAGTCTTCTTCAACAGTTCATTAATTCCGTTTACAAACATTGCATTAAGGAGTCCGCTTTGCTTTTATACTTACGTAAAAGATAAGTAATAACTTCTTTGGACGCCTGATTGTAAAGCTTTTTATTTTTAACAAGTTACTCTTCTTCTGGCAGTCCCCAAGCACTGCCCCGCATATTCTTATTTATTTCTTACAAGCTGTATTATGAAGTGTATGTACATGTGGGTATTTGCACGTCAGTGTGCGTATTTTGATATAAATTACAGACAAAGTCTTAAAACACAAAACTTTATCGTGTAAAAATACGTTACGAAAATGTATGCCTTGTTAATTAGAGTTCGTTACTAATAACGGACATTTTATGTGCTATTGAGATTATGGTTCCGCTGACATCTCCCATTACATCTCACTAAAATAACTTCTGCGTCCGAAACTTTACTGTTAGTAGATAAAATCTCCAAGTGGCTGTGAGTATATTATCAGTACCAGAGAAATTCAATAACATATTGGCGAGCAAGGACCGGAGAGTGGATTGGTCTCAAACTGTCTTCCTACGTGATCTCAATACAAAAGTATTGATAATGCAATATATTGGTTAGCTCTAGAATGTCCACGTTACTTGCAAGAGCACAGCAAAACTATTTATTACTAGCTGATGCCCGCGGTTCCACCCGTTTGGAGGTTATTTTACCCTCCTGGTGGAAAGTGGTTACTGTGACCTATTGACGCGTGCAACGCCCGGGAATCCCACTCGAATAGCCGACCCTATAATCTTATCCATACCCCAGGATCTCCTTCTGATACCCTTCTTGAAGAATCTCATATTGTAATCGCTTGGGAATACTACAGTTCATTCCACATCAGCTTATGTGTTATTCCAGCAATCAGCTGTGAGCAATCTCTGTACTAAATTTCAGGCAGATCTGTTCAACTAGTAAAACTTGATTGAGTAACAAACATACAAATATCCTATTAGTAGGAGTAGTATAGTAGGAATATTATGTGAGTAGAATCCTATTCTATAAGAAACCTATACGAACTTACGTGACTTGGTAGACCCAACACGGTAATCTAGTTCGATCAAATGAAGACAAACTGGGCAACTTCGAAACTAGCCAGCCTGCATAGCATTATCGAAGTTCTCACGCCGATTAGCATAATACTACTTCCCAATTTGCAATTTGCTGGTGGTTTGAACCCGTGGAACGAATGAGTACTGAGCGATTAGCACACGAAGTAGGGATATGGACAGGATATTCGGGATCGATCTTGGACTCTTGGACAATTCAACTAGGGATATCTTGTAGTCAAGTAAATATATAAATAAATAAATTAATAAGTATGAGGTAGGATAGAGGTGAGTAAATATCAGATAATTATCTGCAGACAGACTGGAAAAAAACTTCTGAAGGAATGGAGTGGAAATGTTAGTATGTCCAGAGTCGGACGATTATCCCATCACTTTATATCTACAGTTAAAATGACACTATATGTATGTGATTATTATATGTTCGATAGTATCAAACAAGTAATAAATTGCAAAACTATGTATTGATAACGTATCAATCAGTCAATCAATTAGCCTATCCGACCTGCCTTCCGCATCCATTCCAACACAGGCATCTTTTCAGATTGTCAGTCCATCTGACTGGGGGTGTCCCACCTTCCTTTCATCTTCTCCACTCTACAAATATGGCCAGTCCACTGTCACTTCAGCTTACTTCTTCTACAAGCTAAGTAGGTGACTTCAGATCTTTTTCGGATAACCTCATTGTAAGATGACATTATAAAAAAGTTGAATTGCGAATTTGTGTTTTTGCTGCTCACATTCATTTCCTATGTCAAAAATACGAATCGTAAACTTATGATGATATGTTTTTACTTCTTAAATACCTGTAATATACTGCACAGAGACTTCCTGTCAGCCACAGAAATGGCAGGCATATGAAATTACAAGATAATTAATACTAATTGCTACATGACGTGGGCTACAAAGGACCGGTCGCAAGAAGTAGTCCGGCGGAAATTGAAGGTCACTGCCAATAACTGTTTCATTGTCGAGGACAGCTATCGGAATAACTGCTCGCTCCTACTGGAATGAGTATGCCTGTATCGTTTTGATCTTCTTGTAGTGTGGAAGACCAAAAGTTTCACTTTTATTAATTAACTGGCCAAGTTAAGCTACTATTAGTTTGTGACTTTCGAGTAATTTCTAAATTCCTGTTTTCATTTTGAAGTAGAAACATCTCAAAGGCTGTGAATGTTCTTAACTGATATCTGCAATTATAGGTGTTCTGGTGCCTTGCTTGCCACATATTACTATCTAACAAATTTTCAATGCTCAAAAAGCTAAGAAACATATCTAACGCGATATGACACTCGTAGTATTTCGAACCAACATATTTTTATGTTCTTTCTACTGTGAATTAGGGTAGTTATTGCGATGACATCTTCTATCCACATACTGATTCCACCATCAGTTCGTGCTCGATGGTGTTGTTTAAGTAGATAAAAGTTCAAATGAACACGAAAATCATCGGCTATACCTATCGACACGGATCTTGGACCTCATGAGTAAGAGAAAAGCGCAAAATTTATTTTTATAAAATCTATGCTTGATAGAATTGTGTTTATGCATCCAAGTAGCTAGCACCTCTTACTATCCTCAAAAAACAACCCAAAAACAAGAGCAAGCAAGAGCCCATTTTGAGTACCTTTTGGGTCCACCACTAGTGCCTATACTATTTTTTCTATTTATGGCACGTCAATTTGACTTCGCCTCGCCTGATGCTAGGCTGAAGGTAAAGTCTTAAGAAAGAGGGTCACCATTACAAACACGTATATTCCTTTACCAAGATATGTTTACATACATAGTTTACGGACAAAATACTTGTCTCTTTTCATTGTTCGCGAAGCAAACACGGTTGCTCTTATTTGAAGGTTACGGACAGCACTTAACTGTGACATTGTTCTCAATAAACTCTTTGTTTTGTTTAGTTAAGTGCTCATCATTGATTTACGCTATACTTGTATAAGGCATTATTTGAATTATTCACATACAAAATGTCACGTTTTATTTTATAAGTGGGTTGTTTGCACGTAGTTATCATTCGTATTTGTGATTTCTTCCTCATTTTATATTTACTATATGTGCCTGGAACTTATGTACTTATCTGCCACCTAAGTAGTAGGTATAAATAAAAAAATCCAGTAATTTTTTAATGGTACATAACAAAACATAATATAAAATCACGCCTATATCCCCGAAAGGGTAGGCAGAGGTGCTAGCACCCACATATCGCCAGTTTATGTTTAGGTCCCAATGTAATAGGTGGCGAGCCTATTGCCAATAACCGTGCACTTATAAACTTGCGATAAATACACACATAACTTCGATAAGCATCGAGAAGTCATTACCAATGTGAGCCATGGTAAAACCTGGAATCGAACCCGAGAACTCGTCTCAGCAGTCCATTACATTACTAGGCTACCGCGGTAATTTTATTTGGTACCTTAGTTAATTCTTTCTTAACTGAACTTACTTAGGTAGTATACGTAACATTTTATAAAAGTAGCTATCTTTTTTTATCTAAGACACGTCAATTTGACTTCACCTCTCCTCATAGTAAGCTGAAGGCAAAGTCTCAGGAAAGAGGTCACATTACAAACACGTATAGTGTTCTAATGGTAGCGTTTAGCTTGACAGTCTCATAAAATGCTTTTTCAAGCCACGCTTAAAGTACCCGGGACTGTAGGAAGAAAATCCCATCAAAAACTCGAACAGACCAAAAGACATTTTTATCTAGAAGGTGCACGTACAGTGGAGTACAAAATGTCTTTGATAATTTAAAAAAAAATGTATGAAGTGAGGTCACTACACAACGGCTAGTCTTAGAAGCTAGTGGATAACAGTTAAATAAATCAATATTCTAGGACAATCTACACAACGCCACCTAGACCCATGGTTAGCCATAGTTTAACTAGCTTGTGTTATGGGTTGTAGAATGCGGATATACATACTTAGATACTTTTTTTTGTAAATACATACATAAATCATAAATAGAAACACCCATATCAATGCAAATATTCATATTCATGCATACAAGTATTTGCACTGAGTTGGAATCGAACTCACGCCTCGTACGAAGCAGTCGCGTTCACTACCACCACGCCACGGAGGTTGTCAGGTGGATCAACTTATTAATGTAAATAAACTTTGGATACCATTTACATAAGTTTATAATTGTTTTCTTTCAAAGAAACAAGGCATCTATCTTGTTGTTTTATTACCGCTATCTATTTTTCTTTTGGTTAAATTATACTTAGGCGGTCAAAGAAACTTTTGAGGCCCACTGTACATAATAAAAATGCCAAAACTAGAGACCATGAAAATAAAACAACAAAAATATAGATTTCAAAAGTGTAGCCATCCGTAAAAGAGTATATTTCACCCGTATCTATGTCTGATTAAAAAGACCCCGTTTCAGTCGATATCACAGAATCAATAATGCACAATACGGGTATATTTGCGCAGTTGTGTCACTGTGTCGTATCAAATAAAAAACACACAGTGTAGCTTTCGCATCTGCTGCATGAAATATTGGTTTGGGATATGATGATTGATGAAACACCGATTTTGTAATGCCTCTATTGTTTTATCGTTGAAGGAAATCACACAATAGTGGTACCAGCTCTAGTCACGTACAAGCTTAATAATTTGCGGTGAATATTTGTAACTAACTTATAGATATAATCGTAATGGAGATCACAATCAGAGGTTTAAGTTTAACACGTCAATTTAACTTCTCCTTTCTTAATGGTAAGCTGAATACAGTCTCAGGTAAGAGGGTCACCATTACAAACACGTGGAGTGTTATAATAGTGGCGCTCAGCTTGACAACCGCATCAGATGCTTTTTCACGCCCCGCTTAAAGGATCCGGGGCTGTAGGAGGAAGGAAACACGAGATGGAATTGCAAGATTTAATGGTGCGCTGTGAGATGAAATCAAATTGACGTGTACTATTAAATATATAAAAAAATACATTTGACAGTAAGTTTCTGTTTTCGCCATTTCACGAAATCTTTTTGACAACGATTTGACACAACCTACTCTAATACTAGGTATATTATGAACTTCATGTGAGTATACTGAGTATCCAGTATATCCTTAGAATTAATTCTAGCCTTTTTCCGTTTTCCCGAATCTTTTATCCTATCTGTAAGACCTCCTCCACCACTTAGGGTAACGAATTCTTAGTAACAATGAAATTATTTATCGATTTGTAGTTTTTGCTACTTGATTTATGATGTGCAAGATGCGAACACATTTTTTCTATCAACCAAGATGTAAGTACTCACTAAATTATAGTTTACACGTTGACTGGTCACGCGATGCTCAAATTCTTCGGCTGAATAGAAAATTTAGTCTTTTAATTTGGTGGTTTTAGAATAGTAAGAAAGTATAGATAAAAAAGTATTTATGACGCTTCATACTTTGAGTCTACCAAGCTTGAATATTTGCGCTAAAGTTTAGACGTATACGTCAGCGACTTTTAAAAAAAAAGAAAATTAACTTTACAAAAAGATTCATATTATCGAATATGCGTAAAACGCACAACAATGATACGCAGACCCCGCCTACTTCATACTTAGACTTGTAGGTAGTTTGTTTTCCGTGTGTCAAAACAATAATCAGATTAGTCATCGTAAATTAATTTAAATCACTTTGCCCACACATTAGTTTTACATTTATGTACTTAATTGAGTAAACTGGTTTTATTTTAATTATACCATAAATCAGATGCTGAGTAGGTCCTCAAAAAACTATAAAAACATTTACGACGCAATAATTTCAAAGTATTGGAACGAACTGTTACAGGAAATCAAACATCATATCGGGTAGCAATTAAAATTTGAATTGGATTCATCGAACATATCGCTGCGACTGAAACTGAACCTTAGCGCGTACAGTATTGCGTACATTTTAGAATGCAAGACAAATAAATACGCATTAACATGATGAATGAGTACATAATTATTCTATCTATTCATCGTAATGATTATTATTTAATATTAGATAAGCATATTACCTGAAAAAGGTGACTGGGAATGGACTACAGAATGGAATACAGAAAGCGGAGCATTGGGAGTCATAGCGCAGATATGTTAATGAAAATGAATCCCGCCCCGCACCGCGGTAGCCTAGTGGTATGGGTAATGGACTGCTGAGACGAGGTCTCGGGTTCGATCCCACGTTCTACCATAGCACACACCAATGGCTTTTCGAAGTTATGTGTGTATTTATCGCAGGTTTATAAGTGCCTGGTTAATGGCAATAGGCTCGCCACATTGGGACCTAAACATAAACTGGCGGAATGTGGGTGCTAGCACCTCTGCCTACCCCTTCGGGAATATAGGCGTGAGTTTATGTTATGTTAATGAATCCCGAAATACCTATATTGCTAAGCGCAAAACTCAAAGACGGCTCGACCAATTCGAGTAATTCTTCTTTAATTAATTCGTTGAACTCTACGGAAGGTTTTGATGGAGCAGCGGGAACGTGATCAGAAGTCTACGCGGGCCGAGCCAAATAGTCGATAGTACTTATATTTAATAAATTAGTATGTGAAGTTGGAACTCAAGGTCACCTACTCCGTCTACTAGACAAACTAGATTTTCCTAAAAAGTGTTCTACATAACTGTAATCATACCGTAAAAATATAATCCATGTATTCTTGTTACTAATGCATGGTTAAAAATAGCAGTGCCACTACTTTCCCAGTGGGAAGGAGCCTACTGGACCTAGTAGTAAGTATATGTACTACCTTCCCACCTAAATTGACTTGAATAAGCTTTAGGCACTTATTATATTCCGTGTTTCCGGCGGTGAGTAGAGTAGCTGACAGTGGTAGTAGGGTAACCATTCACGGATGAGTTTTGTGTTTGTGCTGTCAGTAGTCAGTGCAAATACCAGTTCTTCGAGAAGTGCATGAGAAGGTTTCTATAGGGTCGGCAGCATGAGTGTGACGTGGTTTTGCAAACGTCCATAGGCCTACAGAAACCATTCCTCGCGTGGCCCGTGTGCTTGTCTATCAACTAAGTTGTAAAAAATTTAATATTCCAGAAATTTATCCATCACGAATGTACTCGATCCATTGTAATAACCTTTCAATTGATTCCGACCATAGTATCTAGCTACTAACTCGATTTTTTTTGCTCGATAATCACTTACTGAGCTTTGAACAACAAATGCTTCCTAAAAAATCGGGTTGGCACCAGAAAATACCCCTTATTCGACTCTGACCAACTGAACTGATCAACTATTCTATTTCCTAACGACACAACTATTTGATTGGTCGGTACAACATCTAAATGCAATTTTCAGAACATATTATAACAGTCATTCTTCAAACTTACCTTACACCTATAACAAAGTAATTTTATACACAATTGTTTCTGAAACAACATGTTTGCGATGTCAATTATCACCAGACCAGTAGGCGAACAGATGTTCCAAGTTTTTGTTACAAATTACACACCGATGTTTCACCACTTCGCCCACTTAAACATCGGTAACTCCTCATTTGGACGCACGCGTAGGGTTGTCCCACAACCAGAATAGTTACAATAGTCTTTGCATTGACCCAAAAAACTGGTTTCGGTTTTTTTGGGGTGCGTGTGTACAAAATAAACTTGCTGAGAAAGAGTTAGGCCTTTTATATGTAAGTATACTAATTGTGAGGGGTTAGGTTAGTGACGTTGTGGAGCATGACCGATCAGTTATTGAAAAGTGATCATAGGTTTCCAAAAGCTAACTTTGGTTGCAGCCAAGATTGGCAGACGAAGAAGATGACACAAATGACAAATCACGGTCTTAGCCAATAGAGTTTATATTACCGACGTAAGTAGAAGAACAATCTTTATCATTACCGCATTACCGAATTTAAAATACCATTAGCAGTGACTTTTAGTGAAGAGATATTGACGTTATTACAATAACTAGTTCTGTCAAAGTTGATAATGGTTTATAAAGAAATGTTTCACGGTTTATATCATATGTCACTTTCTCTCAACTAGTTTTTTTTTAACGATACGTATGTCATTCGCACACATTGTTCCTTTAAGGATAATTTTGTGTCTTAGCAAACGTGGCACCCTTTTTGCAGCGATTTCGTTGGTTAAAGAGAAATGAAACACCCTTTTCTTTTTTTTCGTGCGTGAAATCCCACCGGTCTCTATCTCACCGGAGCCGGTGACAGAGATTATGTCGGACTCTAACCGACTAAAACGCACGCCATCTTTATGTCTTTAGTTGCCAGAGGTGAGATAGTAGATAACATATTTTTCGCATAATAACCATCTGTTTCGAGATGACCCCTTTGAACCCAAAACAACCTGTGTAGCCATGATGAGACTGCAGCTTAAGTACAGAACACTTGACTTACGCTAGAATAAAGTTAAAATGAATACTAAACGAGCAGGCAGCCCTGAATTTAATACGCGTAATCATTTACTAATTACATACCTAGTTATTTTATTTATTTTCAACTACATGAATGGTAACTAGTTACAAATTAATAACATTTGTATCTATTGTTTCAAGTTTATTCAGGGAATGCAAATGCGAATGTAGATACCATAAATATCATCATACAATTTTGGAAATACAGATTTGAATGGAAATTGTATTGTTTTATTTGGTTGTGAGGAATATATATTTAGTATACTAAAAAGGTGGCAAGAGAGCATGTAGTTGCATGATATTTAGTTGTTTATTTGTTTGTAGGCTGTAAATGTCTACAAAATCTTTTGTATTGTGGACCCTATATGTAGCATTTTGACACCATTACTAGTGTTTTGTTGGAACTTCGATATCGCCATTGGTCATTGGACCATTGGTTGAGGAGGTCAGATGGCAGTCGCTTCACGTAAAATATCGAAGTTCAGCCGCATCACAGTTAGACAGGAAAGCCGACCCCAATTGAGTTGGGATAAGGTTCAGAGAATGATGACTAGTGTTTAGTGTTGTACGTTGTTTGATACCAGCAATGATACGAACTGATGGTACAGATACAGGTTCTTTAGTCTATAGCGGAAAATGTCCCGCCTGATTTGACTATTTAAATCACTTTGCGTCTCATGTGGTTGTGATTTAACAAATGAAAATTGATAAATTAAATAATTGAAAATCTTCTCCAAGTGAAGTTCTTCTAGTTGAAGTGTTAACTGTCTTCAAAATCGGTGATAACCCAACTTACGGCTACCTTTATCACCTTCAGCAATCAAAGACCCATAGACAGTGTGCGTTTTAGTCGGTTCGAGTCCAACATAATCACCTCCAACGGGTTTGGTGGAGGATTAGTACATTAGTACACATTAAAAAAATCTTATGGTTACCTAATAGAATCCACGTTACCGTAATACAAGAACGTTTGCAACTCTAAACATGTTACGTACCACTTTCCCGGCCCTTCTAATGTTTCTCTCATAACTTAATAAACATACATTGTCCATACTACAAACATTACGTTGAAAACATATGCAATATTCCCTCAAGTAAAGCACTAGAACGTTTTATCTTTGAATAAAATCTGAAGCTCATATTTACTCAAGTCCGCTTTACATACACATGCATCTAATTAGCATAACTTACAATTAGAACAAAAAGTACCTTTGTGAAACAACTAACTCACTATAACAAAGTCGTAGACATAAAATAAAATATTGTTTTGCACCTCAAAACACTTCACTACGTAGGCGTACGTTTTACTCGTCTATAACACCAGAGAACATATCCTCTGATGTTAATAGCTCGCACTAAAAGCTATTTACAACCTTATTGTCATCACATGTAAACTAATTTTCGTTTGATGACACCCTAGCGGCAATTCCATACAGTACCAAACTATAAAGTAAAGGACAATTCCGGTCCTGCCCACATGATTTCGCATTTTCTTGTACAGACGGCCACACAAGTTCAATTCCAAATATAGCAACTTTTGCAGACGTTGGTTATTTTAATATTTACGATTGTATTCTTAAACTTAACAGTTAATTTAACATTGTGAATCATTGAGATTATGTTATTATCGCTCCTAAAAACGAAACCAGGGTATACCTAGTACCGACTAGTTTAACGAAATTGAGTCCAATTTCTTGATAGCAATATTTTTTTTGTAGTTAGTAGTTATCGCGACTTTTAAACACTTTAAATGGTTCTACTGCGGGAATTATGCTAATAAAGAGGGTTTAAAAATCATTTTTATTTTTTTATTTTTTTTATTTATACTACGTAGGTGGCAGACAAGCACACGGCCCACCTGATGGAAAGCGGCCACCGTGGCCTATGAACGTGTGCAACACTAAGGGTGTCACACACGCGCTGCCCACCCTGAAGGGTAAGGGGGAGAGCTGGGAAGGGGTAGGGAGGCAAGGAAGGGGAGGGGAAGGAGGTATAGTGAGCTCTGGCTACCCTACTTACCGGCGGGAACACAACACGATGGTTATTATGACCGCGGTCTTCTGTAGGGCGGAGGTACTTCCCCAGTTGGACAGCTCAGCTCAATCATGGTACCTACAAAAAAGTGAGCCCGAAGCGCACGTTTTACCGTTATTTCTGCTGGTATGAGAGGAACTCACCAGAATCGAAATCAAAATTTATTCAGATTGCAAAGAAACCTATGATACCTATGTTCATCAACATTTACTAATTGCAACTAATTGCAAGCATACAGGCAGTTTACTTACAACATAAAGTCATCTGATCACGAAGCGTCGTAAGCTTAGTGTTTAAGGAGTCAGCTATATGATCGAGAGGTCCTGAGTTCGAATCCTGCCCTGAAATTAGAGTAGTAACTGAAACTAAAGGTAAAGTGCCTTTTTTATGAATAGACATACTAAAAATAAACTAGGCTAACAGACTAACTAGTGTGTTTATTTAGCGCGATAGCTTAGCGGTTAAGGAGTCGGTTTTGTAATTGAGAGATCCCGGATTCGATCCTAGTCATTACACTACGGACGTAAATCCACCCTTAATACTCACCTTAGCTGGAGGAGTTAAAGGGAATATCAATAATTTCGGTTGGTAATATTCTTTAAAAAAATCTTCCATCGAAATTTCTAGGGCCAGTGGTTTATGCTCTGCGTTAATGAATCAGTCAGTTATAACTATTATTTCTTCATCTAACCTGATGGCAAGCTGAAGGCAGTCTCAAGAAAGAGAGTCACCATTACAAACATGTATAAAGTTACAATAGTGGCGCTCAGCTTGACGGCCTTATCATGTGTCATAAGTAGGTATTATTTTAAGCATATATGCCTATAAGATAATTTGTAAGATCATGAGTGTTACTTTGTTAAATTTGAGTAAGCTCTTATTTATGATCTAAATAGTTTTAACTAAAAACGTTACAGTAATGGTAGTGTGGTATGTCATCTAGCTTTAATTAATAGAACTTTGACTGAATTTATTAGCTACACATCGAATAATCTAAGTCGCTGATCAAAGCTTTTGATTACCACAAATGGTTGCCGTTTCAGTATAAAGGGAAATTTAACCAAATGACGTTTGAATAGATGCTTTTGTGGTAATACGTAACTGTAAAATAAACCATTACCATTAACGATTCGAACGAGTTGTTATAACAATTTGGTCTACATTTATTGCAATAATTTATTGCAGTTCATTCAAATAGTCTTTTTATATTAAACACGTTAATTTGACTTCATCTCGCCTGATGGTAAGCTGAAGGCAGTCTTAAGAAAGAGAGTCTATTACAAACATGAATGTTACAATGGTAACGCTCAGCTTGACGGCCTTATCAGATGCCTTTTCACGCCTTGTTAAAAAGACCAGGGACTGTGGGATGAAGGAAACACGTTGAGCTGATAAGAAATTAAAAGACTATTACGTATACACCTAGTACTGCCCTGCATTGCTAGATATAAAGCCTCTTGAATGTACCTATGCCATTGCGTCAAATACATTTTTAAGACATGGCGGCTCTTGCTACCCTAATGCAGATTATATTATGAACACTTAGTATTTGCATCCGAGTCTTTCATTCCGAAGGCCTTCAGCCGTTGACAGATCTTGGTTGATCATTATCATCATCGTCATCAGCCCACGGCAGTCCATTGCTGGACATAGGCCTCTCCCATGACACGCGACCTTTTTTCTCCACTCCCCACATGCTACTCTGCGTATATCGTCGCTCCTTCTAGTCGCAGGGCGCTACGTTTACTATGTTTGACGGTTCGCAGTCTCCACTCAACGACTCGTCTACCCCCAACGGTTATCATTCCTACGGCAGATATGACCAGCCCACTGCCACATCAACTTGCTAATTCTTATATAACTTTGGTTCTCTGCCGAATCACTTCATTCCGATGCCAGATCTTGGTTACTGTTTTTTATTAAATCAATACGACTTAGGGACTCTTTCATACGATGTGTTGGTGATATCTGATGATTTGGCAAGGCGGATGTCGGCACCAGACCATATCCTTAACCCCACTGGAACTAAAAACAACAAAAAATAACAATTGGTGTCGAAAAACACACACGTGTTAAACCGTACGAAACAATTGAGATCGAATTCGTCACGTCATTACAGATGATACGGTTCGATATCCGCTGGTTCCTTGACCTTGAGATTGGCAAGCAAAACTATCGAACTGCAAACAATAACATTTGATAGCTAGTTATAAATTTGATTAGTGATAGTACCAGCGGAATAGTTGGCTGGAAATTGGATACTGCTGGGGATTAAAGATGAGGAAGTCGTGGGAAGGATAGTTGAACTCTCTAATATGTTTATTTAAAAATGAATTCATTTCAAAGGAAGATGACTGATATTTCAAACTTCTGGTCATCGAAGTCCTAATTTTTTAAGTAGTACACGTCAATTTGACTTCACCTTACCTAATTGCAAGTTGAAGACAACCTTTTTGGAAATAGAGTCTCAATTACAGATACGTACGGTGTTGCAATGGTGGTAGTACCATTTCTTTCCGACACAACCTCGACCAACGATTAGGAGAAAATCCCAATACTTATTAATATCAAAGACCCAGTCCTTTGCTCGAGAAGGAGATAGTGGACCGAACCCAGAGGAGACTCTTCGCCTGCACTATCGGTGATGAGCAGAAGCGATTCGGGTTATAGGAGGTCGCAGAATGAACTCTGTCCTCCATGAGCGCGGGAATGCGGTGACGGGTTTAGACGGGTTTAGCCGGTACTGGTTAATCATAGCTTCCATGATGAAAGCTTGCAATTTTGTACAAGCTTTCCAGCTTATAATATTAAAATGATAATAAAAAGCACAAATTGTAATGTTTTCGATGTGCCACGATGTATCATGTGGTTCATGTGCAAAATAAATGTTGAAAATTTTAATAAGACATTTCAAGAGACACCTGCGTGCTTGCTGCTTGCCCAGAATAGGTACTTACTATAAATATATCTATGACGCGCTCATATTACGTTGCCGCCTACAACATCTTGTTCACTCGCGTCAGTGCAACGAAAGTGTGGGTAGGTTTCGTTTGCTACTTACTCAATTGACTTGTTTTAATATCTTCTAGATAGACAGATAGATCGATAACTCTTTATTGTACATAAAAAAATAAAGTTATAATTACAAAACATACCGATATAAAGCTGCGCGCTTATATTGCGCCCCTGTGTTTATTCTCGTGGTACGTTACTGTAAAGTGTTATGTATTTTTTTCAGAGTAATTGAAATTTTCTGTAAAATGGTTGAATTATGGGGATACACGTAGTGGTTTTTGAATCTTCACAAAAGTCAAAATTACCGTGATACCAGTATTGAAATTTTCTATATTTTTTTAATAATCTTTAGGTATGCACAAGTGCATACGTAGACTGAATGCCACAGACATTCTCTTCTCTACCAGTCAATCAAAGATGGTGCAGAGAAGGACTCAGGAGGTGCATTATTAAAGGATTAAAAAACAATAATAAATGATAACAGAAAATACTCACATGCTTTACCAAGGAAAGGAATATTATGATATGGGGTACTTACGAATTGACTCAGTTAGGTAGAAAATACACGAACTGCGAAGCGCAACGATTGGCTGTTACGTGGGTACTCACAGTAACGCGAACTGCACATCACTGCAACCTGTGTAGAGATTAGAGATAGTCTGATAAGTACTTACCTCGTGTACAGAGCCTTTTACTGCGGGCGTAATCCTTTAATGGGTTGTTGGAAAAATTTAGATAGTCATTTTAACTTTTACTCACATAAGTTTATGAGAAATATTTAAGTAATGTCTTAATTGTTATTTTTTACTATTTACACTTACTACTTTCTTCCTTCCCTTATTGTTAGCTAATAACACTTTTCTCAAAGGTCGAGGTGAAAACTTGTATATTTCACACGAGCTCTGTTTTGTGTCTGCCGTATCTGATGCAGAAGTGCAAATCACTCAGATATTTTAATAAAGTAATATTACTTCCATAATGTGATTCGATACTTGTGTACCCTATCTTGTTAATACAAATGTAAACTCTAGCATATTAAACAAATAAATGTATTCACTATTTATTTATTTCTTTATTTATTTATTTATTTATTTATTTATGCTTTATTCACATTGTCCATGGGCGGACTTAATGCCATAGGCACTATGATAGTAAAGTAAGGATATCGCGCAGTACGAGTACGCTATGTTAGGTACTCCAGATGAATGTTGCTTTCCAGTGGTGAAAGAATTTTTGAAATCGGTACAGTAGGTTTTGAGTTTATTCATTACAAACATACACACACAAAAATATTTTTTTTCTTTTTAATAATATTAAGTGTAGATGTACATAGATCGCGTAAGTGATGTTGAAAACATATAGATCGCAACTCATTAACGTAGTGTAATTATTAGTCGTACAACTTGTCGTCCAACTCACCTACTTTAATATGCATCAAGCTCTACTATTACTACCTACTATCCGAAAACCTAATGTAACTTGTAATACTGAGTAAATAACCTTTGATGTGAAATATTACTGCATATCATTAGAAATAACCGAGGCAGCGTAATATTCCCTATTTGTGCATGAAACTGCCTTTGAGCTGTGAGTTTCTGCGAAAACTAGATGGAACTGGACATCAAAAGCACGGATTCCAAACGCTGTCTGTCGGATATATTCGAATCTTTTTGCTAAATATGTCCATATTTTCATCGTTCAAAGAGTACCTACCATGAAAATATGAACAAAATACAATTGGGTCATTCTGTAACTTTTTACGCCGAACTATTCACTTTGATGTTCAATTTCTTTGTGAACATCATTTATTATGTTCTTTTGTGATAAAATACGTAGAGTAATAAAGTACGCGAACAGTAGCACTAGCTTGAACTCCTATCGAATTCGTAATATAAAGGTTTCGAGAGAACGGAGCATTGTGATTGGCAGTGAAACTGTGTGCGTGTGTGGCCCGCCAATCGCAATGCTCCGTTCTGTCGTTACCTTTACATTACGAATTCGATAGTATTTCGTGCTAAGGCTACAGGACGTGTGTATATCATCATCACCTCACCTCTATTTCTTTCGAGGCCTTCATCTACACCTGAACACGCGAGTTCGTATTGTGATTTTCCACCTGCACAATGCACGATCTTGAGCATGTCTGGCAATGAGACCATTACCACGCATACCTACAACGATGCTAAGTCTACACTTAGTAAGTCTTCCCGTGACTTACTAATGAGTCTTATACTCTTTTACGCGTAATATATCTTTAAATGGCTAAGTACCTAAAAACACATGCATATATGGATACAAAACTTTCTCCTCACATATTAACAAATACAGACGATAGAGATTCTACTATGTCTTGTTATATTTATGAGTGCAAACTCAGTCTTGTCATTTTTATGAGTGCAAACTATTTGGCAGTTTGTCTGTCAGGCCTCCAGGTTGTGCGTCGAGTTCAGTCACGCGTTCCACAGCATCACGCGATTCTTTATTTATGACGAGGTGACTATTGAAGCGTGGAGTGGCCCACGGTACTGCCTGTGGCATCGCTGGCTCATATATTAACTTGTGATGTATTACTATATCGATGGATGGCCATTCTCGTCTTCGGGGTGTAAGATTACTTAAAACCTTGCACTCCGACCGACCTTTCTCGGGTTTTGTATGGTTACCTCAGGTGCGCGAATATCGGTATCCCCCCATCTAACCCACCTTTCATTAAGTTTAATTGATTAAGTCTGCAATAAACTGTTCAGTTATTGTTTTCTACTAAGTTCTCCTTCCGTTTCGCAAAGCTCTCTAAAGCTACGTGAAATTATGCACAGTAATATCCCCAAGGCTAAAAGTTTATGTTGTGGAAGTAACTGCTCATAACTTGGTGTTTATAATCACAATAGTTGTGTACTCGCATAGAAGGCGTTTGTAGTGAACTCTTGGAGGAAGTCAAACAAAATTGTTATTTATATTTTAATCTTGACTAATATAATACAGAAATGAGTTGGTGTATTTGATGGTTTGTTGCAAATTCACCCGTTTGGATTTGAAATAGTCCACTTAGCGCACCAGTTGAATGTTGCACCCGATTGTGAATAGGACTTGATTTTTAGACTTGGTAATAAGTTCCTGTCCAGTTCTATTTACTTAGAGCATTATACTTTGCTAGCGAAATATAATCATATGACAAATACTGAACATTACGGAAACGGAAAAAATTTGGAATTATTTATTGATCCAGATTTGTAGGAATTCAGGGAGATACCTTTTTTGTTGTACCACTTAGTAGATAAACTATTTTTTTTGCCCACCTGTTGGAAGGTGGTTACCGTGACTTATGGACGTCATACTCGGACTCTGTAGACGAAACAGGGCTTCATACCACAACAGAGCAGTGTCAACCTAAACTCTCGGTCTGCCCATTGACAACATAAAACCTCTACAGTGATCTCTGGCTACTCTGTTCGACGCCGGTTACACAACACAAGGTTATTTTTAGTTGGGTATTCTGGAAAACGGAGGTGCTTCACCAGGCCGACTGCTCAATTGCGACTGGAGATACCGTCATGTCCTCCGCATCGGTTTAAACGCAATCAAACCTATATTATTTTATTATTAAGAGCAAAATAACAACAGGACTGGTTTCTTCAAAAGTCGCACATGTTCGCTAAACATGCTAGTGTCTGTACAGAAATTTCAAACAGCTTTCATCTTCAAGATTTCCTTTAACATACCACTTATGCTTTCACCAATAAGATATTGTTGTAACAAATCTAAGTAAGGTTTCAATGCTTGAAGAATCATGATACCAGCTATAACATACTCACGTGAGGTATGTTATACGTGAGGTATAGCAGATGAAGCTGTCTGTAAAATTTGTCTAGTTTAACATGCAATTGAAAAAATATTCAATAGGAATAAAAACACTTCCAAAGAAGTACTTAGTGCGTACAAAAATACCACACATCTGAATAAAATTATTTAAAATTTGAATAATATTTTTAAATCGATTTAAATTTGGAACATTTGAATATCCAGACGGGAAGGGATCAAAGGGAGAACGCACTAATCACTTGAACTGCTAAACCATTCTAATTTGCTACTTCACGTCTTGGGGGGGGGGGGGGGGGGGGGTGACATTGCAGCTATCTATCGACAGTCCTACGAACTATTATTGGAAACAATATCAATTTGAATAAGTTAGCATAATAACGTCTCAAAATTACATTTAAATAATATATTTCTGTTACACTTTCGAACTAGTTACAAACAGTATTTTTAATGTCATGAATAAAAAGGGGGCATCAAAAACGAATCTATAGATTCTGTAATTTGATCATCTACTTTTGACACTGACTATACCTACCAATTTTGTTTGTTTATTTTTAATTATGTAACGACTAGGCACTATCTTGATATTAGTACCTACTTTCATAAATTCGATGCACAACAATACGGATGTGTAGAAGTATTATTTAGAATTCTTTCATTAAATCGTCTACCACCGTTACCTCGGCTACAACGGTACTATGCCATTTCACACTTGGCGGATCACCAGCAAGATCTCAACAGATAGTAAGACACCGTGCTCTATATGTTATGTAATTGAAGAGCTCCTAGTATCACGCCGCGCCTCTGTGTTTGTTGAAGGAAAACACTTGATGTGTGTGCGGTTTAAACACTTTGTGTGCAAGGCCCTAATAGACTGATAAGGTTTGGTGAACAGCTAACAGTTTACAATGTTAGCATACCTTTTGTTAATTTGTGAATTGCTTTGACAGATTAAAAGATGATAATTGCCTATCAGTCTTATTCGTAACCGTGATTCGTAACTAGTTGCGAAAGACTCTATTTTATTCCTTTATTGTGATCAGTTGCATTATTATTCTTAGTCTATGGTTGCGAATTCGGTAATGCATACCTTTATAGCAACTAATAAAATTTGAGAAGCTCGTAGTTATTATTTGCAACCGGACTGAAGGGAAAGGTAAATAATAACATTTCTTCCTTCGTATCTAGTTACGAATAACAGTTGCGAATGCGACTGGGGGGGATACTTTCTACCAATAGCTAACTACTGTGCCACAATGGCACAGTAGTTCGTATTGACTGTCACACTTAGGTACTAGGGTTGGATAAATAAGTAATCATAATTTGAAAATTACCTTGCCGTAACGAAACTTGCTTTTGTTGTTGAAGTTAGTAAGCCAATGAAATGAGCTATCACAATCCATATAATAGTCTCGGAGAAATGTAATATGAGCAAACATATGTACATACCATTTTTTTGTGTAGGGATACGGGTGTTACACTAGGATTCCCTATTTCATTCTCCGTGTTAACCTATTTATTTTGCTTGTATTAAGACCTAATACGCTAATTTGAAAATATAGGTGGTAAAGTTCCGATAAAATTGCATATACACGTATCTAATTCATAATATATTCTTATTATACAAATCGATTATAAAAGCTAGGCCAAAGCGCATTAAAAACGTGAAATCAAATTATCATGTCGGAATTGTCGGAAGCGCAAACAAGTACCGTTTTAAAGTCGCTCCAAATGTAATTGCCCCGTAAACAATACCTTCCACAGATCAAACAGATACATCACGCACTGTGAACTTCAATGTTTTACCAGTGAATTATCATCCAGTAATTATGCACTTTCACTTAATAAGTGCATATTGTATTTTTTTCACAGGACTTTTGTTTTCATGTCGCTTTCGATGCTGACCGCATTTCCTATGTTATTATTCGTAGAGTACTGCGAACAATTAGATTGTTTTCGTTGCCGTGAGAAATGTCTACTTAGACGATCGCTTTGTTTTTGAACTGCTGAATATTACTCGTCACAATTATGTGGAGTATAGTATTGAATTTTTGTTTTTAGGGTTCCGTATAAAAAAGTTAAGTAGAACCCTATTATAACTCTGTCAGCAAAGATCTCGCGTCAGAAAGGAGGCCCTAGCACGTGCAACATGTTTTGATATATTCTTGCACCCCGTGCTAACTTTGAAAACCTGTAGTACAACTCACAACCCCTATACTATACTATTAATATGAGATTTCTCCTTTGAAAAATGGTGCTTAAATTCAAATATAGGTACTTTGAAATTCATTGAATTAAACTTGATAATGTAGTTTAGTTAGACTTAATCAAACTTATGGTCACAGAAATGTGATTCCGAAGGGATGTTCACTTACTTATTGAAGTCATTGCTTCAATCCCGGTCGCATCCGAAGCCTTCACCTCATAATCCGGAGTTCACTTTCTGGTTTCTACTTGAAGGACGAAGCTGTGGTGCAGGCTTTACCCTCAGTAGTTCAATATATTCGATCTGAGCCACATTAAGCTTCAGAACGCCGCGCTCAAGGATGGATCTTTGGTGTATCACGAGGGTGATCGGAAAAGATTTCTATACGGAACCCTTCGTGAACATACCACTCGTACTTGGTAGATTTTTATCGTAGCTCCTGTACAAGTTAGTATCCCTGACTCCACTTGAATAGGAGCAAATATTGTTGTTTTGCTTTTGTTCTCATTGTTGCGGTAGACGTATTGTTTCAGTGATATGGGTGGTGGTCTGAAATTTTGACAGTCTGATACAAACTTGGCTAAAATTATCCATTTACGTTTAATGTACAATTGAATTATAAAATTATCCTTTGTTTTCTACGTTTAGTGCTACTACCACTTGTGCCTACAAATGTTCGTCTGGGGTAATCAGAGTCAACTGTCTACCAATCTCTGTCCTTATGTATTTCATGAGCACCGTCTATGACTCCTAACCCAAACTAAAGTGCTTAATTTAAGAGTGGGCTCACGTTAGTAGTATAATGACCAGGATTCGAACCCGGGACCTCTCAATCGTAAGGTGGTCCCCTTAACCATAACTGTAACAATGTGAGTTTTCACCAAAGTAGGGGACGTAGTAAGCCTTCCCGAAGAGCAAAACCTATGTTCGTGCCCTCTCCGTGAGTAGCGGCACTGCCGTGAAACAAATTACTACACCACGATGGCAACTCAAAAACACCGTCGATTCGACAGAAGAAGAAGATCTTAGATTGACATGGTCATTTACACATTCACTATTAAATTCATCGGGATATTTACCATGTTTGTCTATTTTGTTGAATAACCGATATTTCGGCGCTGTTGCAAGCGTTGCACACCGTGATCATGGCGCTTGCAACAGCGCCGAAATATCGGTTATTCAACAAAATAGACAAACATGGTAAATATCCCGATGAATTTAATAGTGAATGAGAAGAAGATCTATTCATCAATCGATCTAGCAAATTTATCGATAGGCTATTGTCTCGGCCTATCCCAAAAGGAGAAAGCCGTAATTATATGAATATATTCATCAACTTTTGTCGCTGACGCTACATACCCTCAAGCCTCAACCATTATCACATGTTTACCCAATACAAGTTATTTACGAGCTCAGATTAACTCGTTAGAAACTTATCTGTTCATTGACCTGGGCTCAAGGTGTACCGATAACATGTTAACAATGCACAGCTCGTTAGACCCGAGGAGGCGCTAATGATAATAGGTATAATAGGATGAGTTGGAAGGGGATTGTTTTAAATAAAACTACGTATCCGTAGGTCTTTAAATCGTAACATATAACACCTGTACAGCTTCCATTTTAAGACCTTCTTTATTTTATTTTTTTTATTTAAGACACGTCAATTTGACTTCACTCCGCCTGATGGTAAGCTCAAGGCAAAGTCTCAGGAACGAGGGTCACCATTACAAACACGTAGAGTGTTACAATGTTGGCACTCAGCTTGAGGCCTCATCAGATGTTTTTTCACGCCCCGCTTAAAGGAGCCGGGACTGTAGGAAGAAGGAAACACGTGAGCTGGCCAGGAATTCCAAGACTTCATGGTGCGGCAGAGCAAAGACTCACCGAACCGCTTGGTTCTTGATGGAATATTCCGCACCGTTTGCGGGTGACATCTATTATTAGGTATTTTATAGATGAGGTCAAAATTTTAAGGTGTACTGGTAGACGGGTACTTAAAATAATAGAACATAAATTTATACAGAGTTATCACTCATGAATTGTCACAATTGGCGGATGTAAGTGATCACAATCTGACACAAGAGGTGACGGTAACAGAGTCGTGAGTTCAATGGTTTTTGTCTATTTCAAAAGGTCTACAGAAATACCCAACGCGTCTTAAGAAGTGTTCGTTTCAATAAAAACACTGAGGATATTTTTAGTTCAGGTTTATGTAAATATATTATTCTGCTGGTCTCATGTTAATTTATTTCACACTTTAATATGTCATTAAATCATTCATGAAATTAAGCTTGGCATTGTCTCACGTATAGAAAAGGAAACAAACACGGGTCAAGGTAGGTGTCTAGGGGTCTAGTACTCTGGAGTCGCATAAGGTGAAGCATCGGAGGAGGTCAAACGACCTCGAGTCTCCTTGAGACCTTCGTCTGTTGGTGCTAATTCTTGCAGGCTCAGCACATCAGGATCGTCAATATTG
This sequence comes from Pelosia muscerda, assembly GCA_963691645.1. Taxonomy (NCBI): domain Eukaryota; kingdom Metazoa; phylum Arthropoda; class Insecta; order Lepidoptera; family Erebidae; genus Pelosia; species Pelosia muscerda. The sequence continues at coordinate 2,122,130 of OY829105.1, forward strand.
GTAATATTAACAAAACCCAATAACAATGCCTGGAGTACTAAACCCACATTAACGCGAAAGTATTCACGTGATAACGTAGATGATTCTTCTATTGTATATTATATGAAAGAAGAATGAACAGGTTGCTATCTCCTGTAATAACCTGAATGAAATACTGATCACGGAACAGATAAAATTTGGGACAAATTGCGAAAAATATTTCACCCTTTATCAGCTCTTGCATATTTCATAACCCTTATCAGTGGACTTCGAAGGGCGTCGTGAGCAACATAAATTAAAAGAATGAGTCAAGGTTCTCTTAACCGAATTCTTACTTGTTTATACTTAGCTGTGTTAATCAGATTAACTATTTAGCTGGGGTTTATTGTTAATTTGCCATAAAGAAAATTTGACACCGTCAAAAATCTCAGTAGACTCGTCACTTGTTTTAAATATCCTGATATAAGTACCTATGTAGAAAACATGGATTTAGTTGTTCTCTGTTTTTTATCTGGCTCGAACCATGAAAACAGTTTCTGCTCAGTCAGTTCAGTGCAGAGCTGGCTTCCTCTAGGACTTCATAGGAAACTAAAAAATATGCTATTTGTGGTACAACCTATTCGGAGGACCAGACAGTAGTTGAAATATTCAAAACTCCTTATGGTTTCTTAAAGCCAGAATTTCTCAACTTCACCCAAATGAGATAGCTGATAATTATGTTAGCTAAGGCTTGTGGAAGTAGCGTCTAGGATAGCTGATGTAATCTGTACCTTCCAATCGTGAGAAAAATAGAATCGATTGACATTATGTAATGTGTTTACTACTTGTATAATTATGTCAATCTCATGAATCGATCATTAACGATTGTGTGTTTTAAAACCAGCTTACCAAAAGACTTTCAAGTTAATAATTCTCGGTTATATCTCCATGTAATTCACAATAACGAATATGGTTGCGGTGATGAACTAATCCTCTCAACAGCGTTGAGTCCCTAAAAATAGGATTCCACATTAGAGTGACATCATTCGCATACGGCCATTTAATCTTAATTTGTGACTTCAATTAGTGAATTCAGTGGATAGATTCTTAGACGTTGACTCGAATGGGAATTGAAAAATAGGTCGCATTCGTAAGATTTCATATTTATAGATATTCTGATTCGATGCTGTCCTTGTGAGTTTGCTATTTTAATGATGGTTGAACTAGTTTTCAAGAATTTAGACGAATCCGTTTTGATTTTGATATTATAAATTGTGAAAGTTTGTAAGGTTGAATGAGTATTTGTTGATGAAAATATATTGGGAGACTGAAGTACCTGCCACCACTCCCCCAAAGTTTAACAATCCCAACGATAGCAATAGTAAATTATTACTAATTTTCATAGAAATGCTTTACCTGCGTAAGGTCTAATGTCTACTCTCTATAATGCACCTAGTGAGTTTTTCTATGCACCACCTTTAGTTGACTGGTAGAGTATGGTATTAAATCCGCCTATGTACTTGTGCTTGAAGTTTTATAAAAAAACTAAGGTAGTAAGTAAGTCGAGGGTTCACAAACCTCGACACGTGTTTCACATCTACACGAGGCATTATTGTCATGTTTGGATGTTTGTTACTCTTTCATGATCTGGGGGAAATTTGGTACATATACCTAACGATTATATACATTTTACCATGTGAATGGGTTCCTTACTCTGAAAACAAGACCAATATTCCAATTTGGAAACTAATATACATACTAAATGCTTTAAAGTTTCATTAAATACATTAAAAATGAATTACATTATTTGCTACAATAATTAAAAAAGGGGCTACCTAAAGATAGGAGTAAAATATTCAGGCGTTAAAAATTCTTTTCTTTTGAAACTAATAACTTCCTATTCATTCAGCATAGTTTCGCGAGATTGAAAGGAAATTGCATTTATATTGAAAATTCTTGGAATATATCAACAAGTAGCAAGAAATTGTTTCAAATACCTCCTAACCTGTCACTACTTAACTCCGCGGGGTCCAAAATATATATGTACTAAGCTAACAAGAGTACAAAAGAGTGCCCTGAGGCTGCAATGTTAATGGTGGTCCAAATTCACAGGCAACTTAATTAAATACTTCAGTGCTCGCTTCCTGTGACGTGTATCATCTAGCCTTTAAGTGGAGTGGGAATGAGATGAGCTCGTTGAATATGAGTTACGGAAATGAGACAAACTGTAATATTATAATATATGAATATGATATAATTTGGGTGGATGTTTGTTATTTTAAATAAATATTTAACAAATGTTGTCACAGCACAGATACTCTCTTAACCTTCTCCCCTCCCTCGTTCCTCTCCCCCTTCCCTCTATATGGTTGGCAGAACGAATTTGACACCCATGGTGTTTGAAATATCCATAGGCCATGGTAACCACTTTCAAAGGTGGGCCGCGTAATTGTCACTGTTCACTGGGTCATGGCTATAGAAATATAAGCACAAAATACATACAAACAAAGAACCTTTCAAAAATTTTGAATGAAACGAAGAGATTGAATGTTGCTTATCGTAAATATTTAAAAAAGTATTTTCTGCGACTTAATCTCCGCGTTTATAAAAAGGCGATCCACCGTAAACCGAGAATTTGGATTACGATAAGCGACAACGACTAAATCGAGATTCTATAAGTGATATTTCATTGATATATTGTCTTTTGTAGCTTTCGAATTTACGGTACTGTTGAAGAATGGTTTTCAGTTAGCACCATTGCCAAAACTAAAATACCCACAGTTCCAGGTACGAATTTTCTGACAGTTACATGTTTGGGTATGACAATTCTAAGCCGTTTTATTTATTTATAGTTCAGGGTAAAGCCTACGATGGTTACAAAATGAATTTGTGCATTTGGTTTCTCAAACTAAGTACCTACGTGATGTTTTTACTTGATTAACCTTATAAGTCTAACGAGGACTAGGCCATGTTTTGTTGGATTGTGTTTTAACATAGCAATTCTCACTTTACAATTGGTCGCAATCGTGCTACTTTTTTTTTTTTTTTTTATACTATCACGCCTATATCCCCGAAGGGGTAGGCAGAGGTGCTAGCACCCACATTTCGCCAGTGTATATTTAGGTCCCAATGTAATAGGGGGCGAGCCTATTGCCATCAACCGGGCACTTATAAACCTGCGATAAATACACACATAACTTCGAAAAGCATCGTAGTCATTGGTGTGTGCCATGGTAAACCTGGGATCGAACCCGAGACCTCATCTCAGCAGTCCACCACCCATACCACTAGGCTACCGCGGTTTTTATTTATTATTTATTTATTTATTATTTTTTTTTATTTATTTATTTGTTTATCGTGCTACTGTCATATGTAAATTCAGTATCGAGTTTGACTTGTACGATAGGAACTATTTTTTGCTTATGTTCGAAGAGCTTAATATTGGTGTTATCAGCCAGTTTTGTCAACATCTCAGCCATTGCATGGTGAATGATATAAGCCCCTGCCGACGAAGCTAAGTAGACACCTAGTGTTGCCCAAATGCAAGAACAAGACGAGACTTAGCCAGTCTTGGTCTTGGTCTTGCGCCAATACACCTGGTCTTGGTCTTGGTCTTGGTCTTGCGCTCCCAGTCTTGGCCTTGGTCTTGGTCTTGCAGCAAGAGTCTTGCAAGTCTTGCAATTACCTATTAATCTATTGCTATTTATTAAAGTTTACTTATGACATCTACTACCTATCCTTACCATTTTATCCCAATCATAATACTACTTGCGTGATCAGTATAATGTATTCATTTTCATTCTAAGCACTCTGAAACTTATTTATTCTTTGGAACACCTGTAGGTACTCTTAAAATTCGAAATTATTTTGCATGAGTATACCTACGCCCTGTGGCGGCAATCTAATAGTGTCAAATGTTGTGATTTCGGCGCGGCGGCAACGATTGTTGTATATGATTTCAAAAGAAGCCGCCGGCGCGTGTATTATAACCATGTACTTCCGAAAAGCGGCAAATTTCTTTGAGAAGTAAGTACAAAACCTTTGATGCCGCATTATCAAAGTGCCGATGGTTAAAACATAACTATGCATGCACTCAGTTTGATTTTAATGAATATTTTTTTATTCGCTATGTAGGTATGTTTATGGTATTAGTCGTAATGCGCATAGGTCCAGTTTTTCATATTCTTTGATACAGTTTTTTGCGTCTCATAGAATTCCTAAGCGTACCTATACACCGAACTGTTACACCTAACTACTCCGTGAAATAGCGCTAAGTCCTAGCTGCAAGACGCAAGAGTCTTGCGGGCTTAGTCTTGTTCTTGCTCAAGTCTTGCACGGTCAGTCTTGGTCTTGGTCTTGCTAAAAATACGCGGTCTTGTTCTTGGTCTTGGTCTTGCAAAAACGCAAGAACAAGACCAAGAATGCAAGACCAAGACTGAATTTGGGCAACACTAGTAGACACCCGACATAAAATTAGTATATTACATAATATTATATACATAATACATAATAAATACTACATGCTAAGCATGTAATTAATTTCGTTGCTTTTTACCCCGCATAGCAAGGAAGCGGGACAAAAAAATAATTTCCACATATATTTTGCTGCAACAGGTTAGTAATTTATTTTCGGCATACCCTATTCTATTCCCTTTCACATAGTGCCCGATTGGCGGCAACAGGCTTGCCCCCTATTACGTGGGACCGAAAATCATAGTTGGCGAAATGTGGATGTTTGATGTATAACGGGCGTGAGCACATGTATGTATGTAATACTACAGAACCCTAAAAGATAAATACTCCTAAAACATAGAGAAGTTTGAAAGAAATAAACGGATCAAATACCTAAGACAATATTCGCCTGTGACACTTATGTCAAGAAGTTGGCTAAAGAACAGTAGATTTTATCAACCTGTGCCAAACTGTTACAATTGAAACTGTGTTTATTGGCCAAGTTGCGTCGTATTTCCGCCCTCACTCGCGCCCCCTGTACAAGTCGGGATTGAAGTTCTGAAATCGAAGTTTGAGACATTTAGAAAAAATATTGGATGTAACTTTTTTGTATATACTTACCTGATTTTTTTAAAGGGCCGATAAAATAGTTGCAGCTATGGTGGTATATAAAACAGAATAATAGCAAAAAGAATAACGTTGAAATACAATACAATTCAATTTTTAATTATGGCAAGTGTCGGGACAAAATTATTGGATAAAGACCGAAATGATTTGAAGATTCGTGTGTTTTAAGCAGAGATTACGATAAATTTTGAAACGATAATTCAAATGAATTCTTAATAAACCTTTGGTATTCCGTGTGGTCTGTCAAAACCATAACCTATTGACGTTTTTGTGAGGTTGTCACCAGAATTATTCGTTGTGTTTTCAATTGGGTAGATTTAGAAATCTGGAAAGATACAAACGAAGTTTTGAAATCATACGATTTGAAAATGCGATTTCTCGAAATCGCCGCCGCCCCGCAAATCACAAAAAGTATAAATTCCAACAGTATCCATTATTTATAGCTAATAACTTTGTCAGACTAATAAAAATAATCAAACCTGATTGCAACAACCCTAAGTAAAAGGGAAGGGTTGAACTAATTAAAAGATTCAAGTTTTAAAATAGTTACGACTTTAGTCGGTAATTAAATCGCGCCTCCAGAGCTACTCGAGTTTACAGGCCAAAATATTATCTCGAATAGCTGCAAATTGTTTGTTTTAGTTTTAAAATAACTAGTTATTAACAGTGAAGTTATTTTTTCGGACGTTTGTGTTGAAGTTTTTGTTATTATCCTCTTAATTTTTTAGATATAAAACTTACACTAAATTAAAAATATTAAGTATTGCTGTCGTAAAAAAATCGAAATAAAAACGTCTGTGTAAAAAAATTGCTCTCGCAAGCGCTGCTGTGATCACGTTGTAGTGATCAGTACAGTAGCAGCGCCGAGGTATCAGTTGCTCCATGAAATCAACATACATGGTAAATATTCCGTAATATTTAACAGTGCATAATCACTGTTGTAGATGTCTATGTCAATCTAAAAGCATACATTACCAAAAAAATTTAGAAATATTATTTATTAAAAATTCACAAAAATATAGTAGCCCAGTATCGGGTATAGGGACTAACTTGACGGCGTTTAGGGCTACAGAGAAAGGAATCTCCTCCACCAAGCACAGCTTTCTGCATATGGCCCTTGACTCAACCGTCTACCCTGAGTCTCTTCAGGTGTTAGTCAAGACTATTAGTTATTATTATTCTTATCATTAACTGTAACATAACATGAACAAATTGCTTTCAGTTGAATTGAACTAACTTCTAACTGTCGTATCGATCTGAAACTTTTTAAGTAAGTAGTGTGCCACATCGAATGGCTGGAAATGTTTATTTTAGTTTACCCACAGGAGAGACAGAGCTTCTTTGCCGTACAAGCAAATTATAACGTAATGATGAAGTACCTATCATGCGTTGATCCCCAGGGGGTAAGTGGCAAGGAAACGATATATCACTCCTCATCCCGAGGATATGAAAAATGTACCGTGCTGATCAATAATAACTTATAGTCGTTCCTATTTCAAGGTACGTTGCAGTTGTCGTATGCGTTCGACTACGAAATCATACCTGAGTGGGCTATCAAATACGAGAGTATATTTTCAAATCGTCCAGGTACTAATAAAAACAAACTGTCAAACTTTATCATTGAGATAATAATATAATATTAGATCTACATAAATATTCCGGATTTCCTTAACGCCAATTCAAAAACCGAATCACGGGAACACTGATCGTATGACAGAAGTTTGCAAACAAAAAGTATACAACTCAGCAGCTTTATGTGCTATCGGTTCACAGCTCGTTAAGCCTGTGACATATTGGGCGCGCTACAGCGCTTGAAGGTTGACTTGGCATCACTCCAATGTCCTCAAGCTTCAAGCGCCAATTCTGAGTGAAGGGGCTATTATTTTTAGTGCGAAGTTCAATAACACAGTGATAATGTTTCATTACTTGTTGCTTTTTTAATATGATTGGATGACTGGAATTTGAGATAATTTATCTTCATCCGGTAGATTTATTAATACGTACGCATATGTACTAGCTACTGGTCTTGATTCTGCGGGTTCGAGATTAAAGCTTCTATATCGTGTTGCATAAAATTTGTACGTCATCATCTATTGCATCCAATATTTGTATTTTAGAGCCAGGTATAGCTCCTTCTGATCCAGAGCTTGTCTGTAAACTTTTTCCCATTGAGGTTGACTTGGATTGAATAAAGGTGCTCTAGTGGAGTCCATATACCGCCAGTATTTGATAATATCAATTAATCAATTAGCCTATAGCTGTCCACTGCTAGACATATGCCTCTTCCAATGTTGGGATACTTTGGCCTACTGTTTCCACGCTGCGCATTGGTCACTGTGCGGATTGATACATGATTTTATTTTGAGATTTCTTCTCCCTGAGTTTTCTTTCTCCCTCGAGTTTTCCTTCTCACTTTCGTACCACTCCGGTCGAATGAGAAGAAATGATGCTACTCTTTCTCCGTCACCACTGAAATAAGTTTTTGATACATAAATCTTTCTTATTACTACAAGAATAACTGTTATGACTTGTGAAAGTTCTTAGTAAGTATACATATAATAATTTATAGCTGTCAGAAATAAAAATGGATGCTATATATTTCTTGACACCGTCCACTTACTAAATAAACTTTTAAAAATAGAATATTACAGTGTTTCTGAAATTAACTGTTTCTTTTTTATGTTTAAAGGTAAGCTTCGGATGCAGATATGCAGTAAGTTCTGGGACGCTACTTCTAAGTTTAAGTTAAAGATATAAGAAGATCTATTTATCATCTGCAGACATTCTCTATGGCGTGGCGGTAGTGTTCGCGACTGTTACGTAGGAGACCGGCTGTCAAAAGAAAACAAATATTTCCTCTTTATAATATTAGTGTAGATTCGCGTATAGAGAAAAATAATCGTAAGGTAGTCTATTAATATAGTTACATGCAACTACCTTTGAGCTGAGAATTTCTGTGAAAGCTCAGCGAAACTGGACGTCGAAAACACAGATTCCAACACACGACATGTTATTGTGTGTCGGAATATATGCGATTCCATCCTTTACTGAATAGGCCTGCCAGTGTAGAATTGGCATGTCATTCAAGAATGTTGCTAACTAAACTATGCACTTTGACCATGGAGGACCGAATATATATTTACTTCAGTTCTCTAGGACTTTAATGCTTGATCTTCTCGTAATCTACATGTATTTTGCTACTACGAGTATTATGTGAATGTTTGAACGAATGGACGTTAGTTACTCAGATTAACTAATGTTTTTTTATATCGGCCGCAAAAATTTTCACGGATACCACCTTCGCCAAAATCGGTGTATACAAGTGGTGAGATTATACAAGACATATCTCTGGCAGAGATGGACTAATTTCGATGAAATTTTACCCAAATATAAATTAATAACGCATGAGCTTTTATTTGCATTCCGTATTGGCCGGAACGGCGTAGCCATTACGAATTCTAGGACAATTTTAACAACGCCACCTAGACCCATGGCACACATAGCTTGACCGGCTTTCGTTATGGCTCAGACCAATGCAATTATTCGTATTCATTCTCACCTATGATCGGGAATCAAACTCGTACCTCCTGCATATTGTCCACTACCACCACGCCATAGAGTCGCCTCTTCTTTCCCTCTTTACACTCAGCGGTTACTGAGGCCTATAAACGCTTATACATAAGCATCACTCAGTTTTAAATACGTCCAGAGAGTTATATAGAATATGAGAATAACCCTTCTTTAGTAGCTGGGTAAAAAAGGAGGTTAAGTCTCAGGTACTCTTGAAACATCGATATTTTTAAGAGGGTGATACTACCCTAGGCTGAATCCCATACGTGTTAAAAGCATCTACCCACAAAATCCTTTAATGCAGGTTGTGCTGTACCCTTTTAAATTTATCGTAATTTAATTATGTTTTTTCCCTTTTAACACGGTCGTATATGTATCCTATAGGCTCGAATCTTTGATCTAAGTAGCGCTTCCGGTCGTAATGTGTGAAGTGAGGTGAAGGTGTGGATTTCTTCCCTATGGCGATGATAGAAAATGTAGTAATGTACTTAGAATAAATGTTTGAATGATGCCCATTATCATGTCAAACATTTCTTGTAAGGAAAATATTTTGGGCGATGGAAGGTAACCCACCACTCATCCACGATTTTAGAATCCTCCTTTTTTGCGCTTTGCGCCATCGCCGTGGCCTGCTTCTGCTAGGGTGACCGGCGGCTCCACCCGTCACCCCCAGGCCCGCGCTCATGGGGGACGGCGGTCATTCTGCGACCTCCGACGTCCGAGACGCATCCGCTTATCGCGGGCTGTGCGGGCCCGGAGTCGTCAATATGCTCTGAGTGTCGACAGCAATAGCAAAATATTACTAATTGTCATAATATAACGAAATGCCAAACCGCCTCGCAAAGCAAGTAAAAAGACTATTGACCCGAGGAGATATAATTTCGTATTTGCAATATTCCGCAAGTGCAAAAATCAAACATCGACACGTGTTTCGCCTCTACACGAGGCATCTTCAGGATTGCTACAGATTGTAATGTAATGAAATTCGGCCATGTAACGCTAACTTTAATATCCCTTCGGGTATTGAGGACCACGATGTCTCCGTGCAGCCGCCGCCAAGGTCTGCTTCAGCTAGGGTGATAAGCGGCTCTACACGTAACCTCTAGGCCCGCGCTCATGGGGGTCGGAGGTCAATCTGCGACTTCCGACGTACGAATCGCCTCCGCTCATCGTAGGCTGTGCGGTTTCAGAGTGCTAGCATACTGCCCTGGAATAAGTATAAATTCGACCAATATCATAATATTGATAATATATTTGTATTCAAATTCATCCATTAAAACAGTTTTTCAACTTAGAATTGTCAGAACTCTACCTACATACATTACGTCGAACTGAATAAATTATAACATAATATCAGAAATACATTAGCCGTGGCACTGATTCACTCAAACTAATGTATTATAAATAACCCATGTCACACCTCCATAATTATCCCCTTCCCCCTTCCAAACCCTCACCCTCAATGCTTACCTCCCGTTGTGCGTGACTATTCACAGACAAACAGATTAAAAACTAAATATAATCGTACATACTCACACTATTCACGCCAGTTTACCTAAGAATGGATTGACAGAGGTGTACAAAATTGACAGTCAGTGCAAAAAGTTGTAAGCATGAATATGGCTGTTTGCACCGGTCAGATGGTGCCTCGGAGAGCACGTTAAGCCATCGGTCCTGGTTGTTACAAACATCTATGGCAGTCGTTACGGGTAGTTAGAGCCCACAAAAGTCCAACCAGTCTAACTTGGAACTCCGATATCGCCATTGGTCATTGGACCATTGGTTGTGGAGATCAGGTAGCAGTCGCTTCACAGAAAATATCGAAGTTCAGCCGCAGCCAGATCGCTGAGTTGGGAAAAGGTTCAGAGAATGATGATGAATGACCGTATCTAGATAATATTGTCGTCATTAGACCCCAAAAATTAAAATATGTTTTTATTGATCGATATCTGGATTAAGTCATGGCATTTCTTATCAGCTCACGTGTTTCCTTCTTCCTGCAGTTCGGGTCCCTTAGCTTGGCGTGAAAAAATCTAATGAGGCCATCAACCTGAGCGCCACAATTGTAATACTGTACGTGTTTGTAATGATGACCCACTTTCCTGAGACTTTGCCTTCAGTTTACCATCAGGTTAGGTGAAGTCAAAATGACGTGTCCTAGATAAAAAAGATGATACTTTTGTTATTTTATTTTCAGTGGTGGTAGAATGCGTGTCCCATGAAGAAATTGAAATTGTCTCAGAAAAGAATCCCACTCACTAGTTGGTGAACGGGTCATTCACCTTATATTTTTGTGAATTTTCTAAAATTAGATGATTTTCTCATTTTCGCCGTTCTAAAATTTTTACGAATGAATTTTAACTTGTAATATTAGAACATTCTCAGAATGAATGATCAAATCTTATTATTCACTCTCTGAGAATATTTATGTGTCGTTTTTTCAAAATTAGCTACGTAATAATAAAAAAAGATTTCTCGATCAATATACCTCCTCTTTATTTTATAAGAAACTAGCTGACCCGCGCAACTTCATCTGCGTAACCCCTTTTTTGCAACATTTTTCATTCCTGCTCCGCACTTGTTGGCCGTAGCATGATGTTATATACATATAAATCTTCCTCTTTAACCATTATATCTATTTAAAAAACCGCATAAAAATCCGTTGCATAGTTTTAAAGCATACAAAGAGACATAGGGACATGAAAAATAGGGACAGAGAACGCGACTTTATTTTATACAATGTAGTGTATAAGGTTTATAAGAAATACATTAAATATACATTATATTCCAAACAAAACCCTAAGTATTCACCTCAAACTAAGTTAATAGTTCTTTCTAGTGAAATACCATATAACTACCATAATGTAGGTACTCGTGAGATGGCGTGTGCCGATAGTAAGACGGATGGCTCCCACGTTTTCACGACTTCGTCTCAACGGTCGAGTCCCTCGGGACCTCATCCGGGTCAAAGGAACCGTAGGAATTACTATTGGACCTATAAAATATCCCTATTTTATGTACGTAAAGTGTTATTTAGTAGAGAATGTGTGTTCGTATACCTATTATTTATTAGTACGGTTAAGGTAACAATCGTTTGGGTTACAAGGTAACATTTATGAACGTTAATGTGATTATGTGATCACAATTACAGTTAATTTAATTGGCAAGGTAACAAATACGTCTTCTCTTACTTAATACAAAATTGACGTGGTGATAGTGAAGGCGACTGCTACACAGGAGGCGCGAGTTCGGTTCCCGCTCAGTGCAAATATTTGTGTGCATGAATAAGAATTGGACATTGGGCTGGCGGTTCCTATGATAACATGTATGTATTTACAAAAAGAAATCTATTTAAGGAAGGTTTTCCGCATTCTAGAACCCATAGCACAAGTTAATTGAGTTATGCTATTGCGAGCTTTAGGTGGCGTTGTGTAGATTGCCCTAGTATATTTAATGGTTTTTTATTAAAAAAAAATATCTCAAAGAACACAAATCAGTTAATTCCGGTTAATCAAAATTGTAATCACAGGAAGGTACTAAGTACATTTCAACATAGTAGACAATGAGCCTAATCGTATAATAGCGATATAGCAATCGAGTGCGGTTATGTCGACATAGTAAAATTACATAGGTAAGCTCATAATCCGGGCACTGTTTTTTAATCGAATCATGCGTTTGAGACTGAATCTGAGCTGTATATATATATATATATATATATATATATAATATATATATATATATATATATATACAGCTTATATTTCTTAGTCGCCTTGTACAACACCGCATGGGAAGAAATGGGGTGGTCCAAAATCTACTCAGCCGAGAGCCTATTTAGAAGGTATCTAGACTAAGTAGGTAAATATTTGTAAGTAGATAAAAAAAAGAAAAGCCCGCTGAGGTTCTTGTCGAAGTATTCTCTGGCCAGAGCTGCGTTTCGAACATTGATATTGACATTTTGTAAGTTCCGTTTAGCGGTCTATACAGAATTATATGACTTTTGAATTTTAATTTTGAAGACAAGCTGCGTCAAACAACTTGTGGTATCCAACTTCTTATAAAAACCATTCTTCTGTCGAATAGTAACCCCACGGCGAGGGCCCGAGCGCTTTCCCAAAGGGGATTGCCCTTTGGGAAGGCATATTACATACCTTCCATAGATACATATAGACCATATGAACGGTAATTGACAAAAAATTTTGCACAATATTTTTGAACTCACATTTGAAATAGAATCTTTAACATTTATCACCCACGGTATTTGTAGCTTAAAAAGTTCTAATAGTTAGACACCTATGTAGGGGATGAATCTACAATTTTTAATTTAGGTGTCGAATAGGTTCGGTTCGTCGTCAGATATACTCAGCGGGAATTCGCAGCGGTGCTCCATTATCATCTGACATTTTCACACCCGTGAATTAATCCCGAAGGGTCCCGAAAGAAACAAAGATGACTCGTGATTTTAAAGAATCTTCTATTTATTAATGGTGATGAAGTTGCTGATAAAAGTCATCAATTTCACCTGCGTATCGTTAGTCTACGGTAATTACAGCTCCAGGGGGAATAAATACCACGACTCAGGGATATTTTCCAATACAATGTAAATATTTGAAAATAACAACACAGATTATTGTTGATTTGATTGGTAATTGGGAGTACATTAACAACATAATGCTAGCTATTTAACCTATGATTAATTTCGACCTTTCGATGGAGGATTGTTCTTCGCACTTGCGGAATATTGCAGATACCATATCTTTTCGGGTAAGAAGTCCTTTTACTTGCTTTGATGGTTGCGGTTTGGCATTCCTTTTTAATAACAATTAGCGCTATATTGCTATCGTTGGGATTGTTATACCGTGGGTGAGTGGCGGGTGGGGAACCCATACTTCTAATTGTTCCCTGAATATATTCTCTTGTAATGGATTTCTTCCATGTAACACCTACAATATCTTAATCTCTTCTCAATATCTTATATGTATTTTTGATCTAGGTAGCGTTATGTAGAATGTTCTTCAGAATATTCATTGTTATCGCCAAAGTAATGTCCGTATTATAAAGTTGAAGGCTCTACAAGTCTACACATTTGTTATTATCTCCATCTAAACGCTGAAGATGCCATAACCTTCAAAAGTAACCGTTTGTACAAATGTCAGGTGTTCACCTTTCATAGCTATTAACCTGGATTTGGCATACTCAGCATTTAACTGTACAATGTTTTGGAGCTATTCTCTTTATTGTTTAGTTATATTTGGGGTTCCGTACCTCAAGAGGAAAAATCGGAACCCTTATAGGATCAATTCACTGTCCGTCTGTCTGTCTGGCAAAAATATTACACACACATTCAGATGCGTAAATACTCACATGACTTGAACCGGTGAAGAATCTAACTTCTAAGGTTAAAAATCTAGCTTCTACCAGCAAAAGATTCAGCCGCTTATGTAGCAAATTTAGGAAAATATAAGGGTATCAAAACCTGTGCGATAGAACCCTACTACTACTCCTATATCTACTGTAATTTTGACTGCCTGATAATTATTTCATTCCATAAACTAAACAGGAGAATCATAACCACTACTTACGATTTACGATCTTACTGAATCTTGCTCACGAAGGAAATCATTTGCCGCCAAATCTGTATCACCGTTCACCATAAATGGAACAGTAAGTAATAAACACTAAATGAGTTTTACGAGTTAATGCGCCATAAACGACAAATTCTACTATTGAAAACGCTATGAAAAGTGAAACGAACTCACTAAAAGGGGTAAAAAAACGCTATGAAAAGTGAAGCAAACTCACTAAAAGGGGTAAATCTCGATGTAAAATTTCGATACAAACGTTTCAAGGATCGTAACCGGCATTCGTTTAGTGTCACAGAATTAGAGTTAAAAATTTATGACCCAGTTTTACTGCAGTTTTATTTTGATTGAATTTTTAGTGACGGGTAACAATTTTGAAACGGCAGATTAAAGGATTAAATATTAAGCGATTCATTGCATTCGTGATGTAATGGCCGCTATGAAAAGTAATTGATCGGTGGGATGTTTAAGCTAAGAATATAAAACAAGGCCAGTAAGGTTTTGATGGCCTTAACATTAGGACCGATTGTGCCATCACGGCAGTAAATCTGTTAATCTTCCTCTATTATTTAACTCCGTAAAAATAATATAATCAGGGAATGACTATATTTTTTTAAAAGCTATTATTAACTCCGATGTCGCTTTTATGAACGGTAACTTCCATTAGTAAGTAAGGCGTCGATTTTACGATCGAAAGTCCCGGGTTTGAATTTACTCATGGGTACCACTTGCTTTGTAATAAGCACACGTGCCAATTTTCACGTTCCATGATATTTGGTTAGTGAAACCCGCGTAACCTTTTCATTTATTTCACTTTCATTGTGGCCGAGAAGCGAATTTACCACATGATTGCGTTAATACCTGGGTTTCGCTAACGTACCAATTTTGCTCGCAAATTCCCCACGGGTAACTTGGAAGAGGGGCACCGTCTCCGTTATCCACCAAGGTGCACCGTCCGTCCAAGGATCCTAGACACACGTATCTTCCTTCCCTTTATTTTGTTATAAATGCCCATTACATTAACGTCCATTCCATAGAGTCAAAAAGACGCTTACCCAAACCAACCTTAACCCATATGAGTTTTAACGGGACTACGTACCCTAATGGAAAATATATGCGTGTCATTGGCCCATTATATCCCCATAAGCAATTGTATGTACAGACATTCCACCACCAAAATGATATAAAAAAATTGCCAGCTGGAATTTTCTAAGTTTAAACCTTCACCTATACGTGTGTGCTAGATAATCGTTAGCTATTTCATTCTGTTAATTGATGTAGTATAAATCTTGACGTTTTGAATTAATGGATTTTATTAATGAGGATAGCCTCGAAATTGCCTTTCACAAGCTATTATACTATATGGTAAGTATTATTTACTTCAAATCGATATAATAGTGTATTTAAATCTACTCAATCTACCCAAGTTTTACTAGGTTTTGATACAAGTTAAATTTAGGAGAACAACATTAATTTCACTTGAACTACTTTTTGACTATACTATATATGACTTGTTGGAGAACTGTGAAACTACTGATAGACATATCCATTGACAGGTCAGATAACGCTCTACTTTTTACATATCTTTATGCGTGCGGAAATCCCCACGGAGATATCCATGGTGATTTCTGCACGGGAAAAAAACCGCCGAAGTCTGCAAGGGTGGTTAAGTTCGACTCAACTATCCAAAACAGTTGTCGAGGCCGATGTAGCTCCTGGCATATCCGTCACACCTCGGCTAACCCAAGGCTATCGAAGGCCCTCTCGGATATAGGTGACTGCGGTGTCCACATCTTTTTCCGGAAAGGCAGTAGGGCCCATCGCGCTGCCGCCTCGGCCTAGCAGGTCTAGGGTGACAGACGACACTACCTGTCACCCCCAAGCCTATACAAGTCAAATCATTTCGATTAACGATAACGTTTAAATGTCTATCTAACTAATCACTCTATTAGTGTATTGCAGTTCACTGCAGGACATGGTCCCTTTGCCTTGAGCCCAATAAGAAGTCCTCTATTCAATATCAAAGAACTTAACCTGTACCTATTGTTCCCAAAAGACTCATTAAAACGACTTCTGTATGATATAAGCCCAGTAATGATTAATTACCGTAGTCGAGTCCCAACACCTGATGCGCCACATTTCTGAACAGATGTTCGTCGAAAAACAGTGCCAGTTAATCACGCCGATATGCTAACATCCATCAAGTTTGACGCGAGAATCAACAGTTTCCACGATGTTTGCCGATCGATCGGCTCAAATGTTGTGTCGGAAAATGAACGAAATTGATCGATGACTTAAAAAACTTTTACAAGTGTCTCAAAGCGAGGTTTCTGGGGAACCGTTAAATAATGAAATATTGGAGTTTTATACTGTTCTTAATGTTTGGATTTTGGAAGTGCCTTAAATGGTTGTTTATAAAGTTTATTTGCGAATTGTTTTATAGAATAATGAAAGCTTTTATTTGTTGCTGTAACGAAGGTTTTATTTCACTCTAAACATCATTTTTCTACCTACTGATGAATAGATTAAATACTGCATTGTTGTCTCCACTGCAACTGATTATTACTACTGACCATTTATTCTGTTATAGGCTCAATTCTAATATATGAAAATAATGATTTGTGTGATTTACAAGCAATTGGTCTGATTCTGTATTTGATATTTGATTTCGACTTGCAAGATGATGGATAAAATCAGAACAACATAAATAAACTCACGACTTTATCGTAGGCATAGGTGCTAGCACCTTTATGTTTAGGTCCCAATGTAATAGGTGGCGAGCCTATTGCCATTTACCGGGCACTTATAATCCTGCGATAAATACACACATAACTTCGAAAAGCATCGAAAAGTCATTGGTGTCATGGTAAAACCTGGGATCGAATCCGAGACCTCGTCTCAGCAGTCCATTACCCATACCACCAGGCTACCGCGGTAAATATCAGTACAACACCTACATTATTTACATGTAACAACAACATTACTGGTAGGGTTCCTATATGTTGAAGGAAGTATAGCATAAAGAATAATAAACCTTAGTTGGTTCATGTTAAACCTATATAATCATAAAGTTAAATGTTTCAACACTGCTTACATGGTAAAGATTGAGGTATTAAAATTTCCTTTAAATTTAATGTTTAAATTATTTACACACGCAATACCTGATTAAAAAAACGATGTTTAGTAAATTATTACAAACAACACGTTTATCACAATATGAAAAAAAAGTTACAAATATTTAATACATTTACTCAGTATTGATTTTACAATTTGCACCATATTTACATATGCACACCATTGGTTTTACATTGTGCACCATATTTACAAGGGGACTATTCTGATTTTCAAGACGTGTTAACATAAATAAATTTTACACGCACGCAACACTTGTGTATATGAAGATGTTTACAAAAAAGTTTTTATTACAAACAGAAACCGTAACATGTGTTAAAATAATTACTAGCAATAAATCTATTGCACAGCATGATTTTTCAATTTGTTCTTGATATTGTTAAAATATTTAGTAACAATATAGAACTGTAAATTATAAAAGTCTTGACCCTATTTAGATCATGAGCAGGACCTTGAAATCTCCTTTTTAAAGGGTACGAACAGAATCTGGCATTGATTTTTTGCCTCCTTGGCAAATGTTTTCTCAAATTAAATTAAACTTAACTTAATGAAAAATTATTTCGATGATATAACACGTATGTATGATTTTAGATTGACATGGTCATTTATATATTCAATATACAATTTCACGGAATATTTACCATGTTTGTTCGTTTTTTTGGAGTTGCACTGATAAAAATCTAGCAGCTTTTAATATGATTGTTGAATTTGATGGAATTGTAAAATATTACATTAAATAAAATAACAGTGAACATTTTTAACTTTTGTGGAACTCCAACCTATTTAGTCATCATTCCCTGAACCTTTTTCCCAACTCAGTTGATGTCGGCTTTCCAGTCTAACTGTGATGCGGCTGAACTTCGATATTTTCCGTGTAGCGACTGCCATCTGACCTCCACAACCAATGGTCTAATGACCAATGGCGATATCGAAGTTCCAAGTTAGTCTGGTTGGACTTTTGAGGGCTCCAACTACCCGTAACGACTGCCATAGATGTTTGTATGGCAACCGGGACCGACGGCTTAACGTGCTCTCCGAGGCACTTATAAACCAGCGATAAATACACACATAACTTCGAAAAGCATCGAAAAGTCATTGGTGTGTGCCATGGTAAACCTGGGATCGAACTCGAGACCTCGTCT
The DNA here is from genome assembly GCA_963691645.1 of Pelosia muscerda. Classification (NCBI taxonomy): domain Eukaryota; kingdom Metazoa; phylum Arthropoda; class Insecta; order Lepidoptera; family Erebidae; genus Pelosia; species Pelosia muscerda. The sequence goes on from OY829105.1 coordinate 2,140,592, forward strand.
CAGCAGTCCATTACCCATACCACTAGGCTACCGCGGCTACTCCAACCTATTTATAGTACCTAGTTAAAAATGTCCCTGAATCACCCCTGGCGTTACAAACGTCCATAGGCCTCGGTAACCACTTTCTATCAGGTAGGCCGAGCGCTTCTCTGCCACCTAAGTGGTATAAAAAACTGTACTTTGTAAGACGAGTGTATATTCAAACAAATAAATGTATCTACTGCGGTATGAGGTACTGTTTGTCCAATTTTAACCATATACCTACCTAATACTTTAATATCCTGTATCCAGACGGTCCGAATCCGAGTCCGAAAATGAGTGAAAATAATATTACTTTTAGGAGGTGGCGATGAGGGAGTTTTGGACAGCCCTATTCTACAGTTAAATCACAAAGTTAATCATAATATACCTATGAAAAATGTATCAGTGTTTTCACTGTTAGTGCTGCCAACGTTAAAAATTATGAGCATAGGGAACTTGATAACGAGAAAATTAAAAATAAATCTGCAGCGTCATTCACCCGTTGGTGATATACTGCGATTTTATTTTCAACGGCTGTTTTGTTGTTTTTGTGCTCATAGTGTTGCTAGAGTTTGGAATTTGATTAAATTTTCGGCTTTTCTGGCGTAGTGGTAGAGTCATTCGCTGCTACGTAGGGGCCCGGGTTTGATTCTCACAAATATTTGGATATTATTTGCCACATTGACATTGTTCTGGGTGTTTCTATAGTAGGTATAGTATGAATGTATTTGAAAAATGTTACTAAGTACCTATGTTTTTCCGTATTCTTGAACCCATTACAAAACTGCTGCTTAACAAGCCTTAACCTTTGAAATCCAACTTCAGTTCATATTATATGATTAACATTATTTGATACGCGTATTTTTGTTGTAGGTATACCACTAGGCAGTACACAGGTGATAGGAAATGTGACTATCACAGTGGCCTATGGCTGTTTTAGCAAAATTTATAAATATTCTTTAAGAAGCATGATATGATTAATTAGTTTATTAATTTAACATTTAAAAAGGACATGAACTTTTCTTTTTTAGTTATTAGAAACGAAAAGTGCCTTCTTTTTTTTAAACACTAAAATTGCATACCTTATTGGTGTAATATGGTGAAACTGTACATACTTCCTACAACAACTACGTAAAACATATTTGCAATTACTAATAAATTAATAAATGAGCAATTTATATGTACCTATTGTAAATGTAGATTATATTTATCGTTAAGTTCAATAACCGATAACACAAAAAGGCACGAATCGCCTACTATTTTGACCTGCCTCAATGTTATATTAGCATAATATATTTGAGTTTATATTAATAATTATAGTGATAAACTTGACACTGGTGCGATGTGTACACAATAATTTATCATCACATTGTATTCATTTATTAGCTCTATTTGGTTTTTGAACAAATAATATTACTTTAAACTGTTTGAGAATTGCTTGAATGGCCCGGACCTTCTAATTTATTCTAATCGAGTTTCTCGACTCTTAAATGTATTAAGAAACAAGAAAATATCAAGACAAGCTGTGGTCGTATGCCACTTTGACATAGAAGATAAGGTTTTGTTAGAATTTAGATGCGAGAACACGACTATCTTTGATATTTTCTTGGGTTGTTCTGTATTCATCCTATGACGTGTCATCCTATTTCTTTACTCATCGCAAGCTAAGATTCCTTACTTAACCCTTTACCTCATTTCAATATATTTTCTTTCTTGCTTACTACTTAGAATGTGATTATTCAGTAGTCAGGTTTAGTTTTTAAACTTAATTTATATTTAAAGACAGTTTTTTCGAATTGCGATTAGTACTTTAGCAGTAATGAGGGAACAAATGAACATACATACCGAGCAAAATCATAAGCCTCCTTTCGCTTCACTGTATTTGGGTATAAATCAAAGTAAGTGTATTACGAAATAAAATGTATTATTTACCTATTTACTAATAACACAGTTTGCAACACATAGCTTCTTTCCTTTCATGTGGTTTAACGAAAAATTTATTTGCGATAAATATTACTAATCCTTACTTTTATGAGGTCGAATAAAAACTAGTTGTTTAGGTTATGGTTGCCAAAAGCGATAAACGCAATATTATTGTAGTCTAGAAAATTAAATACAGCTGAACATGAATAAATCGTTTCTTAAATTAGATAGATATGTTTTTTATGTTGTATATTTCTGCTTTCTTCTTTCAGAGCGCTAATCCTGGTTGCACCCGGCATTCTGTCACCTAATCTATTTTAGAATAGCGACTGCCGTCTGGCCTCAAACCCAAAGAAGAAAGAACCAGCCCTTTTCTTTCTCATTTGGAGAACTTGTAATTTGTAAAGCGATTGCTTTCTGAACACCCAAACCCAGATTTTTCTTCTATGACTTACCTTAGCTCTCTAACTTTTTTTTCCCTTCACATTTGCAGGAACAATTCTGATCCCTTAACCGCTCAAGGAAGTCAAGTCTTAGGGCGTCATCTATTAATTGTTTTTGTACCTGTCTCCCAACTAAGTTGTATAAAAACAATAAATAATTGCGGATGTATTCAACTCTGAAGATCTTCACCCAAAGGATCGATCCTCCAAAAGCAAACCAATCTCCATCTGAAACAATTGCTTCAGTTTATTTACTTACGCAGCCTGTTTACTCAACCCTTTCGTGCGCTACAAATCTTAACTACATTTTTCCTTAGTCACATTCGTTGTTTACTACGAGGCTTCAGTATTCGGTTCACGTCCACATAAAATATATGGACGATAGATCAGATACGAGAACGTATGATTTCAATTATGAATATCTGCAATAACAATTAATGTAACAAACTCTCTTCACCATCTTAGTGTTAGAAGCCAAAGCTTACACTTCGCTTCCAGCGATAAGGCCGCCCATTATACATTAAAACAACTGTAACTCTCACTACTTGTCTCGATGTTTTCTTGTATTTATTTTTTGTTTTTTGGTGTACAATAAAAAGTTATCTATCTATCTATCTTCGAAACCCAGTCCTTTCCTTTGCATCTTTTATAAAAGTGACTATTGTCTGACAGAACCAAAATCTCGATAAGAAAGCTGCCTACAACCAGAGTCAAATCCGTTGAAATAATTTCGTAGAATAGAATGTTCGATGTATCAATCAAAATGACACGTATTTTGACGTTTTGACGGGCATAAATGTATATCAATCCCACACATTTGTTGGTGTGTTGACAGAGAAAGAATACCCACCAATCTACCTCATCTCAAGCGACAAAGGGAAAAATACACAGACAATGTCACTGCAAAATAAGGAAAACTCGATATAAAATACTGTACCAATCCGTCTGGCCTGGGTACGATATTGGGAGAGGCCTCAGTCCAGCAGTGGACTGCGATTGGATGATTGATTGATTTATTTACAGAAAAATTGCAGAACTGCTATGACTGCGTATTTATAAATCAAAAATTCATTATGCTATACAAACGGCTTGCCATTTTTCTAGAAGGACGGGTGGACCGACTCGCAGGAGGCCACTTATGCTTTTTTGTTGCTTACTATATCTGTATCTGTGCAGTTTCATTTTATGAACAAAAACAAAACGTTAAACTAGCATTGTCGTAACTATTATGGTAGTTGAAATTGTAGACATGGGGCCTCAAGCGTATTCCAAACTACAAACACTGCGTCAACGAATACATTCAGTATACACTTGTAAAGCTTACTCGGGTCTGGAGTTGTTCACTGTTATCAGTGAACAATAATATGCGAGTTGTGGAATTACGCGGATGAAGCGTTAGTCATAACTTTGTGTACCTACTACAAACTTCAATCTTGTTTTCTTTTTCTATAATGGCACATCAATTTGACTTCATCTGATGATAAGCTCAGGCAAAGTCTCATAAAAGAGGGTCACTATTGCAAACACGTACCTACTGTGCTACAATGGTGGCGCTCAGCTTGACGGCCTCTTCAGATGCTTTTTCGCGCCCCGCTTAAAGAACCCAAGACTGTAGGAAGAAGGAAAACCGTGCGCCGTGAAAAGACTCACCGAACCGCTTGGTACTTGATGGAATATTCTGCACTGTATGCTGGTGACATTGAAGCCTTGCACGTGTTATCCTGTGTAGGAAAGGAGAGGGTGAGATTAATTGGAAAAGCTCATGAGAACATTCACCATGGTAGAGATGCTTCGTAATATGTTTTAGTACGCGGACTATTTTTTTTTTTGTAATTTGTAATAAAAGTCGCGAAAGAAACGGGGCTCTAGCGCGCTCGAATTGTTTTGATATAATCGGTGATTGGTAGATTTGAACACATCCTCCATCGGTGCACCCTGTGCTATCCTCAAAAGGCAGCCCAAACACTCGTAGTGCGTGTATATTAGAGCGTATTTAGAACACATTTTAGGTCCTCAGCTCGTGCTAATACCTGTATTATACGAAGTAGAATGCTTGGTCGGGTACCTCCACGCGGTGCACCCAGGGCAAAGTAGATACCCAGGATCATTACTGTATTGCATAACGTGACAGGTTCTCACCGATAATCAAAATACGAAACGTCGTGCGGGTTTAGACAGCGAAAAAACCCTCAAATTCCTCACCTCATTCTAATAATGTGCAGTGACAAAGAGTTTATAAATGATAATGAAAACGCTGAAATTTAATTATAGCATTTCGAAATTCGAAAATTCAAAAAATTTCTTAAAAAATATGATTTCAGTAAGTGACTGTCCAACTGTGAACTTTTTAATTTGCCGGCGGACAAGCGCACCGTCTGTTTGTCAAGTGTAACATTTTTTATTTTTATTTCACGGGTTAACTTTGCCCAGACGCGTTAATGGATGAGTGGCGTAAAGGTTATTATGAGCTGCGAGGGTCACTCTGGCGAGGTGTGAACTCTGTTGATGTTTTATGCAAGGGGTCGACTGAACGCAAAAGTTTTCATAGCAGCCGTTCAGGCTTGATTGGTGAAATTCATTATCGTTATACCCTTTTTCTGTCGTCACTGGTGAAGCTCTAAAAGTATGAATGTCATTTTCAGCTACAATAAATGATGCATTAATGTGCTTGGATTTTTTTATGTAGTATAACATTCTTTTTAATTCCGATTTTATCATAATAATTCAGCGTTTTGGACGATTTTTAAGTTTAATGAAGTCTGTTACTAAAAAGGATATGTTGACTCGGTTCTGAACTTTCATGATTTGTTTAGTTTAGTTTAGTATTACTAGCAAACCAATAGTTTATCAATAGAAACATTTCTAAAGACTACACTCCTATCGGATTCAGGGCTCAATTAGCATCTTGAAGGGTTTATAATGTAGGAATCATATTCCATAAGCTTGCTCGACTTCCCATACTACTGCTTCGCTGCTTTCGCTTTACATACTACTGCGGTGTTGCCGGAATACGGTTGTGAAGAATTACATACCTACAGACTCGAATACTCTAAATTATCGTAATTTACATTAGGTACTTAACAAAATAATTCCCTCTTAATTTGTATAATTTAGTCCTTAAACTTTCTATATAAGGAAGCATCGAGCGTAAACTTCACAAAGGTAGCAAGACAAAGGTGAACGTTTGACAATAATCTCATCAAAGGGTCCGGGAACAATGAACTGACCTATCCTGGACACTCTTTGAAGTTTGATCCACAGGTATTGTTTGAGTTTTGTTAGGGTAAAGGTGTTAATGATGAATGTTTAGGGGCAGATGTAGAATTTACGGGAAGGGTACGTTGAATAAATAGGAAGATTGTCAAGACGGAAACGTTTAATGTCAGTGTTTAATTAGGTATAGCAAACTAGCTGTTATCCGCGGTTCTACCCGCTTGAAATGTTACATAAGAAGGGAACAGATTTTCTGGATAAATTCATATATAGGTGCATTTGCTGTATTCTGCTAGTACGAAGTATAGAAATACGTATTCAACCAACGTCTGCGTTAACGTTTGTCCAATAAAATAGCTACAAAATGAGGACAAAAAATCTAGAACCTAATCGTAAATTTAAACCAACTTGATACGTATTTGAATACACGAAAATTGCCGAAATAGGTAAGTTTTAAGAATGGTCTTACAAAGTTCTTACAAGATCACAGCATGTGTGTAACGGCTGCAGTGTTGTACAAGTCCATAGGACAGAATCCACTTCCCATCTGATGAACTGTGTGCTTGAATGCAACCTAAGTTTCATGAACCGTTCAGTAACTTATAATAGGACATTCAGCGACTTAAGGAGACGTAAAAATACATCCTAATGTCAACTAGTGTTACCACATTCAACACCAGGTAAGGTAACGACGACTAAAATACAATTATTTATATACGTACTTACATTTTCGAGCTACCCTTAAACGAAATGTTATCTGCCAATTTTGAACGGTCGCCATTTTAAAATAATGGCCGTGTTCTAAGCATTCATAGTCAAACGAGAATGGCAGCACTTCGAAGCATCTCTAGGATCGTTTCCATGCCGTTACATTTTAAAATATTTTATTACGTCTCGTCCCCGTCGGTTTCACGTCACGTCTACTGTTAAATTTAATTTGTCACAAATATGCGGCGACTTTTGTTTCCCACAAAGAGGTGTGAAAGGTTTTTATTTAAAAATGGTTTCGTTTTTTATACTTTTAGGGAGAGATGGGTTAGGTTTCAAACTGGTCGACTGTGTTGGAAACGGTATCTGCGCTCTAAAACTCAAACGAACGTGTCATACTGCCTGACAATGATTGAACTTCAAAAACAAGGAAGTATGAAATGGTTTTTAATAGTTATAATTTTGGGTTCTCGAAAGGAGGCCATGTACTGGTCGACGAGGTGTATGACGGCCTCCCGAGAGATGGACAGATGATAAGTCGCGGGTATCTGTTGTATGCCGACTACTTCCAACCGGTCGGATTGAAGGTGGAAGAGAGAGGCCTGGTCGATGGGGAAGGGAGCAGTGCACGTCCTATGGCTGAAATGATAAATGATGATGATGTGTTATTTGTCCCACGAACAGTATGTTGTACACACGTGGAGCCGCGGAAAAGCGTTGACTATATCCTAAATGCGAATGTATGTTAATTGCGAATCCATCAGCATTAAATTTGACATACACGTTGCCAGAGTTATGAGTAGGCCCTCTGCTAGATGGACTGATGCCATGAAAAAGATGGCTGGGATAGACTGAATGCGGAAGGCGGAGTTGGAAGAAATCTAGAACTACAATAGGCAAATTAATTAATTGGTTCTTGCCAGAAAAGAAAATAGGAACTCTGCATCCAGAAAAAGATTTGCTTAATAGGGACATAAAAATAACTTTTATGAAGTCTTACATTAACGCGGGCAAAGATTACTACATACTTATCAGAATAAAGTTTGACGATAGTATTATCAACTTCGACTGATCTTTCAGATGTTAACGATTGTTCTAGTTCTTATTCAAGCTAATAAACTGATATTTAATCTGATTAAGTTCTTGAAGAAACTTTACTAGGTATCTATAAGCTTCAGAACAATAAGTGGCAATATTAATGTCAAGATAGGTATAAGTAGTATTTTCAGATGGCATGATGATGCAAACGGAAGGAAGAACGCCCACTAGCCTGATGGACTGATGACGTGAGAAAAATACTGGATACAGAGGGCGGAGGATCGGGAGCAGTGGTGCACATTGGGAGAGGTCTATGTCCAGCAGTGGACTGAAATAGGCTAATTGATTGGTTGATGATAACATCATTTGTAATGTCTATTTTAAAAACCAGTATAATTATTCGAAATTTTAATTTATGGAGGTATTTTCATGGAAGACTGACTTTTAGTAGCAGCGTAGAGGCCGGCACACCTTTTTTATAACACGTCAACTTGACTTCACCTCATTTGATAGTCTGAAGGAAAAGTCTCATTACAGACACGTACGATGTTACAAAGAGGACACTCAGCTTAACGGCCTCATCAGATGCTTTTTCACGCCCCGACTGTCTGATAGATGGCAATACATAGGAGAGGCCAAAAATCAACTGTCTAAAAAGTGAACCCCAACAGAAAATATGAAATTATTGGTATCAAAAGCGAACTGGTCTGCAGTCAATTCGCCAGTCAATTTAATTCCACTTAGAGTTATATCAGTTACTGCAGCTTTATGTCTTAAACTGGCCGACATCACTTCACCCGGGCAAAAGGGATTGAGTTTGTTTTATTGTCGTAGGACATTATGGTTTTATGGGCGATGATAAAATTACTAGCGGTTCGTGACCACTCTGTAGATCTATATTCGACATGTACAGGCACAGTTGTTATAATAATGTTCGATTTTGATCTGGTACTTATGAGAATTATAGTTCGTTAGTTTATTTTTGTAAACGACGAGCCGGTAAGCTACAATAATAAATGTGGTGATGTACAAGTGTGTTATCAATAATGTATAAAAATAAGTTCCACCAAGTGCAATAAATCAACAGTATAAATAATAAGAGGAAGTATATCTTACCAAAAATTTCACTTCTTATTGTTGTTGGTAGTATGAGAACTAACGTTTATTTCAGCGCTGAAATAATTTGTAGTTTAACCCGAGGGTTCAGACATGCAGCGTTAGATCACGTCCCGAGTGTGATTTTAGTGCAGTCTAAAGTTTGTGAGCGTTGTAATTTTCAAGTGAGAACATTCACGGTTTTGCAAAATGCAGCAGATTCATAGACGCGATGCGGCGATAGATACTCGCATGTTTCTTAAATTCAATGTAGGCCAAGACAAAATTCAATATTGAATTTAAAATTTTAAAATCTCTTATTCTGTATAGACCATTGAACGGCATTTACAAAATATCAGTATTATAAATAATACTTATATTAAATCAAGCTGATGATTAGCGAAATTGTTAAGAAAGTGTATACAGTTAACTCCAACTTTTTGCTTAAAATGGACTCTGCCATAGAATCGCCAGCAATTCGCCAATGTCTAGTAAATATGGTAGGTAAATGTAATATAAAAATGACGAGACGTCAATGCTAAGTTTTTCAAGAATGTCTACCATAGCCACTTTAATCCCGCCAGTACATTAGTTTCCGTGTGTCCAGGTCCAGTTCCACAAGATCAGGAGTCGATCCAGGATGTGTGCTTAGACTTGACATTGGCGCCTCGCCTTTAATAATTTTGTGATGCATTTATTATATTTAGTTACCATTGGCGAAATTGCGGTGATTCGCTGTAGAAGCCATCATAACATGAAGTTAAAGGTCACCCTCGAGAATGTCGGCTACCGTCTATTTTTGGTCATATCTGAATTTTTAATTTTAATTTCAATGGGACGCACAAAAACTAGCCTTCTGTTACAGGACTACAAAAATTCACGCGTTTATATTGTTTTGTTCCATACAACCAGTCTAGTAGTAATAAAAGTCATTTCTAGTAACGGCTTCCCGCAGCGTAGCCTAAAATTTAAAATTCTTTTCACACTTTTATTTAGTTCGGGAACGTGTTGATTTTTATATAACGTAGTGTAGTACAATCATGGTGGCTGCTGCAGCATCAGAGTACAAAATAAATAAAACAACTGTTACGATGCAAAAGTCGTGGTACGCCGTGCGGTCCAATCCAATTTGTGGCGGATTCAACCAGATATTACCGGTTTACGGAATGTTTCGGATATTGAAATCGTTGTTCGATTCCAGATTTTTCGATTCGATGTCTATTTTTATGATCTCGTTTGTTTTGACTTCGACAGTTATAGTAATAGATTTTTTTTAACGCTGACGATTAAGATGATTAGCTTTAGTCCAAATATACATACACTCCAATTATGTTCTTTTAAAAAATAATCTATGTAAAGTTTTAGAGCTAAAGAGGGTGGTAACTTGGAAAATGTTAAGCTTTAACCAATGGCGAAAACATACATACATACTCGTAAGTGCAGGAATAATAGTTTGAATGTTAACTATTCACTTTTCAGGTACAGGTAAAATGAATTATGAGCGTACATACATACATACACAAAACATACATATAGGTACCAACTCCTTTTTCCCTGCGGGGTAGGCAGAAACAAGGACCCAGTCTGCTACTAACCTTACACAACCTTTCCAAAGCTTTACTGTCATGCAAATTAATATTTAGTACGTTACTAGGTATAAGTTTTAGAAAAGCTCTAACAAAAACCATTTTGAAAACTTGTATGCAATCAGTTGTGTACTGTGTAATGTGACTTAAAAATTCATTCAAAAAAATATAAACCTGAACAGAGTCTAAATTTTTAAAACAAATCTAACTATAACAAAGAAAATGTGCGTGTTCCCACCGAATTCAATAAAATATCTGTGGCCACGTAAAAAAATATAAAGGGCAATACTCGACATGACGAAACAAAGTTTACGATTGTCGTGGATAATTCAGGGACCCAACTCATAAGGTTTAGTGTCACGGGCGACTTTATTGGCGTGCTGAAGCAATATGGCCTTCCATTACTATAATAGATACCGGTGTGTAACGTGCCCTATAATTCTATAAATCCAGGGGCTTTTTTACCTCGAGCCGGGCCTTATTTAAGCACCAATGTGAAAGATTTTGTTCCCGTTTATGGTGTCATATTTTAGATTATGTGTGTGGAGACTAGCAAGCTTTTCATTTATATTCAGTTTTTTATAGTACTTCTTAGACTAATCAGTATAGTTATAAGTTTTCAGTAAAACTGTGAAGCAGACACATTTTGGTATTCCAGATGACAATAAAAATGAAAATAGTCACTAAGCGCCATGTGTCTCCCGGCAGAGTAGAGTTGGGCCACCCCATCTCTTCCCAAGTGGTGTCGCACAACGCGATGAAGGACTATAGGGATTTAGGGCTGTGTTCAACAACAGACAGATACATATTTACAACCCAGGCTCGGCCTCAGATGCATGACACAAGTTAACAATAGTCCTAAGATTACTGCAATTGTGCCTGAAACACGGTTATTAAGTTATCTAGTTCAGACACAGATGTTTCACTGTATAGAATATTTGGCTATACCTGATCAATATACCTATATTAGATTATGTTCTAATATAGATAATAACCTATCATCATTCCCTGAACCTTTTTCCCAACTCAGTTGGGGTCGGCTTTCCAGTCTAACTGTGATGCGGCTGAACTTCGATATTTTCCGTGAAGCGATTGCCATCTGACCTCCACAACCAATGGTCTAATGACCAATGGCGATATCGAAGTTCCAAGTTAGGCTGGTTGGATTTTTGAGGGCTCCAACTACCCGTAACGACTGCCATAGATGTTTGTATGGCAACCGGGACCGACGGCTTAACGTGCTCTCCGAGGCACTTATAAACCTGCGATAAATACCTACACACATAACTTCGAAAAGCATCGAAAAGTCATTGGTGTGTGCCATGGTAAACCTGGGATCGAACTCGAGACCTCGTCTCAGCAGTCCATTACCCATACCACTAGGCTACCGCGGCTAGATAATAACCTATATTAGAACATAAGTTTTCGTCTGAGACCAAATACAATGATTGTCAATTGTTAATGCACCTCTACCCAACTAACAGATGGCTGTTGCTTAGTCACAAAAAGAAAGGAATACGCAAAATCAAATATAAAATAGTAAAATCAATATCTAACTATGAGAAAGAATAACCGTATTGTTTTCTTCATTTCAGGTAAACTGGAGTTTTCTGCAAGCGCCAAGAATAAGCAAGTAGAAATTGAGTTAACAATTGAAGGTCATAAACAGAATAGCAAATTGATGTAAGGTTCCACAGAATTCATTCTGAATTCACTTTACAATAAATATTCCATCAAGTGAAGGCGCGTTCACACAGAGAGTCAGTTTTCGCGTGTTGGGTTTTACAGAATCCGTCGTAACTGGATGCAATTTTTACACCTTATTTACGAAACTGTAATCAGTATGCAAACTAAAATTACCTGCGTTATGCGGTAACTCGCTCATACAACTATGGATTAACTTGTAAACGTGTAGGCATACTTGCATAACACAGTTTTATAACCGATAATATGGGCCTGTAAAAAGGACGTCATCGTCATTATCCTCAACAGTTTTGTAAATGCGGTGTGAACATTACCTTCAGTAACGACGAAACTTGTAAAAAGGTTCACTTAAGTACAGAACTTTTGTGTGAACAAACCATAATCGTGGTGGAAACAGTATAGCGATAAATATGTCAAAAAAATCAGTAAATGGTAAATTTCAGTGTAAATAAGCCGTATTGTAGTTCAAAAAATATAGCCAGTAGCAATGGATCTGCCAAAAAGATCCAGAAAATGGGAAGTTCCAGTGTAAACGATCTGAAATTGTAGTTTCGACAATATAGCCAATAGCGATGGATCCTTCAAAAAGATCCAGTAAATGGAAAGTTTCTGTGTGAATGAGCCATAATTGCAGTGTGAACAATACATCCAGCAACGACTGAACTGTTAAAACGATCCTGTAAACTGAGGCTTTCTGTGTGAACGTACCGTAACGCTGTAAATCTAATGAATATTTAATATTCTGTGAATAGATGAAGTAACTAGCTTTTCTGTGGTGTGCGTTATTATTCAACTAGACGTAGAGTTAGATCTATCGCATTAGTTCTTGTAGAGTAAACACGAGTAAATTAATTCCCTTGGGCAATTCGTTAAACTTCTGTCTAATTGTTTATTGACTCGACTATTTAGATGAACGTTTGATACTAATGTTAAAATAGTATCTGATAATACTACAAGGAACACGTAGAAAACATTCACATAGCTTCCAATATAACCTACAACTAACTGAATTCTATATATATAACGGGAAACCGGGAGGCCGGGCTGTTGCATATGACTGCTGATTTCTACTCTCATCGGCACAAGAATCCATAGTGGGCGGTAAACTTCAGGAAACGTTGAAATAAATACACTGGCGCGTTGACTATTCACTATTTTAATTACACAGACACTTCAATTACTTAAACAATTAAAGATTACAGTAATAATTAACGATTTAGAGCCAATGGGTTTGCGAATGACTAACACGACGTCTGTCAATCACCGAAAAAGAATTGACACGACGTTCGCCCGCTATGACACACGCAACTCCATTCGGGGTTACCCGCTCTTAATCAAATGACTAAAAAAATAACAAAACAAATTACAAATTTCAAAATTAACCTATTTTCATTATTGAATAATATCACGCGCCGTTATATATTTTATTTGTAAATCACAACTTACATTTTATTGATTTACGCTAGTATAGGTTGCAACCAAATATCGTTTTTCTTTTTCCCCATGCGGGAATCCGTACAGATAGCTCCCCTTCCCCTGCCGGGGCCAGTGGGGTAATTATGGAACTCGAACCTATTAAAACAGCGCGTCAGTCGCGGATTATCAGTTGCTGAGTGTGAAGTAGCCTCTAGAAAATCCTTCTCGGCACTTAACAATCTTGTTCTCCTTTCCACAATTTGGTTAAGTTCCTCTTAAGAGATCGACTATTCGGAAGTCTGCTCCAGAGTGTAATTCCTCAATTAGCAAATGTACCGTCTTGCAGGTAAGGTACCCCACCTTACCTGCAAGACGGTACTTTGGAATTCTAAAAGTCCTAGTACACCCCAAGAAGTATATTATATTACGTGTGACTTATAAAATCGTGACTACGATAATGTTCTTATTAAAAGCAATGATACCGCAATACTCGTGAGTGAAACTACGGTTGCCCGCCAAACGGCTAACTTTGTTCAACTTAATCGATCGTAGATTACAGAAATAATGATCGCGCCTGGGTCGTATCGTTTACGCATTTCCAAGACGATGGCATTCACAATTTCCTTAGGGCAATAAGCTTTTAACTCGCTGAAAGTTTCTACGCTACAATATTAAAACTAATTAGTAGCTATTATCAAGTTGGATTATTTCTATTAATTGTTGCTTACGTTGCTTACGTTTGAAGAAATGTAGAGTGATATAATTTCGTATATTTGTCCACCATCATCAAAGTGCCCGGTGGTAACTGAGGATTGAGGACTTAATTCCTTTTCTTTTGATTTGGCTTCTACGATTACCATGAGAGCTACTGCCGTCTGTTACAGCCCTGAGAGGATATCCTGCAGCCTCATCAATCAACAAGCAGGTATACCGACCTGTATGTGAGATTCGTTAAGCCTCATAGGAATTGACTGAGTTCTGTACACCCCATCTATTTGACTATAATAATATCTTAAGAACACTTTTTATAGATTCTATCGCGATATATTTAGTAGGTACTATATATTCATTTGTAGACCGACGTATCAGGTACCTTTCAGTAGCCATGATCGCGGTGGTTTACACAGAATGAATTCGCTATGTACTGACGAAGACGTAACGATACAGTTAGCTCATTAAACTTAATATTAAACTGTAAAAAGTTGTTTAATTTCAATTTGTGACACTCGCGTAAACTTCAGAATGTATCGTAAACTTCTCGTAAGAAGCTTCGCTGTCCATATAATCAAGTAGGGTATAATAAGACGGTAAGACAGCATGTCTATTCAAAACCACAAACAACAATTTTATCCCCGTACCTTATTACGACGGCAAAATGAAACCTGTCTCCTGAGATATAGCTGAAACAATAATAGCCCTTTCGTAGATCGTTTTAAACAAACATCGGAGAGCCAGGAGTTCCCGACATGAACAAATGAAGTGCGAGCTCGGAACAGGCAGACATTGAAACATAAGTCGTGTTCGCAGACGAGAATAATTGTGTGCAAAACGAAGATTTATCGCTGTTTAGTTTTGTTCTTACTTAGTTCCTGTGTTTTATAAATGAAGTTATACAGTTGGTAATAGTTTTGGCCGGCGCACATTGTGTTAGTGTTAACTTTTACACGCCTTAAAGTTTTTTTTTGTTTTCAATCAATTTCATTCATTGCACGTTATACTTATGTGTTTAAACTTCTTCATACACATCTCGGTGCTGTTGATACTAATTCGCGCTCTTCATCAAATTGGTTAGTCGAAAGGTTTATATAGAAATTGCGAAAGCGATAACCGTCTGACCAGCCCACCCTGAGATAAAAGCCTGTGTTAGAGACAAATTTGTTAATCGGCAGCTACACCGGCTTGCAAATGAGACTACTAGCCATACATCCAAATGTACAGTAGGTATTCATACTTTTTTTTTTACACAACAAACCGAAGAATCTTTTTCAGTCAACAATGATTAAGATCCGTTTATAAACAACGCGTCAAAAACTCTTCTTGCATATTGCCCCCATATCAAAAAAGCTCTCGGCAAAATTTATGTTAGGCTTCGGTTTAGAACAGCACAGACATACTCACTGCCATACGGACAAAAGCAAAATTGGCTATCTTCTAAACCGAGACACACGCTTGGTCAATAACATCAAAACTTTCCAGATACGAGTAAACTTCAAGAGTAACTTTTGCACTAAATATATCATTGCTCTCAAACAACGTACAAGACCATTATAGTTTAGTACACACAAGCTGACCAATTATAGTCCTTTGTGGGACTTCCAACTTTATACCACAAATGTGAACTGATGTACTCAGAGGAGCGAACGAAACTATCATAGATTGAACCCCTGTCAACTAATTTCCATTTGCAAATGGAACTAAAAGCCGATATTAGCATTGGTAAGTGTCCAAGTAGAGATGAAAGCTTTCGAAAGCCATTTTGAATGCCATTTGATTCGATATTCTGGATTAATTATGTTATAGCTTTGAATTTTAATGTACAAATAGTGATAATAAGGGAATGTTCAACAAATTCATTTTCTGATAAATTTTTAAATGTGATTTGTCTCTTAGTATAGGCAGGGGTTATAAAGATAGGGGTCACAGATGTACAACCTGAAAAACGTACCTAGAATATACTGAATGCGTTAATTGAAGTATCGTGTGCTATGGTGCACGTTAGGAAAGGATTTATTATATAAAATGATAAAATCACGATTGCTTATGACTCGAAATACCATGATCATAATATTTTATTTTATGCACAGTATTAACCGCTGTGCCAAATTCGTACAAATTGAAAAATAAAATGGGTAACCGCACCACAATAGCAAACCGGCTAACGAAATTGGCTACTATGCTATTGTAATTTAATAAAAGTTCACGTGTCTGAAATGTAATTAAAGGTTATTTTGTACCATAAGTAATTACTGCACTTAATGGATATTATAATTACCTTTAGAAGTAAAGCTATGAAAAGACGTGTTTACGGACGATTTGAGTATTGGATATTTAAATATTCAACACACTTTTGATTGTTAACAATTTCGTGACTTAGAATTTACTAAATTCTCTCTCTGTACCTAATAGTATCCACTAGGATACTCGTATCAATTATTCATCTTCTATCGCTCACTTCAAGGGGTTGATAAATAAGCAAGTACCTGATTTCATTTCGAGCATTGTGAACTAACCTTTTTATCTTCACAAAATTCATAATTAATTCAGACCTTTTGTCAAAACCTCTTTTATTTTTCTTTTGCATACATTTTAATTAAATTCTCCATCAAAATTCTCTTTGACGCGTATCGCTCGCTATTGGGCAAATGTAGGAAAAAAAACTTTTTTTATTTTATTACAGCACAAAGGTGCGACGGGCCTAAATTAAACAAGTTACTCGATCGACGGCTCTGTGGAGGTTCAGAAATAAGCGTTATTTTTTCGTTTTTAAAATTCAGAATTGCCGAGCAAAAAAAATCCTTTATATTTAACAGTCTCTCAATATCAATATTTTGCGAAGGGTTAAAACGGTTACGTTATTTGCATGGTTGATTTCAATGATGTACTCAAACACTTGTTGGTTTTCATTTTATATTTGTTTACGTTCTGAAGTAAAAATCAATAAATTTAGCAATCCTTTTTATATATTTCGTGCTATTTGGAATTGTAGACAGTTCTGTGAATCCTTCAAGGCAAATTTTAATAGTTAATAAGGACAATTATTATGTATATTACTATATCCACGTAACTTCATCAATTTCTTCCTGAAACTCTATGAATATCTGAGTTACTTTGAAATATTTTCCTCGTCAAATTCGTAAGCTTTCTCCTTTGCTTTTGATCTTTGACAAATTCATTATTGAAATATTTTTTTTGCATCACCTCCGTTAAACCTGTTTTCTTAACTCCGTGGTGGTAATAATTATTTCTAAGAATTCCGTCCCTACGAGGACGGTTTGAATATTTGATAAACGGTGGCTATTTTGTAGGAGATATGTCCTTCGTGTTCTTGAGGTTTTAGCTCCTAGCAGAGCTGTATAAAGATGCTTACTTATGCATGTTGTGTTGACAAAGTTGTTGATGTCTTGAACTTGTGGGTTTATGCCTAGCTACCCTGACATCGATTTTCACGAGATCGTGTTAGGACTTATTGATGTCTAAATTAGCTGTATTTTTTTTAACTGCAGTTATTGATTAAACCTTTGAAAGGCATTTTTAAGATAAATAAACTAATTTATTATCTCAAGAATAACAGCTATTAGATTTTTAAACTGAGGAGGAGCAAAGGGTGAGCCTTTCGTCTTTAACGTGGCTCTCTGTTTCTTTCAGAAAACTTGAAAATCGAATCCAGGACCTCGCATACAATTGTCGCATAATCCCTGCACCAGAGGTATTCTGTACACATAATTTTCTGCAAATTCCACGTAGATGTATGTGACAGTATTTTCCGTTTTCAATATGGAGTCTCAACGTCACATTCTACAAACATTCCCGTCCGATGTAAATAGAGATTCTTTAAACGATTTTTGCCATGCATCTAATCCTCATGCCGCAAATACGTCAGAAGCGGGCATATTTCACATTATTCCTTAATACAAAGCTTTTAATGTCAATATTTGTACTGGAATCTCTGAGTATTTTTTACAGAATTCTCTTTTATGTCTATATTGTATGGCATCGGTAGGATACCATAATAATTCGGTTACGTTTTTTGAGCTTATCATGTGTATTATTTTTCCTTAGTAGGTATGTGTACTTACCGACGTTACAAGGTGTAATATAATGTCAACCACGAGTCGCAGTTAAGAAACAATTGAGTTACGGACCTTATGTCCAGAACTATATAATACTAAACCTATATTTAACGAAATTATAGCTATATCCTTATTTAATTTTCATGTATAAATAGATAGTGTTGTATTACCAATTAAAATAAATTACATATTTCAATTTTGTATTCCATACACCACGAGCTGTCAACCCTCAAATACTAAATGCAATTGTTATATTGATCGCTGTATCGACATCGCACCGGTCGGTATGCGACAGGCAACGTGTTATCGTTACTGGTAACGTAGACATCGACGGGTTATTTTTTTTTGCTGAAAACACAATTAGTAGCAATCGGAACCGGTTAATACATAAATCAAAATAGTTAGTACCGCGTGAATGAATCGTCTTGCGAATCAGACTCATGTCTGATTGGTATACTAGTGGAAAAACGTTTATTGTGTATTCATCAATTCATATCTGACAGCAAAACATTTCAACCGTACTGATTTAAGTGCGAAATGTATAATTCTGTACATTTTATTTCCTGCCGTTACATTATTACTATGTATATCTAGGAACTAAATACATAACCATTATTTCAAAATGCCAACAAAAAACTTAGATATACACTTTTGGTGCTTAGAATTTTTAATAAAAATCGAGTGGTGTTATATATGCGAGGCCGTCGTGGATGAGTGGTGGCCCAGTAGGTTACATAATGCAAGGTTAAGCAATACTAATCAGTTTGGTCTTAGGATGGGTGACCTGGTTCTTAAGACTTTGAGACCCCTCTCCGTGTATCGGAGAGCATGTTAAGCCGTCGTTCCCGGTTCCCGGTGGCCATACGAACACCTAAAGCAGGCGTTACGGGTACCTTATTGAGCGCTAAAATGTGATCTTCTCGTTATGTTGATTTAAACTAACACGATTTTTATATATAATTATACCAAAACGTGACCATATACTACGTACTTGTCGTGAACTATGAGTAAAATAATGGTCACCCTAGTGAGCGAATTAAAAACGACGACTAAGTGCGGGTAGTTAGAAATACCCACGGGACACGAAGACGTTGATTTTTCGCCTCTTTTAGCCCTCTTACGTAACGTAAAGTCCGAAACGTCGAGGTAAATATACAAACATTTTACTTACAATTCACGATGAAGTCCCGTTTTTACATAATTATGGCCTACCTACTCGTGACTATAGAACTTGGAAGTCTCCAGATAATCCAAATATTTGTAAAATAATTAGTACGCTGACTGTTCAAATCAAATTTAGATAAGAAAAAGTGAATGCTTGCTTAAGCCACGAAGCCTCGTGTGAATCATTCGAAATTCTTCTGTACAACTATCTTTAGGGCGGGCCATTGCTTAGCGATCAGAGCGTTCGATCTGTAAGGGGAAGATCACGGGTTTGAATCAGGTCAAAACAATCGCTTTTTCTATCTAAATTTGAATCCAAATATTATTGTTATTTTCTATATACGCATATACGTTATGCGTGCGCTTATATCGTAGTATAGACGAATAAACCCTCCAAATTTCTGAATAAAGCGAACAACCAATGGCACAAAATAAACGAATTGTGCTTGCGCTTTTATATAACAGCTTTTATTCGTAGTAAACATGCGTGCGTGTTGTTAAACGTTCTCGTAAAAGCGCACGTTAACAAAACACGACGTATGCGTTTTGTCGCATTTCCATAAATATGCCGCAAGGGTACACGTTTTAAAAAATGTAACCGAAAAACATACCAACTGTGTTTTAACTAAACTATATGGGGGTAAAACTACGTGTTTTTGAGAATGGAGAACATAACCAATTAATGTCAAAAGGACTTTTCGCGAATATCTATTCCTGAAAAGTCCCTTTGACATGTTTACTGGTTAACAGGATTCATCTGGATCAGGATTCATCCTATAGGAATAACTTCAATAATCTACCTACCGGATGCGTTCTTAAATATATCCCAATATTTCTCTGACCATGAACTCTGTGGTTTTACCTCGACACTTGTATAGAATCTAAACAAGTGATCATCACCATTTGGCTGACCATGAATTTTCGCCATTTTAGGATTTTTATAAAAGAAAGTCGTGTTAGTTACACTATTTATAACTCAAAAACGGCTATACCGATTTGGCTGAATTCGTGAAGAGGTAGCTTAAAACCAGGAGACGGACATAGATTACTTATGGAGCCCCCATTAGACAGAAGGGGGAACGGGATCAGAAATACACGTGCAAATATTAGGAAAATGAAAAGAAGCAGCTAAGTGAATCGGGAGTAGAATCGCACGCAGATATTTGAATAGAAAGCGCAGCGGGAACGGGATCTGAATTCAAAGAAAGTGGAGAAAAATATGGCGGTAGGTACTAAGTTCGCCAAGACAGATGTATATATATGAGTATATGTATATTTAAAAATGATGGTAAAAATATATGCACTCAAATAACACAGTTCTCTGCACGTACTCCATAAGTGATTACAAAATCCTCCAGTGCTCATTTTATGCCATATCCTGGATAAAAGGCAGCTGATGTAATTGTACCGAACGAGCCGTTTAACATTCATCGCAGTCCCCTCGCCGGTTGATTACAGCCTCTTGTGCCCCATCCTCCTGCGATTGTGGTACTTAGTTTATTGCACTATTGCAATTTATAACACTTTTGTTTCTTCTTATTTTTACTCATTCTTAATTTAACTTTTGTTGGAGATTAATAATTATTTCATTGGTGCTTTTGCGGTGTATACTAGTAAAGTAATGTGTTTTTTGACGTGACAACGTCTTATAAATTGGCTTGCCGGGTGACACTTCAAGAAACTGCGTTACGCTCCGCTCACGTTATGCGCTCACAATGAGAGCGAGTGAGAGGCACGCGTCCCTTCCACTCGGGCATGGTTAGCCCGCCTAAGAGCGAGAGAGACAGACATAAAAAGTGAAAGGCACGCGTCCCTTCCACTCGAGCACAGTTAGCCCGCCTAAGAGCGAGAGAGACAGAGCGAGAGAGAGAGAGTGAGAGAGATAGGCATACACACCGGTTCATGTCTTACGCTTCTATTTCGCTTAGGCTCCTGCATACAATGAAAAATTTAATGTGTAAAATTTAATTAAAATATTAAATTATTAAAAAAATTAAAATTAAAGTCGTTGTCACGTAAAACTTTCGCCCGTATACCGACTTTACAGGCAACCAATTTTTTTTGTATACATACTCTTTCGCTAACATATATATTCTCGTAAAAATGTCTGGAACTTACCTTAATGAGAATTTGTATTTGTTTGTTATTCAATTAGGATCGGCAGCGCGAGTGTGACGCTTCTGGTGTTGCAAACGTCCATAGGGCACGGTGACCACTTACTATCAGATGGGCTGAGTGCTTGTCTGCGACCTAAGTGTTATAAAAAAACGCAGCTTCAGTTAGAATCTAGCCGCTAGTACTTTGTGTACAGTGGACTCCATAAATGCCAGGTCAATTACTAAAATTGTATGTAGTGATACCACTACACACTAATCTTAGAAGCGACTGGATCTATTATTATATACTTATTATTGTTATTTAGTTTAGGATACTCCTTGCATGAGTTTACATATATTGTTATGAAGAAACAAGACATCGGTCTAATTTATTTTGGTAACGTTAAGAATCAGTTTCTTATAGTCAAATTATACTTAGGCTGTCAGAGGACTATAGATCTTAACATGTCCAGGAATTTTGCGTTTGTGCACAGAGTACGGCAATAAATAGGATATAGCGTAATTGTTCATACCTGACGGTTACGTGTTGTTAAAAAACTATCTGATAACGGTTATGAAATTTAAGGCCATATTGTGTGTATTCACAAGTTTATACTGGGAAAAAAACATGTTCTACCTAACATTACCCCACTCTATCTATTAAGTCCGTCTCTTTAGAACATATCTCACTGAATCCACATAACCAAAACATTCTACAAAAAAAAGTTTCATTAAAAATATTTGGTGCTGAATTGCCACTGAATGGCGGGATTAAAAATATTATTCAACTTTCATATCTCGTCGTAACGCGGCGATGAACCGTTGGCGTACTCACCGCCGTTTTCTGATTATGAAAAATGTTTTCCAGCCGAAACTGTATTGCGGAGTGTATCCTGCAGGAGTATCATAGGGTATTTTATTAGGGTTTCGTGTCCGGATTGTCCTAAATATGATTCTGTTTTTATAAAAATACCATATGTTCATTGACCGCCTGTACAAAAGTATGTGATTAGAAGAATTGTTTGATATGATATCTGATGAACTGCCTACTTATGGGATTTTTTGAGAAGGGCATTAGAATGTTTCTACAGGGTCGGCAGCACGAGTATAACGCCTGTGGTGTTGTAAAAGCACTTTCCATCAAGTAGGCCGTGTCCTTGTACGTTTCTTCTGCCGCTTATCAGGATATGCCAGAGAATATCTCACCGTCGGCAATTGTTATCCCAAAAAGGCCCAGTTGGCACATGTGTTCAAACGATTACCAATAGGCGAAATAATTGGAATTGTATGCTCAATTTTACTACAGTCCACCACATATTGCACATGCTTATTCCCAGGCGGGCAATGTCAGTCGTTTATTAATAAGTCAGGAATTGTAGCTCGATAACACATTTTTCAATTAAAGTTGCACCTTAATTTCTATAAAATCCTCAAATACCTTCTGCTTGACTATTTCTACAATTACTTCCGCACTTTTAAAAATGTGATTTGCAGTTTAACAACGGTCTAAAATAACATAAAACTGTTAGCATGGGCCATTTTTATGATTGGATCACTTTCGAAATTTTGCTATAAACTTTGTATCAAACAATAAATGTCAATAACACAGAAAAAGTAGGTAAACATTATGTTTTGGATTATGATTTATTATGATTATGTTCATCAATTTAACGATGGCCACGAAGATAAAACCTGAACAAACAGCACTTAATTTTGTGGCTACGTTTTTCTTTACATACTACACGTCATTAGACTTCATCTCGCCTAATGTTAAGCTGAAGGCAAAGGCTCAAAAAGAGTTACCATTTTACAATACGACACGTACGACATTACAATTCAGCCTGACGGCCTCAACAGACGCTTTTTTCCGCCTGGCTTAAAGGACCTGGCACTAAGGAATAAGGAGACGCTGGGATTGAGAATACTTCATGACCATGTGTAGTGGAGAAGGAAAAGACAGAAGCAGATAAAGATAGAGGCAACAACCGCGGATGCAACCGATTACCTATGTATATAATTGCAAACATAACACCACTACACGCGAGTACCTACAGATGGGTTCATGTGTGCTCATGCTGCTTTGGTAAATTAAAAAAATATGAAAGCCTTTATCTAAATATTTGGAGCAAACCAAAAATTCATCCAAACTAGTTTTCAGTTCATTCCAATACAAACATCAATGTCTACTTGAAATTGTAACTGAATGCAAATTACTTTGGAAGCAAACAGACGGCTTGTTGAGACGTCATAGTCTCTAATGATTTAAGTTTTGAAAGCCTCAGATTTTTCCAATTTCGACGAAACTCTGTGCTCCGTCGGAAATATGAAACTCTGAAACTGGTTGTTGCTAATATTTAGGTTTTAAGGACTTTATTTTGCTTTCCACTATAAATTTGAAAGTTTGTGAAGATATTTGGATATTTGTTATTCAATCTCGATAAAACTGCTGGACGGATTTGGAAAGTATATCACTACTCTCTTTGACAATTGCGCATTTAATAGGTGTAGTATAATCCGCTTCCTAGAAGTCAGTTACGTTTAGGTGGAAGGGCGAAATAAACAATTTTAATCAAAACTAATTCTTAACAAAAAGGCATAGTACACAAAATTACAGATTAAACCATACAGTTATCCTTAGACGCATTAAGTGTGCCAGTGTCATACGTATCTTTACACAAAACCTAGGCGTGAGAAAGTGACAGTATAAATGTACAGTTTTGACAGATATCGATATTGCAGTAAATGGTTCTACGCAAAAAGTTACAACTCTCAACTCTGTAACTGACATTTTAAATTCCGTAACACGACAATAAGTCTATGAGTCAATTTTGCTAGTAATTTTAATGTCTATGAATTAAACACAGATTTCTGGCAACAACAATGGGGTCCCACCGAGATTGGTCGTCGCAATCCTCTTGAAGTTAGTATCAAGCCTGAAACAACTTTATGAAACATTGATGATTCAATATGTTCGTCTAAGCAATCCCAATAGATAATCTCACAATTCAAAATGTACACGTACCATGAAACATCACGAACAATATTTCGTCAGTCGTGTAAGAATAACCTTGTCATGTCTAATATCCAGAATATCTTTTAAATATGTTCAAATCACAGTGTATGAACGTGGTTTTTCCCAATATGTGGATGTGCGTTTATCTAACAAAGCCAATGTCTACCCCTTGGTACTCAGTCTAGTGGAAACAGTTATGTCGAGGCGCGCTTCGGCTTTAGCGGAACGAACACTTTATTTTGAAGATATAAGATGATGTAGTGTATCTTAAAAAAGATATAATAATACACTACACTCCTTTGAATGTAACCGAAATTTTACTATCGGATTTGTGACAAAAAAAATGTTTTGTTTAAAACGACTTAGGTGTCAGACAAAGCCATCCACCTGATGGTAAGTGGTAACCATGGTCTATAGACGTGTGCAACACCACGGGCGCTTCATTCGCGCTGCCGACTCTTCAAGAACCTTCTAGTAGGTAGATGAACTTTGGGCAATAAAGGGTTTCAGTCATTTAGCCTATTACAGTCCACTGCTCTGCATAGGCCTCTGCCAATGTGCGCTATTTCTCCTGATCCTCTGCCCTGCGCGTGCAGTCTGTCCGAGCCACCCTTTTCAGGTCATCAGTCCATCTGGCTCGTCGTGCCTATATAGAATAGATTCAATGATAATAATTACTATTGGTCACCCGACTATTGGTGGCCCGATTCCATTTTTTATTGTAAATGGGCTACCTGAGGCAGCTCAAAGAAAAACATTCAATTCTTAGACTTAGAAATGTATGAAGTCTCATAGCATCCATTTCAAAAAGATTATACCTTTTTCAATGGATCGTATCTTGAGTGCGGTAGTTTATCACATTGGCTCTACCTTCGATTTTGTTACAAAAAGACTTTATAAAAACGTTGAAAATGACTGATGTCGAAAGCTTAGGTATCGTCTCACCTAATCACTTTCACCGGTTTTGGCGGAGATGGTATCCCTGGGGATTATGCATACGATAAAAAAAAGGGTTAGTGAAATGAAAATCACAGTTACTTGTGACTCTGAGTATGCCGTAGAAAAGTACTTTCCAGGAGCCGAGGCAGGCTATGATCACCAACGAGACACGTAGTCTCACAAGCAAACTTGGGTATCCCTCCTCTGATTCGAGAAGCGCGTGCCATGTGCGTGCCACTATTTAGGGCTTGGGGGAGGGGCGAGTTTAGCCCTCGTCTTCTGATCTGCATCTATTTCCTGCAGTATAAATCTGGGTTTCTAAACAGAGTGACATTCTGTTGATGGAATGCGAACCGTTTTCAATTTGTTATCAATGTATTACTTGACACTGCTGCACTATTTTAATATTGAAAATACGTGAAATAAAATATTTCGAAACACAATGATTCAATTTTCATTTCATTTTGTAGTCATATTACAGATTTATGTCAATACCATACTTTACTGAGCGGTTCCATTCGCGATCGCCTATAGAATGTCACTTTGGGTAATAAAGCCCCCTGGTCAGATATCTTCACAACAAATGATTTAAGGGATTGTAAATTCAATCCACGCTGTAGTTTTTTGGTTAGAATGGTTTTCTGTTTGATAAAACCCAACCCTCACTTTGTTTTTAATGGCAAAGGGTTTTAATATTTCTATATTTTCATATTCAATGTGTCTGAAATAGTCCAGGTGGGCGCTCCCACGCTTGACGTGTATAAAAAGCAATGCTCAATATTTTCAACCATTTTAATACACACTAGTGGTTTTATCATAGTGTATTTTCAGTGAAAAAAAAAAAGGATTACAACTGTATTCGATAATGAATAGACCACGCTAATCTACAATGTAGGGATTGAATTGAAATTCTTGTATTATCTTTGTGTTTGACGGTCTCTACGATATGATTTTGTTTAAATTTCATACTTGTGGAGTCAAATTAGGGCACTTCGCCTGATGGTAAGCTTGACTGCGCTCCTGAGAATTGTGGCCACCATTATGGAAGTTTTGCCCAAAATGGCCTACCAGTAATCGCTGCCGTGAGAGCTAAATTAAATCAAATATTGCAAAGTAGGAGCAAGATATTAATTCCTTTGGGTTGCAAAGTATAAACTGAGTTTGGCGCTCTGATTAACAAAAAGAATTATATTTCGCAACACTGACTTTTCAGCGTGTTTATAACACCTCGTTGGGCCTCCATAATGGTTATAGTCGATTAACCCCCATAATTTTCTTGCCAAAGTGTCTTACTGACATGTGATTTAGTATATTATAGGTATCCCTTATTTCGCCAAATACATAATCGTGTTTCAACATCTTTTTAATGTACAAACATGAATGGAGGCGATGAAATATGAAAGAAGGGTGTGGTGTAGACGACAGCGTGCGTTATGGGGCCACGAGAATCGCAATCGTATTGCTTAGATTACGAAGTATTTACCTTAAAATTAGTTCATTTTTTTACTGAATATCAACAAGACTTGCTTAGTTTTACAGTTTGTCACGAAACTATCACTATTGATAGAATCACATTTTACATAGATTACCATGAGTATACTTAAATTGTAACATGCCAAATATCAACTCGAA
Source organism: Pelosia muscerda (assembly GCA_963691645.1). Lineage (NCBI taxonomy): Eukaryota > Metazoa > Arthropoda > Insecta > Lepidoptera > Erebidae > Pelosia > Pelosia muscerda. The sequence goes on from OY829105.1 coordinate 2,167,373, forward strand.
ATTTTACAGACAAAGATCAGAAAGAATTGACTAACGGTAAAACGGGGTGGATAGAGATTGAAGGGTGAATAGAAATAAAATGGTCAGCTAAATTATTTAGTTATTTTCTTTCAAGCGAAAATTTGGACTAGTTCATTGTAATACCAGAATCATGAAATATCTGGTAATAAGCTTAATTAAAATTTTGTAAAAGAAAATATTTAAAATATTCCATTGACCATTTTATTTCTATCCACCCCTGGATATCTATTCACCCCGTTTTACGGTACTTAGTGGATAATCTGTCGCAGGATTTCCTACCAAAAAAAATAAGCAAAAAGTGTTTCAAATGCAAGCTTAAAATGCATTTGGGAATAATGGAACGGGGAAATAAAGATCGTGATGATATTCTACGCTATCAAATCCATAAAAAACGACGCCTTAGGACGACATAAGAAATTATTTTCGTACACATTTCTATTCTACTAATTAACTCAGATTACTGTCGTTGTCGTCGTAAGAAAGAAAGAAAGAAAGAAAGGAAACTCATTTATTGAGAATCAGCGCAAAATGGCACACAAAGTACATAAATAAAATCATTATAGACAGAGAAAAAAAACAACGAGTAAAAAGACTAAGACTAATTGACGTATGCTGACGAGAATTCTGACAGTTCTCTGAATGTCAGTGTCATTTGGCTGTCAGCTATACGTCACGGGTCACGCCAATATATGTGTGTCGTAGTCGAGTTACTTCTCTAATAATTGGCTTTCGATACCTCCGATTTCGGGGCCACAACATTATCGTTTTCGCGAGGCTGGGCGCCAATTGATTCTATATGTTCCGATATGAAATACGTTCTTTGGTGTTAAATCGAACTGTGACTGTATAGACGTTTACCTTATTGTTTGTTATTATATTGTATACATACAAATTTCTTATAGGTTATTGCAGGTATCGCAGGTTTATAAGAGCCTGAACATAAACTGGTGAAATGTGGGTGCTAGGTGCTGGCACCTCTGCCTACCCCTTTAATTTAATTACCTCTTAAAGTAAATTTTTGGTTTAGGTCCCAATGTAATAGGTGGCGAGCCTATTACCACTAACCGGGCATTTATGAACCTGTGATAAATACACACATAACTTCGAAATGCATCGAAAAGTCATTAGCGTGTACCATGGTAAACCTGGGATCGAACTGAAGACCTCGTCTCAGCAGTCCATTACCCACACCACTAGGCTACTGCTATCTATCTTTTATATTCATTTTATAATTGCTTTCTAAGATGCTCACCGGATAAGATAAAAGCCGATCTCAACGTCATAATGCGTTCGTCTGTTGAGAGTATTTCCTTACAATAAAGAATACCTTACACATTATCCATCTATCTTCACTAATTTTCACATTCATGTATATTAGTACGATTATACAGAACCTTCCGTAAGTAGCAGTTTACCTTACATTGAAGTGCTCATGAAAAATTGTTTGCACATGACGTAATCTGATACAGCACTTTTGGAGTAACACCTATGAATCATTTCACCCTCTCCATTATGACTGAGCATATCAACCTCGCCAACGCGATGGTCATTCCCACTACGTCACGCCCGATAATTATTATATGGCTATTTTACGGTGTAATTTTACGTACGATTTTGCAATTTTATACTGTTGTATGAAATGGTCGGTTAATATCGATTTTAAGTTAGTGACCGGTTATTTATATATACCGAAAAGAAACTTGCTCTACAGAGTACGTAATTTCATTGAATACCTAATTAATTTTAATTATTGGTGCTTTTCGAAGTTATGTGTGTATTTATCGCAGGTTTATAAGTGCCTCGGAGAGCACGTTAAGCCGTCGGTCCCGGTTGCCATACAAACATCTATGGCAGTCGTTACGGGTAGTTGGAGCACTCAAAAGTCCAACCAGCCTAACTTGGAACTTCGATATCGCCATTGGTCATTAGACCATTGGTTGTGGGGGTCAGATGTCAGTCGCTTCACGGAAAATATCGAAGTTCAGCCGCATCACAGTTAGCCGACCCCAACTGAGTTGGGAAAAAGGTTCAGGGAATGATGAATTAATTTTAATTATTAAAATTACCCCTGCCTTAAGACCTCCGATTCAAAACAAGTGTAAGAGAGTTCGCGGACTGCATTGGCACTAAAAACATACTCTAAAGTTCAGACAGAAATAAGGACAAAAGTAAAATCGGTTACCTTCTCGAAACGGAGACTCTCTTTTGTTTCGTTTGTAAAATAGACTAGAATTGTCTTTATTTGTGAATATGGTTACACAACGTGAGAAAAACGTGTAGGTTCAGCATATTCTGCCATTAGTGGTGAACAAATTATTTAATTATTGTAAATTGTCAAATATTGAAAATTATGATATACATAAAAATACCCATATCATTTGATGTCAAAATATATATTAAATTTCTTCTTTTAAATGAATCATGATCGAAATTAATTGATGACCCCTTTTTTATTGCGCGCTAAATCCACAATCCCCACGGATTCCGATCCCCACCACCGCACTACACTTTACGAGCAGTTTTATCTCGATGGTACTATTCACACAACACAATAGTTATATTACTACATTTAGGCACTATTACCCTGTACGCTGACTCACAAATTTTATCCTTTAAACTTAGTAATATAGGTACAGTTTTATCAAACCACTCCAGGTGAATTATTTTCACTTTGTTGTACGTTTGTAATCCTGTTTACTGCTAATTAAAGGATAAGTTTGTTGTTGTTTTAATAACAGTGTAATGTAAGTCATTTTGTGTTTTATGTACACTTCTCTGTATAGCTTCAGTCTTGAGGGTTTGTCTGGCTTTCTGTACCTGTATTTCACTCATCATAATTAATTGAAGACGTCTATATTTTAGTTTTTTTGAATAATTTGACCTGTTTTTTGGTGGCTCAAATTAGGTACCTAATTAAAAGCTTACGACCTTCCTGATAGTTTAATTGATCTTATGTTTGGTGAAGCACATTTTATTCCGTGAGTGAAATCCTCATGGATACCAATTCCCCCAAAATCGGTAAGAGAGGTTATGTTGAACTCGAACCGACTAAAACGCACGACGACGTCTATGGGTCTTTAATGAAGCACACATTAATTTAAGGTCATTTGGATGTCACTTAATCACATTTCATATCATTTATTTTTCAACACTTTGATATAATTAATGGTTTGTGAATGTGACATATTTCGATGTTCTTGATTGAATAATAACCTCGTGTCGTGTAGCCGGCGGTGAGTAGGGTAGCCAGAGCTCACTTGAGAGATTTTGTGTTGTCATTGGAAAGGCCAAGAAACCCTTCTTTGTCTTCTACACTGACAGCACAGAGACTCTCTTAACCTTCTCCCCTCCCTCCCATCCCCTTCCCCCTTCTTCTCTATATGGTCGGCAGCTCGAATGTGACGTCCCTAGTGTTGCAAATATCCATAGGCCACGGTAACCACATTCCATCAGGTAGGCCGCGTGCTTGTCTGCCACGCCAAATCTATACAAAAGTAATAAGTTAATTCAATTTCAATTCGATTTATTGTTAACAAACAGATCCAGTTAGGTACATAGAACGTAATCAAAAGTTTTAAAAAAAGCAAATGTGTCCATTTCCCAAAAAACACAATTCAGAACGAAAACTCCACAAACTTTGTTCAAAGTTAATATTATAATGAGGAACATAAAGTAGGGATTGCCTCAAATAGCTGTGGGCCACATTAAACAAATATTATAAAATATTTAACGTCGCCCCGGGTCTTTGTCGTGAGGTGAACAGCACACTGCCATTAGGCTCTGTTTGTAGGGCGGCAAAATGGCGGGATTTTATTGTCTCACCCCTTAAAGTACTTATAACTTATCTTAATTCTGCCTGCTTTATGTTGTAGCCACTAACCAGGTTATATAAACATTGCAGGTAAATCAACATAAATATATTATTATTATTATGGCGGCGCATCTGATGGAAAGCGGTCACCGTGGCCTATGAACAGGGTCGTTACACTCGTGCGGCCAACCCTGTAGAAACCTTCTAATGCAATATTGTGACATAACACGAGTAACATAACGTTGACTAGGTATAGACCCGAACTAAGCTAAATTATAGTCATAGATATTATAAACTCTATTGTTCATCCTTAGTAGGAGAATACAAACATCTTGTATATGCTGTAACTACAAATCGACCAACGAATAGGCGCTTCCCGCTGAAAATATAAAACCTCTCTAGTGGGATCTGGCTACCCTACTCACCGCTGGAAACAACACAAGGATTAGTCGCGTTATTCTGTAGGACAGAGGTAATTCCCAAGTGGGACTGCTCAATTGTAACGGGGAATACCGTCGTGTCCTAGCAAGTTAGCTATTTGTTGCAACCCTAGCCCTACATACATAGGTAGGTGTAGGTACATATCGCCCGTAATCCCCAAAGGGGTAGACAGAGGTGTATTAAACACCCACATTTCGCCAACTGAGTGCCACGTAATAGGTGGCAAGCCAATTGTCGCCAATGGGTATGCCAAAAATAACATTCCTAACCTAAAATGTTGCAGCTAAATAAATTTGGGAAAAAATTTTGACCCGATTCCTTGCTATGCGGTGTAAATCGCAAGGAAATTAATTACGTGCTTAGCCGCACAAACGCTACCAATTAACGTCTTGTAGAGTTTCAGAAGGAAGACCTCTAGTCGTAATCATATTTTTATCTCCCAACCCGTAAGAATAGAAAGATAATTTGAAAATGTGTATTAAATTACATACTAAATCTATTAGGTAGTTGAAGCTCAAAATTCGACCCGAAGTTGTCTCAATTTGACACTGTAAATAGATTTATCCTACAAGTTAAAAGGAAAGTACTTGTAATTCAATTAGGTTTTAAACCCTTTTGTATGGCTAAAGTTACTTGAAGTAAGGTCTGCTAAGGGAATAGGCTATTTACCCTAAATATTTGGGTACATAGTTTTGTTCTCAGAATAACCGGCCGTTAAGATAGGCACACCTTGTTGGTAATTCCGTTAATACAGCCATCGTGTTTCAAGAATTATCGGGTGACCAAGCTTTTTAGAATATCAACACCTTTGTTACCTGACTATTATACTTTAGAACCTGTTGTAATAATAGCTTTTAAACCTGAAATTAAATGATTATGACGAGAAATAAAATAGAAATAGAATTGTGATTTTCACAGCCTATCTCAGTCCACAAATAGACATAGGCCTCTCCCAATATTAGGAGGAGACTATGGCCTACATGCTGGCCAGACGGATTATTACAGTTATTTTAAGTTTTCCTTTTCTCGCAGTGAAATAGTCTGCGTTTTTTCGTCGACACTCTTCAGATAAGATGAGATGGTGATATCATTTCTCCGGACCCACACGGATTATCACTTAGATGCAAAATGTTATTCACTGTAATATATCCTGAAGACTTTACAGCCATTCCCCTTTCAAATAAGCTAATAGTTCATTTCGTTACGCGAACCTATAAGATAGCTTAGCGCGCCTAAAGAAATGTTCGTTTCAAAAGTTCCAAATGAGAACGCACCAAAAGTTTCTTGCAAATTTCTCCAAATTTCAGTCTAGAACTGAAATCTGTTCAAACCTAAAGTCCAAACAGTTGTCGAAATTAGATTTCGTAGCAGATTGCACCATGGAAGCGTCCTTACAGTACCGTCTGGCAGTAATTCTTAAACTGAGTTTACAATTACAAATGTTTTTGTTTAGCAACTTCTTTTGTTGTTGCATAATTTCAACCTGGTATTAGAGTTTCGAAGTTCTCTGTCGACTTGTGCGACATGCGTTTTCATTATCGGTAAAGATTTCGTGGAAACCTAAGGATAATTATAAGGGTTTTGGATGAGAAACGACTCAAGTATTTTGTGTCATGTCATTTTAGGTATTCGTGACTCGTAAATAGAGTAGCACCAGGACCACGAGTAGATACATATTAAAATTTTTGGGGCGGACAAGCACATGACTACTTCATGGAAAGTTGTTACCGTAGCCTAGGGACGTTTGCAACGCCTGGGGCGTCACACTAGAACCCTAATAATGCCATTCTCGAAGAACCACATATTGTAGTCGCTTGCAAAACTGCAGCAGGGCGTACATTTATCAGTTTGAGTTGAACATATTCTAAAAATACATTTGTTGCATTCAGTTAGATGTACAAACAAGCAATGCACTAAACTTACAAACACACACCTACAGTTTGTAACTAAGTATAGATAGATACCTATAAGATATTTTACCGGTTATGTTCCACAGAAAACACTCAGTTGCAGGTGCTTAATCACGCAGCCCATAGCTTTTGATTGCCGCCAGGTACTCGGCTTACATGGTCTTCTATGAACAGAGAACCAGATGCTCGCTATATTTCATGATCATTAAAAAGCGTTGTACAAGTACTTACAGGACAATATGTTCTCTTCATACAACGGTTATTGCTCGCTGATTATATGTAGATTTTCTAATACATAGCAGCGGCTGAATTTAATGCACAAATGTGTTATGGGTTTCCTATCTCCTTTATTAGCGTCGATACGATATTTCATATTATCAATCAATCAATTAGCCTATCGCAGACCACCGCAGGACATAAGCCATATTATTGATTTACCACAACTTCAACTAGCCATAAGTTCGGGCGTGCGTTTTATCGAATCGCCATTTCATCATAAACCACATGTAAGAACTCCCATATCACTGAAAGTAGGTATGACGAAGCACTTTCCGGGCAACGATGCGACGAGAATCAGTTCTAATCTTTGCCTTCAGGCCAATGCTTCTTGAAGACCGGAAATTAGTAAGCATCTCGTTACTCAGCGCATTTCCTACCAAAAGTGTATTGTACTGGTTCGGTTACCCTTCTAACATACTTCTTCCAAAAACCACCTCCTTTTCGTGTTATGGTTAGTAGCGTAATCTCGAAAAAACAAAGTATTGTTTAAACATGATTTCAAGCCCTCAAGTCAGTCAAGATACTTATACCTATGTGCCTCTAAACTCAAAGATATATCTATGCATGTGCTTATACATTGAACGATATACCAATGTGTGTCAAAATCGAAACTGAAAAAAGGTATCTCCCACCGCTATTTCGTCACGCGCAATCCATTTCGAAACCAAGTCATATTAATAATCCATTTAACTTGTGGTCCTGCAAACATGGCGCTAATACGAGTTTAGTACCCGCAGAATATTGGCTGTCGTGTGCAATATCCTGTTTCACTGAATTTTCCCTTTATGGGTTAGGTAATTTCGCTCCTGAATGTTTTGGAGCACACCTTTCCAATTTAGTGGGTGGGCTGGATTCTGGACGTTTTCGGTGTTTATATTCGGATGTAATCGAATCTGGAATGGACAAGAGGCGACTTATATGAAATAATATCCGATGCATCAGTCTCCTGTCGAAAAAGCAGTGTTCTTTTTATGTGTTTGGGCATGATTACAAGTTTTACTAGAGACTTTAGACTTTAGACTACTTTCGTTAAAGGGAGACGATCGCCCTAATTTGGATCAGCAATCAAAGAGAAATTAAACATAATCTCGATCACCGCAATGATCTCCACTGCTCCAATACCTGCACCACTGAGGATCTGAATAAGGCAACTGCGGAAGCCGCCAGTGTCGCCGAATTTTGAGCTGGTCACATCCATCATGATAGGGCGTCCACTGCTGAAGATATGCCTCCACTATCAACCTCCAATCTGACCGGTTGGAGGCGGTCTGCATCTAATAGTAGTAAAAGTTGTCATCGACTCGAAGAAAAAGAATCAAAACGTAATTACAGAACACGCAGTAGGAACTTAGTAGAGTACAGAATGATCTAACTAAACCACCTGATAACATTTTTTGCTTCGAGAATCATACATAAACTAAAGCATGCCATGGGGCCATCAAGTCAGTTTATCATTGTTGTAATCTAGTGAAATAATTTCCGTACACTGATTCATAATTGCTGGCGCCATGCTTTTATTGACTTTTAGCATTTAATAAAATTAGGGGACACTCCCATTAAACAGTGTCGGGTATAATAATGTCCCCAACAATTAATTTATTGCTATAGTGGTATAAAGGTTGAATACCTTAAAACCACAATGTAGTTAGATACAGAAGGCTAGGTAGGTAAAGGCTAGGTATGTGACGTACGCGTTAACATTGTCTACTTACAAGGATCTCTACCACAGGACAAGATTAAGGAAATTTTAGGAATGTGAGGCAAACAAGCTGGACAAATACGGAACAAACCCAAATAGTATTTTGAGAATGTACGTACACATTAGTGTGAGTGAAATGGTTGTTATTTTGCGTTGTATGAATCTTACTTTTTGTACCTATTTGTTTTCTCTCAATTATAGGTATAATAAAACCAAGAAACAACCCTAAAATAATCAATCGCTATGCAAAAAGAGACGTTTTCAGTTTGTTTTTCTCAAATACACCTGCATACAGTTAGTATCAATTACAATTGTTAAAATGAATTGATGGTTGCTCATGTAATAAGCATACAAAGGCTTGGCAAGCTGCCACCACCCACGTATCGTAACTTTGCCAACTTTTATAACGACAAAGTATGCCAACTTTTCAATCATGAAAGTTTTTATTGATATAACAATGTAATTAATTTATAGTAGTACTTAAATTTTTGATTCAGATAATCGCTATTTACTTAATGATTATCTTATGAGTATTGTCCGCAGTTTCGTCCACGTGGAATACTGATATAGTGTAAAAGAAAATCCCGCTGAGTTTCGTACTGGAGTTTTCTCAGGCCGGAGCCACATTTCGAACCGGTCGGCGCCCCATTGCTAAACCAACTTATAATATACTATTAATGTTGGTGTTTTGTAAGTTTATTTATATGGTCTATTCATAAAATTTTGAATTTTGATTCTGCTGCAAAAGCCCTTAAGAATAAATAGGGACATAATAGTCATTATGTCCCTATCTGACATTGTGTTCGTCACATACTAACACCCACGACATTCCTCACAGAGCAATGGTTTCTTACTTCAAGAGTGACTTCATATGACAAGATTCATAACTGAAGCTTCAAACTTTCAACTTCTTATTTATCCTTCTTCGTGTCAGTGGCAACAATGAGAAATACTCGTAAGATACGCCCAGTCCAAAACTTAGCGACACCAACTGCACTTTTCGTCACTTCATTTAGGTCACCGACTGTATTGGTGTGAGGGCAAAGCGGGCACGATTATTTATTTATTACATTTATCCTTCTATATGAAATACATTGAAAACTAATGAAATGTAATTTTCTATAGTGAGTACAGCATTATCAGATCCATTAACACACTTCCATACCTCCTAATTAGATGTTAATCCACCAAATTAACACTTTCCATTATTTACACGTTCACAGTCACATAAAATATTCATCAAAACGTTTCATGTATAGTGAACGTCACCCCTTTACCCCCACCGTTCACTCCCTGAGATAAGTCCCCCGGCGTTCCTCGAAATAACTAAGGATTAGAATTGCATCACTCATTACTACCTGGTAAGACAGCTTTGCAGTGGTATCATATCACGAAATTAGAAACAGGTACCTTATAACTTACTAGCTATTACCCGCGGCTCTGCCCATTTGTTACCCAGCAAAACATTTGTTAGCGATATGTATGATAATCTACCGGATCTATTGAGATTTATGATTATTGTTCCGCTCCCTTGTATGGTGTATAATATATTATCAGCTATATTATTGTAAACTGTCGATAAAATCCATTGAGTAGTTTTTAAGTGAAAGAGTATCAAACATCCATCCATCAATTGAAGTAAGATAACAGAATATTGAACGACAATATTCTTTGTAAAACGGAGCCTGTTACCTAAGCTATACCTACTTACAGATAAATAATTGTGTCTCTTTGTAATAGCGAACAACAGCTTTTTAGAGAATACATAACATGAATTGATATGTCATACGAACATCTAACGCAGTCGTTACGGAAAGTTGAGGCCATAAAAATCTAGTCTAACTAAAGAGCTCCCTTATCATCAATTAATTGAGAAGTTAAGATGGCAGTCGCGTCAAAGGAAATATTGAAGTTCAGCCGTATCACATTTAAATTGGGAAGTCAACCCCAACTGAGAAAAAACTCATAGAATGATGATGATGCCTGTGAAAATTGAATTTGGGGCCCTATTTCACACTTTCCAGTCTATGCATCTCCTTAAGTCAAGAAGTCTTGAAAATAATACCATCATACCATCCATATTCGTCCAACATACTTCCGTCTTCATACATAAATTAATCGGTATCTTCATAAATGTTCTTAAAATAGTGTAACGAATCTGGTACATAGCGTCTACATAATTACAAATCATTCGCTTCAAAACCCGGACAATTTGTTATCGCGAATCAAATCGCCGGGCTCTCCCGGTAAAAACGTCCCTTCGACGATTCCCTTTCTGAACGGTAACAAGGGTCTGTTTTCTGATTATTTTATTTATCGGTAGGTATATTATTGTTTCTTTGATGACCTCTCTCTTTGTTGTCAGATACAGGTAGGCCTAACAAAATGTTGAAATGTAATGTTTTGTTTTGTTAACGATTTTCGGATTTGATATCAGTTTATGTATTGGATTACTGTTTATCGTTTGAAGTAGTTTGTATAGTTATGTACGCTACTTTATTGTTTAGCGGATTATCTATTTCTAGGATAGGATCTTTTTATACGAAGCGTTAGTAGCTTAGTGGTTAAGGAGTCGACCTTACGACGATTGATCGGGAGAAATCCTCTTGTAAGGCGAACAATTTAACGTGTGTACTAGTAACTTCTATTACTGGGTACTCTTTAAGAGTAAAGCAGTCTGTGGGGTGCGGCGGTAGTGAACGTGACTGCTAAGCTTAAATATTTGTATGGATATTTGCGTTGGTCTGTCTGGTCGTGCCTCAGAGAACACCTTAATTGACATTGGTCCCGGTTGTCATACGAACATCTATGGTAGTCGTTACGGGTAGTTGAAGCGCTAAATACTCCCGATAAGTCTAACTACAGAACTTGTAACATCGCCAATTAGTTGTGAAGCCCAGATAGCAGTCGCTTTACGGAATATATTTAGATCAAGCCGACCCCAACTGAGTAAAGAAAAAAATCCAAAGAATGATAATTTCTTAAGGGTCATGATAATCTAGTTAAATGCGCAAACTTGATGTTAGCTTCTCAGGTGGATCTATTCTCAAAAGCTAGTTATTCCACATAAACAGCTTTATAAACTTCACCGTTGAAACCATCTGAGCCATTAATTATCTAGAAGGTTCGATGCGAGCAACACACAGTGCAACAATGTTCAACTTGCAAAATTAGTTACTCTAGCTCTCTGTAGCTCTCTGTTCTACATATTACTGGTGTTCTGTAGTTAACCGTGGTCCTTGTATTCCATTTTGACTATTAAAGGACGAGTTCAGTTCTTAGTACTGGAGTTAGTGCCTAAGTCGCCGAAACTGGCATAGTTTTCTTGAGTTCACGACCTCAATATGCGAACATAAGCGCCGGCTTATCCCACGGAATGTGGTAGATCTATCTTCCTGATGTTACCGTGAGGAAATTCCAATTTTTATGTTATAGTTGCCAACTTTTCAAATGCTAAGAAGAGAAATTGGCTGGTTACCTAATGTGAGGTAATGTTCTGGGTCTATAAAATAATACGGGTGTGGCGCAGGAGGTCTGTAGGCCTCGGATTCGGACTTGCAATACATGTGAGTTTCGAAAAATTATTTAAAAGAATCTTATTCTATGATTTTTCACATTTCCTTTATATTTCCTCCTCAAGATTTTTGAACATAACATAACATAAACTCACGCCTATATCCCAGAAGGGGTAGGTAGACGTGCTAGAACCAACATTTCGCAGGTTTATGTTTAGGTCCTAATGTAATAGGTGGCGAGCCTATTGCCATTAACCAGGCACTTATAAACCTGCGATAAATACACACACAACTTCGAAAAGCATCGAAAAGTCATTGGTGTGTGCCATGGTGAAACCTGGGTTCGAACCCGAGACCTCGTCTCGGCAGTCCATTACCCATACCACTAGGCTGCCGCGATTCTGGTGTGGTGTGGTTTTTTACACCTTTTAGTATCAACTAAAGATATTTAGTAATAAGACATATAATATAGTTATTCCGATTTGAATAGGTTGTACAGTTTGCGAACAATATCAAGATTAAGATAACTATAGCACTACGACAAAGATTCTTAGTCTCAAGTACGCGTACTTCGTAATCATTAGTAGCTTAAAGCTTTGCTCAGAGCTAAGCGGATCCAGAATCCGAGATATACAAGTCCTGGACCATTAGTGTAACTACAAGTCGTTATAATAGGTTTAAGAAATGGATTATATTCACTACTGAAGTAGACTTCTTATTATTTGGTTCAATCAACAGGGTCTGGACTGATTGATTTTTTGTGAAGTGAAGCAAGATTACTTGTAAACGCTCTATAATTTTTACGTGCAATATTTCTCGTGTGTGAGTACCTACTATACAGTGTTAAGGGACGCTCCCCTAAACATAAACAAAGGATTGGGACTGACCAGTTTATCAATATTGGGCTTTTTTTAACGCAATATATTTTTTGTACCTACGATATGATGTTTAATCCTTTGCAATCACGCAATAATGCTATTTAAAATGATTAAAATTGGTAAATTTTCTATTAAAGTACTACTACTTTTATCTACGTTTTCGGGAGCTTTCCCCTAACACTCTATATAAGTTAAAGAATTTGGTGTATTCTTCTTCCTTGCTGTTTTAGCATGCAGCCTGCCTAAATGTATGAACTAGAATAAGTATAGTTCAAGAGAACCATAAATAAAGCATTATAATATAAAGTTGCAACATATGCAAAATATTAAATGAGATTAACATTCCCTGAACGTGCGTAGGCATGTTTATGTATTCCCTTTAATCCCCAGGGACTTTCACATTAAAAACACACGTCATGAAATATTAAAGGATCGCTTTCGTTTGTAGGGATTTCTCGGGATTTCCCGGGATTCACGCAGACCCCTTGTAAACGATTCGTGTTTATTTTCTTTGAATTTTTTTCTTGTTCACTTAATTGGATGCGGGGATTCTGTTATCAAAATTTAATATTTTTATAAAATAGTCGCTTTAATTTATTGTTCCAGGTAATTGACTTACTCTGGCGTTAAATTTTCAAAACTTGTTAAATGAACTTAAAAGGAAAATGGAAAGGGCTTTCAGCATCCTCATGTATCTCACCAATACGACTATAAGAAGGTGGAAGTCAATGGCACAACATATTTCCTAAAGACAACTGGCGAAACAACTCCGTACCTCCTAATCAGCATTATCATCATCTGACCCTTTTCATATATCAATGTCTTAGAAATATTTACGTATCCTAAGGCTTTTCTGGCTAGTGTTGCCAACCGTCCAATGGTCCTCACACAAAAACATTGAAAATTACTATTTTACGATAATTCACTCCGTCTCAATTACATCAAAAACCAAGCGTTTCGGTGAGTCTTTTCTCTGCCGCACCATTAAGTCCTGGAATTCCTTGCCGGCGCACGTGTTTTCTTCTTCCTACAGTCCCGGGTCCTTGAAGCGGGGCGTGAAAAAGCATCTGATGAGGCCGTCAAGCTGAGCGCCACCATTGTAGCACTGAACGTGTTCGCAATGGTGACCTTCTTTCATGAGACTTTGCCTTCAGCTTAACGTCAGGCGAGGTAAAGTCAAATTGACGTGCCATAAATAAATAAAAAAAACCTTATTATCATCATCTGACCCTTAATGTCTTAGAAATATTTACATATCCTAAGGTTTACCTCGCTAGTGTTGCCAACCGTCCAATGGGTTTACATACTCAGTTGCCACCTACCATCTAGCTCCTCAACCAAAAACATTAAAAATTACTATGTTACGATAATTCACTCCGTCTCAATCATTACTACCACTATATTTTACCACAATGGACGGTATGCGTACGCGCATTCTTGTCTGCGTAGAAGTACAATTAACCCCGACGCACTTTATGCGTGCTTTCACTACATCGATCACGCTTGTGCCACCATTGCCCCGTCGAGTGCTCTATATAAAGGTGTCTAATAATACTCGACGCATCAGAGCCATCGAGCGTGAGAATCAATGATAGGGTTGGCTGCACCACGATCAGGTTACCCGGTCAATGATCGGTAGATATTAATAATTATGTGATATAATGTTGGTATATTATTGGTTTGGGTGTTTTTATGGTCGATATAATAATACATAATGTATTAGCTCACGCTTAATTTTCTCTGGGGTAGGCAGAGATAAAAACCTGCAAGATCCTTACAGATGGGCCGGGGCCGCATTTCATTCCATCCATTTGCTCACTAATTTATGAAATATTGTTGATATTGACGTTTTTTAAGTGCCGTTTAGTGGTCTATGCAGAATAATTTTTTTTTGAATTTTGACTCTCTTAACCTTCTGCCCTCCTCCTCCTCTTCCCCCTTCCCCTTCCTCCCTTTCTCTTCTCTATATGGTCGGCATTACTAATTTAACGCCCCTGCTATTGGAAACGTCCATAAGCCACGGTAACCATTTTCCGTTAGGTGGGCCGCGTGCTTATCTGCCTCCTAAGTGTTATAAAAAGAGAGTTGCTTCTGACCTAACCTTTTTTCAATATTATGAATATCTTTGCAGTCATGCTTCTTCCTTAAAAAAATTTGAAGGGAATGTTCACAAGCCTAAGTCATCAGACACAGCAAAGTTATCATACAAATGGTTTCAAAATTTTCTTTCACCTCCTTTTTTTTTCAAGTTGTATTTTAGGCCCTTGTACTAAGCTTTTGACAGTTCCGCTGTAATAGACCCTGACTTTTTTGCGGCAGTCGATATATTGCAATTCAACAGTTGATAAGAAACTGATAACGATATAATAGTAACATCGAAGTGGACACTAGCGTGAGCGATCCGCAGCCGATACTCGATAATTATGTTAATGACCGTCCACCATGATAGTGTACGTTCGATGTTATCGCGTAATTAAAGTTCGATAATAATCGATTTGGTGGTGTACTATGAGATTTGTTGTAGCACTTTTTAGTTGTTTTATTATTGATTTTTGATGTGATCACGTTTTTACATTTCCTAAAGTAGTAAGTTCGGGTGTACGCGTACCTGTATGCAATTTATGAAAAGCATGCTTAGCTTGGCTGTATGACATATCCTGAAAATTGAAATTAATCGAACTTCCTTTTTTTTTCGAAAAAGTATAAGTGATTCATGCAAAAAAAATGTAAACCCAGATCTTCTATGTGCAGCTAAGCATACCTACAGGAAAATTGACAGCAATATCTGTAAAATCAATAAACTAAAACAAACATATTACTTCCGAGTTTACCTTCGTCTTTCGTCCAAATGGCATTGTTTGAAACTCATAAGTACGTAAGTATACTTGTATACATACAGTAATCAGTAGTACACACACTTCAATGCATTTAAGTTGGCGATGTTTCAATCCAAAGTGCCGCATTAGACCGCTCAGAAGCGTTATGACTCCGTAATTACCAGTAATTGTTACTAATCGCAGTAATCAGCACGCAATGTCCCATATTACCATCTGTTTACTTTGTAATGCTTTGATTAGACTATAATGGGCTGTAGATTGACTCTGTAACTATAAACGTCGTAATTACACTATTTAGGATAATCAATACATAAGCGTGCACGCTTTTGCTACTACGGTGGCATATATGCTCAATGCCTTCTTGATGGTACGAGATAAATGTGGCCTATAAACATTTTTAATGCCATAACTGGTAGTCACGTTTTGCTATCTAGAAAGTGGCAGGGCGGTTCGAGGTTAGAGGCGGTTTGTGTTTATTTCAGCTTTTGAGCATACCAAGATTCACATTGACGTGTAACATTTCAGTCTATTATAATGATATTTATTTCTGTGTAGACAAATATATTTCAATTTGGCACATGGTATCAATAGATCTATTCCAATCGAGTACCACGTTGTGAATAACGTGGGATTCCATTGGGATATATCGAAACTGAGAATTAAACCCGGGTGTATCAATGTTTGCTAAAAGTGACTGTTACAAGTCTCAGTTAGCACGTTAAACTAACAACACAGTTTAAAAAGCAATCTCCCTGCAGGTGCACTGTTGTTGCACAACAGATTCAGCTTGTGCAACACGCAGTATTTGTACTCTCAGGCAATCTACTTAGATTTGTTCATTCACATGTTATTGCAACTATTAATGTATTGCTAAATGTTTTTTTGCAACCATTGTTAAATATCTGATATTGATAAAATTTGGTACAGTGGTAGATTAGGCCTTGGGAAAAGAAAGAAGATGGAGGAAGAGGGAATTCCTTGCCGGCGCACGTGTTCCCTTCTTCCTACAGTCCCGGGTCCTTTAAGCGGGGCGTGAAAAAGCATCTGATGAGGCCGTCAAGCTGAGTGCCACCATCGTAGCACTGAACGGGTTTGCAATGGTGACCCTCTTTCATGAGAGTTTGCCTTCAGCTTAACATCAGACGAGGTGAAATCAAATTGACGTGCCATAGATAAAAAAAAAATATATGTTGGATGGAGACAAAAGCAACAATTGGTAAAATATACGTCAACAATGATCAGAAACTATTACCAACCGTTTAATATAATCTACTCTCAGTTATGAGGAAACGTACAAATTTGAAGAGCTCGCCCTGTTACACGCTATCGCAAGCCCGACTTCACCCGACGGATTAGTTATTCAAGAGTAATTTACATTCTATGTCCGTTCCTTTGTATATTAACACTAATGTTTATAACGAAGTAGGAACAGCTTTAAAGGATCTGAATTAGTTGTTGAATGTTGAACAAGCTGAGATTTGTTTTCCTACCCTCATACTTGTACAAATATTGCTATGTATGAATAGGTTTATCGTTTGTAGATATAACTACGCCTGTATATTCTTTATTACGGGTTTCGATTATCAGATTTTTTAAAAGACTACCCGTAACGTATGCCAAAAATGTTCGTATGGCAACCGAGTCCGACTTCTTTGCCGGGGCATGGAAAGTCTCAATAAATTATGTCAAGAATGATCATCCATCTTAAGACTGATTAGCTAGTATTGTTTAACCATACAATGAGATAACCTACCCGGTAGCTTACACACAATTACAAACTAACATTGCAAGTTTAGTAAAGTCTGTTACAAAATGAGACGTTCAGTTATAAAACCGCAAAATTTAAATTATTTAATAACCTCCATTGCCACCACACATGGCGTTGCGAATTCTATTGTGCAGGGCGAAGGAAGCTAACCGTATTAGGTTGAGCATAACCATTTTAGTGGCTATATTGAAGGGGCAATGAACTGACTCCTTTGGATACGTATCCTGCCTGACCTGACTAATTTGATTTTATTGTTATAAGTGGTACCTAGTAGTGGTAGTTTCTTAGTAGGCTATTTATGCTTATTGCGATGCGGCCTATTTGTTGATAAGAGACTGCCCTGACCTTTGTAACTAAGATTACCCAGGGTCCTTCTTTTCTCGGTACCCACAACAGTTACGGGCAAATAAAGAATCGCGATAGAGGGAAAAATTAAACCAAACCTATGGAAGCAAACAAAATTAAAACACACCTACCCTTACAAAAATAATTTACGAAGCAATTTTTTGGCACTGTCATTCGAGAAAATTTAAGGATTATTATGTCTGTACGAAAAATTCGTTGTGGAACAAAAAATCATAACAGTCTTTTTTAAACAGTAAAACGTTTGTTCTCCAGGGATAGCAGATCCCTCCAAACCATTAAACTGAGGAGTGCTTAATTATTTATAAACTGTACAATGACATAAACTCAAACTGTAATGATCATAATTGACAAGACAGTGTCACCAAAGTACGAATACTCTTTGTTCCCCCAATCACCTCTGAAAAAGCATTAAGTAGACACAATCAACTATCAACTATTTTGTTGTTTCCTGTTTCTCAGCTCTGTAAATAGGCCACAACTTGCCAGACCGCCGTGCTGTACACTAGTGGGACGTGCTTGGTATGATAAGTGCGAGATAAACTGCTGTTTGATGACGTCATAATATTGTGGAACGTCCTATTAGGTCTTTGAATTGTTTCTTAAAATAGATGTCCTATTTCCTTAATGAACATAACGGGTTGACAACAATTTCGTGCTTATTGTTATAAATTATAAGTATAACTTAGGTGGCAGACAAGTACACAGCCCCTTTGATGGAAACTGGTTGACATAGCCTATGAAAATGCAAACCTGGGGTGTCATATCCGTGCTATCAACCCTGTTGGAACTTTCTCATGCTATTCTTGAAGGTTCCCTCCCATTTTGTAACCGCTTGAAAAAATCAAAGCAGACAGTACCTTCGGCTCAGGTGTGCGCGGCTTACCATGACTTATAAACTACATCAGAGATATCACTTACACACAGAGAAAGGGTAAGAGGAAAGGAGATACAGAGAGAGTGATTTAGCTACTCAAACTGTTCCAGAATTTTTCTGCCTAATTTAAAGTGAACGTAGCGAAACATTGATAGAAAATGCTTGTTCCACTTATTTCTCGAGATCAATCAGCAGTCCACCCAAATTATTATTGATTTATTTAATTCTTTATCGCACACATAAATTACATTCATAGAATAGTTATGACATGTTATGTACAAAAGGCGAGCATGTACTTTTTATGGTATGTGTATAATGGTCTTACGAATCAAGTAAAATTGTGAACGGAAATTGCTAATATCCTGTATTAGCACGTTCATTAATTTCTTAGAACTTTTTACCAAAAAATATATCCGTATTGAAATAAGGACTTTTTTTATTTATTTAGTGACGTCAATTTAACTTTCCCCCACCTGATGGTAAGCTGAAGGCAAGGTCTCAGGAAAGATGGTCACCATTACAAACACTTAAACATAAAATTTTTAAAAAAAAATACTATTATTTGTTTTTGATACCTATCAATAGGGTTAAAGTCAGTGCAGAGCTTTTAAACAATTGCTCCTAATAAAATTACAAATATGCTGATATTCTTTCAACCAGATCTGTTCAACAGCTAAAGAGTTATTAAATAACCAACATCCAAATATCTCCATAAATCGTCACATTTGTAGTATTAAGTAGGATTATTTCATTTTTTGCCTACATTCAATGCTTTCCTAAACAAGCATACGCTATGAATATAATCACCGTTAAGGGTCCAAAAGCCCTTATAAATCATATGGCTGTTCCACCGTGTGGAAACTTTGCCTCGTAAATAACAGTTCAGTGTTACCAGTGGCCGCTTTTAGATAAATAAGTAGCAGGATATTTTAGACGCCACAAAAATTTATCAAGGAAAATGTTTCTAGTTTATATGGCAATAGAGTTGTAATTGGCTGTATTTTAAGTTAATTATATTGAACGCAAAAACATTTTAGGATACAAGAAATGGTGTTGGGAACTACCTCCGACCTACAGAATACCGCGTCAAATAATAACCTTGGTTGTTTTGTTGTGTTTCTTGTGGTGAGATGAGTAGCCAGAGCTCACTGGAGAGGTTTTGTGTTGTCAATGAGAAGTCTGAGGGCTTAAGTTGACACGGCTATGTGATGATATCTTCTGCATTGACAGAAACTCTAAACCCTCAGTTTAAATTTTTGTCAAAACTTTAGTACATAGTTGTAATACTTAAAAATAACTTGTAACTCACAAAACAACCCGGCAGTAAATAATATGAAAGTTTCATAAGTATGAAGTACCGGAACGGATAAGAATAATAAACTAAACTTGTTCTCAACAACTGAAAATTGAAAGTAAAGCTACAGCTACGGCAACGGCGAACAAAACACCAAGAATTGGAAACTTAATGAAAATTTTAAAACCCAATCTTGGCTTTCTCGAGATTTTCAATATAATAGCAGGCTTTCATCCAGCGTGTGGCGCGCCTGATCTCTTTCTACCTTTCGTTATTATTAGTCTAGGCTCTATCTTATGCTCACAAATTCTATTCCCGTTGAAACTTTTTATCGTTTAAGTAATATCATTGTCCTTTGTTGCTTTTGTACTCTGGTTTCTTTGAGTAAGATTTCTCTAGAAATTAGATTTTCTGTTGGAGTTCAGTGTTCTTGGTTAGAATAATGGTGAATGGAGCAATGCGATACAATGATGATGATGTTATTGGTCTTGTTCAACATGAAATGTATTTTTTTTATTTTACCCTAGTAACGAACAAGCCCACAGCCCATCTGATGTTAGTTTTCATGAGATTTGTTTAACATTACGGAGAAAATCATCACGTGCAAAGTCAGAAAAAAAAATAATACACATAATATAATCCCTTCGGCCGTGTACGTAATTGTAATATACGAAATGTACTATTTTCCGTTCCGTGCGTATATTACTGGGAAAAGCATGGTTGTACCAACCACAATTATATATTTTTGACTCTATTTTCAGTAAAATAAAACATCCTACAATCCCTTATAATCTTCTTAAAATTTTATTTAAAAACCCTTTCAACTTGCACAGCAATAAGCAATAATCCTTTTGTTTCGGAGGTAAAAGCAGGCAAACCGCAACAGGAGAAAATGAAACTGAGATGGCGGTTCTCGTCGAAAATAATACAAAAGAGTAAAGGGGTGGCGGCGTTATTACATTTTTTTTTCTAATTTGTACATTCAATTTTCCAGTGCACAACGGCTCACACAGCGTGACGTGTATTTTAATTATAAATGTAATTAAAATGTCAGCGGTCTCCTCGCGTCTGCTCGCGACGAGTGCTGGCCACAGAATGCAAACCTAAACATTTAATTTGGAGTCTGGTCACTTGTGAGCTCGTTACTGCGGCCATATTGGATTGGATACTTGGCGGGCAATTCTGAAATTAATGATTACAATTTTTATTCTGACTTTGACTACATATTTTCTTCAGAAATGAATGAATCAATCTGGTAAATCAATTTTATGAAATAAAGTTAAGTTACCTACCTACACAACTTACAAAATATTAGTTTCACAAACTATGTAACAGAAACATTAAAAGTGAATGGAAGCTCGGAGTTATAATGCTCGAAGCTGAATGGTTCACTAAGTTCACTTCAATTAAAATCATTTTCGTTTTAGTTTGCTTTACGAGATTCCTCTTGTCTACTTTTTACACGTCTTCTTCAGTTAATTACTTTTAGCTACATGAAAAATGCATTTTGTGCTTGTGAACGCCCGTTCTTTTTATTTTTACCTATTTAATCCTTCCATTGTTTTCCGTCATTATAAGCTTTCGAATCATTAACGGCGAGCAATGTTTCCTAAATTTCGCATGAGAACCTTCGTTTGTGAAATTAAGTTTTGTGAACTGAAAAATTGTTTAGTCTCGCTACGCACATTTTTTAGATGAAAAAAGGTCATTAAAATCGCAATACCGTTACTGAAACGTATTTTGATAAATTGTGACAAAATGTTTGGCAAGTTTTCACATCTGTTAGCCCGGAGTGCTGAAATTTTAGTAATAAGTATGTATTTTAATAATGAGGTCATCAAGCTGAAGTAATATTTCTATGTTAATCATAACTACGTATACATTCTGAAATAAAAAATTGAGAGTTCATTTTGGACTTTTAATTCTTAATTGCTTGTAAAAACATTACCTAACATTTTTTCGAAGCTGCTAAGTTTTCTTTTACCCATTATCGCACCTGATGTTGAGTGATGATGTGATCTGCAATGGAGCACGGTTGCGTAAAGGAACCAATACACTCGCGACTTGAATACATTGACGTTGAAAGAGTCGAAAAATTCAGTCTCTGACGAGAAATCTCACGCTTCAGTTAAATCTGGAAAGGATAAAATTTTGAAGCAATTAATGGCAATGATAGCAGTATGCTAACTTTGTCTTAAATCGGCGAAGTCAACATCTAATGACGACACTTTAAAAACGATTGAAAGTATCATTGTAATTAGATATGAAAGTATCATTACATTATATTATGAGTCATTATAGATTTAAATCCAAATTTTTCAATAAATCTATCATTATTTTCGTAGTTAACGTCGATGTACATTCAAAATTAGAGCAATCCGATACAACTTCAAGTAGTTCAACAGAGTATTCTAAAAACTACTGTCGCGCTGGCCTGTCCTTGATAATAATTGTTGTATGAATCGTACTTTGAGATCTCAAAATAACGAATATTTTAGTTTCAGTTTAGTTAAGCAATAAGTGTACTATTTTGCAATCCATATTTTTCACTAAAAACTATTAACAACATCCCTATTAACACAATTTACCTAAGGTAACTCGAGAGTGTACATCCCCACACCGGTATATATATATATAAGAAGTGTCCGTCGAGTAGCAAGCTATAAAGTTTGTGGAGATACGTTCGCTCCCAACTTGCACCGGACTATAAATATGTCCGTCTCTGCGGACATAACTGATAGTTTACTGTCCAATCCGTTTTTAAGTCCGTTTTGTTGTTTATGATTCGTAAATTAACCATCCTAGCACAAATATATAATAATCTTCCGTCTGAAAAAAATATGTGAGCTCGATTCGCGCTTTTAAATCTTCAACTGTCAGACTACGTTCTAAATTATCATGCAATAAGATAAATATGTTATTTATACTGTTGATTGTTGGCACTTGGTGCAACTCACTCTTATACATAATTGATAACACACTTGAACTTCTCCACTGTATTTATTAATGTACGTAACCGGTTTCTATTCCCAAACATAACAATGTAATGTTAACAAATACAGTGGCGAAGTACAAGTGTGTTATCAATTATGTATTAGATAAATATACTTCTGAGATTGAAACCGCCAAATGAGCACCACACAGACATATTCGGACCATTACTTTATGTTTAAGTGCTTATTTTTATCATGTTCTCATTGAAGTGATTTTGTATGTCTTTCTAAGAATAAATTCTTTAAACCTTAAACCTTAACCTTTATAATACTTACAAAGAAAGTTCAAATCAAACTTGCAATGCTCCGCGTACCGTGAACTTCATTGAGTGCACCAATAAAAGGCGAAATCAAATGTCTTTCAATAGGGTTTTATACAATTTCTAGACTTTTAACTCCAAATCGAATTTTCTTTATGTCAGAAGTTCTATTGTCCGAGAAGATTTGGCAAAGGATGCACCTTAATTTTCCTTTGTTCTGCATATCTGTTTCAATGACATCATTGTTTTGTATATGTCCTTTGAATATTTTAGTACCAGCTGCAACAACCATAATAACAGCGGAGTCCATAATAGGTACTTCTTTTAAATTAAAAGGAGTCGACGTTACATCTTATTACATCGGGTATTTTATCACTTCACTACATAATAAAATAAAGTCGCGTTTTCTGTCCCTATTTTTCTTGTCCCTTTGTATGCTTAAATCTTTAGAACTACGCAACGGATTTTGATGCAGTTTGCATCAATAGATAGAATGGTTAAAGAGGAAGGTTTATATGTATTTATACTACGACTAACAGGTGCGGAGCAGGAATGAAAAATGTTGCAAAAACGGGGTGACGCAGACGAAGTCGCGCGGGTCAGCTAGTTAATAATAATATACTAATCTGCCCAACTGTTTCGCAGATGACTAGTCATAAATATGCGAAGACAGAAAGGTTTCTACAAGGTCTGCAGCACATGTGTGACGCCCCTAGTGTTGCTAACGTCCAAAGGTCACGGTTACCACTTTCTATCAGGAGGCCCTTATGCTTGTCTGCCACTTAAGTGCTATAAAAAGGGAGACCGCAAACAATTTTCAAAACTACGTTTTTGGTATAGGTATTGTGTTGCATTAATAATTAAAACACCGTTATTTTAGCGTTATCAATAGTAGGTAACTTTTATTTGTTTATAATTAACGCACGATATGATCAGAATGATAATGATGGCGATGATGATTATGGTAACTAATTTGATATTTCAAGTATTTCGGGAAATCTCCAACTATTTAGATGGTTAGTGAAACAATACATTTAAATAAAAGGAAATCTGTTAATCACACATAGTGTTCGTTTTTGTTAAAAAAATTGTGCGTTTAAATATATACTCGTTGTGAAAGTGCCCATCACGCTGGCTGCATTGCCTCTTGGAATGCCTTTGCATCAGGTACGATCAGGTGCGGGGATCACCTGACTTCTCCCTAATTCTGCACCCCAAATCTTTTTGCTTCCACGCTCCAGCAGACAGCAGCCCATCGTCTACACTGCAAAGAGAACAAACAGATATCAAGCCTTTAGCGCCTCGTATTTGATGGTTAGTTAAATCGAGATAAATAGTTTTCGAATAGGTCTATATTACTATAATCACTTGTAATGTATGTACTACACAAGATTTTATGTTATGAAATACCACGTGCCACACAATGGAACGACAACCGCCATGTTGTAATGAAACATGCCTGCGACAGTTATGTAAACAAATATCCTTCATTCATAGCTATTTATGAATGTGCTGCCGTTTCATTAAGACTAGAACATCAAAACTTATTGTTATTTTGTTATCATGAAACGTAAATCGTGATAGAATTATGTTGAAATTCATTTTTATTTCAATGGCGGGTTAATTGTTACATGCATTATTTTTACATGAGGAAAATGTGTTGTGGTATACACGTTCAATTATAACTGCGTAAGTGTAAGGTTGCAAATATACACATTATTAAAACTCTCACAAGTATCTTCCAACACACGTTAAGTAAGCCTAAATTTGCGCAAGCATATTGTAATGTGTGTGGGCTGCCATCAAATATATGATTCCAAGAAATGTGGTATTTTGGGTTCCGAAACACTCGTCACAAATACGAAAAGAAGTTAATAAATTCCTCCTAGCATTGCTTGAAACTAAGAGACACTTAACATATCGTAAGCTGAATATAGTATTTTAGTAGAATATTATGTTTAAAATTAACTTTTGTGATTCAAGAAGTTATCGTAACGCGAGGTTTAGTAACGCGGCAAACAGAATAACAGCCCAAAGATCCCAATATACGAGTACGTTTCACATCAAAGAGCTTGGATTGGTAATAACAAATTCCCATTTCACCACACAGCACACTCCACACACTGTTATCTAATGCTAACAAATACCGAGTTGTTTTACCTTGTCTGATATTATTATGTCTTTGTTTTATTATTAATAAAATGTTTCCTGTTGTCGCAGGTACGAGATCGTTGGTCCCCTTATTATCATATTGCTGACGTTGGGTAAGAAAAAATATTATGATTACGATACGAACACGCCCTTTGTACTTGTACCTATTTCAAAATACCAGTGCTTTTATACTGCTTACATCGGCAGGAACTGGCAAATTTGAAACTTTGTGAAGAGCTGTGTTTGAATTTGTATAACTATGTACACAGTGTGCTGCAAAATACCCTGGACGATTTAAAAAAATAATTGTATGAAGTGAGGCCACTACACAACGATTAGTCAGAAGCTACTGGATAAATAGATCAACATATTATATGAATAAAGAGAGCGTGCAAGATGTGACTTCATTCCGCAACTAGTATTTTAAACTTTTTCCAATCTGAATTCTGAATTTTTAATTGTTTAGTATAGTATAGAAAATGTATAAAAAAGTGGTAAATGATATAAAGGACAAATCTATCTTTCTTTAGCGTTGTACGAAACTCAAAGGGTTATAAGTGATAATAAATGTATGGGGAATCCACTAAAATCTTGAGTGCCCAAGCAAACTTCGCTAACAGACGGGGCGGTTATTTCCGTAAAATCTTGCAGTGTAAATGCAGCCTTATCCAACCCTTACCTTCCTTATATTCCTAAAACTTTTCATGCATAGCATATTATTATAACTTTCATTGCAATGCTCGAGTTTTCCGGGAATGTATCTTATTTGGTCCGTAAACATTTCATCCAGCCCAGTGTGCAGACTTGCGCATTATAACTTGCTTTTGTGAGAATCTACCAATATTATTTGTTTATGTAAAATACAACAATCACAAATTCCCACGGGGGTCTCACCACCATTGCTTAAAAGTATTATTATTTCAATTTTATTTCATTTCCATAGTATAATTCCGACTCGAACTCTTAATTACTGAATCGATTTTGATGAATCTTAAACGCGATCTATCTTGAGTATGTTTCTTGAGATTGCCACATTGAAGGCACCTCAAATAATTTTGCTAGTGCTATATTGACTTTTTGTCACTGTCACCAACAAAAATAATTTGACAAAACAGTTTTTTGGCCAACCCAAATGAATGTCATCTCCAAGAACCGTGCGAGTCGATATTGAGTGTTGTGTGCCGCGAACGAGTACAGCGTGAGAACGTGGACAGTGGTAGTGGCGGTGAGTGTTATAAACGAATGAGAAAAAGGGTAGATAGATACAGTTGGGTCCAATAAGACCTAACTCGGCGGTCGTTAGTACACAATTATGTGGCGCTTGTAACAGTGTCGAAATATCGGTTGCTTTAAAAAACCAACAAACACGGTAAACATCCCGTTAAAATTAATAGCGAATGTATAAATGACTGCGTCAATCTGAAAAGAAAATACGTCTCTTAACGTACAAAAGTGTTCTTGTGTTCTTTGTGACTAAAATGATTACTTAATTTGACTCAATCCTTTGTTGCGCAGACATCTTTTGTAATATTATCATCAAAAGTACAGTGAATGAAAGAAAACATACAGAGGATGATTTAAAAGGAATAAAACTGTTTGGTGCGTGTAATATTTTGAGTAAACTCAAGTTCCCGTGAGAAATCAAAATAACTGCAGCATAATTGAGTCTGTCTGTGGCTATTATTTACCCTCAGCTAGTAGGACTAGATTTATAAATCAGACAGCCAACAATGTCTGTGTTTGTCTACCTTCTGTTGACGATGACATTTATTATGGCTTTTGTGAGGTTTTCATACTGAATAATAACGAATAATCATTTATTATTAAGTAGCAAACAACCCCGGCTTCGCATGCTTTTAATATAATTTTCCGTTTAAAAGCTTATTTATGACAGAAAGTTGAACATTGAAATTGCAGTGAATAAATATCCCTAGCCTATCAATATTCATTTTGTGTTTGTTTGAAGAAATGAGGGTAGAAATCATTAAGTTAGTATTAATACCGTAAATAGAGCAATTGTCTCCCCACTACCGGAATTTTTAAAATGTTTAATGAATTTAAGTATGCACTTTTTATGACAGCTATATTTGAAAAGTTGATAGGTTTATAAAATACGTTTCACGGTCAAATTACTATGATTTTGTCGGACGCATCAATGCATCATATCATTCCATATCATTATAATAATGCTAAGCAAACATTGTGTTAATTTGTTGCGACTGCCACAAATTTAACTTGTGAACCCTGTAAATAAAATACCTAAAAAAAATTGCACACCAGTTATGTAAAAGGCACAGACACCTGACCTGACCTGCCTTGTCCACTCAAACATCCCCAAATAAGTCTATATTTTTTTCAGTCCCACATAACTATCAACACAGTCAACAGTCATAACAGTCAACCACTTTTCATGAATTGTAATTAATATCTTTCCATATGATCTTTACATATGAAATTGCCGAAATGTTGTTTTTATTGGCCGCTTGATGAATTAAATTTGTGCATAGAAAACGGCAGCTCAATGCATTCGTAACGTTTAATATATTTTCTGGTAGAAATTCTAACATCTACTTCAATGTTTGGATTTGGAACATTCTTCAAAATATATTATTCTATTATATTTGGAAGAGTCAACTTTCAGTAGGCATTGTCTCCTAAAATAGCGTTATAGTATCAGCACGAAACAAAATATTTTTTCCACGTGTGGTCTCATTATTTTTATCCCGTTCTCATAGCAACTTCTATTAAGCAGGGGCCCATAAGTATCCTTTGTCCGGCTCCTGGTTCTAAGCTACCTTCTCACTAAATTCCAGGCAAATCGGTACAGCCGTTCTAAAGTTATAAAATAGTGTAAATAACACAACTTTCCTTCTTTTACGACATAGATAAAATCATTGTTATATATTTTATGATAGCTCGCTTATAAGATAGAAAAACAACAATGATAGAAAAAAAGAACCTGAAAGAAACAGAAGACAACCTTCAACTCCTTATTAAAACGAAGATCGCAAATTATCTCGTGGCCCCACGTTGGGCGCCATTATCTCGCCCATCATATTGATGGCGCTTTTGATGACGTCACATAAACGTAACAACCTAACTTTGTTTGTTTCCGCTATACTGAACCGTAATGAATCGCGGAGGCACTGTCAGGAGTACGTAATATGGAGATTCTTGTGTACTTAGGTTTGATTTTACTCGCAATAAATCATTACATTTTATGAAGATAATAAAACACTAAAATCTAAAGTTCGGTTTTTTTCAAATATGTTATTTTCTCATCGAAAATTATTTTCTATGTTAATAGGTATACTGTTTTTAGATATTATAACAGTTAAAATATCATGTGGGTAGCTTTCGTGATTGTCTAAACATGGTAATTAAAATTCTATACCACATTTAAGAAATTGAAAACATACTCGCAAAAAAAGTTTTTTAACTAATAATGACACTTTGGGTTTATTATTATATAACAATCGATTCGTGTACTCAATTTAGTATACTATATAAATTAGTTATATAAGATCCAGAATACGGTCTACTACTACTACATTATTATTTACTAAAACACTAATACATTATTTTTTTAAAGAATGTTAGCAACCGAAATTACTAATATTCCCTCTAGCCCCTTTAGGTAAACTCAATGGCTTGTGTTAGGAGTGGTTAATGACCAGGATTCAAACCCATGACCTTACGATCGCAAGGCTGACTCCTTAACCATTAAACTACCGTCGCTACTAAACTATTCAAAGCAAATGGAATAGTACTCCATACCAACTAATTACACTAATTTACCGCCCGTCTACAGGAGCCACAAAGAGAAAAATAATTACAACAAAACAATATCAAGATTAACATAAATGTAATACTATTTAATAAATACGAAGATTCTTTTCATACTTCTGTAAGGAAAATAAAAATACCAGTTATTATTACAAAGAGATAGCTTTGCCCGGGACCCAACTGAATGAGAAAATTAAATAAGTTCTGCAAATTACAAATATTTTGTAATAAAATAAGTAGCTTTTTATTTGTAGTCTAGACTCGTAAATAAGATGAACAATTTTATGTACCTTCGCGTACAACTGGAGACATTACAATAAGTAGAATTAAATAGTATTTGGCAGTTGAAAGGATACATTTTATTACTAATTAACTATACAAAGCGTCCAATTCTAGAATCAGTTACGTAAAAATAAATGTGTGTTCGTACAGGCTTATCTCTGACATATCAATGGACATAATAGGTTGTAAGTTTGCATGTGATCATGAAGTACTAGATTTAATTCCCGTATAGAGCAGTGTTATAGATTTTCTGATGAGGAAATCGTTCTGTAGAAATATCGCGCTTCAATTTTTCCCTCCCCTAAATAGTGTCGACACCTCTCAAATGCACTATGAAGATGTTTGAATGTTTGTTATTCAATCACGCTCTTCAGGCTGAACGAATCTGGCTCTAATATTGTTTAGAGATAGGTTACAGTCTGTAACAATACATAGGCTACTAGTTATCTCGTAAAAAATTTCCCCTAGATTGCAGAAACGGCATCAAAATAATGATACGATTATTTTGATGCTGTTCCCACGAACTTTTAATTTTAATAGGTTCATAGTTTAGTAAAAGTTTAGCAAATCCAATTGTATTCATTGCAGAAAACCCGTACCAATACCGAATATGTATTAGTCCAGAATCCTTCACGTCCAATACGGCATGAACTCAATATCTGCGCACTCTCGGATACGTAGTGCATCCTGAATCTTTACGCTCGAGTACCTTGGCTATGTAATCAAGTGCTCGGCGTCTTAGTGCTAGGGCGCGGATTGAACGGACTATGCAAACTGTCTACATGTGTAATAGGGATATAGGAGCTACCGTAGAGGACAGTTTTCGTGAATGTTGGTTTAATCCACAGTGATAAACTCGGGGCTTATTACCCCTCGTTCTTGCTAAGGTTCGAGTGCATTTAACAAGTTGCAATATGTCATAAATTTTAGTGTGTTTAAACTGGTTTACAACCTGTTTGAGATAGATCAATACATTATAAGACAAGTGATTGTGTTCTGACAAATCTTTGGCAAGTTTTTGACAATTCTTCAACTAAACTTGTAGCAAACACGTTCACCACATTTTTCTTGAGAATCAATTGATTATGTCAAGTTAAGGATCGTTATTTTATAATGAGTGGCATCTATAGAACCGTTGCCTATCCTCCTTAGGTTTCGTCAAAGCGGACCATGAAGCGGTTGATTCCCGTCTTAAATAAAGTGCTAGTTAATTTTGTTATTTATGACCTGTAAACGGTGTAAACATTTATGAAACAAACGTAGCTTCAAAATTATGTAAAAACTGAGTATCCATTAATAAAAGTATATAAAAGTATATTGGTGTCACCAAAGTACTCTAGTTAGACTAGTTGAATTTTTACCCATACCGACTATCATAGATGTTCGTATGGTAACTGAGACCAACGACTGAATGTACTTTCCGAAGTACGACCAGATCGATGCAAATAATCATAATTATTCATTTGCACTGAGAGGGATTGAACCCCCGCCTCCTACCTAACGTTTCGTTCACTACCGCCGTACCACGGAGGCGGTTTTATTACTAGGTACTATCAACATGAAAAATAGACAGAGATATAACACTGTATCAGAGACACAATGAGCTGGCTCCCTGCCAGTCCAGCCACTAAGCCAAGCAATATTGTTAACTTCTAACCCACGAATTTAATTACAAACACCGTTTCAAAATCGCTTTAGTTTATCACTTCCCTCCAAAAGGAACTTCAAGAAAATTCATTTACGTACCTTTTTGTTACGTACGCACCGCCCTTGGGCTTCATCTCACGAAACTATTAGGTGATTATGTTTATTAAATCTGCCTGAGTTGATAGGTACCAGTATACCCTAGAGAGAATATACCTGAGATCGGGATCTTGGCTGACCTTGGTAACAACGTCACTTTGCGACGATTTAGTCATACAATAGTATATCAGAGTTGGGTGACACTAGTTTCTAAGAGGTCATATTTTGCCAACATGCACGGCTGTCCTGTTCTTTATCGTCCGAAAAATCCCCACGGATACCACCCTTGCCGGAACTGGTGGAGGTTATGTTGGACTCGAACCGACTAAAACGCACGCCGTCTTTGGGGCTTTAGTTGCCGTAAGTTAGATAGTAGCCAACATATCCCTCGCACCCCAGCAGACCTAGGGCCCTCTCTTTTGAGATACACGGCTGTTCGTGGAAATATTATCAAATGTGTCAAATTTCCGTTGACCCTGACCTGACTGAAAAACTTGACTTGCAGTATTTTAGCAATACACATTATATTATAACGATCGTGGATTATATTGATATTGGACATGTGGAAATTTAGGCCAAATAAGGTATGGGAACCACCAAGATCTCGGCCCATGGCAATTTCACATGCAAGTTGGTATACTTGCTGATTGATGGATGACGTTCTGGCGCAGACTTTACATTCCTTCGAAAATAATCTAGAGCTAAGCACGATCATTGCACGAAGCTTTAGATGCTGCACGGGATGTTGATGACGATCAAAGCATTGTCAAATTTTGTAATACTAGGTACCTACATATTCTTCGAATCGTGCATAATTTATAAAAGAAAGCCTTTAGAAATGTGTGGTTCTAATAATGTTATTAAAGTGTGAGAATCCCTATAAAAGAAGGAAACACTAGGTTTGCTTTTATACCTATTAATATAGGAAACAATTTCTTGTAACAACATGATTTTCTATAAAAAGAAGTTCCCAACCTCAACATAATCAAACAAAACGATAATAATATTCCACAAAGAACAATAAAAGTTCCGAAGCCATCAAACAATGGTTGGCAAGTTCATCCTACATTTCACAAGTTTTTGAACCGAAGGTCCCGAATTGTTTCAAAGGAATGCCGATCGGCAGAACCCATTAGTTTCGGCACTCCGATATAAAATACTATGGGCCGATAAATAAACTGTTCTTTACTCTGACAGTCAATTTATAAAATGTCCACTGGGTTTTTGCAGTCATTCCGATCAAAAGAGTAAGTAAAAAGTTTTCGATCGAAGTGTGTGGTGAACGGTTTACGTGTTGAAAGTGGCCTCATGAACTCGCAGTTCTAGTTTAGAGTGCTTAGTTTAACTTGTCTGTCTGTCGCCGGTATCTTGCTCGGAGTTGAGGGCTCGGTAACTGACGGACAGTTTTAGTCGGAGTCTGACATGGGGGGGTGGGAGTATCCGTGAGAATTGCCGTACACCCGTAGTACAAAAATGGTAAGGGTTCCCTGGATAGACTGTCGTTTTTATAAAAGTTAACCGTAGAGAGAGAGTAGATGAACAGACCCTGAGCTCTAAAGGACAAGTTATGGATGCAACAGCGAGTGATGCTTAGATGAAATGGTAGTATCAATTGAAAGTGTTCAGCTGAGGGCGTATTTTATTGGAAAAGTCAATACTCTAGAACGTCGTCATTCAGCCTCGCAAATATCGTTGGAAAGCCTTACAATCTGAACTGAGTTGGCAGAACCACAGAATCCTGAACGTCAGGCCACCGCAACCGTCTGTGTTCAAATGTCTGAA
The DNA here is from genome assembly GCA_963691645.1 of Pelosia muscerda. NCBI lineage: Eukaryota > Metazoa > Arthropoda > Insecta > Lepidoptera > Erebidae > Pelosia > Pelosia muscerda. Next base: position 2,200,063 of record OY829105.1, read on the forward strand.
AACTTCTTGAGAGTCGGATTGACGCTGTGGTTATTCTCTGGAATCTGGAATTGAGAGATAGTGAAATTGTTACTTTGTATTTTAATTATACCAGTAACACAATCTACAAAGCCCTTGGTAATTGTAAATCATTTGTTATGCACACATTTTCCTGGTTTTTATGGTGGCAAAGATGTTTTTTCATAATTTACCTTAATTCCTAAGCATTCGTCTTCTGCTGAATATTAAAGTAATTAAAATAATATATAACAGTCAGGTTAGAAAATTCGTTATTACAAACAAAGTTGCTGTTAATCCGATGGTAAGCGAACATGGTTATTTTATTTATAACCATTATGAAACGAGATTAAGGTTAAAATCACTAGGAAAACATATATTTAAAGTTGGCTAGTCATTTATCATTTTACTTGGATTAACTGCCTCCCCCCCTCTTGTCACGATCACGTCTTGTATTGTGAGCAAACTAATGAATGTTTATAGTATCACCACGTTGACGATGTCTGTAGTATTTAGTCAAATCTAAATGATACTATATAATACTAATACTATACTATCATCATTCCCTGAACCTTTTTCCCAACTCAGTTGGGGTCGGCTTTCCAGTCTAACTGTGATGCGGCTGAACTTCGATATTTTCCGTGAAGCGACTGCCATCTGACCTCCACAACCAATGGTCTAATGACCAATGGCGATATCGAAGTTCCAAGTTAGGCTGGTTGGACTTTTGAGGGCTCCAACTACCCGTAACGACTGCCATAGATGTTTGTATGGCAACCGGGACCGACGGCTTAACGTGCTCCCCGAGGCACTTATGAACCTGCGATAAATACACACATAACTTCGAAAAGCATCGAAAAGTCATTGGTGTATGCCATGGTAAACCTGGGATCGAACTCGAGACCTCGTCTCAGCAGTCCATTACCCATACCACTAGGCTACCGCGGCTTTTTTACTAATACTATACTATATACTATATAATACTTTACGTACAAACTTCAAATGAAAATGTCGCAAGTATTGTTCCTCAGGTGAGCCAGGAATCTAATATTGTTGTAGAACATCTGTCAGTCTGGGCTATGTTAGAAGTTAATATATTATTCGAACTTGTAAAGGGTTCAATAGTTCCCAGGTACGCTTCGGCAGAAAGTAATCCAACATTCAACTTTAAACATATTCTAGGGAAAATTTGTACGCAGCATGTGGTAAAGCAATCACTTAGTTTACCGCGAGTTTAATACAAACTACTCTGAAAATGCTTCGCGTTTTACGAAATAGATCAAAACTTACCTACCAACTTTAACAACCGTATGACAGAGAGGTCCAATAAAAGCTGGGAGATTAAAGAGAGACCGGAATATATTACAACGGAATTTTAAATCATCATAAAGTTCTCATTGACACGAGTGAGAGTGCGAGATTTGATAAAAATATTAGAAACTTAAAAGGTTATTATTCGGAACATTCTGTCCGTTTTCAACAAGTAAAGTGAAAGGTCCTATCATACCAAAAAGTAGAAAAGGATAGATATACATAGTCGTAAGAGTAGCCATAGTTTTCCTATGATAGGTAGGAGGGTAGTTAAAGATTCAAAACGCGTTGCGTATAAAACTCCCCCATCACTTTATATCGCACTCAGTTCCAGCAGATGTAACGGTTTATATATTTTTTATTTCTTTTCGACTATTTATTGAGGGTAGGTGATACGTTTTTATTTTGACTCGATGTGTGATTTGAGTTTTAATGGTTTAGAGGTTAGCTGAATAGTTGAAAATAAAGTTGTGTATTGTGGGGCAAACAGCTTTTTATCACTTTTTTTCCTTTGATTGTACACACGCACGGTCGCACAGACACTCACACATACACACGCACCTTCTAATTGCTTCTCCAATTAGTCAAAATAGTCCGGGTGACAACAGATTGCTTTGTATAACAAAATTATTTCATGCCAATTTAATTAAAGGTACAAACTAAGTGACAAACAGACACTGGTCCCTTGACAAGATTCGAGTAGTAAAAAAATAATTATGCCAATTATTTTGAACAACATGTCCAGCAGACGAGTGGGAGCGTAAAATATTTGAGGAGTCGAATGGGCTCGTCGCTCGTCAAACACTTCAATTTTAAAGTATGATACACACTGTCAACATTTTATTCCAAATTCAAATATACTCAACAAGTGATTTTAAAACGCACAAACCCTCGGTCTACCCGGCCATTATTAGTACAAAGTAGCAACACAAAATAACGTAATAAAATCGACACAACCACGCTTTCCAACAAGGAGGTTTTTCCATGTTTTTTGTAAGAGTGTATCGATCGCGCATCCATTAAATGCTGTAAAATGACAGCGCACGCCCGCGTCATTAAAACTCAACGTGCACTGGTGCCTTTTAAACTGTGCATGAATGTAGCTCCAATGGAACGGGTTGAATTTGAATCAGGATTCCAAATTCTAAGAAAACTTTACTTTGAAACAGTTGCATAAAAATCATTCAATTTATTAATAATAATAAAGGAGAAACATAAGCATTTGAATTTATTTTGTTTTCTTGAAATTAATAGTTGTTGAAAACTTTTCTAGAACTTGCGCATTGACTTCGTCGAGTTTATCTACATATTTGTTTTAGTTTAGAATTCTGGCACTGAGACAGTTATTACATTTATATTGATTGTATGTTTGTTGTCAAGTCAACTAAATGAAAATAACTACGAATGTATAGAAATTTACCGAATCGATTGACATTTGTGATTATTGCTCCGCTCCCTTGGATGATAGCGTGATAATATAAAGCCTTATTGACGTCAGTCCAGTATTTTCGAAGCCTATTCGTTACAAATAAACAGACAAAAACCAAATCTTTCCTCTTTATAATATTAGTGTAGATAAATAAGTAGCTGTTGCCTACAACTCCGCGTGGACTACTGCTCCACAAAAACTTTCTGTAGAGTTCAAGGAACAAATAAAAAACAAACTCGAATTGGTCCAGTTGGAGTTATGTGCTTAGCAAAATATTTCGCGAATCATTTTTATATAATAATATAGATTACAGCATAAACATCCACGATTTTTGTAAATTGATATCCATTATTGCTAGCCATTTTTGTCACAAAACATTATCACTCCAGGAAAATGGAAATAAGCTTCCTTGAGGAGGGGACAGTGATAAAAATAGCCCCACGAATGACCAAAACCAAGCTTTGAGAGTATGCGTAATCTTTTTAAACCTTCTAAAGGTTTACCCGGATAAACCACGTTCACTTGCGGACGTAAGCTGGAGAAATTCACATTTTCAATTTCAGGAGCACCGAACGGTTTTGATAACCGCTCTCGTAATAAATCTTGAAATTCTTTACGCTTCGGTTTTCCAATCTTTCAATTAATCGCTTCTTAAGTGAATTGTGTAAACTTGTTGGAAAATTTTCCATCTTCATCCATTATTCGTATTTTTAATATAGAAATCACCGTTTATATACAGATGTGAATGAAATTTGTGCCTAGAGTGGAATTGTGAATAAAATTATAACCTTTATCTGCGATTTCTTTGACTTTAGGAGTTCAGAGACCTGCAGTTGCAAGGGGTTCCTATGAACCAGTGGTGTGCACAGGGTTTTTAGACAGGGTAGCCAGTACTAGGTAGACATTTCAAAGTGCTTACCTGATTTGGGTGCTTACCTGATTTGGGTACTTACTGATTTGGAGAACTTATCTGATTTGGGTATGGTATACACGCCGCTTCTATAAACTGATTCCTGCTGGCTTGCTCTTTAAAGGGAAGCCGTGCTAGAGTAGAGATGTTAAAATAAAATGTTCACCCTTTGCCACTGAAGGTTTGTGTGATTGGAACTTAGCAATTTCCAATCACACAGACCTTCAGTCAGCAATGTCGTTTTTACATTTCACCGAATGTAACAATTTCGAAACATTTCTAACACTCATTGAAAAACATTTAAGAGCAATTACATATCTAATGAACGTTTACGTTGCCATATAGATGTGACATTACAAGACATAGCCACATTTTGTAGGCAGCACAAACCTAGGACAATATTTTATCATATAACGGTATATTGGATTTCGTCGAACCTGTGGTACAGCACTACAGATTTATGACTCGATATTAAAAAAGATAAAGGATTTCGGTTCCGCAGTACTTGTATCTATAAAATGAACATATTTTTTCGAATTACATGACATATGGTTAATGAAACCCGGGTATTAACGCGATCATATAGTAATTACAAAAATTTACCTGCCTGATCTTGTTTTGCGGCCCGTAGCGGTGGCAAACAAGGACACGAGTAAGGTAATGAAACTGAATTGCGGATGTTAAATTAATTTATTTATTGTGATATTACTGCCAGTGATATTCATAATATAAATTGGAGAGAGAGAGAGAGAGAGAGGTGTTTTTTTTTAATTTTGGTGACAAGTCTAACTAATGTTCCTATTAATACAAAGTATATACACATATAGAGGCCAGTTTCCATTGAAGTATATACGAATGGAACGGAGCCGAGATCTGCAGATAAATTATCAATCATAGTAATGCAGAAAATCTTGTCTAATTCGGTTTATACCAACGCTAGTGGTGTAATTATTCAGAAAAAATCAGGCATATCTAGAAGAACTACATCAAAAGCATCCTTGTTGTGTACACTATTAAATGCTATATACATGTAATATGCATAATAATGGTAGCATCCGAAGCCTGACATCACGTGATTACTATGATTTCATGATTACCTACCCTCACTGCATACACATAAGGTTCAGAATAGACAGTGTACAGCAGATTCATAAAATTGTCGAGTTTCTTATGGGCTTCTACAAATTTTACGCGGAGTCGTTATTAACTATGGCTTGTAAATTCGTCTTCGTTATATAGTATTAGTGGACATTAAACCGCAAAACACACACAACGCAGGACCAGGTCGGGCGCGTGTCAGTTTATCATCCATTGCCGCTTTCTGCAACAAGTAAAATTTACTATATCAAGAAAAAGGCGATGAATGGCAATGCTATCTGCACCCAACCTGCTACTGTGCTATATATGCTTTGCAGTTAGTTGAACCCTTTTGTTGGTCTCTTATCTTCCTTAATTATGTGTCCTTTAACTGTTTTGATATACTAGTGTAATTAGCGGTTAAGGAGTCAGCCTTCGTATTGGGACTCCGTTTTCCGCACCTAGCCTCCCTTTTTGGGCCATTGTGCGTGCAGGGTTACTGGCTAGAGCAGCCAGCCCAGCTCCGCCCAGAAACGCAGAAGCTTACTGGCGGCTTCACAGGCTTCGCGGAGCGACCCCACTGTGCCGAGGATTTGTGATCGTTGGGGGAGTACTGCCTCGCATTCCAGTATTAAGTGGACGGCCGTTTCCTCGGCAACGAAGCAGCCCCTGCAGGAGTCAGCCTTGTAATCGAGAGGCTGCAGGTTCGAATACTAGCCCTTGCACTACTAATGTGAACCCCCTCAAACGTGCAATTTAGCTTTGCTGGCGGGGTTTGTGACAATATTAGCAATCTCGGTATATAATGTTCATTAAAAAATGTATGTAGGTTTTTTTAGATATTTGGGCCGTCAAATTGACTACACCTTACCTGATGGTAAGCAGGGGTGTAATACTAAACATGTCGGCCACCGTTATTGGTCATTGGAACAGCGGTCCCCAACCTGAGCGGCCTACACAAATGTTTTTTTTCCTGCGCCGCTTGTAATATATATTTATACTATTATATATTTGAAAAAGTTTGTTGAAGCTACTGAACGGATTTCGATGCTGTTTTTTTTGTTTAAAGGAGTATTGTCCAACTTAAAATCTAACGTTTGTTTGATTTGCAATCGGGAGTTATCATTGGTAATTTAGAATTTAAGTTGCACAGATGGCGCTTAAGTCGCGATAATCGAATCACGCAGGTAGAGCCGCGGGCATAGGCTAGTATATAATAAGAATGTAAATGTTATCCACAACATACACGTATTACAGTTCAGAATATTCATTTATTCGTAAAAGCATACCTGAGCGAACAGGTCGAGTTTGAAACATCCCAAACGTTTTTCATGAACTAATCTCTGAGCGCGGAAATATTCAGACAGGCATAAAGCATTCATGTCCACATTTACCTGTAAATCCGCGCCCGTGTGAAATCGTGCCATCAAAAGCCATTGAAGTTGCGACTATTCCAAATATGACCCAAATACTGGTCCGGCGGGATGAATATGGAACAAACGAGCGCCGAGCACCGTGCGTTTCGGGAAGGCTCTGAGTAGGGTAATCAAACTGTATGTATTTCGCGGAAATGGTCCGGATGCTGAATTGCGGATGTTAAATTAGTTTATTTGTTATTGTGATATTACTGCCAGTGATTTTCGTAATACTCAATACTCAATACATTTATTGCATTCCATAATGTGATACAGATGTTAGATTACAATTAGGTTACAATTACGGACCCTGTCGGGCACAGCACAATGTTTGGAGAGAGGAAGAATTTACTGTTCTACACAGTTTCATTACAATTTTTTAATTTTGATTATAATATTAGATATGTTTTTTATTCTATTGTATTAATGAATTTTATGTATGTATTTTATGTATGTTTTTTATACCATGTCATTTATGATGATGTGAGCAGAGGTTTCAATACAGATTGGAGTACATTTATTCAGGTCTATACGTCATGAAATTCTACTTCTCTTTTAAGTTATCATCATCATTCTCTGAACCTTTTCCCAACTTAGTTGGGTTTTCGGTCTAACTGTGATGCGGCTGAACTTCGATATTTTGCGTGAAGCGACTGCCACTGACCTCTACAACCAATGGTCCAATGACCAATGTCGATGTCGAAGTTCCAAGTTAGACGACTGGTTTTAAAGGTAGACTCTTTTAAAGAGAAGTAGTTGGAGCCCTCAAAAGTCCCACCAGTTAACTGATTTAAATTTAAAAAGTAAACATCCAAGAAAGAAGTTGTTTCCGCAAGTAGTTCCTTACAAGAGGAATGCTCTGACCAACAGAGCCTCTTTCCTCAGACTTTTCCTTCAGCTTACCATTGGGCGGGGTGAAGTCAAATTGACGTGACGTAATCAAAAAAAACATCTTGAGCATTAGAAATCGACGCGGATTCTAGTCCCGTATAGAATCTTCACTTTTTCCAATCTAATTGGATCCCAATAGTTGGTATAATTGCTTTCAAATATCGTTATTGTTTTGTTAACTTTTTGTAAGACAAAATTATTGTCTTTGAAAATAACCTTTTGCCGCAAACATACTCATTGCATTCCAAATTCAAATATTACCCGCCGTCGGTCAACAAATATATCTCCGTGGTATTCATGGCGTCCGGAACCCATAGAGGGGACGAACTCTACCGTGTAATGATGACGTCATATGCCACGGTTTTTAAACATTTGTAAACCCATGTGTGGTTTTTGAGATAAGATGCAGGTGTTATTTTATTGTTTGGGTTAAGGGTATTTTATATAAGGGTTCACTAGCAGTGAAATAAATTTAAATAGGTAAATACCCCTGAGCTGTCGTTCCCTCCAGGGTAGTCTGCTGTCTGTATGCTTCAGTTCTTTAACATTTCATGAACTTTTATTTCTGTCATCTTAGATTAGTGTATCCATTGGTCATTAGACTATTGGTTGTGGAGGTAAGCTTCACGGAAAATATCGAAGTTCAGCCACATCACAGTTAGACTGGAAAGCCTTTTCCCAACTCAGTTTGGGTCCAACTGAGTTGGGAAAAGGTTCAGAGAATGATGATGATCTTAAATTATCTATCGTAAGCATTTCATTTGCTTGAAATCCTGATTCTTTAAGCGGGGCGTGAAAATTCATCTATCTAGAGTATTCAAGTGAGAAGCACCATTTTAGTAACTATATTGTTTTTTTCCGTGTGGAAATCTGCACGGAGACCCCCCCCCCCCCTCGAAGTCAGCGAGGAAGGTTATATCGGACACGAACCTACTAAAACCGCACGGCCGTCTCGGTGCATCAGTTGCCATGGGTAAGGTAATCTCCGACATATCCCTCGCTATCAAAGGGCCTTTGCCTTAGCTCTTAATTCTGACAGAATTCATTCTATATTATTCTTAAACTATATTACGGCTCTACCAGTCCTCTCGAGACCATGGACGTAACGTCACGTCCGAAACGTCAGCGTAAATTTACAAACATTTTACTTACTTATAGTTTACGAATATATCCCGTTTAAATCAACATAACTTACCACTTTGTTGATATTCTTCCTGTATCTGTAACATGACCTTATTCTTTATATTTACAGTTCCTTCCCATCTAGCAAAGTGAAGTCAAATTGACATGTCCTACATAAGGCCTAAAAGGGTTTAATGACAGTGGAGGAAGCTCGTGAATGAACGCATATTTACGAACATCATTTATTCCGTTTGTGTATTTAATGGGGTCTACTAAGGATAATATTTGATACGGTAAACGATGGCTACTGGAAATGGAAAATCGTTCAGAAAATTTTGAACTAGAAGTATTAAAAAAGCATCAGTGAGAGTTCTCAGGATATTGAAAATAAATTGTTAGGTATGAGAGGAGAAAAGGAGACATGGAACAGTGAATGTAGTTCAGTAAGTAAAGTTTATTAAATAAAATTATTGTAGCGTATTGAGAGAATTTCTCAACTGATTTTCCTCAAAGTATTCTAAAGTCAGTCATAAGTTAAAATCAATGGCAAAACATGAAAACGGTTATAAAATATGTTTCTAAAGACTGCTTCAGAGCCAAGTCAACTTTCAAGTTGGTACATTCGTTGATATAAAGACGATACTCTCGTGCAAGCTTCCATAAAAGTCATGAAAAAAGGAAATAGAGGAATATGAGAGTGGATCCCGGTAAGAAACGGAAAGTAAATGGGGATGATAATAATTAAAATATTTATAATAGAATCCAATTCCCCCCCCCCCCCCTCTCCCCTTCCTCGACAGGGTCGGCAGCACATGTTAACGGCCTAGACCACGGTAACCCCTTTTACATCAGTACGACCGTGTGCTTGTCTGCCACTTAAGGGGTATAAAAAACAGTTCTCCAAGGAATATATCCCGGATTCGCCAAAAATTCCCCGAGGCCTCAATTATGTAATTGGGACAATGATGGATGACTTTTGCAAGTCGCCAAAATATTGCGATTAGTAAAAAATGTATTTATATGTCCAAATCTCTGGCAAAAATAGCTAGCCAGCAAAATATTAAATTGAATATTTTGTGTAGTCATGCAAAATTGAAATAAGCATTGAATACCTTTTCGGAGATTTATTCGTTTTACGAGCAGGCAATACTGTAAATATTATAATACTCTCTATGAAAAATAGGCTTTTCAGTTTAGGTTGTCTGAAAGCCTTTATTGTGAAACATCATATTATTTGTAAATATTTTTTGATACACTTGTATTTATAGAAGCGTCGATATGCCCTTACAAGCGATCCTGTTTTCGGTGCCAATATTTTGTTTTTGAAAGAAAAAAAGAACTTATCTTTTAAAATTTAACGGTTGGTAAGTAATATGAGTGATAACCGCATCAACCGGCTCTTTACAATCAAAATACAATAAGTATATACTTAAGTAGGAAAAGAGAAATGTTTGCCAGGATCATAACAATGTATGTAGGTACCTACATCAATTTAGATCGGAAAAGTGAATGCTCTGACCGGACTCGAATCCACGATATTTACCTTACAGGGGATTGTCGGTAGATGACTCCCACCATCGCCCCAAGATGGTTGTACAGGTGAAATTCGATTGCTTAAGATGTGACCCCGTGGCTCAGCGTTTAGAGCTGTAAGGGAGAGCTCGCGGGTTCGAGTCCCGTCAGAGTATTCACTTTATCTATAATATATATTTATAAATTGATTTGAAACAGTTAGTATGCTAATTACTTTAAAATTTCATAATAATTTAAGTACATACCTACATAGATACTACATAATGTAACACAAAAAATATGATCTCTGCCTACTCCAATATGAAAGTGGCGTACCTATATGTACGGTTTGTGGGTATCAAATGTACCTATATTGTATCTTTCTATTCATGTTCAATAGGCATATTGTAATATTTTCACAACAAATAACTTATAGTTTATCATTGGTAAATAAAACACATTCGTGCAAATCCATATTGATGCATATTGCTGGAACACGGTGGAACGAATGGTAAAATACGATTATTTTCTCAATCTGCATGAAGCTACGCAAATTGCCTCTCTGCCTCGATAGTTCGATTTTTCCTGTAACATGAATAAATAGGGATATCGCAAGTTGTAGTCACACAACCGTGAATTCAATGCTTCCATGAGATTGTGTTTATTACATTGTGATACAAGTTACATTTACTTAGGAACATGCTTACAAGACTGACTCTCTGATAGTGCTGATAGAAGTCAAGGAAGGACGTGACGGGCGACGCGGGGGAAGTACTTCCACCCTGCAGAATATAGCGGTTAATAATAACCTTGTGTTGTGTTCTCGACTATGATTAGGATAGCCAGAGCTCACTCGTGATTTTTGTGCTGTCTGTCGGAAGATCAATTTGTCTCCTGCACACTAGGTCTGGTGACGCACTCGAAGAAGTATTATTCATTTCAAGACAATTATAGGCTTTAAAGTTCAATTCAACCTCATCTACTAGACAGATCATAGATCATTATTCTGGCCCAAGCAGTAACTATTTAATCATCTGTACCCAGACATTCCTCTCGAAGCTAGGAGTAAAGTAATCTGGGAGCTTGAAATCAATTAAGCAAGCAACAGATACAAAATTAGGATATTGAAATAGGCGTTATATTGTGGAGATCCATTGCAAGAAAATATTTTGGGGGAAGGAGGGAAACCCACCACTCACTAACGGTTTAACATTCCTAACGATAGCAAAAGCAAAATATCACTAATTGTCATAGAAGGGCATGCCAAGCCGCGCCCATCTAAGTAAGTAAAAAGAGAGTTCTTACCAAATTACCTTCTTAAAGAAACCTCACGTCGAAATTGCAGATTTAATATCTACTAATCCCCATATTATGAATGACATAAACGAAAGTCATGTTATAATATTATGCTATATTAGATTATTGAGATTTCCAATTGATTGCTAATCCTACTAACATATTTCCATAATTGCTAATTATGTTTGGTTGACTGAGTAATAGCTGATTGCAAGCCGTCAATCATGTTTATTAATAGATAACTGAATGCTTGAGATTACTTCATGAAATGTACCACATATTGATAGTATAAGGATTATTATGAACTAGCTGTTGCCCGCGGCTCCGCCCGCGTGGATGTTTATTATCGCGTTGTACGATTCTACTCGATTCTCTACTTGCCTCTCTATATTACTTTTCCTTGTTGTCGATATTATCAATACATACTGTATTGAAATTTACCGAATCGATTGAGATTTGTGATTATTACTCCGCTCCCTTGGATAGTCGCGTGATGATATATTGCCTATGTTACTTCTAGATATTGTAGCTTTTTAGAGGTGAAAGAATTATTGAAATCGATCCAGTAGTTTTGAAGCCTATTCGTTACAAACAAACAATCAAACAAATCTTTTCTCTTTATAATATTAGTACAGATACATGACTAAATATCTAACCAGAAAGGTTTACATACAAGGCTTGTATTTTTTCTGTATCTTGAGTGGGACGTGATTTTCTATATTGGGACTAAATCCTGTCTTATGAAATGTGTCTGAAGAAAATAACGTGTACCGATTCGTTACTATCAAATGAGATTAAGAAACCAGCTAAGGAAGCCATAACAGCATGCAGGGAAGACGGTTAGAAAAAATATCGCTGTTCAATCTGTTCCAATGAATATAACATTACTATGTATACTAATTCGTCGCATCTGAACCTCTCACCTCGGAGGCTCGGACTCCGGGATCCGTTTTCCAATTTAAGGTTGGTCACTTTTTTTTCTTCTCTAAAATAAATAAGTTTATAACAAATTTTATTTTTGCAGTTCATTAAACTGCAAAAATAAAATTTTCTTACAACAATGTCGAAATTGAGTCGTTTCGAAGTTTAATGCTGTCGAAATAAAATCTAGTCGTAGAAGGATTTGTCGGAATTCAGTTTGGGAGTCAAATTGTTTTAAAGATATTTTATTTTAAAAATTCTATTTGTTGAACCGCAGGACAACGCTCTGTACAAAATCATTAGAAAAGCGTTGCCGTCATGCTTTTTTAACCTGTAGTGCAAATATATGGAGCGCAAGAGAATTCGGTATGCGTTCACACATGTATAATAAACCCCTGGACTCAATTAGATTGTCTATTTTTTGACCTAAAAATAAAAATATTCAAAGTCATAGTTTCAGTTTAGTTAGACAATAATTTATTTTCTAAGGTATATTTTTACAGCAAATGCTATTGGACATTACATGAACACAACGAAAGCCACGCATTCGTAATCTGCAATAAATAAACTGTCCATTTTTAAAATTGTGGTTTCTACCACGATAGCTTCGGTATATGCTGTTTCAAGTCACGTCCCTCTTAAAGACCCGGGATTGCAGGAAGAAAATTGCATATAGATAGAGAATTTCAATTCTTTAAATTGTATACTGATGGTATTTTCTCTATTTCAGGTATGTTCCTGTTTTCTTTTCTTACTGCGGATTTAGGTCCCGCTAGGCTAGTGCTTGATTTCGGTTTACTTTGGTAAGTACTTCTTCTCTCCATGTCTCTTTCGATTCTGCAAGTGACAAACATCACATATAGTAAACCTTCAAATGTCACGTTAATATAGTACCGGATGCACTGTCTTTTTTCTACCTTCCTTGCGGAAAATCAACCAGTTAGCCTATCACTGTCCGTTGCTGGACATAGATCTCTCCCAATGCTGGCAGGTTGTGACCTACTACAATTTACGAATTTTCTTTCTCTCGCGGTGATATCCTCTGCGTTATTTTCCTTCTGTCGCCTCTTATGACATCTTTTTGGTGAGATGGGGTGGTTATATTCTTTCTTCATCATCACATGGATAAAAAAGTAAATAAAAACGATGCAAAATAAAAATAATAAACAAATATTGTTAACCAGTTTGTTGTTGGTACTAGATTGCAAATAAATACATTCAGATAGGTTTATTTATTAATTACATACATATTCTTCATGGAAAAACTACAACTACAAATTCATGTCTGGAAGTATTTGAGCGGGAATCGAATCTGCGCCCACTGACGTAGCACTCGAACGCACTGCCGTTACGCCACAAACTAGGCCGTCAGGCAAGAGAGAAAGGAAACTATTAAATTCTGAATAAAATGTCCAATTCTTGTCTCAATTCAAACTAGCGCAGTGAGTGATCGTCTCGAACTACATCTTTTCCTGAATGTTCGGGTATAAGCACATTCCGCTTGACATTATTGGGTTCCCGATTTACGAGTGTATGGAACGAGACTATCGACATTTATTGGGCACCGCTCCAATCCGGAATATAGCACAAAATTTTGGCCGCAGCTACGTGGGGAATATTCGCATATTTCATATACCTCACGTAAAAGACAGTTTACTTGGCAAATGGATAACGATAAAGACTATAGTAATAATATCCTGAAAAATGCAAGGTGCATTTTTGAGATATGGCAGTAAAATATTCTGAACTGGATTTTTCTTGGTGACTGGGAGTATGAGTTTTACAAAATCTCTGAAAGCAGTTTAGAATATCTTAATAGGTTATTACTTATTTATTTCTAAGGACGTTTTTTGAAACTATAACAGTTAATATATATTAATAATACGTTTGTACTTCTTGATTGATCCTAACCGGTTTTGCCTTACGGCATTCTCAAATGTTGTCTGATAACTGTCAATGTAAACCTCTGAGAATGCCGCAAGGCGAAACCGGTTGGAATCAATAATAAATATCGAGAAGAAGTACAAGTATGTTCTTAATATGTATAACAATATATAGCACCAAGGTTAACGTACCTACCCTAATCGTCTCGTCTCAATAATATAGCTTTAGCGCAATTGAATCGCTTAATTTAGGTTTCAAGTCCTTAGTATAGTAACTTGTAAAGTCCTACGTATTTCATTCTCTGTCACCAAAACCTTACATTCACTTACAATCAAAGTCATCACGCTTGAAGAACTGCTCCGTAAAGGTGAGCCGTAAACATTAAACCCCTTTCAACGGAACGAGCTGAAAACTAACCATTTGACCGAATCCGTGACAGATGTGGTACATTAGCGCGTAACGAGGGTAGTCGTGGAATAGTTTGTATAGACAATGATGAAGGTAGTGTAGGCACGAATACTTCAGCATAATATAATTATTTTCGTTGTGGAATGCAATAATACACATTACTCACCTCGTATAGGAATAATTTTCATGTTTCGAGAGAATATATTATTGCTTTTAGACAAGCGTGTTCCTATGTCGGAGCTGATGAGATAGTTGTCAAACGCTGGCTGATTAAGAAACAATTGAATCATCTGGATCAGCTATCGTTATATTATGATTATGATGGTTGCATTTTGTTACGCAATTGCACGCAACGCATGCATAACGAAATGTCGCTTGGTTAGGTTATGTCACTTACAATAAGTCATTCATTACTGCGCGGGAGCGGCGTTTTTCTTTTCTTTCTTTCTTTCATTTAGATTTAAAGCCCAGGTGCTTAGCCTTCAGCTTATGCAGGTGAGGTGAAGTCGAATTGACCACTATAAAAAAACCAAAAAAAAATAGCGACACATAGCATTCGATATTAACCTTTTCGTCTTAAGATGCAACGTTAGGTTATCTACCGATACTCTTACGTCCTTTTTATACCTGACCACTTAGGTATCAGACAAGCACAGACCCACCTGATGAAAAGTGGTTACCGTGGCCTATGGACATTTGCAATACCAGGGGCGTCACATTCGTACTGTCGATCATATAAAGAAGGGAGAAGGGGGGAGGGGAAGAAGAGGAGATTAAGTGAATCTCTGTGCTGTCAATGCAGAAGACAAAGAAGGGTTTATCCTGGTTTTCCCACTGACAACACAAAACCTCTCCAGTGAGCTCTACCTTACTCATCGCCGGTAACGCCATATAAGCGGTTATTAGCCGCTGGGCGGAGGTACTGCCGTAGTCGGACTGCTTAATAAGGACGGCAGATGCGAGTACCATCATGTCCTAACTCTCAAAATACCGATACCTTCGTGTCCTTTCTGGACATTCATTTTTTCCAATCTAAATCAATTTAAATAGTTATATAGTAGTATATATGTTATACTAAATGCTTCAAAATTTCATTAAATTGAATCATCCATCAACCTACTTAAACTTAGTTCAAACAAGTTGCCATCTCATCTCATTAAGGTAAATTAATGGCAAGGGGCAAATCGGAATTTTTTGTATGACTCGTGGGGCTAATTCGGAATAAGCCGATATGGCCAGATTAATAGCTTAGTTAATATCTAATAGCTGTTATCTGTAAAGAATACTCATTCGTACTAAGTCAACTGCTATAGTAGGTATAAGACATGTATGCAGGTATTTCTGCAGGTAAGAGGAAATAATGGTATGTATTTTTTGAAAATAAAAGTAAAAAACTATACGAGTACAGCACAAGTCACTTGTCTAGCCTACAAAACAACCTAGTTGACAGTCACGTGATATATTCCGGTGTTTAAACTTTGGCCTGACGGTAAAATAAATTTAGCGAGAACTTTGCATTTTTAGCAAAAGTAGCAAAAGTACTAAACTATAAATTCATGCTGTAAGTACTCGGAGAAGTATACCTATCGACATGAATATATGACCTAAGTCTAATAATAATTACATAATAACATAATTTACCGTCCAGTTACTGGACTCTCTAAGAAGTTTCATAAGTACTGTAGATTTTACCATTTGTACTGGTGCATAAAGTTACCGTCCGCGTCGGCATTACTTATGGATCCTAGTATACTTTTTCAAATATGATGTTTTTAAATAGTAGTGTTTTACGAATATGGTCTTTTACAATAATGATATTTTACGATTATCATGTTATGAGAATATGATGGTTTGCGAATATGCTTGTGAGCGAGTATAATGTACTGCTCCGGAGGGCTATCGGCATGAATCTGTGACCTAAGTCGCGAAAGAAACGATGTCCTTGCCCACGCTTATATTGATTGAATATTGATTGACATATTGAATATGATTATTGACAACAAGGGGGATCCTTTTCTTTGAAGGTTACTCACAGCTTATCAATGATTGATGATTGATAAGCTATAAGTAAGCTTCAACAAAAAGGAACCCCCTTTGTTGTCAATAATCATGAGAAGGGGGGTTCTCCTTCCCTGACGCTTACAATACTATCCTCAAAAGACAACCTAAAAATGTGTGCGCATATGGAGTGCATTCTGAACACATTTTGGGTCCAGAACTCGTACCTATTTTAGGTCATAGAATGAGCTACTACCCAGGGGCTAGATGGAGACATCTTGGTTCCCACACTTTTGATAAATATGCCCTGGGTCTGCTGGTACGAGAACTATGTCTTTAATATCTCATGAAGACCTGAAGGAAGACGGCGTGCTTTTTAGTCGGTCCGAGTCTGACATAACCATTCTCACCGGCTCCAGCAGGAGTGGCATCCTTGTGGATTTTGCGGGCGATCAAAAAACACACTCATACATTTTTATGTAGTCCCATAAAATACATTTTTATGGGACTATTTATAGCTTTTTCACTATCATTCACAAAATTAATAATAATAATAATAATAATATATGTCTTTATTGTACACCAAGGATGAAATTATACAGCACATAGAGATGTTTGCACATGGTAAATACAATTGGCGGCCTTATCGCTCTGTGGCAATCTCTTACAGGCAACCTTATTAACTATGTCATAATGTCATATTCATAAAATTAGTGAACTATTGCCCGCGGCTCCTTTTGCGGGGAATACTGTTCCCGTAGGTAGCCCTAGAGTCGATAAATTTCGGTGAATAAAACGTGAGAAAGAGAAAGAAAGAGATAGTTTGGTTTGTTCTCTCTCTTGGCTGGTAAATTTTTAAGTTTTTACCAAAATCAACCACGGAATTTTAATTAGAATAGTTTCCTCAGTTATACGTCACACATGTAACAGTATAGCTTATATGTTGTTTGAACTAAATTTTAATGAAAACATGACAATGAGGGTACTAGACGGGTTCAAGGGGTTGTGAAACACAAACGTGGTAACATGATTTGCTTAAAATGAGTTGAGAGGTTCGGCGAACTACTATGAGTACTGTGAATTCCAGATACAAGTGCCCTCAGTGTATACGCAAATAGTTTTATTGTGTATCCAGCTCATACAAGTTACATCTAATAAATTATATTTAAACTAGACCTAGACCCTAGATCGTGTTATGGTGTCTAGAACCGAATATATTCATATTCATGCACACATATATTTGCACTGAGCGGGCATCGAACCTGTGCCTTCTGCGTAACAGTCGCGTTCACTATGGATGCCATTTTTATTCACAACTTAGGCTAGTTGTGAATAAAAAAGTTAACCCTATTCGTCGCTCGCGGCTCCGCCCGCGTAGCTGTCGGTTATCGCGACTTAAGTGCCATCTGTGCAACTTAAATTCTTTGTTACTAATCATAACTCTGGTTCTACTTAACCGATTGCAATAAAACAAACATAAGATTTTAAGTTGGACCAAATCCCTTCAAAAAAAAAATCGCTTCGAAATCCGTTCAGTAGTTTTTGCGTCCATCGCGGACAAACATAAACTTTTTACAATTATATAATAGATAGATAGATAGACTCCGTAGAGTCAATACGGAACAAACCGTGTTTAGTTATGTAACACGAAAACACGTGTTAATAGTATCTATATAGGTATGTATATTCCAAGCAACAATTCTAGAAGATTAATTTTATCGAATTTCGCCCCAATATCTCAAAGTAATCTTCAAACATGCTACATAACCTGACAACCCTCAATAGCACAGAATAGATAGTACCCAATAGGGTACATCCTACTGTATATTATCAGGGCAGGTAGCATGTTTGGCTCCGATTCAATCGAAGTCGTGTGCTCAGTTTTTAGGCTTTCGTGACAGTACCTAAACTATTTTCAATGTACGAATATAAACATAAAATGTACAGATCACTTATAATTTTTGATTTGTGTATGGTTATGCAATGTCTTTTTGTCTCTATGGAATACATTACCCTTGTTTTCTACATAAATGGTACTTTACAGACCGGATGAAGCTGATCAGGCTGTTTTATGATTCTTGTTACTATAACTGTGAAATTATATGATAATCCTCGCCCTTCACTTCCAAATAAAGTAATTCTCTTTGAAATTTCAATATTAACCGGACAAGAAAATATAAAAGTATCTAAATATTCCCCGTATTTATTTAATTAAACCATTCCGTTTCACGTTATTAGCCCAAGGGCTTTGGAAATATTGTAAACTAATTTATGCACTCGGCTGTGGTCGGGTATTTATCATTAGAATTTGTTTTTCTCCCTTCAGGCTCGGAGAAATTGCTTTGTGGGATTTTTTCTGAAGTTATTTAGAAAAAGTTATCTTGTTTGCTTTGAAATAATGGAACAGTGTTTGTTTAGTAAACTTCATGTACATGTCAGTATACGAATAGACGTGATGCCTGAAACTGAGTTAGTATGTCTTCTGGTAACTTTAGAGTGGAAGCTTTGGGAATATTCGGGATTCACCAGAGTAATTCCGGTTGTTTCCAATCCAGGCAAGATGGTGCTTGTACCAAAAGTTATCGGTAAATTTTGAACATATTCAAAGGTTCAACTAGGGTAGTTGAACCTTTGACTATGTTTAACGATAGATAGATAGATAGATAGTCTTTGACTAAATCTAAATCAAATGACTTCAATCATAATCCAGGGTGGAAACGCGGCAAGAGTGATGGGCACCTTTGGGTGCGATCAAAAGCGGGTTATTTGATTAGTACTGACATTTATTATACCATTTTATTTTTTTTTATTCAGTATTGTGACTTGTACTATGAATTTGACATTTGCAATTAATAAATATATTTATAACTTGTGATTATAATGATTATATTTAAACAATGATTAGGGACATCATTTACCTAGTTACTTTTATTATGGTTTTCTAAAATTTATATCCTTACTTTATGTTAAGGTTTTACAAAAACCAGGTTAGTTAAATAATAAGAAATCCCTATATAAAATTGTCTGTCCGTCTACATTTATTCCCTGAAATAAAAAATAATAATTAATATTCTCAGTACAACGAGCAAAAGAAACCTCAGGTCAAGCCGCAGGCAAAATGTCCCCAACTCACTACACTGTACAAACAAACATAATGTTTCTTCTTATTACGATAATTAATAATAATTATAGTATACAGGTGGCTCGTATGTCGCTAATTAACCGCCGTGTATAAGTAACTGATGAAACATTGGATTACTTGTTTGGAAATATAATTATATATAGCTCGGGCATATATCTTGGACCTAAAACATGCTCAAAATGTACTTTACACGCATAGTATGACTTATTTGGACTTAAGATTAAATCCACCAATCTTCTATTATATGAAAACAATCCACTCGCGCAAGGACTTCTTTTTTCTCGCGACTTATGTTCAAGATATATGGCACGAGGTATATCAGATAATTATTTTTGTATAATCTCGAACGTAAAGGATATATTATATATTTATTTATGCTTCATTATACAGCAGTGTACTAAATAAGACGATATAAAGAAAATACCAAGGTTATGTTGAATAGCAACAGCATAAAGGTTGAGGTGATAAAGCCTGGGCGAGGCATATACCTACTGAAGAAAAAGTCGATTAAATATACAATTACCTATGTCAATACAAGGGTATAGTGACTTACTGAGAAATGGAGTTTCTTTTTTATGTATAGTGCACGTCGATTTGACATTACCTGGCCTGACAGTAAGCTGAAGGCAGTCTCAGGGAATAAGGTCATTATTGGATGGACACACGAAAATAAATTTCCTGGCGTGGCTAATGTATCTCTGGTCGACCTCACTATTGATTTTATATTACATTTACCTTATTTATTATAGCCATTATTTATTTATTTTTATTATAGCAAAAGCCATTTTATGAACTTGAAGTTGAGAGCCACCATTACAAACACATACAATGGTAGCGCTCAGCTTGACGGCCTCACCAGGTGTCTTTTTAATTTCGCTCTGAATGCGGGTGACATCTAAGTCCTGCACGTGTAATCCTGTATAGGAAAGGAGAGAGTGGGACTTATTGGAAGGGCTCTCCAAAATATTCACCATGATAGAGACATAAAAGCCTCCGTGGCGTAGCGGTAGTGCACGCGACTGCTACGCACGGGGCGCGGGTTCGATCCCCGCTCAGTGCAAAAAGTTGTATGCATGAATATGGCTGTTTGCACTGGTCTGGTCGTGCCTCGAAGAGCACGTTAAGCCCTCGGTCCCGGTTGCCATACAAACATCTATGGCAGTCGTTACGGATAGTTGGAGTCCTCAAAAGTCCAACCAGTCTTACTTGGAACTTCGATATCGCCATTGGTCATTGGACCATTGGTTGTGGAGGTCAGATGGCATTCGCTTCACGTAAAATATTGAAGTTCAGCCGCATCACAGTTAGACTGGAAAGCCGACCCCAACTGAGTTGGTAAAAGGTTTCAGAGAATGATGATGAAGACATCAAAGACTGTGAACTCCTCTACTCATCTGCAAAGGCTCGATCAGGAACCACGGTAAAATGGAGAACGCAAACAGTACCTACAATAGTATAACTATTACTGTTCTTTAATGATCCTGTTATCTCCAAAAAGGATCACTGCAATAGGAAGTTCATTCCACAATAGTGAGCCTTCGTTTGTGCAAGCCAGAGATATAACTAAACGTGTTAAGGAAAGTGAACACGGCCAATAGAATTGCACTTTTTCAATTAACTTGCTTTTCTTGTAATGTGTTGGAAAGTAAGGAGCCAGTTGCAGTGGTAGCAGGCATGCGATCATTTAGACTGCTACCACAGTGCATTAAAGAGCGGTTATGAAATATTGATCATAGAATACTTTAGGATTTATTAATAACTTTTATCTTAACGCTACAAATCCGTAGAATAATTAAGACAAATCTATTCTACAGTTGTTGCAATCTTTTCAGGGCGCCTAGACACGTGTGAAATCGTTGTCGAACTAAGTCGTTGTTTTATGGAATGGAAAAGAATAAAATGTTCAATATATGAGATTGACACGTATTTTGACATTTATGACAGGCGTGAATGAATGTCAATCCGATACATTGATCTATCTATTCTATGCCATTCTACAATGTTCCAGCTATTACATACAAAATATGCGCAATAAACATAACCGTTCTTTGGTAGTTCGGGTGATAACGGCAGTGTCACATGCATTTAGTCCTTTTCATACAATATATGATGAAATTTTCATTTCAGGATAGATAAACTCTGCTTACTTTATAAAATACATCCTAGCTTTAAGAAGTAGGTTATGTAAATAAAAGAAAAAGTAGGCAAACCTACGTAAGGTCAGGGTATGTGAGTTACAAATTATATCTGGCAGTGACGCCCCTATCGGGTCCCGTTAGGAAGTTAGGTAGGCCTAAGAAGGGCCTTCTCATGGTGTAGGGTGACATGCGCACAAATGATTTTATTACTATCGACGGCGCTTCTTTTACTGTAAATATTTATCATAGGTACTTTTTACTAAAATATTTAATACATAAAATATATTCCTAAAATAATTCAAGAACAATTTGCATTCTCAACTCTTCAGAGCATAATATTTTGTAGAATCACCGCTGTCCAATTTCACAGTAAAATTCACGAAACACTTACCTTCCAAAATTAAATATTTAACCGTCCGCTATCGCGTATTCTGCAACGTCACCTTACTTTCAATTACATCACCTACGTAGCCAGAGGTGGCGTGAAAATTCGAGAACATTCGAGATATTTCGAGAAAATTCTCGAGCATGTAGGGTAGACCACGTTGCCGTTAATGGGTCCTCAGTGAGTAGCCGTGGCCTGAATGCCCTGTAATATTGAGTGGAGTACAGGAGGTTTTGTTCGTTGATTTTTGTCGTTTGAGTTCGGATAGGTAGTTAAAAAGATTTCGTATTGTGAAGGATTTTCAAATATTTCTGTTCAGTTTTTGTGTGGTAAGTTAGATGGTATTGTAACGGTAAAAACGGAATAAGTGCTGTAGAGTATATAATGAGAGGATGTCATACTTAAAAAAAATTACTACTTTTTAACGTATTTGGTATTATTTAGTTTTAGCCCGACGTTTCGGCTACTTTTCCAGCAGCCATGGTCTCAGAGTGATGGCATACGACAGGAGATTCGCGTAAACTTCAGAAATCATCACCTTAAAAAAATACTCTGAATAGGGGACGTAATAAGCCTTCCCGGAGAGCGAAATCTATTCTCGGACCCTCTCTGTGAGTAGTAGCGCTGCCGTGAAACAAATTACTACACAACGATAGCAACTCAAAAATGCCATCGATTCGACAGAACAGGAATATCATTAATATTTATTATAATTTATTTTTATTGATTGTTTGTTCTAAAAGTAACGTAATGTATGTATATATAAATGTATATAAAAAAACATAATGTAATAATATAACATTCAATACTAATTAACCGTTAAACTCTCCAACTGGGTTACATTGCTCGATCAGCTTAGTCCGGTTAATGTTATACCCAGATTTCGAACTTGGGGCTACTTGATTCTAAGACCGCCTTCTGAACTAATAAACTAACGAAACTTTTTATCATAAGTGGGATAGTACATTATTCAGTGTGTAAAAAAATTATGCGTGTTATGGCGCAGAAAGAATATCATAATCCTTTTTCATTCGAAGGATATTATAAGAGCCGATTTACGGCAATATACGCAGACGATGGAAAGAAGGCCAGCGTGGAAACAGTAAACCGAAATCTCCCAACATTGGAAGAGACCTATGTCCAGCAGTGGACTGCGATAGGCTGCTGTATGATGATATAGACCTATGCTCCAACCAAAATACATCACACATATCTAGCATAGTCTGCTCGTAATATCACTTCTGTTTTGAAAGAAGTAGACGTATTTCCATCTGAACTTGTTGTAGAAAATTTTACATTTCACAGTCACGAGTACCTCGGACATAAAATAGTTCCCTTGTTAGCTTTAAACTGTCCGGCATTCACTTATCCTGGCTTCAGGCTTTGAATGTTTAACTTCACGTGACTTAGAACAACTTTTTAAACGTTTGGATGACCACAGCGTTTTTTTTATTCACGCTGACTTAAAAAAATACTGTTAAGGTTTTGAGCTAAGACTTTTATAAATACTTAAACCTACTATTACCTACCTGTGTACATAGTACTACCACGTGGCTTATGAGAATATGTACAAATAGCACTCCTGCTAACATTCATACTTTATTTTTGTTGTACCTTCCACATCCATCTCTTCCCATGCATGTACAAGGCGGATAGTAGACGTGCGATAAAAAAAAAAGTTGACGAAATGTGGGTATTTAATACATCTCTGCTTACCCCTTCGGGGATTACGGGCGTGAGCATATGTATGTCTGTATGTTTACCTCTTTGTAGTAGGCACTAGTATTGATAACGAACTATCAAAAGCAATGCCACAAAAACGTCCATGGAGTTGTAATTCTATTAAAAATGTCACCTGCGGAAATTAGGCGCATTTTTCGTACTAAGTGTTTCAGTACTTAAGACCTTCCATTATACTCTATGCGAACTGAAAAGTTTTTAGTTTCAATTTCTCATTGTTCGTCTCGTCAGAAGTTCGGTTCCGTACATTTTTTGGTTTTTAGCAAATTTTATGTCTATAAATATGATAAAATAAGCCATTCTCAATGGCGCATGAACTTTTTAATCAACTGACATATATATATATATATATGTACAGATATTTTCATAGTCGATTAAAATTAAGTTAATCAAATACTAGGTTACCTCCAGACCTATATAATGCAATCTATTAAACGCCTCTAAGACTCATGTTACATTAGGCAACTAGAAAAAAGTGAGAGTTCGTCAACGCCAGTTGTATTTCCTGATAAATTAAATTTTGACCAATTCGTGGTATCCACCATCTTGCAAATTTCTTTTTGAGACCTGCTGATTGTTTTAGATACGAAACTCAAATTGTGTGCAATTCCATCGAATGTCGGGTTTCGGTTTCAAACTAGTCGCAGAAACTCTTGACTCCGATTGCCTAGTGTATGAGCCACCATACAAATATATGTGCGAAACTCAAGTTTCGAATCGCGACCAATCCAGCTGTCAACTTGCGTAAATTTTAGATTCGAATCGCGACCAATTCAGTTGACAACTTCAGTTGCTTAATTTAGGGTACAAGCTAGGTACAAATCTATTACAATTACACAATTATTAGTAATATCATAACTTCGATTGCCAATTCATAATAAAGTAGTTATGACACGTAGCCGGTTGTCGACAATCAGCAATAAACTAGTCTTTTGAATAATTGCAGTCCTCGGCGCCATAAGATATAACAAGCTTATTTTATACACTTATTTTATACCACTTATGTAGCTGATAAATCCACGGCCCACCTGATGGAAACCGGCATACCTACGGACGTTTGTAAACACTAGAGGCGTCATACTTATACTACCGACCCTATAGAAAGCTTCTAATGCCCTTTTTGAAGTCGAGGAGGGAGAGGTTTACCTCTCTCGGTACAGAAGCTTTCGTAACCTCAGGTACCGAGAGCCCAGGAGATAAGTTGATATACCCACTGATATCAACAAAAACTCGCTAGCGAGCTCTGGCTACCCTACTCACCACCGGCAAAAACACACCTTTTAACGAATTCTTCAAGAATCGTGTTGCAGGATGACTAAGAAAGTGAAATGCTAAATGTAAATTTAAAGTAGAAGCAATTAAAGTCTTCGAGTCCTCACAGTGATGGGTCACTGTTTATTGGTAAAACTACCTTTTTCTCACACAATATTACTTCGTGGACATTGATGTGGGTTATGCGTTTACCTAACAGATACATAATAATTACTGTTAATATGTAATACCAATGTATAACGCATAACTGTTTAATGTTCCTAACAAATAAATAAAAAAATATAAAAAATAAATTAGTTGAAAGGTAGAGCTAAATGTAAACAACTAAAATTATAGAGCCCGTAAATCGTTCTAATTCTATGTGCGTATCATTTGGTATAGCTAGTAAATAATATATATTGCGTTACACAGCTAAGGATCCCTATTTCAAACAGTTCACACAACTATCACCATTGTAACGTGTCAAAAAGAAAAAGACGCGAATCACAGACGCCTTGAAGACACTATGCGCTGCACTGGACCGGATGCAGGAAATGACGTCACTCGTCCGCCCGCCTTAAAATGAATGTGTTCTATCAACTTGGAAATGAACACACTGGAGTTCACCTCGACGAGTAAGAACATCTTGCTAAATTATTATTTGCAAACCGATGGCGTTGAAACCTGAAGGTAAAATTCTTCTAATAAAAATAATTCCAAATCTCGGTATATAAAATCCAATAGCACTTACGAAACGTCAAAATAAATAATATGTTATCGGTTAGTTTAGCAAAATGTACCACGTCCGTCCTGAGAAGACTTCGGCAAATAACTCAGCATACTTTTGTTTTTTTACAAATATTTAGGTACTTAGTCTGGATACAATAACTCGCTTTGCGGGACGATGGAGCTATTAGGGGCGCCATCTGAAAACCAGCGCTTCGTATACCATGGTGTGCGAAGCATATATGCTGAGATGGCGGCCCATTTATGTTCGCTCGATGTACGGTAATAATTACAAGACCAATTAACTGATGTAAAGATCTTTGTACATTGGGTGTTTCAGGAATAAATGCTTTCTTCTTTCTTTCTTCTTTCTATACAATAATTTTCTTGAGTAGCAAGTTGATTGAACAGCTCATTTCCAGGCTTGTTCATTATCATACCAACCAAGTAATCTTAGATTTTATATTAGATATTCCTATAAGACAATTGTCAAGAAAGAAGTTTTTTTGGGTCTTTGTGAATAGATTGACACTGAATTTTAACAGATTTTTTTTACGAGAAGTGACATTCTGTGCTCTAAAGAAACGAATGATCATGCTTACAAGTTCAAATAAAATCGCATGTGATTTTCGACTGTTTCGTATGGAACCGTAGTTTCGTATTATAATATGTCTTACGGTAACCTCCAAGGATGTAATTATAATACCATACACGTAGGCACTATTTAATTCAAGTGTATTAATCTTACGTTCTTAATGCGGTACCCGGTTATTAAATTTCACACGAAATTTATAGTTTGCTATTTGTATTGTAGCTAACGAAAGTATCGTCTACACAGGTAATGATCTACTCGATTACTTTTTATTTATTTATTAATATTTATATACATGGTCATTATAACAAGTGACGTACATGGTTGACTAAAAATCCTTTCGAATTTGTCTATTTATAAACACTTAGGTTTCTATGTATTTGGATTCAATACACATATGTGTTTTTAAAATTAACGTTCTACTTTGAACACTTAAATAAATTCATCTCACACTTTTATATTTTTAATAGAAATTTATTGAATAAGGTTAATTTATTTATAATCATCATATATCATTATATTACGCGTTTTTGGTTCAGTATTAACTATTACTTATTTTTTTTATTCAAATAATGTGGTCTAATATTATAATTAAGTTACATGTATATTGCTCTTACAATTCAAAGATAATTACATATCAATGCTTCTTTTGATCCGGTGGATCAAGTCAAATTTTCGTCCCCTCTCGACCAAACGTGCCCATTATGCTAGCGGCGTTTCCCCGTTGTATAACCAGGCAAATATTTTCTGATGTTACTTATATTTTTGTTAATATATTTTCGTTATGTAAATCTGAATACACCAGATCAAAGCACCAATCCCTGATTAAGTTATTATTTTTTATAGTCTGTTTTTTATTTTCCTGTTTTGTACAAGTAAATCTCGTAAAACAATTTCTTTCTAACGTTTCTTGTGTTGCATTCATAATTTTTTGTTCTGTTTCTGTTAAATTACTTCTGATAGGTGCATAAGTCGTTATTTCTCTTCTTCAAAAATTGAATAATACATCGTCATCCAAATTCATTAATTTTCTTTTGATAAAGAAACGATGACTTCCATTCCCTTGCCCATGCCCTTAATACACGACACATTGGAGGAAAGATGGCGTTTGAGTACACTGATCAAATTAATGATGTATTTATCGAAGAAAGGGCAATCTTAAGTACTCGAAACCGGGGAGCTTGCATGAAAGGTTTATTGACAGTAAAAGGAAGGTCATGAAGTATGTAACAACAGAAGCAGATTGTTGTCTTTACCTACCCCAGAGGTAAGGCGTTGTTAGTATCATGTATGTATCATAAATAAATTATGTAGGGACTCATAATGTTCCCCGTCAGTTAAATGAGTATCTATTTTAGATAGATCCAATACTGTAATAGTGGAGACACGTTTATAGTTGTAAATGCGTCCGCGTCGCACCGCACCTTCGCGGGCTAGCACTTGGGTGATTTCTTGATAGTGTAATGTTTCCGATGGTTTACTCACTAAGTCACATTGTATGGCACATGGCAGGTTGTTTTAGTGTGGTGAGAGCCCCACATACCTGCGCGGTTTCCCCGAGCCCGTGGAATGTGGAAGGTGCATTTTTCCTGCCAAAAAAGGGTTTTCTCGAGTTTAACATACATTCAAAATTCAAATTATTTTATTCAAAATTTCATTAAAACGCGTTCAGGGTAAAAAGAATATTATTTAAATGAACTGAACAACGAATATTATTCACATTAACATTTTAAAGTGGAAAGAAAAGCAAAGTTTCACATTTCTTTGTAGTAAACTTGTCTATATTTATGCGGGATTAGAATAATACTTCAAAGAAATTCTATGTGCATTCTTTGCAGCACTGAATTTCCTTTATAAACTGAAACTCTTGAAAATAGCGTGTACATAATAGTTGGAATAAAACATCTATAGAATATTAAGGCATTAAAATAAATGCTACTTACTGTCTTAACGGTATTCGGACCACCTCGAGCCGGTCTAATTTGAGGCATATGGATTCTATGGCTGAAATTATGATGATGACAGTCTATTTTGTGACATATACATTGTAATATTAGCTTAGGGAACAAAATATACTCAGAACAGAAACAATCAACGGTTCTTTCGTTAGCCTGCTCTGTACTGAGTATTCTATTAGAACTTATCTTAAGTAAGTTTTACAAGTGTTTTTTAGGCTGTTTTGTGTCACCACTGGGCAAATGCTTCCCCTAAATCTTCCAATTCTCTCTCTGTTAACCAGTCTAGGACAAAGGTATCGATGTCGTCCGACCATCATAATTCCTAACTGGTTTCCACGGCACAATATTTTTTATTCAGTAAAAATATAATGACATACATATATATACATATAAGAGTCCCTTCCTTATTTCAGAGTAATAGTGAATCTCCGCAGAAAATTGTACAAACAAAACCTTCCCCATTAATTCAAGATTGATCATCATGTTTCTCTCATAAAGACCCTTGTGTCTATTCGTATAGTGGATTACTCTCGAAGATTAGTTTCCTTCCGGCACGATATAACTTCAAACAACCAAACTATAACTAGTAACATTAGCGGACCCACTTAACATAATTAAAGTACAATCAAAATTCAGAGTCGGGCTGAACGGACGGTCTAATATCCTGTTGGTGTTGGGATAACATTAATCTTGGCATGACGTGGTGAACGGGATAGGAATACACTCGGTTTTGTGTTGAGAAGAATTTAGATATATAACCTTGTGGTACAGCGTATATTGGAACGTAAATCATAATTGTATTTTCTGATTGGACGTTCCGTTCCACACATCCTACCTCCTCTGCAATATTAACAGATAACTCTGAAAATTGTTCATATAATAATTAACTGAAGTCCACCTGAATATCGGCAAGTTTTGGGAGGCTCCGGTTGATCCAAATATTATGTAAGTTTTAAATATTTCGACAGCCAAAGACCTTTTGTATAAAAAAATAAAAAGTTAGTTTTTATTCATTGGCAAATTTTCAAATGTGGAATGCTCGAGTGGCGTGTCCACGTAGCCGTTAGAAAGAAAATGGAGTCGCATTTGTGCAGCTTTTGAATACATTGACGTAGAAGTTTAATTTTTTCACAGCTTCATGATGAATATCAATTTGATACCTATACATATTCCCGAGAAAAAAGTCTTGACAGAATCTGTCTGTCAAGACATCTGGACAGACGGACAGCGAGGTGATCCTATATATACCTATTATAGTCGCCCGAAGAAATTCATGACGCAGATTGAGATTGATAGAATAGTCCCAATTCTTGCGTTTGTTGTTACCAACGTAAGTAATAAGTACGACACGCAGCAGTTACTTGCTAAAAGATTCCCCACGGTAATTTTCCTAGGTACTTCTACTTACAATGCTACCATAATCTAATTAGTACTACGTATTAGGGTCACCGCGGTCAAATTAGCGTCTATACATAACACCTACTACGGTGATAACTGGGCAACATTTACGCTATCAGACAACAGAATACTATGCCTTAATCTATTAAGTCATAACCAAAATCTGATCAGTGTAGACATATAGTTCTTTAGAAAGAGTATTAAAAGACCATCGTCCGTAGATTCAGGTCATATTATCTATACTCTATACTATAATATAATTGTAAAAAGTTTATGTTTGTCCGCGATGGACGCAAAAACTACTGAATGGATTTCGATGCGGTTTTTAGTTCGAAGGGGTTTGGCTCAACTTAAAATCTTACATTTGTTTGATGCAAACGGTGAAGTAGAACCAGAGTTATGATTAGTAATATACAATTTAAGTTGCACAGATGGCGCTTAGGTCGCGATAACCCACGCGGGTGAAGCCGCGGGCATAGGCTAGTTAGTATTGTAATAAAGTTACTTCCGCAACTGCGGAAACTCCAAAAACTTTTTCTCATTCGCTTCTGCTTCTTATTGTGCAATATTGCATAGGAATCTTTTTAAAAAATATTGCAAACGGTAGAAGTTATAAAATCAATAAAGGTTGCTATTGCAGCACAATGCTAGGTACCTACTGTGTCATGACTCATGTACGTAGAAAACTAAAATAGACTGCGGAATAAAATGCGGTATTGTTATACAATTTTAGTTTTCAATGCTCAAATTCATATTTACAATTATATCTTTTCACTTCGGCACTATTTTCCATTTCCAATTCCGGTATTATTAACTTTTTGCATAAGATTTTGTTTTGTGCGTGTCGTGGTCATAAAGTTATTCTAGAGGAACAAAGTGTACGAGAGACGACACAAAACTAAGGTGTGAGAAAGTGACAGAATATACGAATCCTGAAACATTATTTTATAAACCATTATCAACTTTGACAGAAATAGATATTAGAGTGACATTTATTTCTCTATACTAAGAGTCACAAGTCACTGCCAGTAACTATTTATTAATCTGTGCTACCACTGACGTTTTGAATTCGATAACGTTGTACTGAAAGAGTCTGTGGGTCTACTAACGCTAGTAGTACTAATGTCGTAACATATGTATACAATGTTCTTCAAGAACATGATAATACTTGTATCTAGACATTTAATTCCCCATCGAAATGTACCCTTGTGTCTCGTGTTTCGTTACAACAGAACAACAATATTGTTGTTGTCAACCCTCTTCACTTTTCAATCTGAGAGTGACTAAAATATACAATATTACAACATAAATTTTGAGTTTCCACCCAATCACACTTTAAATATTCTGTGGTGTCTTTTTAAACTTTACTTTCATTGAATCGAAAATTTGACGATATTTGATTAAACTTCAGTGATAATCGTCGTACTTCAGCTGAAAAATATTGACCACTTAGGGGCAAAAAAAGAAAGCTATTTAATCGAACCCAACGGAAAGTTACAACAAATCTCAGAATATCCTTCAAAATCTCAAGAAAAACACATACAATCATGCTCACGCCCGTAATCTCCGAAGAGGTAGGCAGAGGTATATTAAATACCCACATTTCGCCAAGTATGATCTTCAGTCCAACGTAATAGGGGGCGAGCTTACTGCCGGCAATTGGGCACTTTGTAAAAATGGGCATTCCAGTAAATTTCTAACCGAAAATGTCGCAGCTAAATAAATTTGAAAAAGAAATAATTTTACCCGATTCTCTGCTATGCGGTGTAAATAGCAGGAATATAAATAACGTGCTTAGCCGCACAAGCACTACTAATTAACGTCTTGAATAGTATCGGAATCTTTCATATTCATTAGAAATTTTCATGATAAAATCATACCTACTTAGGTATGATTTTATGTATGTACCTAATGTGCGATGTGTTTGTACTAAAAATATTATTTTCATTACGTTACTGGTTTTCTTGTACTTTTCCGCGAACACATATATGTCCACAATATTTGTTATTGTACCTAACCGGTTTCTCCTTACAGCATTCTCAAAGGTATTTTCATGTTTCCAAATTTTATATTATTTCTCCAAGTTCTTGGTAAAGAATCCATCGTCTCCAAATATTTGTTATGCCTCATTTCCAAACATCTAGTAGGTACCACCAAATTCATGCAAATGCTATTTTTAAACCGCCATTCAAACAAATTTTGGAAAAATAGAAAGCTTTTTGCGTAAAAATCTTCTGAAAATTGAAACGTGCGTATAGTGGAAATATGCGCGGTCACGTATTGCCACTCAGACGCTCTCGGTTCACACCCCGTATTATATAATGGCCTTAATATGCGATATTCAAGTAACATTCTGTTTATAAGATGGCGGTATTGAATACATTCCATCAACTAATGTGTGTTTTGGTACCATTAATGAAAGGCCTTGAGTGTTAAGACCAAAGCCAACTACACCTACAAGTTTATAGACCAGCTGATTGACGAACGAGGCTCTGGAGTTGGTTTTGCTCTCGAAGTTGGTTGGGCTAGGACATGTCAATATAATTTCACCTGGCCTGATGCTTAGCTAAAAGCGGAGCTTCAGGAAATGTCACTATTACGATATCAACAATGTTTCAATGGTGGCCCTCAGCTTGCCGGCTCTCAAATCTGCCCCTTGTGAAACTGTGTGCATGAAGTTCGCTAATAGCAATGCTCCACGATCTCGATACCTTTACGTTACGAATTCGATTGTATTTCGTGCTTAGGGCACTGGTTTTTTTTTGCACACGTACACATGTGCTACGGTAGCCATGGTCTATAGGGCCGTATGCTTATCTAACAATTAAGTAGTTGAAAAAACCATATACCTATTATTTATATTGTATTTTTTTCTTTTCTAGGTAAGTGATTCACAAGAAGATTATGAGTGAGTATGTTTAAGCTGCGTGGTTCCCGGTAGAATAGAATTTGGGCTACCCTATCTCTACTCATGTGTTCGACGAAGCGGTCGCCGGGGGAGAGGTGGTGTTGGTTGTGTCGCTGGACATAGCCAACGCCTTCAACACCCTCCCCTGGGAAACTATAGCGGAGGCGCTGAGGTACCACAACGTCCCGTGGTACCTCAGGCGCGTCCTTGCGGACTACTTCGTGGACCGGGCTATCATCTACCCGGCCCAAAGTGGGGTGGTCCGCAGGGGCATGTTTTGTGGCGTTCCACAGGGGTCGGTCCTAGGGCCGCTCCTGTGGAACGTAGGTTACGATTGGGTCCTGCGCGGTGCTAATCTTCAGGGAGTCGGTGTACTTTGCTACGCTGACGACACCCTAGTCACCGCGCGGGCCCCGACGTTTCGCGACGCTGCCGTCCTCGCTACGGCAGGCGTCGCCCATGTTGTGCGCCGCATCAGGGCGCTGGGTTTGAAGGTGGCCCTCGAAAAGTCCGAGGCCCTATTCTTTCATGGGCCTCGGCAGAAGCCGCCTCGAGACAGGACGATTGTGGTGGGCGGCACCTCCATCACTGTCGGGACCAGTCTGAAATACCTCGGGCTGGTTCTCGACAGTCGATGGCGGTTCGTGGAGCATTTCCGGCAGTTGGCACCGAAGTTGCTGGCGTTTGCCGGAATGCTCTCGCGGTTGCTGCCCAACAGCGGAGGCCCGGGGTCTGCCTGCCGCCGTCTCTACGACGGAGTGGTGCGCTCCAAGGCGCTCTACGGAGCGCCAATATGGGCGGAGGCCCTCTGCCTGGCAAATATTGCGTTGCTGCGACGTCCGCAGCGCGCCATCGCGCAGAGGGCTGCACGGGCGTACCACACCGTATCTTATGAGGCGGCGTGTCTGATTGCGAGCAGTATCCCGTGGGATCTCGAGGCTGGCGTCCTTAAGAGGGTCTACGAGGAGGGCGCCCTGATGCGGCGCGATTTTGGAGGTCGGCCGCTTCCGGAGGAGATCGATCGCTGGAGACAGGCGGCTCGCGACGATCTCTTCCGGAAATGGGCCGAAAGGCTTGCAGTGACCCGCAGCGGGTCGCTGCTCGTGGGGGCCGTCCGGCCCGTCCTGCGGCAGTTTGTGGAGAGGGGTCATGGGGCTCCGACATATCACCTCACCCAACTTCTCACGGGTCATGGCTGTTTTGCCAAGTACCTGTGGGAAGTGGTGGGGATAGAGCCGGAGCCCCGGTGCCGAAACTGCACCAGCGGCGACCCCGACACGGCCTACCATACTATGGCCGTGTGTGAGGCATGGGACGGACAAAGGACGGCCCTAACACGCACAATTGGTGCGGACCTTTCGCTGTCGGTCGTGATTCCAGCCATGGCCGACAGCGAAGAGTGTTGGGCCGCCGTCGCCTCGTTTGCTAGCGAGGTGATGGCGGCAAAGAGAGAGGCTCTGCGGGAGCGGGAGCGAGCTGGGCTCACTCTTCCGCCCCGCAGGCCCCCGGCGAGGGGACGCAGGCGAGCACAATTCGCTCGCGTCCCCGAATGAGCGAAGCCACGGGTGGTGGGTCGGGGGATCCACCGCCCCATGCTAATGTGGCGGAATGCGCCCCTCAGTGTTCCTGGGGCGCATTCGTAAGAGGTGAGCTGACCCCATCATCTGGATTACTCTGTCCGGATGGTGGGGCCCCCAAGAGAAGAGCCCAATACGGCGTCCCTAGCCGAGTCGCGGTGAGCATTCTATCCCGCGGCTCGGATTAGGCGAAGGAGGAACACCGTGGTGGTTTAGTGGGTAGTCTGGCCTCCGTTTCGAGGTCAGGAGTCCCACACAAAGTGAGCCCCTTGCCCCCGCGGTGGGTGAGCGAAGTGCGTAAATGCATTCCACCACGTACAAAAAAAAAAAAAAAAAAAAAAATCTCTACTCATGTGATATCGTACAAAGCGACTTAGGTTTAGGGTTGTTTAACATCAGACAGATATATAAATGGCAGACTCGGCCTCAGACGCATAGTTTGATTCAACAATAGTACTCGGAATATGGCAATAGGCTCACCCCCTATTACGTGGGGCCGGCCTCTGCCTACCCTGGAGAGAAAATAGGCATAAATAAATAAATAAATAAATATTTAAGGACAGTCTACACAACGTCACCTAGACCCATGGTAAGCTTAGCTTAACTAGCTTGTGTTACGGGTTCTAGAATACGGATAAACATACTTAAATACTTTTTTTTTTGTAAATACATACTTATTATACATAGAAACACTCAGGCATAAGCATATAAATCAAAACAATATAGTTTTATATGCATTTTAGAATGTAGACGAAATCGTCTGGAAAATACTAACTGAATATTGTCTATTAAACATGAATTAGGAATGGAAGCTAGTCATGCCTTCTTATACGTATCGATACAATACATGTTTAGTTACGTCCTATTGCAGTCTCGCATATATGAGTGAGTTCGATGAAATTGGATATTAAAAAAAAGAAGCTTGCTTTGGAATACCAATTGGTTTGTTTAATATTTAATGATATTAGCTAAGTGTGACGACCTCCGTGGCGTGGCGGTAGTGAACGCGACTGCTACGCAGGAGGCGCCGGCGCCGGTTCGATTACTGCTCAGTGCAAATATTTGTGTGCACGAATATAAATATTTGCATTGGTCTGAGTGTTTCTATGTATGTATTTACAAAAAAAAGTATCTAAGTAGTTATGTTTATCCGCATTATAGAATAATACAAGCTAGATAAACTATGCTTACCATGGGTCTAGATGGCGTTTTGTAGATTGTCCTAGAATATTTATTTATTATTATTATTTATAAGTGTGAAATTATTATGCAGGTGAATTTTTAAGTGGGCCTTGATGGCCTTCTCCATAACTATGAGGAATAGCAGAAAGTACTCAAAGGAGTCTCTTGCCCGATTAAAATGTCAAAATTCCTAGCTAGAATTTTTTTAATACGTAGATATCTACAGTGCAGAATGCTGTATGCAGCTAATACGTATTAGAAATGATAACTATAAGACTTTCTCCATATAAAAAATAATAAAACTTGTGAAAATTATAGCCACATAAACATACATAAAATGATTGCATTTCTAAACTGTAATTTTTCACGACCAGTAAACATTAAATTTAATACTGTAAGTAATAAAGTGCTGTACACTTCCGTTCAGTACTCGAACTGTAATAAGTACAAGTTGACAAATAGTCCCCTTGTTGAGACAAATATAGATATTTGAGATCTTTTCCAATGACCGCCTCTGACTTACAGCTGGCATTTAGAGTATGTGATATACGGGAGAATTGTTTGACGCGCGTGTTTGACTTGTTATCTTTGATAAGAATATTTAAGATAAGAATATAAATACGTATGCTTATGTTCTATGTCCAACAGTGAACTGCGGTGGACTAATTGATGATTGATATGCTTACATCTATTTCTCTCCGGTGTACATTTTAGGCAAGCTTTATGGTTTCGAGTTATTCTGACGTGCCCTTTTTTCATTATTTTACCAATTTGACCATTATATGTGTTGCGGGATTCACCTCGGCCTAAAAAATAAATCTATATTAATATTATAAAACTGAAGAGTTTGTTTATCGCGTTAATTTCAGGAACTGCTGATTCGAATTGAATTTTTTATTGTTTTGTAAATAGTTCATTTATCGAGGTAGATTTTAGGCTATATAATAACATACTACGCCTTAATTGTGCTTTTGGAGTGGAGGGTAGATCTTTACTCAAATGAATTATGTAACTGTTGTGAAATGGTGGATCAATATTCTTAAATATCTTCGATTTTTTTTACAAAGCTACCTACGTTAGAAGCAACGGTAATAGAATTAACGATTTCTGAGAATTCAGACTAAGAAATCCTTCTAAATGTAAACTACGAGATATGATACCTACTATATTAAAAATAAACTGAATTACTCTCAACATAAGCACAATTCACAAGTATTTTTAACCAACTTCTAAAAAGCATTTTGCGCGTATTTTATCATTGAGGTATATCTGTAATTCACTTATTTTCTACTTCTCCGAGCTACTAAAGTGTGAAAGGAAGTCGTCACGACACCCACAAGACAAGCTTACCTAGTGTGAGGTCAACGAATATATTCACTTCTATAACAAACATAACATAAACTCACGCCTATATCCCCGAAGGGGTAGCGCAGAGGTGCTAGCACCAACTTTTCGCCAGTTCATGTCTTTCACTTCTATATAAATAATGGTTTATGGCAATAATTTTTTATTTGTTGACTAACTCACCCGTCCGTATGTCAGCCCACTGTAAAACATTTTACCCTCCGTTTGTTTATACCCCGAAGGCTGTCGCGCACCTGTACCGTTGGAACTGCAAAAATTAATCATCTACCTTTGTCCTTTTCTTGGTGATTAATTATTCTGACAAATATCATCAACTATGATAATAAATGTGACAGCCCTTGTTTATTATACAAAAGGAGCTGAGGGACTTTTGTTGTACGTCAAGTAAAAATAGAGCAAGTAATTAATTTTAATTTTGATAATTAATCTTGATTAGTATCATGAAATATTATGTTGTTATTATAGTTGTCGTAATAAGTGATTAACTTTCAAGAACTGGAATAGGGTGATTGAATTGTCTAAGGAAATAGTTTTAATTTATAATATCACGCCTATATCCCCGAAGACGTAGGCAGAGGTGCTAGCACCCACATTTTGCCAGTTTATGTTTAGGTCCCAATGTAGCAGGTGGCGAGCCCATTGCCATTAACCGGGCACTTATAAACCTGCGATAAATACACACATAACTTCGAAAAGCATCGAAAAGTCATTGGTGTATGCCATGGTAACCTTGGATCGAACCTGAGACATCGTCTCAGCAGCCCATTACCCATACCACTAGGCTACCGCGGTTTTTTTCTATATATAGGTATAGTTTTAAGTTTTTTTCTATACAACTTAGGTGACTTACAAGTCTTGCATTTGTCACCTAATGAAAACTGTATACCGTAGCATTTTAAATCAGTTTAGAAAAGTAAGCATATTAATGTTCAAAATCTTAGTTAGGATAGTAACAGTTTTCCTGAACTTAAGTGTTTCCGTTACCGTGAAAGATTGTACAGAATTGAAAATTGATGAGGTCTAATGTGGTCTTACCTTTATAGAGGAAAACCTCATTAAACTAATATTTCATTACTAAGAGAAGATTTAATGCGTGCAATAAAGTACCTCTCTATTTTACTGAAAGTGAGTTGCTCACAAAGAGGCTTATTAAATTGGCTATGGAAAATAAATACTTAGGCAGGCGCGCCTCTCATTACTTATTCCTTTTGAACGATTTGTTCCCCCACTGTTTTGCGCCAGTGCGAATCACAATGAACTCATATATACGAGTAATGTATGGTAATCGAATTTTATAAAGTATTTGTATGAGTGTCGCGAAGGGTTATATGGATGAGTGGGTCAATGCCTTTGGTTATTTGTGGGTAGATTCAAACATTTAAAATTGATATTATTGTTATGGTTTTATGATTTTAATGACATGTCATTTCCATTACGACCACGAGACTTAGTTGGAATTGCGGTGAAAATTTCTTGACGTTTTTTTGGGATTAGAATAAGTAGATATTTTAATTAAAGGATACCAAAATCTAACGATTGGGCGAGTCCTTTCATTGCCGCACCATAAAGTGTTGGAACGTTTTGCCTGCACACATATTTCCTTCTTTCAGTCCCGGGACCTTTTAGAGGGCGTAACAAAACATCGGTTGAGGCCGTCTAAGTACCGTCGGTTTAGGGAAAACATTTATAATGGCACCCACTATTCCTCGGACCGCACCCATGCATCGCTTTTGGGGGGTCATGATAAACATTTTTAAATAAAGATTTTTTTATTGAATATATCTTAATTTATATTACCTCCCTCACGCCTTTACCTAGTAGGGGCCGGGCGTTAGCTACCTACCAACCCCCCTCCCCTCCCCAGTGTAACGTCTACTTGAATATAATTTTGAAATATAATAAACAAATACACTCGCACTTCATATACATGTATAATTGATAGTATTGAGTAACTTTCTAATCTTTACATATTAAAATATTAATTAAGTTGGAAGAACTAACATCTACGACCTGTAGCTATCCCTTTACTTTCTAGGGTACTCTACTTACTAGACCTGCCCCGGATAGTTGAAATACTCGCCTACAAAGACTAAGGACGACGGCTTAACAAGCTGTTTACCGGAATTCTTATAAACTAGGTATGGAATCTTCATTACTTCTTACAATGTTTTATTGATTTTAGATTGACATGGTCATTTACGAATTCACTATTAAATCGATCGGGATATTTACCATGTTTGTTGATTTCTTCGCGTAACCGATATTTCGGCGCTGTTGCAAGCGCCATGATCACGGTGTACCTAAATATCGGTTACGCGAAGAAATCAACAAACATGGTAAATATCCCGATCGATTTAATAGTGAATGTGTTATTGAATTTTCGAAGCCGTCACTTTGGTCTAAATAGACGTTAATCGTTTTGAACTAAAGTCGGGTTTTTTCGATTCCTCTTTGCAAAATACAACCCGTTCTCTCCTTTTTAAACAAATACATTTACCGGTTGACTTAGGACCAACCGGAAGTGACGTTCAATCACTCCAGAATAAACGTTATTCATCGGGTTTGGTCAGTAAAATGTTCAACATAACATACACAATTTTGGTTCTAAACTGCTTGTCTAAAACATTATTGTTATTAAAAATATATATCTTAATGTAATAGCATTGTGACAGCGCTTGTGGCGTGGCGGTAGTCTACGCGAATGCCACGCAGGAGATGCGGCTTCGATCTCCTCTCATACGAAATATTTGTATGCATAAATATGACTATTTGCACTGGTCTGGTCGTGCCTCGGAGAGCACGTTAAGCCGTCGGTCCACACAACATCTATGGCAGTTGTCATGGGTAGTGGGAGCCCTCAAAAGTCCTACTAGCGTAACTACAGAACTTCAATATCGTCAATTTGGTTGTGAGGGTCCGATGGTACGAACGGCTAAGAAAATATAGGCTAGAAAGTCGACCCCAACAGAGTTGGGAATAGGCTCAGAGAATGATGATAGCATTGTGACAGCATACATACATACAAACTGTCAGCAACTCTGCTAAAACCAAATTGGTGATTTACTACGGTTAGTTGAGGCAATTAGTTAGTAGATAGACAATACTTGTCGGTTAATAACCTTGATTGGCAATGATAAAACTGAAATAATACTTATTATACCCATTCGCACGGATCTTGGAGGTCCAAGTCGCGAGAGAAGAAGAGAACGAGAACGAGAGATAGCACTCCTAACAATGTTATACATATTAAAACTCCCTCCAAACCTTTTCCGAAGTAAAGTCTAACTACAAATTAGCCTACCTTCAATATTTTCTCTTGTGGAGTTTAGATGGCCGACTTTTCATTAACGATAACGACCAATGACGATTTCAAAGTATTGCAGTTGGTCATGGTTTTTGCACTTTTTAAGGCTCCAATTACCCGTAACGAATGCTACGAAACGTAATGAAGATGGCATGCAAAAGGCAAA
The DNA here is from genome assembly GCA_963691645.1 of Pelosia muscerda. Taxonomy (NCBI): domain Eukaryota; kingdom Metazoa; phylum Arthropoda; class Insecta; order Lepidoptera; family Erebidae; genus Pelosia; species Pelosia muscerda. The sequence goes on from OY829105.1 coordinate 2,240,066, forward strand.
TGAAGATGGTATGGCAAACAAAACCTGCTCAACATGCTCTGCTTGTTACTGATATATACCCCGTATTCGTCATAAGTCAAAAGAATGGTCTCCCATCCTAAGACTGACCTGGCTATAACTTTACAATGTGTTAATCGACTTGGTAACAACTGAACCACTAGCCCATCAAAAATTCAAATACTATGTACCCCATTTTCCGCGTTAACCGTACGACGCCTGTCTCACAGAAGACAAATGGAGTTATAAAACTGGTCATTGAAAGAGAAAAGTAAACAAAACAAAGTGCGGGTCCTTCGTTTATCTCTATCCTGCGTCGCACACGCACATACGTCAAGCTGACTCGTTACGACTCCCTAAATATTGAATTTTACATGAAAATAGTTCACGTAGCGCGGGTCCATTATACGCTGTTATGTGGTTATTTATGTCATGGGATGTTTTAAAAACGATTCTTTTGGAGTTATTCATATACTAGCTGTTGAACGCGACTGTGCTCGTGACAAATACTTGGAGAAATAAAAAAATTGAAATGTGCTATTCTAGATTGTTTAATTCCGAATGGCACACATTGTAATGTTTTTTTTTTATACAACTTACGTCGCAGACAAGCACGCGGCCCACCTGATGGTAAGTGGTTACCGTGGCCTATGGGCGAGTGTAACACCAGAGGAATAACACTCGTGCCGCAACCCCTGTAAGAACAGAGACATTCTGTGTCGTCAGCGCAAAAGATGTAGGACAAGCCTTTGGTTTTCCCACGAACAACACAAAACCTCTCTAGTGAGCTCTGGCTACCCTACTCACCACCGAAAACACAACACAAGGTTATTAAACGGCGATATTCTGTAGGGTGGAGGTACTTCCCCAGTCGGACTGCTCGATTGGGACGGATATACCGTCGTGTCCTACCTCCTCTAAAATGTTTAGTTTTTCACTTATAATTTTTTTTATTTAGAACGCATCAATTTGATTTCACCCCTGATGGTAAGCTCAAGGTAAAGTCTCAGGAACGAGGGTCACCATTACAAACACGTAAAGTGTTACAATGGTGGCACTCAGTTTGTCAGCCTCATCAGATGCTTTTTCACGCCCCGCTTAAAGGAGTTTAAAAAAATTGTAGTAAGATCCAAACAATTAACCTATTATATAGCATCAGCCTCTCCCAATGTGCGACATATCTCCCAATAGCAAGATTGCTATGTTGAAAACTATAGGTGTCATTCAAGCATTTGTCTTATTCTGCTATGAGTAAACCTGGTATGTATTGATTAGATTTTTAAATTTTGTCGTCGGATCAAAACTTGCTACAACTATACACCACTTGTCTAGATGACCCTACAGTACTACCCAACATATGTTTGCTAGGTAGTACTGTCGGGTCACCATATAAATAGAAGGATGGATAGTATATGTTAATCGGCCAGAAAACTTTGAAAGTGCGATACAGGATCTAAAGTTTTGAAGTAGTTTGGCTTGCCTTTGCTAGATGGCGCTTTGCACTATTTGTGAGCGATTACCTCTAGAATATTTTTCACTCGTGCTCAAGTAACTTTAAAGGACATTAAGCTTAAATACTAGCAGGACATATTGTTTTCAAAGCGACTGTTCTGAAATGAACTGCAAATTTGCTATCGTATTTTGTTCGAAGTTCAAAATCGTGATACGACCGTAAATTCAATCTATGCTTCGAGTACAATGGTGACTAAAGTTTAAACTAACTCCATTTTGTTACTGAAAAGTAGTTTTCAGAGTTTTGAGGGTTTGGGGGAGGGAAGCCTCTGATTGATTGTGAGAATTTGAACTTTGACGATATGAAACTTGAATTTGTAGTTTAAATTTGAAAACTATCAACTAGGAGATAGCATAAAGTCAAATTTTAACCAAATTCGTTCAGCAGTTTAACGTGATTGAGTAACAGATATTCTGAACGTGTCGACACATAGCCGTAATAATAAGAGTAACAAAAATCTTTCTCACTTATAATGTAAAAATATCGGAAAGCCAATTTCATTTTTTACCAACTTCAAAATAAGGAGAAAGTTCTCAATGCGTGTATATTTTTTCAATAACCTCATATCCATATTCTATACCCGGCAGGTACGGTCGCCATGAAACTTATCGGGAGGGCGTCACACTCCACTACCTCGAGCGTTCACTCAGGGGGCACTCTTGTTCCCTCTGATTTATTTCACTCTTTATGGCAAATTGTTACACTTTTTGAACCTAAGATAAACGACTGTTAGTATAATTGGATTTGGTTATATAATCCATTTATAAATTGCATTCGAGGCTTTTAGAATGATTTGTGTATTGAAAAAGGTATCGTATGCTTGTGTTTTTTTATGTTTTAAATTAGTAATAAAAAATAAAGTCGCGTTTTCTGTCCCTATTTTTCTTGTCCCTTTGTATGCTTAAATCTTCAAAACTATGGAACGGATTTTGATGCGGTTTGTTTTAATAGATAGAATGGTTAAAGAGAAAGGTTTATATGTATATAACATCACGCTACGACCAACGGGTACGGAGTAGGAATGAAAAATATTGCAAAAACGGGGTGACGCAGACGAAGTTGCGCGGGTCAGCTAGTAGTTGATAAGTGTTTATTAGTATTAGGAACATCCTCAATCCTCATATAATTATTATATTGATGTTCCATAATATAAATATCAAAGCTTGGATGTATGAATGGTTGCTTGTTACTAAAGCACACCAGAACAGCTGATCGGAGTTGGGCGCTTGCACACTTTACAATCTGAAATAGCTGGGATAAGTTCTTATGAGCGAGAAAACAACAGCTAAGGGAGGCCATACACTAAAGCAGGACGTACTAAATGTACACCATTTTTCTTGGCAATTTGTTGTGTGAGCAGCAAATACTGCTCTGGTGTGTAGTTACCCTAACACACAAATAAATGTTAAGTTATGCAACAGTACAATAAACACTATGCTATACAGTGGTAAAGAATGGTGACACAGACAGTTAGAATGTGTCCCTTAACGCATATAAGATACTGTACGGCGAGAGTGGAGTTGTGCCCACAACTTTGCCAGGCTATTATAAAACGTAGGTGATAAATATAACGTAAAATAATAGGATTGCATATTGCTACATTCTTCATCACTGGCGTGGCGTCGTGGAGGATGACATATATCATGTATGCCAATGGGCTTACTATCATGGATGCGCAAGACCGGGATGAAAGCTTCTGATGCGACCGAGACTAATGTAGGGATGATGATGATGATTGCTGCAGTCTGTAAAGTCATTTAATAAAAATTAAATCTTAAATTCAAAAATCATCGACAAGTTCTGATAATAAATGTAACCGGGAATTAACGCGATCATGTTATAAGTATATACATACCTTTTGCCTGACGTTTCGACCAGGTTACACCGGCCGTGGTCACAGGCTGACCTATTATCATAATCATGGAACGCGAAAGTTTAAAAGTTAATATCGACAAGTTCGTTCGGTGAATCTTTCCTCTGCCGCTCCATTAGGTTTTGAAATTCCTTACCAGCTCATGTGTTACCGGTCCTGCAGTCCCGGGTCCTTTAAGCGGGGCGTGAACAAGCATCTGATGACGCCGTCAAGCTGAGTGCCACCATTGGAACACTTTACGTATTTGTAATGATGACCCTCTTTCTTGAGACTTTGCCTTCATCATACCATCAGGTGGGGTGAAGTCAAATTGACGTGTCCTAAAAAAAAACCTTCCAAATGTAAAAAAAAGAATCGTGTTGCTTAGCTATAACTTTGATATACCTAGTAATATTTTGATTCAAACGTTGTTGGGTTGAATCCTTAACTGGTAAAACAATCTGACATGTTATTGGAACGATACAAGGAAAAGTACTTTTCAACTCACCTCTTGTCATACTTGTCAACTCACTGATTTAGTATTTCGTAGTAAACAGAGGCAACGGAGATTGTTCTACCAAACACAAAATTCATGCAAGCGTACCAATTTCTTCTCCTGATCTGGACTTTTCAATTATTTTCTTTTGATCAGTGAATATTTTGGAAAAGGACTGGTTTTCCTATCCCTATTCCTATTCCTATCTATCATTGTTATCATCGTAGCACAAGGTACCTACCACAAACAAAGCTATGGATTCATCGGTCTGCCATTCTAAACTTTCTTTTGATTGTCTGACCTCCCAACCCCAAGAGGAAAGAACTCACCACCTAGATGCGTGATATACTGTGATATCACCCTTTATAGTTACGTTGTAACTGAATAAATCTCATTAAAATTTTAATCCCAGCAACGCATTCCTTCAAGATTTTTCTCCTCCCTACCAGCTCAAACGAAGCCACATCTGGCGAACTAAATTTGAACACCCATTCACAATTTATTTTAACAAAAAACTCGGATCCCCACCCTAATTCAAATTGGATCATGAGACGAGAAATTACCTTAATTTAAGGAAAATATACAATGTTAAGAGTACTTACAAAATGGTAACGTCAGAGGGGGGAGGAAATATGCGAAATTGGTAAACGGAGGACGGGGGAGGTATTATGAGGTTCGCGATTTATGGCGCGAGAACGATTACACCTGCGTGTGGTGTTTGAAAGTACGTTTCTTTGGGAATTTATTTGTACTATTTATTGACATAATTGGTAATCACAATGTATCACACCTGATACTATTCTTCTGGCATTATTTAAAGATTCAAACGTATGGACGCATTATTAACGATCGATCTACCGTCTTCTTCTAGGATATAAACATAACATAAACTCACGCCTTTAACCCGAAGGGCCTACCTAGGTGCTAGCACCCACATTTCGCCAGTTTATGTTTAGGCCCCAATGTAACAGGTGGCGAGTCTATTGCCATTAACCGGGCACATAATAAACATAAACGCACGCCTGTATCCCCGAAGGGGTAGGCAGAGGTGCTAGCACCCACATTTCGCCAGTTTATGTTTAGGTCCCAATGTAACAGGTGGCGAGTCTATTGCCACTAACCGGGCACATAATAAACCTGCGATAAATACACACATAACTTCGAAAAGCATCAAAAAGTCATTGGTGTGTGCCATGGTAACCTGGGATCAAACCCAAGACATCGTCTCAGCAGTCCATTACCCATACCACTAGGCTACCGCGGCTATGTTAAGTGATTTTCTTGATTTTAAGTACAGAGCATCAAATGAATGCCTCCATAAGTGTCATGCAGGTGCCAGCACACTGGAAATGCAGAATTTACGAGTAAAGTGCCGTCGAATCGATAAAAACAGAGTAATACTACTGGTATTACGGCTTAACCACCACGGTAATATTACTAGTATCACACGATAGTACCTACTACTAGTATTAGCGTGACGGAACCCATCGAAATCGGTTCGGATTCGAATTTCTCCGATTTTTAAAACTAAATAATCGAATCGAGAATATCGAAAATAAAATTATTTAACGATATTCTTACTCAATAAAACTGGACAAAACACAACGAACCCTTGAAAAGCCCTATTTAATTAAGGCGCAACCCTTACGGACACATTATCGTGGGGTCTATCCCGGGTCGCTCGTAAATCTATATGATTCACCTAATATGAGTTGGGACTTGTTTTGTAACCCCAAACGTTATTGTTTTGATTTTAATTCGATTTTAAGAATTCATTTTCGATGGAGTGTGTGCTTTGTTCATATGAAATGACTACTTCATTCACTTAGATTCACACATTGTTTTTGGGATATTTATTCCTCAAAAGTATTGGCGACGGAATAGGTCTTTACATATTAAGTTGCAGAAATATTCTTACATATTCATGAGTTCGTTATTCCTGTAATTTAATAGCTATTTCCATTATTAATATTTTGTTTGATTTTACATATTTCAAGATTTTACAACGCTGTATTAAATTTTGTTTTTATTGGCCGCATGATAAATAAAATTAAATTTGATCTTCAAAAACAGTACTTCTTAAATGCTCTCAGTAGTATAAGAAGATACAATGTTTATTTATTTTATTTGTCTATTTATATATTTCCACAACACTATCCTTACAGGCTAACCTAATCCTTAAATATTATAACATTTACATACAGTACAATTTTTGTAAACTCACTTAGAGAACTAGTAAAAAGGGCTGTGCCGTTCACCACTTCATTGAGTATATGTAAGGCGCGCGTTATCGGGGCTTCACCTAATATAGTTCTGCCACGGGGCACTGCCACTAGACGAGTTTCTAAAAATCATCGTATCTCCAGTAGATGGCGATCTCTCCATGCCTGGGATGAACCACTGGAGGGCGCGGAGTCTGCCTCCAACCCCTTTCGTCCCGCTGACGGAAAGTCTTCCACCCGGGCATGACCTTTCCTGGATCAGATGGAAGTCCCTAAACAGGCTTAGAACACGGGTTGGCTTAGAACCGCTCTAGGTGGGATTTCTCGGATGATGCGGACCTACGCTGCGAGTGCGGAGTTGCCACACAGACCATGGCTCACCTGTTGGAGTGTGCTGCATGTCCGCATTCCTGTACACCGGATGACCTAATGAGCGTCTCCGAAAGCGCAATCCAAGTAGCAGCGCACTGGGAACACAGAGTTTAGAAATGGAAATGCCGTCGACTCGAGAGAGATCGTAATATCAATATCTGTTTGCATGAGCTGAATCGGACATCAGACAAACGAAACCGAGGTGCTATTGAGTGCTCGCACCGAGTGCGTTAGTTCATCGCATATCGGCTTAACTTTTGACGCTAATTGAATTCGCACGTACCCTCATAGTTCCGAGTATTGTTTGCACTGACGGCCAATAATTGGAGTACTGTTAAATCAATGCGAATGTTTTACGCGTATTAATTTTACATTACATTTTCCAAAGGTTTTCTAAGAAATTCTACAACCTGCAAAGACATTTAGAAACTGTAAAGGAAAGATTGTCCAGGTCAATACTATTTACCCTGTGAGTTGTTCTTCTTGGAGTGCCAGCTTCTTAATAAAGATAGGTCATCAAGGCAATTTGGACCTTTGACACAAAAACTTTGAATAGAGAACGAGTGCCCTTGTACCCCTGTCGTTGGTTCCGTAGTCAGGATGTTTACGTTCTACGTGAACTATTATAATAGGATACAAATAAACACTGGAAGGTTATTCCAGTGTTTATTTGTATCGTATAATAGTTCAAATACATCAGGAAGTCAAATTGACGTGCCATAAATAAATAAAAAAAAAAGCTAGCATTCTATCTCTTTACAAAAATGTTCTTATTAGTCAAAAAAAATATCATAAAGGTGCAAAGTTTTCGAATATAATAACTTACTAACTAAAATATGAAGAGAGACGAGGCAGCACTTTTTTTTGAACATACTTTTTTTTTTAAATAGACAATTCCCGCACTAGGTAACAAGCCTTGAATCGCGGGGGACTTTACAAACATACAACTAACGGACACAAAGTACACCCAGACTTTCTTAAAGACATCTCACAGTATTGTGTCATCCCTCCATAACATCTCGTCCCCTCTCCATATCTTACGCATGGAGCACACGAACTACGCATAAACAGTACAATCAAAACAAAACGATTCATTGCGGCGAACATTCTGACAACGACATAAAGGAGCCCCGAGATTGGAGATAGCTGACGGACAGTGAGAAAATTAGCTTCGGATGTATTCGGCATTTCTTCGTCGGTAGTCCGACGGTGTAAATATGTTGATCTTAAAATATTTAGGATTCTTATATTTATACAAAAATATTTTTATTACAACAATCTGAGTGTTTAGGCTTCCTTCAAGATTAGAAGAAAATATATTAGATGAGGTAGATGAAAATGTCACTAATTGTCATAGAAAGGAATGTCAAACCACACCCCTAAAAGCAAATAAGAAGACTTCTTACTCAGGGAGATATGGTTTTGTATGTGCAATATTGCATAAGTGCGAAGAACAAACCTCGACACTGGTTTCGCCTTCAATTTTCAATAATCATGTATTCTAAGGTACTTACAAAACGTCAATATTAACAATATTTCATAAGTTAGTTAGCAAATGGACTACCGGTTCAAAACGCGGCCTCGGCCTCAGAAGATCCGGTAAGAAACTCAGTGTGCTTTTGTTTTTTTTTGTCTATTAACAAAGATTAACTTAGTCTAGATACAGCAATTACAAACATTGTACTTAGTCTACAAAAGCTGGCCTTCTCAGGCCGGGGATGCGTTTCGACCGGGCTCGGCTGTCCATTTGCTCTCTAATTTATAAAATATTGTTGATATTGGCGTTTTGTAAGTTCGGTATTTTGCTATTGCTAACGATGAAATTGATAAAACGTGGGTATGAGGTTGGTTTCCTTCCCCTCCCCCAATATATTATCCGTCAAGATTTTCAGGTTGCAATCCAACCTTTCAAGTCTTACACCTTGTTGATTAATGCAAAAGGCTCTTGTGTAGATTTTTATTTTCGTTTTGGGGCGGAACCCCAAGAGGAATGCTGACACCAAAGCCTCGACTATTAATCAGCTTGCGTTGAAGGTAAGGTTTGTTTGAAGAATACCCTGTGATTATTATTAGGTCAAGGACAGCCTCCGTTGCTTGGCGGTAGTGGACGCGAGTGCTACGCACGAGGCGCGGGTTAGATCCCCGCTCAGTGTAAAAAGTCGTATGCATGAATATGGCTGTTTGCACTGGTCTGGTCGTGCCTCGCACGTTAAGCCGTCGGTCCTGGTTGCCATATAAACATCTATAACAGTCGTTACGGGTAATTGGAGCCCTCAAAAGCCCAACCAGTCTAACTTCGAACTTCGAGATCGCCATTGGTCATTGGACCTTTGGTTGTAGAGGTCAGATGGCAGTCGCTTCACGGAAAATATCGAAGTTCAGCCGCATCATAGTTGAACTGGAAAGCCGACCCTAATTGCGTTGGGAAAAGGTTCAGAGAATGATGATATATTATGATTAGTTCAAGGACTTTAAATTAGTAAGTGTTATATCGCTGTTATCCTTATGTTTCCTTCTTCCTACAGTCCCGGGTCCTTTAAGCGGGGCGTGAAAAAGCATCTGATGAGGCCGTCAAACTGAGCGCCACCATTGTAGCACTGAACGTGCTTGCAATGGTGACCCTCTTTCATTAGACTTTGCCTTCAGCTTAACATCAGGCGAGGTGAAGTCAAATTGACGTGCCATAAATAAAAAAAAATCTTTATTATCGAATCTAAAAATCAAAACGAAGTTGAAATATCTCCATTTTTATCATTTATATCCAAACTCAACTCATATTTGAAAACAGTTTTGTGAAAATAAAAAATTCGCCGTATTTTTACAGTGTATTTGTAAAAAAATATCGTGTACTTTTTTTTTACAAATACACGCGCTCAAAGATATCAAGGTAAATGATCCCCTTTTCTTCCTACCTCATTAACGTATCTTCAGGACTTTTCCCCCTGTTGATCTCCTTTGTATAAAGGCAATATCACACGGTCGCATTACTGTATGCCGATCTCGTGGGATCTGTCTGTAATCATTATCCTATTATGAAAATATTAATGTTGTGCATTTCTTTCTGGTACCTAATGTTGTTTTGTGAGGTAGATGTTAGATTTTCTTTATATCACGCCTAAATCCCCGAAGGGTTAGGCAGAGGTGCTAGCACCCACATTTCGCCAGTTTACGTTTAGATCCTAGGTTTTACCATGGCACACACCAATGACTTTTCGGTGCTTTTCGAAGTTATGTGTGTATTTATCGCAGGTTTATAAGTGCTCAGTTAATGATAATAGGCTTGCCACCTATTACATTGGGACCTAAACAGAAACTGGCGAAATGTGATGCTAACACCTCTGCTTACCCATTCGGGGAAATAGGCGTGAGTTTTGGTCGGTTTGAATCCCCGATTACTGTTGCCAGTGAAGACGTCTTCAATTTTAAATAATAACATAATTGCGTTTCACAAATGTCAAGATTTGATTTATTTTATTAATTGTAACAGTACAAGAATTAACAAAACGTCACAGTTTGAACTTTTCAGTTATCAAATTAAATGTATTAAATTTCACGGTAAATCTATTTCCTTGTCCCGTTTGTTGCCCCCTGTTGGTTCATTCCAAGTCCCTGTAAATACGGTCCAGCGCATTGAGGCAAAATAGCCATAACAAACAGTGGGGTCTGATGGCGGCATCACGGTGTTATCGCAGGGTCTTCATCTCACGCAAACCTTGAGGGGAAATAGTCTTTGGGTACAAGTTACAGGATGCCGCGATTTTTTCTGTAACAAAATTTTTGTTGTTAATTTTGCCTACTGAAACTACTAATATTCCCTCTAATTACATCCGATGCTTTCGATATCGTAACAATGAGTTCACTTCTCACTTTATATAGACATGCACATGCCGATTTCCCTGCGGGGTAGGCAGAGGTGAATTAACACCTACATTTCTTCAACCATTGTATTCGGCTCCACGTGGCCTTTTTTTACGTTTGGCTATATTACAGTCCCTTACAGGAATATCTGCCCCAAAACCTAATGATTTGATCGGTGGAATTCCTAGCTGGTACATGAGGGTTGTCTTGAGGCACGAAGATGCTAATAGCCTTAGATGACTTAATTCATCTAAGCTAATAGCCCATCTTGCATTAGCCCATCTTGCATTAGCTATAGTATAGAAAACACACACGGGTAAAGGCCGAGAAAATAAAAGGTTATACACCTGAAGATAATAGAGGAAAATGAACCATTTCATTCAGCCTAATCGTCAGAGCTTTGGTTCAGAATAATAGTATACGCAATGTCCAATTACGTCCAACACCAAAGTGTCGTATCCCGGGATCACGAGTGACGTCACGCGAGCCATAATGAAACCGCCACCAGGTGATATTTCAAGTTATAAGAGCGTAGCGAAATATGTACTATAAATATACATTTTTCATTCGTTCCTGTTTCATATTTAAATCAAATTGCTGTGTATTATTATATTATTATATTATTATTTATAAGCTCATTGGTAGATATGGTTAAGTAAATGGTTTTTTTTATTTCATTCAGTGTCTTTGTAAGCATTGATGACCTTATACCCTCAGCCCAGCTTTGTCCTAATTGAAATTCAAAAATAAATGCTTTAATAAATAAACTGAACCCAATATTTAAACTCCTGTACTCGAAGAAATATTTAAACACTTTTAAACTTTTTAGGTTAATAAACTAACACAATCATTTATGACTTCCATCCTTCTATCCATTTGGTATAGTATTGGGTATAGATTTAGATTAGACTTTAAGAACTTACCATCAGGCAAAGCAACTATAAAGAGCGTAGGTAACCACCCATCCATATCCAACAGCTAGCTTATAATATTAGTAGAACAATAAATGTAAGATAGCTCGTTAAACTTGTAACTTGGGCCATACCACACTGAGGCAAGGTGTCCCGCACAGAATCTGACGGACAATAAGGATAGAAATGGGGATGGTGCGGACACCATTGTCGCCATGTAAAACTAAGCGAGACAAACACGGAGCGGAAAAATGTGCGGCTACTTGGAACTCGAGTGGGAAAATCACGTAATATAACGATGCTTTAGAATATGGTATTTCTTATCATTTTAAACGTTAAAAAAATTGTACGTATTCGTAAAAATATAAGCACTAAAAATCTTGTAAACAGTTGCAAACGCATTACAAAATTAAATATTAGTTGGCTGAGTCGACCCATACAGTGCTTGAATAAGCCACTAAGGAGTGGCAACTCACACGTAGCCGACATTTTATTAGGATAAATCGTCACCTAAGCTGACCATCGATAAATACTTTTTATGCCTTAATACATGGGGTGCCTCTGCACACACACCACCACTTTTCGGGTCCACGCCAGTTTTATCTGCTAGTTAGCGCACCTGCAGAACAGCAGACGAGATCTGCCAGTAACTATTTATACACCTACGATCTGGCACAGGTTTTCGTCTAGGATTTGCGAGGTCAAACGGCAGTTACCCGCTCCCAGAAAACCTGATAAAACAATGATGTACACTATGTACAGTCAGAGCTCATAAGTGCAGTAGCACATCAAGGCTCAAAATGGTTTAGCGTGCCGGTGTCTCGAGCCATCGTGTTTATGTGTGCGTGCGTCTACACGACGCGACGTATCATAGCGTAAAGGACAGAACAACAAAATATGACGTGTTAGACGAAGATGACGATAGGTATAATAATATGTTCGTTTGCATAACTGTGTTATTCTTTACGACTGCTGTGAGTCATTAGATACTAATACAGTAATTCACTTAAATTGTTAAATTAACTGATAGCTAAGTGGCTTAAGACACTACAGTGATTACAGATGGCTGTGGTTCGAATCCAGCTTTTTAGAGTTTTTATATTTATGACATAAATATAATTTTTAATATTGATAAAGTAATTTTGCATGAAGTTTAATTATTATTTTTGTGATTAAGTAATTATGAGGTTAATAAGAAATAATACAAAATGTTTGATTCGTAACTAAATATATTTCATTTTTACTTCTACCTGCCTACTCAATGTAAATTTTATTGAGGTAATATTGAATCGATTCACGAGAATAACAAGCACAAAAACAAGCAACTAAAAACCAACAAAGTCATTTTATTTCCTCTAAGTCTGTAATTATTCCATTTTATTTCAAATCTACCTTCATACTTTTTACATTTATGTTGATCTTTGCTAAAGTTTAACAAATAATAAATTCTACTTAAGAAACATATTTTATTCATCAAACTGTTGTTAATTTATAAATGAAACACAAAAAGTTATGGTTGATCGCAGGATTTGAACCATCATCCTTGCATTTTAGTATTCCTTACGCCAGAACCACTAGGCCACGGACCACTTAGGTATATAAAACGAAATTGTCGATCATATTTCTACAGAAGAACAATTTACATGTGTGCGTAAATTGTCTTAAAAGAAAAAGGTCACAAGTAGCGCTAGAATGTTGACGCTATAGTTGCGTAGGATTGCTACTGCACTTTTGAGTTCTACTGTACCTTGAGCTTCTACTCGTAAATGTCAACTTTGGACGCCCTTTTAATTCTTCTTCTGTCAAAACCACGGCATTTTTAGTTGCCATCATTGTGTAGTAATTTGTTTCACGGCAGCTCCGTTACTCACGAAGAGGGAGTAATTTAATAGTATTCATTTGGGTACAAACATTATTGTTCCTAAAAAGGTTTATTAAGAAGGCAATTTAAACTACAAAGTAAAATTAGCTAGAATATGTTGTAAAGAATAATAACGTGTTTTAATTAGCAGCACATAACAACCGCCCGTATGTTTACAAGAGGCTTTATATGAGAGAAACACGCTGTGAATTTTGATAGTGTGAACGGAGTGTAAAATTGCATTTAGTTGTATCGCCGTTAGGGCGCCTTTTGTATAGAACCTCCCTAGTATTATGTGGTACGTTGTGTATCAGTCTGGGGCGTGTAGTGCCTGAGGTTATACCAGACCAATATTGAATTTGTGCCTGGTAATAATTTCATATGTTCTTGTTCGTAGAAAGCTAATTATGTATTGTTTGAATTGTACGGCTCAAAACTGTAATAAAGTCGCATGTTTAAGTTAGAACACTTTTCTTAGGGATTGAATTTTTTAAATTAATTAATTAGCCAGCGGGGGCAGTTATGTCAGACTTAAATGAACCAAAATGTCGCGGCTGTCTTTGGTCATTAATTAGTTGCCGAAGTTGAGGAAGCCTATGGCATATCCCTTACTCTCTGGTTGACCCATCGCAAATGAAGTCACTCTGAAGCTGTTATTCACTTGTAGAAACAAAATACTGTGCAGTGCCTATAGACGAATTGTGCGTAATTCAAAGGCGTATGAAACCCTACTAAGATCTAGGGGGCTATGCCAACCTCCAACGCAATCCGGTGATTGATTGAAAAGGCTTCGGCGCAAGCTGTCCTCTCAGGGTTGTGGACAAACGGTAGTCGCTGTAAGTCACGACAAGTTGCATTTAAACAAACACGCATATGCATACCTACATGATTTTTATCTCCTGTACGTTTTCGTGTGAAAAAATAATTTATAGATGTGTGTTTTTTCGCCGACAGCGGGACAAATTCCTGAAGTCGACCACCCCTGCGTTGCGCATCTCAGAACTCATAAAAGTAAACTGCCAAACGAAGGGTTGCCATGACAGTATTACGGGAAATATGGAACATCTTCAAAGCATTTTTAATACAATGGCTGTTTTCCTTCTCTACGGGCGGAGTTTTTAAGATCGTTGATTTTGATCATTCTCTTTCTTTGCTTTAATCCCGGTAGCATTCGAAGTCTTCACCTCGGGAGCTGAGGTTCGCATTTTCGAGGCGAAATGGGACACGGCCGGCTGAATTTCGATATCTTCGAATTTTATTATTTATAGGTGTTGTAGTCCAAATCAATGTCACCTGTAAGCATATCTACGGCTTGTCTCACGAATTTCAAAGGTGTGATGACAGTCGCTCCCGTAAATGTCAAGATAACGTTAGGAAAATAGGGTTGAAAATGAACCTCGGCTTTCAAAATATTTGCACATAGTGTTTATGATTTTCGGGACTTCACGCGATATATTTTTGAACACTTACTTTTGTCGACGTTTCGGGTGCGTTGCAGCACCCGTGGTCACGACTTGACTGGCCTGCGAGGGTCGCGTGAAAAAATATATCGCGTTAAGTCCCGAAAATCTTTGCATTTGATTAGAGATTGGTATGTAACTGGGATCAGCTAATTTGATGTTAAATTAGCGTCAATTGAATTAAAATTACATCAAGAATCTCTCAACAAAATAATCTCAAATATAGTAACGCCATCTGTTATTCAAAATCAATCATCAATAGGTTAGGTACTTGAAACTAGATGACGCTACAAATTAAGGAGCCCTTTGTAATGAGCGGGCCAATTCTATCAATCGGCAAATTGCTTGGGGCCTCTGAGCCGTCTGATTGGACAGGTAATGAAGCTAACGGCGGCTTAGAATATCTTGCATGTTGTTTGACCGGAATTACACATAAGGTAATGGAGATTTGGGTTGGCTATTTATTAGTGGGGATATATGAGAACGGATTTGTTTAGAAGTGGAAGTATAATGACTACTCTATTAATATTTTTATGAAAGACTGGTTTGCTTTATAAGGTAATCTTAACGCCTGGTATTCATTAATGAATGAATGAAGATGAATGGCATAGTATAGTGTATTGTGTAAAAACTCTTTTTTTCTTATTTGTACCCGGTTTGGCATTCCTTTCTATGAGAGTTAGTAATATTTTGCTATTATTGTTGGAATAAATTAAACCATGGGTGAGTGGTGGGTTCCCCTCCGAAAGGGAGGTGAACCAATATTTTCTAGACTCCTAGTAGTGAGTATAATGGAAAGTGCTAAATAACCTACATCGTAGTAGACACATTCGCGTAGATTGCGTGGAACATTCCTGAAGCAATATTTGTTTTCCCAGACATCTCTAAGTCGTTTTTTTTCTGCAGTCACTTGAACGAATACCAGTCGAAAAACAAAACAAAACAAACTTTTGCTTGTGCGTGCTAGGGAAACGACGAAATATCTGTATTTTCGTCCAGATTGAAAGAATAAACAATTCATGTACTCGTATGTAAATCTTTTTTGGATACGAATAATGTTTTTAACATTTAAATTCAGATGTAATTACTTAATAATATATAATATCAAACTGTCATGGATGTCCTTTGGCTTATCGGCACATATATTTTTTAATATTTTTAATAAATAGCAATAGCGTATTAGCAATTATAATTACTAAATAGGGAATATTACTAACCTAACTCCTCCAGCTATAGTTACATCATAAATCTGTTCGAATTGGCTATTATAAATAAATCATTTTCACCTTTTATTAAGAAAACGCAATTTCTCAAAAAATGAATTAGAATCATGATAATTGGGTTAACTACTAGTTTTCATTAGGTCACTTACTTACCGTCTAAAGGCAGATTTCACCAATGAAACATAATTGGAATCAAATCAAACTAAACATCATTTGATCTGTTGGTCACCTCCTAACTCGGAGAGGCAAGAGGGAAGTTTTATTATTCCTACTTTATCATGTAAGACAAACAAATAAATGTATATTCTACAGTAAACTGTAAAATACACTGTTTGCCCCCATTTAAATCCTATAATACAAGTATCTTGACGGACAGTGGCGATCCGAATCTCACTATAGAAGTAAAGCAAGAATGAAATAATATTACTCTTAAGAGATAAGGCATCAGATCCCGACTTGAATATTTCAATCTACCCACAAAACGTACAAAATAATATCTCGTAAATAACGGTACCAACACATAGATGGCGCTCTGTATCCCACCGACATGAGCCATATGTCGCATCTACGACACCCACGGGAAATGATTGGCTCGTCTGTTCATAGCCTCGACTGTACCATAGGTAGGTATCGATTGATTGTTTTTTTTTAAATTGTACCTTCTTTGCTAATTTACTTTTTAAAAATAGAAATAGCTTACATAGCTTCGCCTTCAGCTATTATCACCATCATCTTTGCGTCAGTCACGGTCGCATCCGAAGCCTTCAAACGGCGTTGCAAACGACCATAGGCGATGGTGACCACGTTTCATCAGGAGGGCTGTGTGGATGTTTACCACCGAAGTGGTATAAAATAAAAACCTCGGGAGTCCAGGATCAGCTTTCTTTATGGGTGGAGCAACTCACCGGCAATAAGACTCAAAGGTATCCATAGGAATCTCATAGTTTTGGGTATCCATGGTAACGAGATAATACATAAATAAACCGTGTAAACAGTCAAAATGTACTGCAAAACAAACCAATATGGAAGTTTAATTTAGTTCATCATCATTAACATTGGTTGGACTATAGACTTGACGAATAAGAACTATGGGTTTCAAGAATCGCACTATAATAAAACATATTTGCCCAACACGTTCATGTTTTAATAAACCAATAAAGAAGTATAATTGAAACAAAAATTTAAGACTTGATTGTGCAATAGACTTGACGAATAGGACTAATAATAGGTTTGACGAATCGGAACATGATAACATTTGTCCAATTGACCAATTGTTCTCTCGACAGGTTGCAGCGACGTGCGGTCCGCATTATTGGGAGTCCTGAGGTCACAGAGTCCCTCGAGCCTTTGCAGATGCGTAGAGATGTTGCGTCCTTGGCAGTATTTTACCGTCTCTACCATGGTGAATGTTCTGATGAGCTCTTCCAACTAATCCCACCCTCCCCTTTCCTACACAGGACAACGCGTGCAGGGCTTAGGTGTCACTCGCATACGGTACAGAATATTCCATCAAGAACCAAGCGGTTCGGTGAGTCTTTTCTCTGCCGTACCATTAAGTCCTGGAATTCCTTGCCGGCGCACGTGTTTCCTTCTTCCTACAGTCCCGGGTCCTTTAAGCGGGGCGTGAAAAAGCATCTGATGAGGCCGTCAAGCTGAGCGCCACCATTGTAGCACTGAACGTGTTTGCAATGGTGACCCTCTTTCATGGGACTTTGCCTTCAGCTTAACATCAGGCGAGGTGAAGTCAAATTGACGTGCCATAGATAAAAAAAAAAAAAAAAAAAAAAAAAAAACCAACAAACTTAGCAAGATAGTACTGTGCTGAAACACGTTTGATTGGCCAGTTTTCCTAAGTCCTTTTAACGATGACCAAATCTCCTGATTCTAATACTCTGACGTCCGAAGGCTACTGATGATAGCTTAACTGTTCTAATAAACACTGTTGACGAAGCAGTCGTTAAATATATTTATCACTACTAAACTAAGTCGTAAACGCAGTATCATTGAGATGACATTAACAAGATCATAAATACCGTTTCGCTCCCGTTAAGGTTATCTTTAATTAAGATCGGACAACAGTAATCGGATGTAAACAAAGATGGCGACTCAATTTTTAAACGTATTTACATTTAATTTAAAGCACGGCATTAGAGCGGAGGTGGGCCCCATCGAAGTTATCTTATCGTTTAGTGGCTGATGAGGACTATCGATATTGAAACGATACATTATTTTATGCTGGTGTAGACCAGCGGACCCTTCGCAAGCTTCTAGACAACTTTTTCGCCATGTTGGTTAGAAATAAGTAGATTAAACAAAATGTTAATGAATTTTAACCCCATTGGGTTAATCTTTAATGACATTGACATGTGAGATATTCCAATACAGAGTTTTAAAATTAGACATAGGTACAGTTTCATTTCGTTAACTAATATTTGATTCGTTTTTATTCCACACAATTGAATCAATATACTAAGTTAAATTATCGTTATTAAAAATCACAGATTATTGAAAGATTTAAAAAATCAATGAAGAATTGCAATTTTAAGTAATAACGCCGATTCCAACGAGAGGCAATAAACTAGTTATAGTTCTGAATTTCGTCAACTAAAGATTGTTTAAGACTGCATTGATTATTCAATGCAATTATTAATATAATTTGATAGTATATACCGCATAGTAATTATATACCTGGTATGGGTAATGGACTGCTGAGACGAGGTCTCGAGTTCGATCCCAGGTTACCATGGCACACACCAATGACTTTTCGATGCTTTTCGAAGTTATGTGTGTATTTATCGCAGGTTTATAAGTGCCTCGGAGAGCACGTTAAGCCGTCGGTCCCGGTTGCCATACAAACATCTATGGCAGTCGTTACGGGTAGTTGGAGCCCTCAAAAGTCCAACCAGCCTAACTTGGAACTTCGATATCGCCATTGGTCATTAGACCATTGGTTGTGGAGGTCAGATGGCAGTCGCTTCACGGAAAATATCGAAGTTCAGCCGCATCACAGTTAGACTGGAAAGCCGACCCCAACTGAGTTGGGAAAAAGGTTCAGGGAATGATGAGTAATTATATACCTCAAACATTATCACTAATTAGCTACTATTGTCGAAAGTATCTAATACATATCGTTCCTCAGAATAACCACGAACGTAGTCCCAACTCCCGACACTGACACGGGCTCCCTTTTTCAACTCCAGTAAGTAATTGTTATTTGTTGGACGACTATCGCTTTTCAGATTTCCCTTTCCCGAGATAGCACGCACCTGAAAAATTTCCTTATTTTTCTTCGTTTCGTTACGTTTTTATTTACTTTTTGATTTGACGTTGATGTTGGTAATAGAAGTTGTCTTGTTAGAAGTTTCGTATCAAATGAGATTTCGAAGTTCGAATGTGAGATATTTTAAGTACTTAATGATAACAACTGTCGCAAAAGGAATATCGTAAACTAACCAGGAAGGTTTTTTTGAAATTCTTTTATAACCAAAGTTTTGTGTCAATGGCATAGTATAAGATCCATAGAACTATCTCCGCATATGGCGCAGAATATGTCAAATAAAACCAAGCGTTTTGATGAATATTTTCTTTTCCGCTGTGCCTGTGGCGCTCAGCTTGACCGTCTCATCAGATGCTTTTCACGCCACGCATAACGGACTGCAGGAAGAAGGGAACTCGTGAGCTGGTAAAGCATTCCACGACTTAATGGTGTGGTAGAGAGAAGACTCAGCGAACCACTTGGTTATTGATGGATATATATGATCAGCTTACCTTACTATGGTGTGTTTATGCACAGAAAAAATACTGTAACAGTGAGACGTTCACGAGCTCTCTGACTATTTATCTTACCGTCCTAAATAATTATTTACTCTATAAATAAAATTAATTATAATGACAACAGTTAATTGACAATCATCCCTCGGGGTGTCGAAAGTGTTACAAAAATAGATTGAGGACTACAAGACAAAATACAATTAATTAACTCTAAAGTAAACCTAAATATTATGTTACCAAAATAGAAGGAAAATTAGTCGAAGGTACACTAAGAGATCGTGAAAATTACCAGACTTTTACAGACAGACAGACTTTTAATTTTGTCGTGAAATATTTGCTAATTATATTTAAGTGACGGGCAGCACGTGTGTGACGCCCCTGGTGTTGCAAACGTTCATAGGCCACGGTGACTGCTTCCCATCAGTTGGGCCGTGTGCTTGTCTGCCACCTAAGTAGTATAAAAAAAATTGAACCCCCATTGCTAAGCGCCCCACCAAGATGTTTGGAGTCAAACCCACCTCACCTGTATACAATTTTCAACGTGTGGTGTTCCACACAGGGACAGCAAAGAGTCACATCCTTGATTTACTACGACTACTACTATTTTAGTAAGGAGGTAGAACATGACGATATCCCCCGTCCTAATTGAGCAGTCCGACTGGGGAAGTACTTCTGCCCTCCAGAATAACGCAGCTAATATTATTATATATAACCTTATGTTGTGTTTCTGACGGTGAGTAGGGTAGCCAGAGCTCTCTGAAGAGATTTTGTGTTGTCAGTGGGAAGACCGAGAAACCCTGCTTTGTCTTCTGCACTGACAGCACAGAGACTATTAACCTTCACCCCTCCCCTCTCTCATCTACATCTCGGCAGCACGACAATCGACTCGGTGTTGCAATCGTCCATAGGCCACGGTAACCACTTTCCATCAGGTATGCCGTAAGCTTGTCTGTCACCTAAGTAGTACAATAAACTACCTACCGCAAATAGTTACGGAAACATTAATAAGGTAACAGTCATTAATGTATGTAACTGTATGTCTATTCCATACATTAAACATTATATTCTATTCTACAAAACAACGACTAATGAATTGCCACTTATCTATGCAGATCAATATAATTCACCATAGTCTACTCTGCAAGGAATATTGCAATAGAGCTAACGAAGCGGTGCATCTAAATACGGTTAACATAATTCCGACGTATTGTGTGAGCGACGCCAGAGCGCAATCATATAGAGGGTGGAACAAATGACTTCATTCTGCCCAACAAGCTTTACAAGGTTAGTATATCGTATAGAGTGGTTGATACAATTACACCTTGTTTTCATTAATTTTTAAAATATGTATTTGACAAGTCATAAACTTACACCTCAGTGTAATCGCAAATGTGTTTTAGAGAAGTGTTTGACTTGTCTAAATATGTTGAAAGAATGTACAGTTTCAAATAAACATGTAAACACAAGTAATTCTGTTTCGACAAGCCTTCAAGAAGTTTTGTGTCAGACATATATAAAAATTGTTTCTCAGTGAAAACGAGGGTTTACTATTTATCGTATTAGTATTATGGTGCTTGCTAGTAATACATTTTAGTTAGGGTCAATTTAATTAAAGATATAATCTCCCATATAAAGATAGTCAAGACCGTAACGACGTGAAACTGTCACCCTAGTACATACGTCCTCAAAGTGGTGGTGCATAGTATTTCCGCGCTCGCCTCTATAGGGGAGAGGAACTCGATGCCTTAAAAACGCGTTGGGGTGACCAAGGCCGGTCGGGGTTCCATACATTTCCTTTGTATACACCTGGGCCGATGCAAAGGGCAGTTCAGCTCGACATGCACTGTTAACTCCAGCGAGGCGAAACCCAAGTGGGATGACAGATAGCAAAAAAGAAAGACCTGTGAACTCTTGACTTCCAAGATACATTTTTGTAAATCACATTCTGGGTGCTAGTAATGGTGATGCTGAATTATCATAACTACTTTTTGAAAATATTTTACATCTTTGATATATATGGTTGACGAAACCTTCCTGGGTTTCGTTACCGCGATCATAAGGTATATACTTTTACCTTTTGATTTACTTGACATTTCGGCCAGGTTGCACTAGCCGTGGTCACAAGTTGACAGGAATATGCGCTGTCACGACTCTCAGGGCTACGGAGAGAATAAAATAATAAATAAATAATAATTGAAGTGTAAAATGTAGTGAGTACATCTTTGATGTCCGATATTTTCTATCGTCTTGGGTGGTCGGTGGAGCCATCTACCGGTACTCTTACATCTAAATCTATGGTAGTCCACCTTAAATCCCTATATCTCCAAAGAAAACAGTTTTACTGTTTCATTACAACACAGATAATTTTATAACACGAGTACTTTAGCTGACACCCACGATATTATTACATGATGAATAACACTCAAATGTGAATTTATTATTATAATTCATTTTCGTTTAGACTCAAATAGAATAGACTCATTCAATTACCCGAAATTTATATTATACGCATATTATACGAGATGGCAAACGTTATTTTATACCTCGAATAACAAAACAAATATTTTAGGAGAGAATTACAGAATAATTATACAGGATTACATGTACATTGATGGATATGAGATTCGTACACGAATACCGCAAAGGTATGTATTTAGGTAGAACGTAAAAGGTAAAATAAACTTGTTAACTGTGATTTCTATATAAATTTTATAATTTGATAATTTGCTCATATCAAGTGTATACCTATAGGAGCAGTAAAAGGATGAGGTCCTTTAAACAAACAACGAATACCTAATTGAAATCAAATTAATTGAAACACCTTTCTTTTGGAAATTAGCTTAAAATTTTCCGACCTGCAAAATTTAGCGTTAAAACACCTGGATTGGCATTCGTTGAGAATTGAAATGTGACTAAGGTGGAAAAGTATCAGTATGAAGATTTTTTATTTAGAAAATGTTTTCAAGACTCAATACTACCACCACTTTATATACCTAATAATACTGGAAAACCATACAAAGAAAACAACTACTACCACTGTCACAGAGGCAATAAGTCTAAATAAGCATATCATAACATAAACTCACGCTTATATCCCCGAAGGAGTAGGCAGAGGTGCTAGCACCCACATTTCGCCAGTTTATGTATAGGTCCACATTTAATAGGTGGCGAGCCTATTGCCATTAACCGGGCACTTAGAAACCTTCGATAAATACACACATAACTTCGAAAAGCATCGAAAAGTCATTGGTGTGTGCCCTGGTAAAACCTGGGATCGAACCCGAGACCTCGTCTCAGCAGTACTTTACCCATACCACTAGGCTATCGAGGCTTGTCGTAATGATACATTAGTAAATGAAACCTAGTCTAACTAAGCTTTATAGATTTGAAATCCGCACCAGATTATGGTATTATCACTTCTATATAGATCTTAACAATATTAATCACAAGTGTGTGGAGCGCGAGTCCCCACACGGGGCATAACGGTCGGGCCCACGGCCTTCGTATCAATCATTCAATACTGCAGTCGCATTTATTTTTGGACATCAGACGTACTCACCCCTTCTATGTGGAGTGATATTGGGAATAGACGTCCTGGTTATACAGGTCCCATCGATTTTAAAACAAATAAAGTTTAGATTGATAGTTGTTAACAGAATAAGTTTTTTGACCAATAACTTTGAGTCCCACGTCTATTAAACCTGCTAGTTGATGTGTAGGTAGACGAAGTCAGTCCCCTTTTCGCGTTTTAAGGAAAAGTAAGGAGGAACCACTATATAGGTATTCCTGTATAACTTCAGCCTCCGATACAAGGATCAGAGTATGACTTCCAGTAAGATTTAGGAGGTATACCCCGCCGGCGATCGCCCCTCTGTCAGAGATACCGTGCGTAACAGCCCTCACCATGCAGAAAAAGAGCCCCTATTAGATCACAATATTGATTAGTTTTTTTTTTATATATAATATCACGCCTATATCCCCGAAGGAGTAGGCAGAGGTGCTAGCACCCACATTATGTCGCCAGTTTATGTTTAGGTCTCAATGTAATAGGTGGCGAGCCGATTGCCATTAACCGGGCACTTATAAACCTGCGATAAATACTCACATAACTTCGAAAAGCATCGATAAGTCATTGGTGTGTGCCATGGTAAACCTGGGATCGAACCCGAGATCTCGTCTCAGCAGTCCATTACCCATACCACTAGGCTACCGCGATACTTAATTAGTTTTCTCTAATAACGCACTTTATAGAGTAAAAATCATTATTACCCTGAATGACGTTATACATAAAAGTTAGGTATTAAAACTTAAATAAATGTCTCAATGTCATACCTAAACATACAACAATATTGACTTTGAAATTTCTCTTTGTAAAAGATAGTCGCCCTAATATATACGTCCTAGGGTTTCTATTGAAAAAGCGTTTACTTAGCTACTTGTTTTTATAACTAACACTTCTTAAAGTCAAGAACTAACTTAATATTTTAAGGATAAAGTGAAAAAGTTCTCACTTTAGACTATTTTGCCAGCGACGACCCAGAAAATTTGCTTTGTATTGAGAAGCTTGGAAACAATGTAACAAATAGCGAATGTTTTTATTCGTGAGTGAAATACAATCCTGTTTTAACTTTTATAACATTATAAATCAATGTTCAAATTGGAAAAAGTCCCGGACGTGACCTGAACCCGCGACCGGAACTTTGAACTACTGAGCTATAACTGAATGTATAACCCCATCTCTCTATTACTATCCGTTCACGTATTTAAATTTATAGGAAAGTTTAGTATCGTCTGAACATTAGACACTTGTTGCATCCGACGCTATTAAGGTAAGAGCTCGGTGTCTACTTTTAGTCTCTTGGTATTCGCGAGCTTGGGGTGACGGGTGAAGCCGCCTGTCAGTCTAGCAGAAGCAGGCCACGGCGGCGGCGGCGCAAAGTGTGCCACCTAGGGGCTATACGAAGACACCGTGGTCCCTACACCCAAAGGGGAACATCTCGGAAGAGGGGGGCCCCGGGTCTGCCGGAGTGCGAGGCATAATATATCCGCTACTATCTCATATGAATTGATAATGATTGAATATGGTTATATGCATTTGGTTGGTTATGCCTCGGTCCCGATTGGCATACTAACATCTATGCCCTTCGTTACCGGGTTGTTGAAGCTTCGAATTCGATTCCGAACCGTTCACTCCGAGGTGATATATTAAGCAATTAACACTAGAATGAAAAAGATTCTTGTTGGTCGAGAGTTACATAGGGTTTTAGGTAACCACGAACATCATATTTTTTACCAAACAATCATTTGAGTAATTCATTTTATTGTTTAAAACGAGGTCCCAACAGATCACAGTCATAACGTCATCAGCGAACAGATGCGCCGTACCGTGAAGGCTGCCCAACAATGGGGAAGCCGAAGCGTGCTACTCGCGTGGATGTGTGAGGAAAAGCGCGATAACGCGATGAACAGATACGGGGTCTAACAATGCGTGTAAATATTCACCTTTGTACAATGTTTTTTTAAGACACGTCAATTTGTTTTCGCCCCGCCTGATGGTAAGCTGAAGGCAGTCTCAGGAAAGGGGGTCACCATTACAAACACGTAAAGTGTTACAATAGTGGCACTCAGCTTGACGGCCTCATCAGATGCTTTTTCACGCCCCGCTTAAAGGACCCAAAAAGCTG
Organism: Pelosia muscerda; assembly: GCA_963691645.1. NCBI lineage: Eukaryota > Metazoa > Arthropoda > Insecta > Lepidoptera > Erebidae > Pelosia > Pelosia muscerda. Next base: position 2,265,286 of record OY829105.1, read on the forward strand.
TCGCATGTCGAAGCTGTCTCTCCATCTAAAGAATGGCCTTCCATCTGAACACTGACCTGGCAAGTGTTGGTTGGCGACCAAATACAAGTCCTTTAAATACTAATATTGATAAATTAGAAGAGATGACATTCAGGTTAGATTACATAAACAATATCCTTGTGGTGATAGAGAAGAATATCACCACCCCATCTAGTCTGAAGAGGCGACAAATGGAAAAATACACAGACGATTTCAGTAATGTCGTCTGGCGATATCTCTGTACCAACCCGTCTGGCCACCGTGGAGACAGTAGACCAAAGCCTCCCAACATTGGCCTATGTACAGCAGTTGACTGTGATAGGCTAATTGATTGATTGAAACATCGTTAGTCAGAAATATATTTCAAGTAAGTTAGTACTTTTAAGATCTTGATTTTCCATTGACCCTGAAAGAATGGCCAGTAGTCCAATGGCAGGGTGAAACCCATTGATGTGACAACATAACATAACATAAACTTACGCCTTTATCCCCGAAGGGGTAGGCAGAGGTGCTAGCGCCCACATTTGGCCAGTTTATGTTTAGGTCCCAATGTAATAGGTGGCGACCCTATTGCCATTAACCGGGCACTTATAAGCCTGCGATAAATACACACATAACTTCGAAAAGCATCGAAAAGTCATTGGTGTGTGCATTGGTAACCTGGAATCGAACCCGAGACGTCACAAGAAATATAAAAAAGGTCTATTCTTGACGTAAGCGCAAATTTACCAACATTCTTCTATGTCCAGCAGCTGTGGTCATTAGAGGACTGCGATAGGAATTGATTGATTGACCTTATATAGAAAATAAGTCTCACTACAATATGCAGCATGTATAGATACATAATATAGCAAGCCTCAATATAATTTCTAAAAAAGTTGAAACGTTCACACTTTCCCTTCATGCATAGTTAACCCCCTTACTTAACCCTTAAACGTGCGAGAAACATCCTCCCCAGGGAAATACCGGGGTAACGCATTCGTACAATTTGCATGGCATGTTCAGCCGATATAATTGCCTGCATGTGATATTGAATGTAGACGTTCGGGAGTTCATTTGGCATATTTTATACATTCGTGCAGGAAAAGGGAGTTGGATTACTTGTTGGCAGGGGAAATTCTTGATGTGCGATGTGGGATTGTTTGCATTTTTTATATGAAAGATGTTGTGTTCATGTTTGTTCTTTTTGTATTTTCTATATATTCTTAAAGGGGTATGTGGAAAAGAAATTTTGCCAAATTATAAAATTTGGAATGGAGTACTTATTCCTGAACTAAGGGAACATAGAATCCACTATACTAATCTTTCTTAGCGTTGTTTGATTTTGATTGCATCACCTCGGCGCCTGGAATTCGCTTAACTTCTTTGATTTGGATACTACTGCTTTTATTGAAGCAAATATCATGTCTGATAGTCACCAAGACGTTAATTGGTAGTGCTGGTGCGGTTAAGCACGTAATTAATTTCCTTGTGATTTACACAGCAATACCAAGGAATCGGTCTAAAAAAAATTCCCAATTTTGCTGAAATATTTTTGGTTAGGAATTTATTTTCGGCATACCCATTTTTGACAAAGTACCCAATTGGCGGCAATAGGCTCGCTCCCTATGACGTGGGACTGAAAATCATAGTTGGCGTAATGTGGGTGTTTAATACGCCTACGCCTTCTACGCCACCCTTCGGGGATTACAGGCGTGAGCAATATAATATCACTTTACCTTCAAATTCACTTCACACGCTAATTATAATATCGAGTCTCTGACATTTTTAAAACGTCCTCAATCTGATTAATATCCACACAGGCAGGGAATGTATCCTTACACATTGCAACCGGGTACGGTGTGCACAGTACGGTATAAAAGAAACTTCATACCGCACGTGCTTAAGCTGTGGGATGAACTGTAACGGTCCTTTTTTTCCCGTGTGGTAATCCCCACGGACACGGTCGCCGAAGTTGAGCAGATGGTTATGTCGGGCTAAAACCGACCATAAGCACACGGCTAAATTGGGCTATCAATTATATGCCAATACTAGCTGACCCGCGCGACTTCGTCTGCGTCACCCCGTTTTTGCAACATTTTTCATTCCTGCTCCGCACCTGTTAGTCGTAGCATGATGTTATATACATATAAACCTTCCTCTTTAACCATTCTATCCATCTATTGAAACAAACCGCATCAAAATTCGTTGCGTAGTTCTAAAGATTTAAGCATACAAAGGGACAAGAAAAATAGGGACAGAAAACACGACTTTATTTTATACTATGTAGTGATTGGCAATTTATTTATCTAATTTCTATCACGTGGGCCGTGTGCTTATCTGCCACCTAAGTGATTATCTGTCTAAGTCAACACTTATATAAATAAATAAATAAATGTTTATTGCAAGGCTTCAGAAACAGTATTTTCCCTCAAGGTATAAATTGCAGCCACAAAATATTAATATTAAAATGCACGTCCATAAAAGTCAGTATTACATTCTTGACGTGGCGCTATGTACTGTAAAAAATATGTAGCGGTGTATAACCCCTTTTTTAATACTTACCATATTGCAATAATAAATAGTATTGCCTTAAAATCCTAGACTATAACCAAGCATTTGCGTAAACAGTATCATATAATATGTATTATATGAGTACGAACAAAACACATTCAGTTATCAAAAGCTCATAAGGACAGCCCGGGGCTCGAATCGAATTGAATAAATTTATCCCTTCTTGATATGAAATCGCAAACCAGGTGCTGCTTTGATCCGCCAAAGATTGAATGGTTATAACTTTTCTATGATTTTATTTGTTTTCATACGATCTTGAGGTGCGTGGGTAAATTTTGTGCGCTGTTATTATATCGAGTTGGTGGTGTAGGTTTTATTTATATCACTTAAGGGCAATCAATACTAGAGGAGTAAACACTTGCTCTCCCGAACCTGAGTGTACCTTCTAATGCCCTTAAATGGGTACCACCATCTACGACACTACTATTATATACTATCGCCTTATACGACACTCACGGGCAGAGAAAGAGTGGTCCTTTTCAGCTCCCCCTGTAACCAATCCGGTTTTGTGATAATTCATGAAAAATATACAAGTAACCCAAACTCGAGCTGGTTGGGAAGGTTATGTCGGACTCGAATCGACTAAAACGCACGTCGTCTTTGAGTCTTTAGTTGCCGGAGGTGAGATAGTAGCGAACATATCCCTCGCACCCCGGCACGTCCGGGGCCCTCTCGTACGAGATGACCCCCTTCGGATGTAGGAACCCCATCTAGCCCTCGGGTATGGGGAGGCGTATCTGGCGATGCCGGCCGCCGCCACGGCCTGCTTCTGCTAGGGTGACAGGCGGCTCCACCCGTCACCCCTAGGCCCGCGCTCATGGAGGACGAAGGTCATTTGCGATCTCCGACGTCCTAGTCGCCCCCGCTCATCACGAGCTGGGCACGTCCGGTGTCTTCTCCGAACCCGTTCCTCCGTCTCCTTCTGATAAATATACCTACTGACATGAGATAATATATAAAACAATTTCATAAAGTGTAGTAGCAGTTTACAATTTGCATATTAATTTCGCGTGTCCAAATATTGGGTAACCGCACGCTGCATTTCGTTAATTATATGTTATACAGTGGACGGCAAAAACAAGCCGACCGATAATAAATATGAGAGCTACCTGAATATTACGGGTTTGTCAGGTCATATTTTATCGGGAAAATAGTGTGTATCCGTATTGGACATTATATTATTTAAAAAATATAGAAGAAAGTGGTCAGCTTTATATCAGGTGGGCCGTGTCCTTGTCTGCCACCTAAGCAATATAACAAAGTACGACGAAGAATGGAATGGTAACCCTTCATCAATATTATAATTCGACGACGACGGACTCCATTCCACAGTTAAAGACTCCGCTGAAAATCATAGGTACTTGGCGAAATGTGGGTGTTAATATACGTCTACCTACTACAGAGAGTTATTGGCGTGTGTATGTATGTATCTTACTAATTCTAGAATATATTTGTTTTAAGATAACGACTCAATTTATATTTCTTAATTCCGCAATTTTTATTACAGGTAAACAATTTTAGCAACCAGTACTCTTCAATCTACGCTCTACGTAAGTACCAGAGAACTAATCTACTCCTAGTAACACTAAACAAGCAACAGTACCCATCACCATTACAATGCATACCTAAGCTACCCAATTACAACACACCTTGGTGCCTACGAGGAGCGTAATTCCAAACCGTGTTCAAACCAACATTAAAAATGTAAGTGGACATATACGTGAGATTACGTTTAAGTTATGTATTATTTACTTAAGCGAGTCCGGATTGTTTTCTTTACCTTCGCTTCGTAAATCAAAGTAATGTGTTGAGGAAAGAAAATTGTAATTGTACTTCAGATGTTTGGGTATGATTTGATGGGTACCTACTGTGAGAATAAATAAGGGTTTGTTTATTTTCGTAATCTATTTCAAAATGATCGCAATTCTTTGGGGATTATAGGATTAATGATCTGTTTGTGTATCCCCGAAGATGTATGGGCAGGAGTATTAACTGTTAGCATCCTATCGGCTAGGTACTTTTTTTGCAAATAGCCACATTCATGCATACAAATATTTGCACTGAGCAGGGATCGGATCCGTGGCTCCTGCATAGCAGTCGCGTTCACTACCGCCCCGCGACACTGCTGTCCTAACATAATACGGATCAAACTAAAAAATGAAACAGTTCATAAAAAAATAAACAAATTATAGGAAAGTGCCTTAATAGCCCACACTTTGATAGCTCAATAATTAAAATACCGAGATGTATTTATTTTGCTACACGTTTTATGGGCTATTATAAAATTCACTGTCAGTGCTTACCTATTTAGGTAATCTATTTGAGCATTATACTTCAGGCAAGACCAGATTCCGCGACTGCGTAAAGCGCGCTTCTCCATATCCGGGGGCTAGATGGAAACACTATAGACCCTACACCCGAATCTGCCGGGGAACCAGAAATATATTTTTTATACAACTTAGGTGGCAGACAAGCTCGCGGCTTACCTGATAGAAGGGTTAACGTGGCCTATGGACGTTTACTACACCAGGGGCGTAACTCTGGTGCTGCCGACCATGTAGAAAGGGGGGCAGGTTAAGAGTCTCTGTGCTGTCAGTGCAGAAGACAAAGACGGGTTTCTTGGTCTTCCTACTGACAACACAAAACCTCTCCAGTGCGTTCTGGCTACCTTACTCACCACCAGAAAAACAACACAAGGTTATTATTAGCCGCGGTATTCTGTAGGGCGGAGGTACTGCCCCAATCGGACTGCTCAATTAGGACTGCAGATACCGCCATGTCCTGCGTAATATTGCACATATCATATCTCCTCGGGAAGGAAGTTGAGTTGAGTTGATTTGATTTGATTTATATCTCCCTTGTACTCCCCGATACTCTCCAAGACGTTAATCAGTACTGCGTGTGCGGCTAAACACGTAATTAAGTTCCTTGCGATTGACACCGCATAGCAAGGAATCGGAACAATTTTTTTACTATTTAACTTTTTTTGTTAGGAATTTATTTTCGGCATTTCGTAAAGTGCCCGATTGACAGTAATAGACTCGCCCCCCATTTCGTGGGACCGTGGGTGTTTAATACACATCTGCCTACACTTTCGGGGATTACTGGCGTGAGCATACCTATTTATGTATGTATCATCATGAGTGAGATGGAATGAAATAGTATAGAAAATATATTTTATATCTGTTGCTAAATGTTAGTAGCAGCATCGAAAATGGTAGATACAATACGAGTATGTCATCAAATATATCAAATCAAATATAATATAGATTTTTGAATTTTGAATAATAAATTCCACAGATTTATGAATTACTTTGATAAAAAATCGTATTATTTTAGCGACATCGACAGGATGTCATGTGAAGTAAGTAGGTACTGGTGGACACGAGTACCTACCGCCGTAGGCAGTATTGTTACAATGCGTTGTACGATACAGTGAATGCGTTGTATGTTATCACTAGGACAATCACCGACAAAAGTAACTTAACACTGCAAAAGTTACTTTGCCTCCAAAACCTTTGATTAAAAAAAATCATAGGTGCATATGTTTCATACTTAAACACACGAGTACGTTAGTGTGATGTTTCGCCAGCCTTATATTATTATAAAAGTAATGGAGCATAAAAATGTTGTTTGTAATGTTTACCCTCTTTCCTGAGAGTTTGCCTTCAGCTTACTATCAGACGAGTTAAAGTCAAATTGATGTGTCCTAAATAAAAAAAATATTATCTAACAGCTTTTGTCCCTGACTGTACCTATTGACCCTACTGTTAGTTTGTCGTTATGTTAATGGTGTTTACAGTTACGAGCATGCGGCGCTTGCAAATTATGCTAGAGCGGTGTAGTATCAAAAAACAAACCATGCATTTATTTTTGTAGTTTATTAATTTTGATAGACACATGCGTTTCTGTCGTTAATAAAAAGCGAAAATTAATATTTGTAGTGGTTATATTAAGTAGATACTAAGGGCTGTGCATGTGAAGTGGTACTTTCCATATTACTTTTTGTGTCATTAAACACAGGTGTGGTTTGAAACTTTCATAAACTTATCTGGCTACAAGAGTATATGTATACTTCTTATAGCTTTTACTTGCACAAGGCTTGGTTTAAATATTACTAACGCCATCTAGTTTCTAAACCAAAGAAATAATTGTAGTAGTGGCACTTAGCGGTGAGTAGATGTAACTTTATAGCGCCACCTATCGAGTGATTCTTGAAGCTGCCCAAAAAGTTATTCTGTACAGCGCCATCTTCACGAACATAGCATGAATTTATTTCAAGTACGGTTCTGCTACTATTCGCTAGATGGCGACTTTGACATAACATTTTTAAACATCGTGTAGATCGGTAAAAAATTAGTTTTGTGTCACGACTCACGACCCGTAATTGTTTTTACATAATGAGTTGAATATAATTTGAGGATTTTTTTTTATCCTATACTTATCATAAATTGTGAGAAATAGGTATATTTACGATTTCCTAATAAAAAGGCTTAAATAAATAAGAAATCATCGTAGGTATTCAAAATAAAATATTTAAAAAAATGCCAAAAATATGCTCCGCCATGACAGTGAAGATCACTGCCGTGACCAGGATTCGAACCTGGGTTACTACGGCCACAACGTAGGGTCCTAACCACTAGACGATCACGGCTATCGGAGCGGAGACTATGTGGCTGAAATTAGAGCTCTGTTGGTATGTGTATATTTATGTCATAATAATGTACAGCTGCTTGCTTAAGGTAGACATTTGCGATACGTCCAATAATCCTAATGGAGTGGATGTCTTCCAAAATCATTTCATAAATGTGAAAAATGTATGCAAATGAAATGGAGGTCTTCCAGCATTGGATTTCCATACGTATTGAAATCCATGCATCCAAGCTAAATGGACGTATCATCAATGGCTACCTTTAGGCGGCAACAGACAGCACACAGCCTACCCTGGTGAAAAGTAGGTACGGTGTTTTTTTTCGTACATAATCAATGATCGATAATACCTCATATACTTAATCGAGTGGTGGTGGGCATTAAAATTTTTACCTATTTTTTATAGTGACAAAAAAGTAATATAATTTCAGAATACCTACTCGTATTACGAACCTTATTTTTAGAATTTAGGTAAACAATATATTGATACTAGATAAGATTATACACAATGAATACATACCTACATGTTATAGGTATATCGGTGACGTGTATACGACTATTATTAATAGTATTATTAGTATTAATAGTATTATTGTATTTCATTAGGTTATGCAGTCCTAATGGTTTAAGGTTAATCTGATATGAGCAGGGTATGTAGCGTTTATTTAACTCTAGGGAATGCGCTTATATGTTAGACATAGTCCTCCGTACCAGTGAAAATATTCATGCAGTCATACTTGCACTTAGCTGGAATTGAACACGCGACCACTGACTTAACAGTCGACTCCTTAGAACTCGCGAATCTCGCGATACAGTCCGTTAAAATTAATTCTCTTCCAATTGTAATCTCATGTTATTCAAGGCGTGACATACCTTATAATCATTCACAACCGAAACGAATACTCTCCCTATAATTGGCAAACAAGATATTCTCAATAGACCCCTTCTCGTGAATAAATCACAATTCGATGTCCAAAACCAGTGCACAAGACATGTATTATTTTTTTCACGATGCCTGTGAATGCGTATAATATTCGCGATTGCGTGAGGTGACCCTTGTCGCACGCAAATTGGGTGCGCTAACTAGAGGGATTACGAGATACTTGTCTGGTTCGTGACTTGGATAACGATGTACCTGAATGTGCTATAAATATTACTTTATTAGGTACGGTGTGGTACGGAGAAAGAATGTTTCCACCCCATCTAATAGGAAGGGTGTCGTAAGAGGTGACAAACGAATAAAATATAAATCTCTGCGAGAGAAGGAAAAGTCGAAATAAAACCCCGGTCAGCGTGGAAACTGTAGGCCAAAGCACCCCAACATTGAGAGAGGCCCAACTGCGATTGGCTAATTGATTTAATCGTGTACATTTATGGCACGTCAATTGGACTTCACCTTGCCTGATAGTAAACTGTAGGAAAAATCTCAGGAAAGAGCATCACCATAATAAACATGTACATATATTAGTGTTACATTTGTAATTGTAAATTATGTACTGTGGAATTGTTACATCTAATGCCTGCAATAGATATCTAGATTGGATCTAAATCGCGTAATTTGTTGTTGCAGGATTTACTTGTAGTATATGGTCTTATCTTTTAACAGATAAAGAATGTATTCATCTTGCGTACTATTGTATTTTTATTTTACTGTTTTTCTTATTGTTTATCTGCGCTATATCATTTTTCGAGGTATTAGACAGAAACTGTAGTTACTTCTCTGTCAGACAACTTTGCAGCGCCCACTAAACTTATATATTTTTACAAAGTAGACAGTGAAAGTACAGTAAGTGCCTAAGTGATTTATATTTTGCATGAAATTTGTAGCCTAGATTATTGTAAGTACAATGTAGTTTTATGAAGATTATGAGTTTACTGTGCATGGCTTATGTGGCCTGTAAGATATTGTTTAACACGTCAAAAAAAATCTCGGGAAAATGTATATACTTATACTTCACATATTTTTAACTGTAACTATATTTTACTTGATTTTTTTAATTTTACTTAATTTTCGGAGTGAAGACAGCATGATTTACTGCATATAAATAATAAAAAAGAGGTTAGTAGTATTAGAAGTTAGTCTGGGTGAAACATTTTTATTTAATACGGGCCTATTGCTAATGATTATTTCTGCCCAGAATGTCTATTCTAAAGAGTGGTTTGAATAAACCAACCGTGCAAACATTCCTGATAAGGAAATGTTCTTTTAAATTATCAGTTACCGTATTCCACTGAACACCAACCAGCGTTCGTCTCAAGGAGTTATTCATGTCCACGTATCTTGTTTGTACACAATGATCTAATAAAATATATCATTATGATCATTATCGTGGCCGTAAGACCAAGTTTACCGGCACATTCGTGTGGTGTTATAAGAACGCTAATATTTTTAAATCCACAACTGTATAAGTCGCGGGAGCCTAGTGGTATGGGTAATGGACTGCTGAGACGATATCCCGGGTTCGATCCGAGGTTACCATGGCACACGCCAATGACTTTTCGATGCTTTTCGAAGTTATGTGTGTATTTATCGCAGGTTTATAAGTGCCCGGTTAATGGCAATAGGCTCGCCACCTAAGGGACCTAAACATAAACTGGCGAAATGTAGGTGCTTGCACCTCTGTCTACCCCTTTGGGTATACAGGCGTAAGTTTATAACCAATGTATTTTGCCGTGTCCATATTACTATGGTTTTTATTGACAGTTTTATAGGATAATTGCAATGCCTTGACAAAATTTTTAGCAACGCTGTTCCCCAAGATACAGGCAATAGCCTAGTTTGGGAAACAGCAATCATTTTATTAGTTAACAAAATGTATTAATTTAATTTAATGTAAAGCAACTAATATGCAACGTTTATGTGCAAATAAATTATTATCTTGAAAAATTATTATCTTGTAATAAGAATGAGAATATTTAATCCACATCTGTATATTTTTTCAGCACACTACCTAACTCCGCTAATTAACTGAATGAATACCAGAAATATGTATGCTGTGCAAAAAAAACTAGATATAAAGAAGAAGTGTGCAAGTCAGTAGTTTAGATATAATTTTGGAATATTTTGTTAGAAATAAGGGAATATACAAATATAAATTTTAATATATGCCATAAGAATGTACTTATAACAAGGTAGGGAACATTATCACCTGTGTTATGTTTCGTATTTTAAAATTCGATATACGAATATATATTATTTGAAGTTACTACTCTACTCCCTACTCGTTTTATACATGCAAAAGTAGAGAATAATAATTGAAAGAGGTTAGAAACTTGAATGTTTCTTTTATATCTATAAATATTTCACCTTGATCGAACGCACTCATCGAATAGACGGTAAGGTCTACTCCTATTGTACTCTTATTCAACGCAAAAAATAAACATAAATGTTCATTAAGATTGAGAATAACAACGTTTTTGTTATTAATAGAAGCTTCTTTTATAGAAATATTACAGATAAAATAATAATGTATTCTATAATTTCTGTATTTCTATCTATTAACATTCTTTATGTAATCCCAGCAATGTTTGCATGTTAATGGGTTGAATTCTCGGGTTGATCAACTGTCATAAAATTTTTCGTCAGAAAGTTTTTATCTCAATAAGATTTTAGTACAAAGTGTTCCACTAAAAGTCTGTTATTCATCAAATGAATATTTCAAAAAACATGTAATAATTTGCACAATTTGGAATAAATTATATTAACTTTGACAAGTCAAACTTGAAGAAACGTCAACGCTCTAATTTACACATACGTGCGAGTATACCTGCAAGAGTTAAATAATTTCATTACATGAAATAAATACCTGTTCATGTAGACAGTACCAGCAGAAATATTCGTGTGTGTATATAAGAAGTATAAACACAGCCACACACACACACACACAAATAATATAAGATAATACCATTACAATTTCAAGTAACTGTCTGTAGTAGCGTGTGTGTGTTGATAAGTAAAAACACACATACGCACACCATATTAGATAATACTATTACAATATTAAATAGCTGTCTATTTGCCCGGTAACAATACAATTTATTTTATACATGTATTCCTAGTCTATTATTTAGAAGGATTACACGACAAAAGGCCATTCCTATTGTCTAAACCGCTTCAGGCGCTTTGGATAGCAACTGACGCGGAATATATCTTTACACTTTTTTACATGTATCAACAACGGAATTTCTTAGATGACATGCAAAAAGACACGTTGTTTTGTTTGTTGAAAATAATGTACGCACATAATTACAAAGGTACATAGTTGAAGGTGGTATCTCGAAATTACAATATATTAGAATTATTTTAAGTCCAGTTACACTTCTTGCCAGAAATACGTCGAATTACCAGTAACTCTGCATATATCTTGTTTCGACGAATAAAATTGTAAAACTTTAACATCTTACGTGCCTAAACTGAATAAACGAAATTGATTTTTGAATAGTAAATAATATTTAAGTGAAGTAAAATATCTCCAAGTCAGGGAAACAAAACTATAACGTTACAATATTTATGATTCTAGCCTATTTTTCTTCACTCGAAACACCATTCAATACCGCAGGCCCCTACTTTATTTTAACAATTTATTAGATCAAATAACCAACAATAACTCATGCACCAAAATTATAAAATTTTAAACGAAACTCACTTCTATGATAAAGGTAATAAAGTCATACATATCATTTCAGAGATGAATGTTAAGTTGGTTCGTACTGACGACGTATATCAACTCTTGAATACCAGGGCGTTTGTTCAAACAATATTTTTGAAAACAAGGGAAGACGGCCTTTTGATGAGATGACAGATTTCTGAATAGGATTTTGATATAATAAAGAGATCAGGAACAAACTTGTGCGTTTTGGTTTGTTTATGGCGATATTTTTGATTATGTAACCGATATTTCACGATATTGAGACGAGAACATGATATTTGTTGATCTGGGAAAGTGATTGGAGTCAGAGACTGCTCACGAAATGCGAATAAAAAAATAAAAGGGTGTTTTTAACAACAGTACTATCGAGTGACTTCGATGGGTGGTATCCGTGGGGATGGAAATTCCGCATTGGAAAAAAGGTATTGTCAAGTGAAAAGGACAGTCAAATTTCAGTGATAAGGCCGCCATTATACTTTTTTTTAATATTCTAGGACAATCTACACGCCATCTAGACCCATGATACGCGTAGTTTAACTTACTTGTGGTATGGGTTTTCAAACGCGGATAAACATAACACACAGAAGCACCCAGATTAATGCAAATATTCAAATTAATGCACACAAATACGTACTACAGCCACGCTACAGAAATCGTCACATTAGAGCAACTGTTTTAACAATTAAGATTTAGATGTAAATTTCTAGGTGTACAACAAAGTGTTATCTATCTATCTAGTAAATCATAGATAGTTGGGGGTCAAAATCGGGTCAAAAAAGTTAACTAGATCATGGTTTAGTAAGATTCTAGTTTAGTTTGGATTTTGGGACCGAGATTGGGAAAGAATAAGTAGAATTCAGTACTTAGGGAAATATTGCAAGGCGGTTAAAGTATAGAGTTGTTCTCCATTCGACAACAAATATATAAGTTCTTGATGCATAGCATAAAACATAAGACATGGTAGTACCCCTCCCCCTCTAAATCTTCTTACGTAATTACCTAATACAATATACAAACGATCATGTCAATCCAAAATCATATCATTCAATTCAATTCAATAGATAATTTGTTTTACAGATTGTTTTGCATCTTTTACAGAAAGTATTACACGAACGAAACTCTTCGGTAGAGTAAAGGAGTTAATACCTCTTGTTTTAATAATGAACTCTCTTCTAGCCCATTAGGGTGTGCAATTTTCATCCTTAATGTAATGTATACTTCTTTGCTACCGTACCGGTGCCCCTTCTATTAAATAACTTACCGTAAGGAATGGATACTATAGTGACATTGCCATGATCGACACGCCATGCGTGTGAAAGCACTCTTACTGCATTCATTCTAAACTCATCAAACTGCATTCTGACATGACCTGTCACGTTGCAATTTCTGACATTGTCATGACAATCAACCTTGACGAGAAAGGGTTCGACCTTTCCAACCCTCGGGTCAACAATAAACTTTAGTTTAAGACGTTTTGTTACTTTGGAAATATCTTTTGTTATGATTTTATCTTGTTTAGATCTGAACCCAACTTGTAGGGTCTCATTTAGATCTAACGGGTTGGGTTTGTAATCTCAATGGTATTGTTGATAATCATATTGCTAAATATTAAATTATTGTTGTTAACTATTATGAGGTCATTTGCTTAGAAAGGATTAGTTTGCATGCTAACTTTTATTTTTTTTATGCTGGTAATAGATTGACGTACAGATTATGTGGCTTTAAGGGTGTCATATTTTAAAGATCCACCAGGATATAATATACCATTATTACGATGGTCACATATAAGTACCTTGTGTATTTTTTAAGAACGCTTATAGGTACTCTGAAACATAATTTTATTGATATACGTATAAGATTACTACTCAATCAATAAATTAGGCCTACCACAATCACTGCTGGACATAGGCCTGTCCCAATGTACGGCATAGCTCCCGATACTTCCAGGCAGGCACCCTTTTCAGAACGTCAGTTCATCTGACTGAGGGGCGTCCTACCTTCCGTTTGCCTTCTCGCGGTCTCAACTCTAGGACTCATTTGTTACAACCATTATTGACAGATGTAGTTTACTACGTACAAATAATGACGTATAATATATTTATTTACCAAATTTGGAATTCCTGTATAAAACGTATTGTAAAACCAAATTTTCTCACAGCATCAAATAAACATTATTTTTTATTTGACCAAACCGGTCTTGCAATACGGAAGCTTGCTCGCACGAATATTCGTATTCTGAGGGAAATGTTTGTGCCATCTGCACGTATTTGTCGGCGGGGCTTTGTCGATTGTTTGCAGTCCGTTGCACCGCTGCACTGTTTTGTTACTGTCGTCAAAACTGACGTGTTATGATTGAGATCCCAGCTGTCAGGTCAACGAGGTTATTTTTTTTGAGATTACCTTGATATTCTTATTCTTGGTTTTGTTATGATTATTATTCTTTCTTGGGGAAGCCAAAGAGCATAAGATTTAGCGGAATGTAAGTGCATTCATAATAATTTTGTATCCTAAGTACGTTTACAACACCGAAAAGGACTCTAGCATGTTGATTTCTTTAAGATATGTGAAGGAACTCAAAGGAAAAATGATGGGGTATACAGTAACGCACAGACAGACTAGTATTATACATTTTGCATGTGATTGACATACTTATTATTCAGACAACAAAATTGAACGAAATCATTATCGAAGTATCGTGTGATCCATTGATAACTAAAGGAAGTTAATTCGTTTCGAAACGATACCAACAGATTGACACTTTGTCTACGAACTCAAACCAAACCGTCCAAAACGAAAACGCCTAGACTAAACCAGTTGATTTACTAATTTGACTTTATAGAATCTACCCTATTTATTACACTAAAGATGTGAATGCACGATATTATAAATTTGCTAAGTGATCCGTAACCAAATCTTAGTAGCGAGAAATTATACTGTTACCATAGTTCACCATACGTTTCCTATGATTTATGTGGTAGAAATAATTCTAATGGGTTTTACGGGTCGTAAATTTGTTTAACGCCTTTGATAGTAGCTTCTAATGTCATTGATATTGAGAAACTCTATTGTGGATGTATGCGTGCGCGCATGCCGTGAGGACATTGTGCGTGTTAAAATATTTTGATTTATAACGTCTTTTGTCTACTTAGAACTTGTAGGTAACGTTGATTGTTATAAATTTAAATTATATTACATTTTTTACGATGTGCTTCAACCCGTTGTCGTGTCGAGTTGGTGACGTCATTTTATTATTGTGACTACTTTGGATGTAAAATGACATTCGGCTAAAAACGTTCACGTCCACAAGAAAACTGTTGGGCAATAGTTTTTTTTTCTTTTAGGGTTAGCCTATGCTGCTTTAAGCTATTGTTCTATGATAATGGAGTATATACTTACTACAAAAGATATAAATAATGGCACCCAACCAACACAACTTTCAGCAACTACACAGTATTCTGTATCTGATTGAAATTAATTAATTTCTTTAGGCAACAAAGGACTCTAAGCTTTTATAGATAACAGAGAATCTAAATGGGCTTACTTGATTACAAAGGAATACAAAAGAAAATAAATCCTTATTATAATACTCCTCGTCTCACTGGCGTTATTGGGAGCCTTAACTCTTTTGAAAAGTCATCTTGAACTTCTCAAAAGAATTGCGCCTTCTGATTACCTACAAAGCCTAATGAAATTTGCTAAGAATTTAGCTTCAAAAGCTAAATTAGAACAGATTCGGACAAGTTTGATAATAAATTGCTAATGTTTAGCCTCGGCCTTAATGAATAAGGCACTTAGTGCAGAGCCATGCTGGTAGCTACTTTAGATAATGATTCTAACACTAAAAACTTATTATCAGTTTAAGTTTGCCAGCAACGAAAACTAACATGTTAATTTTTGAGCAAGGTTACTCAATGATAAAATTATAATGAACCTAGCAACAAAACTTGTTTGAGAAAAGCATGGCGGTCTTACGTTGTCAAATTTACGGACATCTAGACCCAAATACAGTGTTATTTAATCCCCTGGAGTATGTCTTCAAAAATTAATAATCTTCTCACAGACACGTTCCGCCCTTTTCTTATGGGTGTCACCCCTTGCTGTAACTGTCCAATGGCGGCGTCTTAAAATTGCAATTTATTTTGCACCCTTCTTGAATTACGTAAAAAATACATCAAGGGCTGTCCCTTCTTTTATAGTTACGGGTCGTCCGAATTTTTTTCCCAAAGCGAATTGAATTTTTATTTTTTTGGCATTTCGTGCGATTTTGTGGGATCTTATTTTTGTTACGCGGTTTTTAATATTTAGATATCGTTTTTTTTTTGTGAGAATTAAGATGTTGGTTTTATTGGGAATGACAAATCCATTTGTTGTGGTTTCTGACATCTTTACAGTTTCAATTTACTTGATGGGATTAAACTTATCTTCTGCATGAACGGTTTATTTAAAATCAATGTGGACAAACACTTTACTAATGAAATTAACACTTGTGCATTGCCTTTACGATACTCTTGGCTATAATCTAATTTAATAGCGTGAGTCAATGGCTCCGCTATTCCTGCGAGCATTATTTCCCGTTGCGACTGTAGATTATCCTCTTGAGACTACTTCATAATAACGAGTGGGTCATATCGCTTATATTGTCTATCCAGGACAGTTTACTTTGCTCTACTTAAATAATATACTACCTAGATCTACAGATACTCGACCCACTGAACGGTTTGCAGGTAGTTAGTGCATGTAGTTACCGTGATGTAGGTACGATTATAACGTCAGAAGGAACAGAGTAACCTGAACGGTGCAAAGCTGTGGGGAGCACCATTGAAAGATGCACGAATTCACATCACTGCATCGTGACATGATGGATTTGGCGCTCATACATATTGAATCGGTATTTACAGAAAGCTATATTATGGTAGTTTCCTAGACTAGATTGACTAGATTGCTCCTAGGCTAACGTATCTAGATTGCTCCTAGGTTAGCGTGACTAGATTGCTCCTAGGCTAGCGTATCTAAATTACTTCTAGGCCAGCGTGTCTAGATTGCTTCTAGGCTAATGTGGCGAGATAGCTTCTAGGCTAGCCTAACTAGATTGCGTCTAGGTTAGCGTGGCTAGATTGATTCTAGGCTAGCGTGACTAGATTGTGTCTAGGCTAGTGTGAGTAGATTGATTCTAGGCTTGCGTGAATACATTGCGTCTAGGCTAGCGTAGCTACATTAATTCTTGGCTAACGTGACTAGATTACTTATAGAGTAGCATGACTATATTGCTTTTAGGCTAGTGTGACTAGATTGCTTCTAAGCTAGTTTGTTCCATCACCGACTACACCACGCCCTTCGGCACTCGAACGCGAGCCTTATTAAAAATGCGCCTGACTGTAATAATAATAAATAAATAAGTACCAATATTAAGTATTCTCCAAGCCTGACCTCTGATGATACTGGCATGATGTCATAATACAATGGGGTATGGGAGCGTGGGTAATACGTGCAAGTAATTCGCAAGGGTACATCAGTATTAATGTGTACCAACGTATGTGTCAAACAACATTCAATGACGTTTTCGGTCATGAAAATGACGTAATACAATCGCTTTGTCGATTACAATTAGCTCAAGTTTGTTACTTGAATGAGTAACCAGACTTATTATTTGTAAAGAATAATCAACCATATTAATGAGTACGATAGTTGAATTTGCAATGTAAAGTCTGTATACAGGCGGCAGATATCACTCTTTGTAGTTAGAATATGTGCAAATCTTATGCAAATGTTGTTTTTTTTTATTCAAAAGGGTGATTTTGAGTCTACATTTTAAGGTGTCGGTTCTTTAAGGTTTTGTAAGGATTAGATTTCTAAATACATTTTAATTGGGGCGCTATTGTTGGCTCCCTAATGTCAAGTTCAAGTTTGACGTTTCGTCTCATCAAAATGAGTGATGGGAAAAATTGTCATTTGCGGTTACTTTTGGAGTTAATCCGTTACGGTTATTGGTTTTGGCCTTTATAGACGATAAGCTTAGTTATGGCTTAGGTATTGTTCGGGCCACGGATTGTAAATATTGTTATGATAAATTGTCGTTTACGTATTTTAATAGCTCCTGACGCATGGAATGAATATGGATTCATTTGTTTCTAATTGTGTGAACAGGTGTAGGTTTTGTATGAATTAGTGCTATGATTTAACCGACATGAATTGACCTTATTCGACCTACACTACTATTATAAAGAGAGAAAAATGTGTTTTTGTATGTGTGTATGATTGTAATAAATAAATTCTTAAACGGCTGCGCCGAATTCAAAAAAATTTTCACCATTGGGAAGCTACATTCACCTTAAGTAACATAGACTATATTTATTGCTAGAAAAGTTAATGAATCCTTACTAAAACTTAAGTATCGGAACCTAAGGTGTAAAACAGTGCCCTAAAACGTACGGAAACTATAGAACAAAAATATGTTTTGCAATATTAAAGAACAATATATAATCTACAGCGCGATAACCGAAATTTCACGCGGGTGGAACCGCGGACAACTACATTGGAAGTCGTTGAAAGATCCTAAGTCCTATGGCTAGAATGATGTAGATGATGAGTATAGAATTCAGTTAAATAACATTACGTCGTTATAATCGTGCCAACAAAAAATATATACAATATTATCATTCAACTGCTCCATTCCACCAAAAATTTCTGTAATGTTCCGCACATTACAGAAATAGCAATAATGTCAGAAAATGATAAATCATTTTTGCGAATGATTTTAACTTTCCAATATTTATATGGGTTCGTATCATTAATCTAAATGCGGGCACAACGCGCGTTGACACAAATGGAGTTAAATTGTTCATTTTGTTAAATGATACAAGAAGCGTATCATTAATATTGTGGATGTTTTTCAACGATGAAACGTGTAATATCGTTTTTTTAATAAAATTATTTTTATTTTCGAATAATTTTAAAAGTAGAACACGCACAGCGCAGCGTCGAAAGTACATGGTACATAGAATAACATGGCACACTAATGTCACAGATTATTATTACCTAGTTGTTAAAATGTGCATACAATTTTTGTTACTTGCCGACTTGCCGAGAAACTTTAGAATCGGCTTAGAGCCCTACGTAATTCTTAAGTTATTACCCATTATTTATGTAAAATAGCTGTTAGGTTTTCAATCTATATATATAAGTATAAATAAAAATTAATCGCGAAATATGTTGGTAAGCGCATAACTCGAAGACGGCTGGACCAATTCGAGTAATTCTTTTTTTATTTGTTGTTCCTTGAACTTTACGGAAGGTTTTTATGGAGCAGCGGGAACGGGATCAGAAGAGGACGAGCCGCTGACAACAGCTAGTAAATAAATAATATATGAATAAATTGAATAAATAAAAATACATTTTCGGATTCAAAGTTTTTCATATGACAATAGTGGATGCTGATATGGTGCCGACACGTAAAGAGACTGAAACGAAAAAAGATGCCGCTAGAGCCGGATGGATAGGTTATGTCGGACTCGAACCTACTAAAACGCACACCGTCTTTAGGTACTTAATTAGTGAGATAGTAACCAACATATCATTTTGAGTACAGATAATTTGTTTCTTTTTCTAAGGAAAATTTGAAGGGTGCGATAACCAAATACAGTACTATCTCTATCTTTGCGCTTTACACGTCACGCAATATATGAAACATCGTGATATTTTGACATGTAGACTTGTAAAAAAACTGATCCAGTTCTCACGGCAGATGAAATCCGTGACCCGTCACTTTAAGCGTAGTGCACACCCCCGCAATGTCGTTCATCTCACGACATTGTGTCGTTAACCCTCGATTGTGCACCTCCCCTTCATTACAACCAAACGTGTAGGCAGAGGGTCAATAAGGTTTAAAGACGGGAATCATTTGGGATTAGTATGATCGATGGCTATATTATTTGGTGCACAATATTTTCTTTCACTGCAACAGAACTAATGAGGTAGAAAACGTACAGATGGCTGATGAGGCCTGATGAGGTTACCGTTTGTTATAAATATGAGTTCGATACTTTTTTTTATAGTGCAAAACATCCCCACGGAAACCCCCCGCCAGAACCGGTCAGGGAGGTTATGTCGGACTCGAACCGACTAAAACGCACGCCGTCTTTGGGTCCTTAGTTGCCGGAGGTGAGATAGTAACCAACATATCCCTCGCACCTCGGCAGACCTCGGCCGTCTCTGTCGAGATAACTGCCTTCAGGTGTAAATATGAGTTCGATACTGCGTACAGAGCGGAAGAGAGAAAATTAAAAAGAAAAAACATTGTACTTATCTAAAACTGAAAATGTAACGTATTATCATTACCGTGTCTCTTACGCATAAATTTCATCGTGTTTCATTACAGTAAATACGTAGTTTTCGTACAGGTACTCAAGTTATATCGGGCGATACTGTGGAACATAACACTAGATGAGTGTTATTTCAACAACTCGTTTCCTCATTATTGCGGACCTAGAGGGGTCACATTCTATATGAACTATGCCAAGGACATTCCTCTCTGAGTATAAAAATGTTTAAAGGGTATAGAGAATATTGAAAATTTTATCCCATTATTACCCCCTCCTCCTCCTTGTCAGCAAAAGTAAGGTTGTTGTCCCCCCCCTCCCGCCCGCCCCCCATCAATGTTTTATGGGACTCGAAACACCCTAAAATTTATTTTTCAAGTAAAGAAATAGTTACGTAATCATTATCTATACCCCGTTCTTCCATGTCATAAAAAATTAGCAAAGCAAAGATTAAATTTTATACCTTACTACTATACTAGTTTGTATGCCGAATACAAATCCTGACATCATTATCTGAATTAACCATGATTTGCAGCGATACCATCACATCACTGCTGTACACGTAGAGTTGCAATTCGCATAGTCATCTGTGTATAGAGATTACATCAGTAGGTACACATCAGACGGGTCACAAAAGAATATAATTGATCTTCTGAATCATCGCCAATTTTGCTTGCAACCGGTCAACTGTTTAAGTAAATATTAGCTATATTCTAGCTATTCTTAGCTATATTCTAATTAATTATCATACGGGAAGGGACTTAGTTAGTCTTCTCGAAGAGCGAAACCTATGTTCGGGCGCTCTCCGTGAGTAGCAGCGCTGCCGTGAAACAAATCACTACACAACGATGTCAACTCAAAAATGCCGTCGATTCAACAGACGATGATCATCATCATCATGTAAACTTGTTTTCCGGATTGTATCCGAACCCCAGGTGAACTCGGAGCTCAGGGTGCGGCCTCCTGGGACTTCCTCCTCCACTTCGCACTATTGGGCGTTGTGTTGTATGTGTTTATTAAATGGTTTCTTTCTTTCCTTCTTTCTTTTTATGGTAATGAGATCATTGGCAACACGCAACCCATGGTTGTTTTCTGTGATGAAAATTAGCTTTCGTGTTATTCCAGACCACATTTCCGTACCGATTCAGATCTGGTTAAAATTTAACCAGATCGTAAGCCGTTAGAGCGGGTTTGAATAACAAACATTATCTTCACAAATACACATTTTTATAATATTATTTGCAGTAAGATGGATACTTAAATACGTCACATACAACTGAAGTTAGTTTACCGGCAAATATGGAGTATACCTTGAAGGCTTTTGAGAAGATATGGTAAGACTGCCTTATAAGCAATCATCTCATTAGGTATGTAAATCAATTAACGTGGATTAATTACCGGTTTTTTTTCTAACAAATTGATCTATTTGATTAGTTATTGACAAGTAGTCTTCAGAAGTTAGTGAAGATTTTATATTGGTCGTATAGGCTTTATATTGGTCTTATATTAGCCGCGAGAAGGCAAAGAGAAAGTAGGATGCCCCTAAGCCAGATGGAGTGATGACCTGAAAAAGGTGGCTGGGACAGACTGGATGCGGAAGGCGGAGGATCAGGAGCAGTGGCGCACATCGGGAGAGGCCTATGTCCAGCAGTGGACTGTAATAGGCTAATTGATTGATTGATTTATTATAGGCTTTTGCTTTCCTTGGAACTTACTTAGCTTGAATATTTTCCTGATTGAAATGACAATCATAGTCCTTCTTTTAATCATCAAAAATCCTATTTATAAGTGTATCA
The DNA here is from genome assembly GCA_963691645.1 of Pelosia muscerda. Classification (NCBI taxonomy): domain Eukaryota; kingdom Metazoa; phylum Arthropoda; class Insecta; order Lepidoptera; family Erebidae; genus Pelosia; species Pelosia muscerda. The sequence continues at coordinate 2,287,267 of OY829105.1, forward strand.
TCATAAAAACATATTATAAAAATTTCATATTACGAATCTCGCTTGTCAAACCCACATGCCAATCGATGTCTAAGTCTTTTCTGCACCCTCCTATTATAAAAATGCTTAAAATAAAGTCATATCGTCAGCAGACTTGGATTTAACATTTCTTGATGAAACGGTTGGGGAGGTACATGTGCAGTATGCAATCAAACGAGGGTTGTTAGTGGTTTTGGGTTTGGGTTCCGCATATTAATATATTCTAATACATTTACATATATTGAAAAACTCAATACATTTTTTGCGTTCCATAATACATAAATACAGTATTCCATAATACAGTACAGCCTCAGTGGCGTGGTGGTAGTCAACGCGAAGTTCGATCCCCGCTCAGTGCAAATATTTGTATGCATAAATATTGGCTATTTGGCACTGGTCTGGTCGTTCCTAGGAGAGCACGGTAATCCGTCGGTCCCAGTTGCCATACGATCATCTATGGCATTTGTTACAAGTAGTTGAAGGGCTTAAAAGTCCGACTAGCCTAACTACAGATCTTCGATATCGCCAATTTGGTTGTGGAGGTCCGATGGCAGTTGCTTCACGGAAAAAACGAAGTTCAGCCGCATCTTATTTAGACCTATTACGACTTCTGCAATCAGCAGAAGGTCTTCAAGCAGCCCCTACCAGAACTAATTCAGTTCAGTCAGATTTCAACAGTCTTCGTTACCTAGGGTACACTATCTGTTGGGACCTCTACGTGGTGTACTCTAGGTAACAAAGATGGCAGACGAAGACATAGTGTTACTCGCCAAGGAACCCTAAATTCAATATATTTTTAATATTTTTATTCACCCGCAATCCTGTCTGGGACATTTTTGTGCCATTAACTGCACTCGGTTTATTGAAGAGGGCATATGCAGAGGGCTGTCCCCTCCCAGCCTCTGCTTAGGGTGCAAAGTAACGTCTCTATTACGGAGTATGATGTCATAGGGTTGTATTGATTTGATGGATTTGATATACAGCGACACATATTAATGTTACTTTATTACTTGTAAGTACTTCTTCTGCCATGTAATCCTGTTTTGGTCATTAAGACACGTACGTGCAATAAAGGTGGTTTTAGCTAGACGGCATGTGTATGATGAATACTCGTAATTGTATGATTTATATGTACTTATATTTCTTAATCAATATAATGTACTTCTTATACTCATTATCTATACCTACCGGTTGATTTTATAGTGGTTTCGGAAAAAAAGATTTTGGCCACAATTTCGATAGTAAAATCGTAAGGAAGTCCTAATTTGGCGAAAAAATATAATTTTTTTTACACGTCCCATACATTTTTCTGTTCACCTGCTCATTATTGCTATACATAAAGTATTTTTTTTCCAAAATTAAACCTTCTAGTCGATTTTGCTTGTGTGTGAAACCAAATATTCTTTTTCCGAAACCACTATAAAATCACCGTGTATATACATAGTACAGCAGCGCCAGTGTACCTTCTAAAAGTCTGTGTTTCGGGAAAGTATAACCACGCAATATTTAAATGTCAAGTGAATAAATTCCTTCTACGCAATTGTATTTTTAGTGCCACAAGTTGTTATAATCTTTTTGAGCTCTTTTTAGCGTACAAAGTGGGATATAAAGGAGGTTTACATAGCTTACAAAAAAGTAAAAAGTAATATTGTCATGTCTGTACCTACATTAGCAATTTAAAAATAAAACTTGGATTATGTTACATTTATTAATAATTCTGAACATTGACATTTTTATTGCTTGTACGTTTGTCGATTTGTCTGCAATGACCGCAAGAAGTACTGAACGGATTTGGATGTGATTTTTTTGGTGTTTGAAAAGTTTTGGTCAAATTTAAATTCTAACATGTGTTTGATACTGTAAAAATTGGCAACACTGAGATAACGCAATGACACTTCGGTTTGTAACTCGGATCTCTAACAACATAATTTTTTTGAAATTGCTATTAATTATGTAAAAGCTACATTAAAGTCCACAAGAAGATCCCAAGAGTTAAGCGTTGTCAGATACTATTGAGTAGATTCAGCCATATGACCAGAAGTCGTGATAACCGACATCCAGACAAAGCCGCAGGCATCGGCTAGTCTTTCAATAAAACATAATACATAGCTAGTAAGCAGTAATTGCCCGCAATATCCGATGTCACTGTACTGCCGCAGTAATTGTGTACTTTCTTCTATTTCCTACTATAGGAAGTGAAAATGGCACTTTCACTGTACCGGGTTGATTACTGCACGTGACCAGATGTTATAACTTATTTTATTGTTTTTCAAAGTGAATAATCATCATCATCATCCTAGCGTTATTCCTTGTCGCATCTGTAGCTATTAATTTGGAGTCTAGAGTCCACTTTTTTCAGTCCGACTGCGTTACGACTGAATTTCGATATATTCAATGAAGCGACTGCAATGTGGCTTCCACAACCTATAGGTATATGTGATATTGAAGTACTTCAGTTAGACCAGTTGTTGGACTATTTAGGGCTCTAATTACACGTAATGACTGTCATGGATGTTCGTTTAAAAACCGGAACCAACTGCGATTGCAAATAGCCATATTCATTGATACAAATATTTACACTAAGCGGGAATCAAACCTGCGCCTCCTCGTAGCAGTCGCGTTCACTACCGCCACACCACAGAGACTATCGTATTATGTTGATCGATATTGTTACTAAAAAAATAGCACAACAGACCAGTGATTTATGTATTGCTTTAAGCTCCGAAAATCATGGTTAGTGAAATGAAGTTTTATTACACCTCTGCCTACCGCTCAAGGAATTTACAGGCGTGAATACATATGTAATACTATAAGTAACATACATACATGTATGTACTTATAGTATTACACCGATACCTGTATAAAATCAAAACCTAGACAACTATAAACCGAAAAAAGATGAAACCAGTACCTCACAAACTCACGCGAACTCATAACCGACGAAGCATCATAATAAAATGTTACCAACCCATAAGTTACAACCATTTGTTAGTTAAGTACAGGTTATAGGGTACACTTCCTCATTAAAAGCTTATATTTTTATTTCCTGTCTCAATCGGCCACGGCGGCCAATTTGTACTAATATTAAAATCAATTATAAACAAATTGGGGTGTAGGAGGGTGTCGATCATAACTGTTTTGTCACATCTGGCGCTTGTTTTGATACTCGTATATGTGGTCCAAGTGATAAGCTCAATAGGATTAAAAAAAATTCATTTTGTTTTATAAGTGTAGAGTTTTAGACTTGGATAAGTGTATACTATGAAATGAGGAGGCAATTGATAATTTACAGATAGTTTTGATTGAGATCGTTTCTGCGGCTTACAGAAAAATATTTTAAAGACAAAAGTCTGGGCAAAAAAGGTAAAAAAAGTAGACAATAGCAATTATTTTAGGATTGTGTCTACAATGAATTCAGTTGCGATGGTGTTGACATACCATATGCTTACTGGATCAATACCCCAAAATAAATAAATATATAAAAAAGGCAAATATTTCCTATGTGCTATTCTAGACTATAATATAATCTATATCTTCACTTCCATGTCAGTTCAGACTCTTAGAAATTCACAATTTACAATAGACAATTTATAATACTTGTATAAAGAGATATGTAGTAAGGTAGAGAAAACATCACTAGCTCACACACTCAATAGAAAATCCCGTAGAAATTTCTTTATGTTATCAATATGAAACTGTAGTCTATTGTTCAAATCTGATTTAAGTGGAAGTTAATCTCAACTTATTTTTAAATACCGGCGCTGATTTCTAAAACAAAATGCCTTTGACTTACGCCAAACACTATTAGTTGTAGCTGTAACACCGTAGTACCTAGAGCAACGGAGCGCGAAAACTGTCACGGTTTACCAGTTGGTTCCTACTATTTACGTGTGTACCATTTGTAGGGGTGAAACTAGTAGTTTTGTTCTATTTTACGTTCAGATGTCAAAGGAGATATAAGTACACCTGTACATGCCTATGGTAACATCCGTGTGGTAGTGGAGAAAAGATACTCACCTCCCCATCTCTCTCTGCGAGAGAAGTGAAAACTGGAAATAAAACCATGTACTATGTGTCTGACCAATGTGGATAGATTTAGATTTGGGACTCTTTTGTCCGCACCTAGCCTTCCTTTTTGGGCCATGTGCAGAGTTACCGGCTAAAGCAATCAGCCTAGCTCCGCCCCGAAACGCTAAAGCTTAATGGGGTCTTCACAGGCTTCGCGGAGCGATCTCACTGTGCCGAGGATTTGTGATCGTTGGGGGGCTACTGCCTCGCATTCCAGTGTTACGTGGACGGCCGTTTTCTCGGCAACGAAGCAACCCCTGCAGAGGGGGCTGTCCGTTACACCGATGGTTAGCCAGCTATGGAGGCTTGTTGTTAGCAATTTTAACACACAGTGTTGTTACTAAATTTATATTAGTCTGTAAGCCTTCTTCAAGATTAAATAAATAAATAAATAAATAAATGGTGTGTGGCCAGCGTGGAATCAATAGGCCAATGGCACCCAATATTGCGAGAAGCCTAGGTTCAACGGTGGACTGCGAGAGGCTAATTATATACGCACCTACTACTTCATACGTAATGGTGTGTATACATGACTTCTTTGGCGTTGTACGTTTTTCAGTGACTCCTGCATAAAATACAATTATACTATATCATAAAGAGAAGTATGAGCGAACCCTGAGTGTGCAAAAAGCACGGTTTGGATGCCACCGGGAATAACACTCGAGACATTATTTCGATAGATTCATACTTCTCTTAGCAAGTAAGTTCCCAGTGGAGTAGTTTAGGGCCACCCCATCTCATCTCATGTGTTTCTTAGAAGGCTACTAAGGGATAGAATAGTTAACCATCTGACAATAAACACATAAGCCATGACAACATTGACGAAAAATAGCAACAAAAAGGGATGAAATGTGGGTATTAATATGTATGTACTCCTAAACAGGTATAAGTTTACATTTAGTGTAGAGCCCTCCATATCTGAGAGAACATGATATTCTAATTAATTAGCGAAGATCACGTAACTAAAAGCTTCAATTTTAAGTGACAATTAAGTTCAGAAGTTATTAGTTGAAGTGTTCCAACACACGAAGTCTTGAGAAGTCGTTATAGTTCGCGAACTAAAGTTAGTCGACTTAATACCACTCAAACTTGGGCCACTACTCAAATATTTAGCTGGAGAAATTGGCACTAAATTTTCATGAGAATTTTCATAAAATTTTTGATGAAATTTGTGACAAAACTGTCAAAGGTTTTGTTATTCAGTTGAAGTGGCTATATATTCAAATTGCTTGCAAGAACGTCTAACCACACACAAACATGCTTGCGCAAGTGTTGGAAGATACTTGTGCAACTTACATTACCGTGTATTTGCACATGCATAGGCTTGCGCAATTATACTTCAATGTGTGGCTACCATAATAGGCGTGATTAGTAGGCATTGCACTTGACAGAAAACACTCTCAAAATACTTTTCTTTTTGTAAATCACCTCATCTGATGGTAAGCTGATTGCAAAGTTTCAGGTAAGAACTTTACAGGTTAATAGATAGGACATAACTGATTTTGTAAGTCATTTTTATTGTATTTATAATTTTATTGTAAAGCAAATGTTTATTTATAATTGAACAATTTATAAAATCGATATACAAGTTAGGATGCCACGTGAATCCGTGCACGAACAACTAGCTTGCCAATAAAAATGATAACATGATCTAATATTTATGTTCCAGTTTTCGAACATCACCTTGGAGCTTGAAGGCAGTCTGTGACCTGTTCTCTTTTCGCGAAACAAATAATAAAATGTATTTTGGGCACATTGACGTCAAAACTCTTTTAGTGTCATGTTACTTCAAATTTATGCTTAAGGTGCGTACATAATGTACCGTGCCATTATATTGCATGTCCATATTATGCAAATGTTACATAGCCCCAGTCGGCTTCTGTGTCAATAGCACCACTTACCTGTTCAAAAACCACTCCATACTATTTAATTGAAAATATTGGGCAGTTTTAACAATTAGCGAATGCGAATGTGGACACGTTTGTAGTCTTTATTTTCAGACAAAATAATATCCACGGTTTCGCCCGCGCGCTCTCTTTGCTTTTTATTATTTATTTTTTTATTGAGGACACGACAATTTGACTTCACCCGCCTGATGGTAAGCTCAAGGCAAAGTCTCAGAAACGAGGGTCACCATTACGAACTCGTGCAATTTGGATCCTGTTCTCGCAACATATGGGAACCTTTTGCCGGGATAAAAGTATCTATCCCTGCACCAAATTCCAGGTAGATCGACACCGCCGTTAGGGCGTACATATTCACAGTCTAACATGTCAGTTATGTCATTTTAATTCTACAAATCACATACATTATTCATCATTCCCTGAACCTTTTTCCCAACTCAGTTGGGGTCGGCTTTCCAGTCTAACTGTGATGCGGCTGAACTTCGACCTTTTCCGTGAAGCGACTGCCATCTGACCTCCACAACCAATGGTCTAATGACCAATGGCGATATCGAAGTTCCAAGTTAGGCTGGTTGGACTTTTGAAGGCTCCAACTACCCGTAACGACTGCCATAGATGTTTGTATGGCAACCGGGACCGACGGCTTAACGTGCTCTCCGAGGCACTTATAAACCTGCGATAAATACACACATAACTTCGAAAAGCATCGAAAAGTCATTGGTGTGTGCCATGATAAACCTGGGATCGAACTCGAGACCTCGTCTCAGCAGTCCATTACCCATACCACTAGGCTACCGCGGCTCACATACATACATTATTCCATTATTAAAATTGGATTACTACTTTTTTTCGGTGCGCGAAATACCCACGGATATCAATCTCATCGGAGGCGGTGAGAGAGATTATGTCGGACACGAACCGACTAAAACGCACGCCGTCTTTGGGTCTTTAGTTGCTGGAAGTGAGATAGCATCCCGACATACCCGGGGCCCTCTCTTTCGAGATGAACCCCTTCGGAAGTTGGATTACTACTGGTATTAAGTTTAAATCGAATTAAATAATTCGGCCTCGTTAAGACATCGTGTTTGTTTTGACTATAAATAAAAAGTAATAAAGCAAAAAAAAATTGCCTTAAAAGTGCGAAACCAGATCAGTTATATCATGGTAACAAGTGACATAATCACTTTCTCTGTCCCTTTAATTGTATAACGATTGCTTTAAGAATCTCACATTTGATTGTGTGCTCCTGATAACATTTCATTAGGACCTACAAAGAGTGGTTAATATCAGGAGGTAGGACGCGAAGGTATCTCTACTACCTCACCTCGGGCAACCCAACCGGCTCCGGTGGTGGTGTAGGGAGTAACTGTGGGGATTTTTCGCACGATGAATAAAAAAAAGGACGTGAAGGTAGCTTGCTTCCCAATTGAGCAGTCCGTCTGGGGAAGTACCTTCGCCCTACAGATTACCACGGATAATAATAATCTTGTGTTTGTATTCCCGGTCGTGAGTAGGGTAGCCAGAGCTCACGGTAGATGGTTTGTATTGTTAGGTGTTAGCCTGTAAAGAGAGGAGGTTCTTTATGAACGGCATTAGATGGTTTTAAGGTCTTCATCACGTGTGTACGTCTCTGGTGTAGCATATTCTTCACACCTCGTAGACCTTTTCGTAGACTATCTCTGGTTTCGAGGCCATGACCATGGTGCCACTATCTTGCTTCGCAGTTTTTCCTAAGAACATAAGCGAGAGCTGGATGTAAGCCGGTTTGGATGCGAAAGATCTGTGGCGATGGGTGGTTTCGCGCCCATTTTCGAAAACTATTTTATTGAACTAAGTATACCTCAACTATTACCGCATCAAAATAATCTTGGAATTCCTTACTAGCTCAAGTACCCCCTTGTTCCTACAGTCCCAGGTCCTTTAAGCGGGGCGTGTAAAAGCATCGGATGAGGCCGTTAAGCTGAGTGCCACCATTGTAACACTACGTGTTTATAATGGTAAACCTATTTTTTGAGACTTTGCTTTTAGCTTACCATCAGGCGAGGTGACGTCAAATTGACGTGACCTAGAAAAAAAAATGCGTATTAGGAATAATATAGGTTAGTAGGGAAGTTTGAATGCGTGGGAGTTGATACACGTGTAGCATCGGAATTTAGACCAGGATTTACCAGACACCTTGCAATATGGGTTTGTTGACTTGTGCTTACGTCACGAGCATAGACCTACATTTTTTTATATACTTGTGACGTCAATTAGCTTCACTCCGCCCACATTGGACTACTGGCCTTTCTTTGAGGGTCAATGGAAAATCTAGATCGTAAAAATATGTTTTTGTTCAAAAATATGTGGTTTGCATTAATCAGTTAGCCTATCATAATCTATTGCTGGACATAACCGTTCCCAATATTGGTAGGCTTTTTCCTATTGTCTCCACGCTGTCCAGACCAGTTATATTTCGAGTTTTCTTCCTCTCGCAGTAATATCATCTGCGTTTTCCATTGTTCGTCTCTTAGGGTCACCCTTTGGATGAGATGGGATGGAGATATTCTTTCCTCTGCCGCACAATTAAGTCTTGGAATTCCTTACCGGCGCACGTATTTCCTTCTTCCTACAGTTCCGGGTCCTTTAAACGGGGCGTTAAAAGCAACTGATGAGGCCGTCAAGCCGAGCGCCACCTCTGTATGTGTTTGTAATGGTGAGCCTTTTTCATGAGACTTTGCCTTCAGTTTAACATCAGGCGAGGTGAAGTCAAATTGACGTGCCATAAATAAATAAAAACCCGTGTGTTAGCGGCAATACGCTCACACCCTATACGTAGGATGAACATCAGGTGAAGCTCGTTGTTACTTGGTTCTGCTTATCCCTTGGGCGATGCGAAGTCGTGAGTATATGGATAATAGTAAGCGGCGTTTACCAGCTGAGTAATGCTATTACAATAAACACAGTTTTTAGTCATACGGCGTTAGACTCCTATCTTAAAGGAACCGCAATATATGACGCTGCTGACGTAGATTTTCATAGACTCTGTAAAATTCCCAATTACGCAGTTATTTATTATATAAGCCTATTCACGCTTGTGTTTCTCCAAACAGGTGTGCAGAGATGTATTAATTATGGAAACTTATAGCGGTTACGGGGTAGGTACATTTCATGGGCACTATAAAATTGGAAATCGAATAGAAAATAATTATTCTTCTATTAATCACCTTATACGATTATTTACAGTACTTATATTACAGGGATTGAATCAAAAACACTCGTATGAAATTCGGTTATACACCCTAAAAAACTACGGAGTAAAACGGGGTGAATAGTGGGTTGGTAAAGATAAAATGGTTATTATTTCTTATACAATTTTTTATGAAATCCTATTACCAGTTATTTGATATACAGAATTGGGTATTTGAAAAAAAATTTTTTTTGTGATAAATGGAAAGATTATATATTAGTTTTATAACAAAACTATTTTTTTATTTTTTTTTTCGCAATAATTCAAAAGTTATTTCAAAATAAAAATAAAATTTTGAATCCAGTACCGAAGACACGCCGACAACTCCCGAACAAACCCGAGCCCGTGTGACGTCATAATGTTAGTTTTCACTCATTGCAGTTGATAGAAAAATAATAAATAGGGTTTTGATCTATTTAATTTTGTTGTCATTATTAAATATTTAAATTTATATTAAAAATGTCGAAACTCAAAAGTTATCGTTCTTGTTTTGTACCATTATGTACGAATACTACAAAGGCAACTCCTGATAAAATGTTTTTAAATGTTCCCCAAGATGATAAACGTCGAAATAAATGGTTTCAAGCAGTGCACCGTGATAATCCCCAAACAAAATTGATTATTTTTTGACTTTTCATTAATAGTTAAAGTAACTGAATAAGCTTTACTCCGAACTCGGTGTTCTGGTCATACCCGTCCTTTCACAATACAAATATTATTTTTACGACTTAGTTGAACATAACCTATAGCTTTGTCGCCGTAACTCTCACGCGATGCTCTGCAATTTATGAAATAAATAATTATATTTAATGTAATGGAGAATAAATAATTAAATATTTTCATTTATTATATTATTTTTTAACAAACTTACCTAGATGCCTTGGCACCTTTTTTTTTTATCGTGCGCAAAATCCCCACGGATACCACCTCCACCAAAGCCGATGGAGGTGATTATGTCGGACTCGAACCGACCAAAACGCACGCCGTCCATGGGTCCTTGATTGCCGGAGGTGAGATTATACAAGACATATCTCTCGCACCCCGGCAGACCCGGGGACATCTCTGTTGAGATGCCCCACTTCCCCCAATGTGGGGACCATGGTGTCCCCATTTAGCCCCTGGGTATGGGGTGGCATTTTGCGCCATCGCCGTGGCCTGCTTCTGCTAGGGTGACCGGCGGCTCCACCCGTCATCCCCAGGTCCGCGCTCATGGGGGACGGAGGTCATTCTGCGACCTCCGACGTCCGAGTCGCCTCCGCTCATCGCGGGCAGTGCGGGCCCGGAGTCTTCTCCGGACTCGCTCCGCCACCTCCTTTTCGAGCATTACTTGCTCGCAGAAGGAGGCGGCGGCTGCCCAAGCACTCGCGCATCGTACCATCACCTTGAGCAAGGTGGCGAGCAAGATAACTCCCACCCCTAGGGCTGTCACTAGATCCCGCCTTGGCGTCTCCCACGCCGGGCACTCGGTCAACGTGTGCAGTCCCGAGTCCTCGCTCGCATCACAGTGATGGCACTCGGACGTTGGCTCCTTCTGGTTCCGACGCAGGTAATCCCCGAAGCACCCGTGCCCGGTGATCACCTGAGTCAGGCGGTACGAGAGGCTACCATGTGGCCTCTCTAGCCAGTCCCCCATGATGGGTCTTACCGCCGCTACTACAGCGTGCCCTGCCTTGGCACCTCGAACTTCAGCAGAATTAAACCGAATGTCATTTTTAAAAAAAATCGGTGATCATAAATATATCAACATCAGGAATATTATCAGACTTTGCCTTAATAAATCCTTTATCACACATAACTAATCGAAACCAACTAACAACTCGTATTTTAGCAATAATTTTTAATATTATTGTCTAGACATGTGTAATAGCCGTAAACGCTGTACTGTTATTAAATAGCTATAACATTATGACGTCACAACTATGGTGACCAATCATGACGCGTTTATAGTCACGTGACTTTTATTTAAATTTCATCAATTTTTAATTGTTTATAATTAATTGAAAAACATTTTTTTTGAAGTTTTTTGCATTAAATATCAATATTATTAATAATAAAGTTTTAAAATACATAAAAAAAATCAATATTTATTTTTTTTCAAATACCCAATTTAGCTTAACATACTATTGCTATTCACCCTTTGATCACTATTAACCCCGTTTTACTTAACTACCCTATTCAAAAAAAGGAATAAGATGCTCACAAAAACACTTTAATTTAGTATACAATACTTTCTTCAAAATCCGACCAATTTAAGCATGAAAGATTGATAACGATTACAGTACTCCTTGCATCTTTTGTACTGCCCCACCCCTTACCCCTCTTTCATAAATATAGGTATACACAACAAGGCCCGAGTGGTTTACGATCCAAAACTACACACGATTTACGAGTGAATATCCCTCGTATTAGTTACAAGTGGATAGGTTTCGATCGAACCAAATTGAATCGATTTATTCAAATATTTATTATGCGATTATCGTTGGAGCGTAATGTGGGATCGATTGTTGGTTCGTAAGTCATCGGACAATTAGTTTTGGTTTGAGGCAGGATGATAGTGACTTTTGGTGGTATAATGTTTGGTAAAAGGAAGTTGATTTTCTAAATATGGCATAATGGCATAAACTCACGCCTTTATCCCCGAAGGGGTAGGCAGAGGTGCTAGCACCCACATTTCGCCAGTTTATGTTTAGGTCCCAATGTAATAGGTGGCGAGCCTATTGCCATTAACCGGGCACTTATAAACCTGCGATAAATACATATAACTTTGAAAATCATCGAAAGTCATTAGTGTGTGCTATGGTAAACCTGGGATCGAACTCGAGACCTCGTCTCAGCAGTCCATTACCCATACCTTTAGGCTACCGCGGGGTTCTAAATATATGTATACTATATAGCTAACTGTAAAGTAGTCGTATCGTATCCGTACATTGGAGATATTAAAAGAATGTTTGTTTGTTTGCCATGACCGCAAACACTACAAAACGGATTTGGGAATGCGGTATTTTTGTTAAAAATGACGGTTTAATTTAAATTCTATAATCTTTCATTTGAGGTATTCAGAGATTTCATTGTTTCAATTTACGGCACCTATGTAGCTAAGGAAGGACTAGAGATTCTGATTGCTAACACAGAGGCTCGATTCCACGGAGGACAGATGATTAGACGACGGAGATCTAAACAGTTGGGTTTCTCTTTACAAAAGTGCGTGGTCTGACTCCGTTGAGAAGGAGAAGCGCGGGCACATGTAATCATACCCCTCCACCCGCGCGTCTGTCCCCCTCAGTCTAACTCGCTCCCACCTACTTTTAAAGAAATCCATCTACCAGAACATAGTGTAACCAAACACAAATAAGATAAATAATTTTCATTGTAGTGTTACTACTCGTCACTAAGCGATAACTCCGCTTACTTCAGTTCTTCATGTTCAATTTGCACTCAATACAAAAATTCTTATGCATTTATTTCTTTGATGTGTGTTTATTTATGAAAAAAATAGTCGGCCTATTTTTACTCCATTCGAGACGTATTCGATCCACAACACAATACAAACTAGTTTTATAAGAAAGTATGAAAGATAAAATAATATGAGTAGGTACCTAATCTTCTCCGCTTTGAAATATATTTACTTCTATTATTTTTCTAACTTATTTTAAGTTCACATTTTATCTAAAAGGCAATTTCTTATGGCACGAAATTCATTAGCATTATCATTAGAATGGATCGTTGGCTTGGACAGAAAGGTAAAAGTTTTTGTTCATCCTGGGAAATATCTCACAAACATAACATTCAACCAAAACATTTTCTTGACATTATCGTACCCTTTTGTGTTTATGATATAGCTAAACGAAATTAAAAATTAAATTAACAATTTAAAAAACTTTCGTCTCAAGAAATATCTCGACAAGTAAAAATAAATAATTCGGGCGTTGTCGTGTCGGGGGATTTTGCATATTAAGAAAGTACTACACTTTGCAAAAAAATCTCACGGCACAGCGCACCTTATTGTAATGCTGTGTACACACTGACCGAGAGGGGGAGAACAAATGTACCTAATTTTTAAATCAAACTAGCTTATGAATATTCAATTTAAGTTATGTACGATAAAACACGCTTCTTCAAACGTGAGCTAAAGGTGACTGAGGTGTACCTACATTATCTACTTCGTAAAGATAATATTATTATTCTCTATATCAACATAATAATGAAGTAAATATGTAAATTGCACACAAACTTGACCTCGAGTCAACTGAATGACTCGAGTTAAAGATTTTATTATATACCTACCTAAGTACGTTTTATTAATCTGTAAAAAAAAATACTCATGCCTCATCAAACTACTCATTTTTGATAGACTGGTAGAGGTATTTCAATTGCCATTTTTCGGTACCTAGTTATATAAGTATTATATAGTCGGACGACATAGTCAAAGTCGCGGGTACACATTGGATGGAAACCGCCTCCAACCGGATTGTAGGTCGATGAAGGAGGTCTATGTTCAGCAGTGGACGTCCTGTAGCTGAAATGATGATGCTGATGAAGTACCTAATTATATTATTGGTCAAAGAACACCCGATGATTCAGCAGTTTACTCCCGTGAATATTTTTTTTATATGATTTTTATGACGTTTAGTTTTAATATTACTGTTTTACTATTGTACTTAACTAGCTGATTCTTGTTCATTGTCAAGAAAATAATATGTTAATAATGTGTTCCAGGACTAAACAGTTTAGCACTCTTTCATATTATTTGCTAAGGATAAAAACATGGAACATAAAATTTTGGATTTTTATATGGGACGTAACGTATCAAGGCTTTATTTTTAGGTGCGTAAAATTTCCACGGATACCATTCCCACCGGAGCTGGTGAGAGAGGTTATCTCGGACTCAAACCGACCAAAATGCATGCCGTGTTCAGGTCTTCGGTTCCCGGAGGTGAAATTAATATTTCACCTGGATAGGACGCAGAGAATGGAGGTCACTTTGCAATTTCCGACACCCGAGTCGCCTCCGCTGATCGCGGGCTCTGCAGGCCAGGAGTCTCCTCCGATTCCAGTCCGCCATCTTCTTCCCGAGAATCACTTGCTCGATGAAGGAGACGGAGGTAGTCCATCTATCAAGGCTGTCAAACACACTGATTGTGCTTTAGCAATAACCATTTGTTGGCATTTCTGAACCAATAAAGATGCCGACAGTAATTAATGCATGCCTTCACGCATCCCCATTATGCTGAGTAAAAACCTGTGTCGTTCGTTTTAAAATGTTCCAACCCTTTCACACCGAAATGAATAATTTTGTTTAGACTTTCTGCGAATTTTGAATGTAGGTCAGCCGCTGTAGATCGATGTCGCTAATGTGTAACGGCCTTTAGGAAAATGTTTTAGTTGGTTTAGTTCTACGGTAATTATTTAAGTAGATTTTAGGCTTTCAATGGTTTCTGTGAAGGTTATGAATTTTAGACGCACTTAAAAGTGAGTGAAAGCCTTGTAAGTCGCACACTAGAGCGTGAAACAATATTACATTTAATATCTGTCTTATTATGTCGCATGTTTATGGTTTTATTGTAGGTAGTTAGGTACAGTCAACGACAAAAGATGTTTATCATATTTAAATAAGTACATCTGAAATTTTCGTTTAAATAACTTCTTCTCAACCATGCTACTATGCACAGTAGCTACCTAGTATGTCTGTGGCTACCTACTCTCTCTCTCTAATGGTATAGATATGGAGATAACTAAACCATGATACTATGAAATAGGCCTTATTATGTTATGTAAACACCATAAGATATTTTGTTTCTTATTTAGTTTATAAAGCTTGACCAAAGAAGATTCTTGTCCAATAGGAATAGTGACCATAGTCCGTAAAATGTTTATTTTTTTAATTTCACTACTCAGATTCTCATTATTATTTGCATAATAACAAAGAAACTACGGAATAGTGACATCGTACACATACAACACATTAGTCCAAACATACACAGTGTCGTAGTACAGCATATGCTATCTTTCTCAGTTTAATCTACACTAATATTTTAAAGACGAAAGATTTGTTTTTTTTTGTTTGATTGTTTGTTTATAACGAATAGGCTCCGAAACTACTCCACCGATTTCAATAATTCATTCACCTATGAAAAGCTACAATATCTAGAAGTAACATAGGCTACACATCATCACGCTACCATCCAAGGGGGCGGAGTAATAATCATAAATCTCAATAGATCTGGTAGATTTTTGTACATTGGCGCAGAAAAGTAGCCTTAGCACAAAATACTATCGAATTCGAAATGTAAAGGTATCGACAGAACGGAGCATTGCGATTGGCGGGCTACACACTCCGTTATCTAGAAACCTTTAACATACAATACGAATTCGATAGGAGTTAATGCTAGTGCTACTGCTAGTGTTTTATAAAAGTCGTTAAAATTTTTATACTTAAACTCGAGCTTGTTCCATAGCACGTTTAATGACCATCATTGTCGTGATAATCATCTGGCCCTGACGTCGTGGGAACTAGACAAAATAATGGCGAACTTTAAGATGTCTATGTTTGAGTTATATCTAATTGTTGCTCGTTATGGAGCACGAATACACGACTGGCAAAGCGTATCTTCACTTCAAAACTATACACATAAGTATATTCAGGTCTTTAAATCCCCAAGGGGTAGGCAGAGGCAAAAGGCTATCTTGGCTACTACTCGTATATCGTTTTCTGTATTTGGAAGCATACCCCCTCTCTCCCATATTTTTTTTCTTATGGTGAATGCCCGCCATGTAATGCCTACTTCAATATGTTAACCTACTAAGACCTTTAGCATGAAAGCTGACATCATCTGGTAACGAGTAGTGCCAGTACACCAGCAGTTACCTGCAGATTAACTGAAGAGACGAGTTAATCGACGAAAAAGTCATCAGTCAAGGCCGTCTGGGTAGGGACCAACATTTCTGGTTTCTTAGCATCTGGAATGCATATGTACTAGATCAAGGATCACCGTTTTTAGGGTAGCCAGAGTTCACTAGAGAGGTTTTGTGTTGTCCGTGGGAAAACCAAAGGCTTATCCTACATCTTTTGCGCTGACAACACAGAATGTCTCTGTTCTTACGAGGGTTGTGACACGAGTTTTATTCCTCTGGTGTTACACGCGCCCATAGGCCACGGTAACTTGTCTGCAACCTAAGTTGTATAAAAAAAAACACCTTATCATCATAACTTTATCCTAGATTCGTACCATCTAGTCGATCACATTAAAAAAGATGAGATCCATACAACCATAAGAATACACAATAAAACTGCAACATACAACTGCGATCACCGTTGCATATGCAAAATATCTATTTAGGATAATAATGGTACAAGACAATCACTTGAGCCAAGTACTGGCTTTCAAGTCATAAATCTTCCCCGTAATATGTGCCATATTTTATAATATTTATAGCAAAGTATTCATGTAAGGCAAGTAATATTTATAACTAAACCTGTAAAGCGGCGAGCCACAACATAGATCAAAATGTCATTGCAAACGATTAGTATTTCAAATATTTAGCTTCAGACTAATATGATAGTACTTATATGGCTCTTCATTTCCATCGGCTATTTATTTTATTACATACTAGATGACCCGCGCAACTTCGTCTGCGTCACCCCGTTTTTGCAACGTTTTTCACTTCTGCTCCGCACCAGTTGGTTATAGCATGATATTATATACATTATAAACCTTCCTCTTCAATCACTCTATCTTTTAAAAAAACCGCATCAAAATTCGTTGCGTAGTTTTAAAGATTTAAGCATACAAAGGGATATAGGGACAGAGAACGCGACTTTGTTTTATACTATGTAGTGATGATCAAGCCTATTTAGCGATGCAGTCGCGTTTACTACCGCCACACCACGGAGGTCGTCGTCCACCAATCCTAGTATTGAGTCCCAAGTAATAGGGAGTAAGCGTATTGCCGTATTCCGGGCACTATGACTTTTGTGTCGTCTTGCCTGTAATACATCTGATGTTGAACAGCCATATCCCATAGTCCCATTGAACGATACCACCTGAGATGGGATGGCCCAAATGCTACTCTGTCTGGAAACACGGGGTTACCTTATTTTTTATCCACTTTTTCAAGGTTTACAGGAAATAGTCTAGTTTACTTAATCTTTTATCACCGTTCTTATAGTGCCATATCTAATCTATATAATTGACTTACCGATAACTTGGTGTCTGATAATACTAGGTCATAAAACTATTTTTTTTTGGAACGAGTACCAGTTACCAGTAAAACTGCATTATTCTCGATTCTCACCTTTGTTACTGTATGTTACTGTACTTCTAGTAATCAATACATTAATTCAAGTTGCACAGCCAATATTTATAAGACAGAATCTTTTAAGTTTACGGTGAGTTTTATCTGTTTTAAACTACCCCACTTTTATTTCATTCTAACTCATTGTGTATTATCAACCTTAACTCGTATGAATAAAGTTAATTTTGCTTCGATTCTGCAACACTTCAAATCACGTACGGTTTCCCTAATTTATAGTAAGGGAACTTTTATGGTCTCTTTAAAATGTATCTTTATTCGTCCCTTTTCGTCGTAAAATCATTATATGACCACAGTCGTAAATCTATCCTTTGTAAAAAAGCACGACTAGCTTTTAAATTTGTATGTCTGTTAAACATTTTAGATGTTTCTATTATTCAGTTTATGATGTCGTTATTCCATCTATGATAGTTTGATGATCTACTAATGGAATTTAAACTGTGCTAACATGATCTATTATTGTTTCAGGTAATATTACTTTCCTTGGATCAACGTTTTTGGAAGTCAAATCAATTGTAACAGAAAAACAAGAATGTTACTACTCAACCGCAAGAAATAACGACATCGTTCGCTTTTCTTTGTTCAGTGTGTACCCGGTATGATATATCATTTTGAACTAAACGTATCTCTACAATGTAGTAGCCATAATAATCCAAACAAATACCCGTCACTGTATAACACTCTGGTTCATAAAAATGCTTTTAAATGTAGTTTCATGTAGGCGTACAAACATTTCGGCCTACGGTATTTGTAAGGTATTCCTCTTGTACATTATGGTTATTCTTCCTTCATAAGCTAAGAGCTTCGTCTCCTCCTACATAACAATCGTGGCGAATACATGTCTAAAACAACTTGCAATACACTATACCCGCACCTGCCTATAGAGGTGCGGGTATTATTTTTGTTAGCAAATATTATTTAGGTATTTCCTGTTGATTTTGTTATTTTTATGTACATTTAAGCATGTATGTGTATAAGTAACATCTGCTTTTTTATCCAATTTTAAAAAAGGGAAGATTATATTCAACGTAAATGTAGAATTCATCGCAATGTTGTTGTCCAATTTCTCCGTCATTGTGTGTGAGAACCTCTTTTGGAAATTCTATTTTATCGCTAATTGTTTTCTGTTATTTCGGCTTTTGGCTTTCAAGTGGGTTAGTAGCAGAAGGACAGATACGCAAAATCCCAGAATTGAGTAAGTTGGTATATGTTAACCTATTGTTCATATAACAATTATTAGTGCAAACATAAAACGAATTAGACTCAATAATTTAAATAAATTTAGACTCAAAATTTTGTTTGCCTTTGGCGGAACATAACTATACTATATTATCTTTATAACATTTTACTTTAGGCACTTCTGTAACACGTATTTCACGAAATAAATAATTTGAATTTGAATTATAAAAGTTAGGATTTCTGTTATCCGTTTTATGTCTCTCTAATCCAAATACCAAATCATTATGTGACAATAGAATGTCTTGGAAGCCCGCTCTGCCTACACGGAATGCCACAAGGTTCTACTCTAGTTCCTGCGCTGTTAAACATCAACATAACATCCTACTCAACTGGATTCAAACCTGAATACAAATTAGTTTGATTTATTTACGATCGTGGGAGGACAGATAACTAAAAAGACAAGACTAGGTGCAAATTGACTGCCTAAATTTAACCAGATGACAGTAATATCCTAAGAATGTAAAATATAGAGGTATTGAGTTTAAACCGAAAGAATACGGGTCCTACACGTACTCGAAATAATGTCGCTCAAGGACATGTATAATAGATTACATTTTTGGGGTTGAACACGGATCTAAAATCGGGTCGTACGAAGAAAGTTATGGTTATTATGGGGGTATTATGCTAGGAAACCTCCACGTGGTGCACCCTGGGCATCAGAAGTGGCAACTCCTCACCCCCCCCTTGTGGGCGAGCAATTGCTATTTCTGGCTAATATCCTGCCAAGGTCGAAACGACCTAAGAGAAGGAAAACTTGAGACAAAACCCTTTGCCAACCCGTCTGGCCAGCGTGGCAATAGTAGGCCAAACACCTCCTAGAATGAATCGAGACGACACTGAAAGGCCCCCAGTTCCCGGTGGCCCCGCTATCCCCAGCCAAGGTAGCGGTTCGGGTAACGGCGGGGCGGGGGGTGCTAAGAATCCCCGGGAGAAAGAAGGCTACCAAAAACAATTACTGCTGGCTGCGTACAACTGCAGTACACTTCGGCTGGACCATCACCTCGCTGAATTAGAGGTAGAACTAGGTCGCATAAACTGGCATATACTGGGGTTGTCCGAGATCCGCAGACAGGGGGAGGACACGACAACCCTTGAATCAGGCGACCTGTTCTTTTTCCGAGAAGGTGATCAGCTCTCCCAGGGAGGCGTCGGTTTTCTGGTCAAGAAGGACCTTATTAGCAGCGTTGTTGAAATAGGTAGTGTATCGAACCGAGTAGCGTACCTCATATTAAAAATCACCAACAAGCGTTCGCTGAAGGTGATACAGGTATATGCGCCGACCTCACTCTGCCCCGACGAAACCGCTGAGGCTGTATATGAGGACATTGCCAAGGCAATGAACAACACCGCCAAGGCTACCTACAACGTTGTTATGGGAGACTTCAATGCCAAAGTGGGAGTACAAGAACGCGGCGAAACAAAAATAGGACCTTATGGAGTGGGGTGCAGAAATCACAGGGGGCAAATGCTAGTAAACTTCCTAGAGGCCCAGGGGCTCTTCTTAATGAATTCGTTCTTTAAGAAAAGACCCCACAGGAAGTGGACCTGGCAACGCCGGGACTCTGTGATAAGGAACGAGATAGACTTTTTCATAACGGATAGTAAGCACATATTTAGAGATGTCTCTGTGATCAACAAGTTCAAAACTGGTAGCGATCACAGACTTATCCGAGGCTCTCTGAATATCAACATCAAGGCTGAAAGATTCCGAATGATGAAGTCTACTCTCCGACCTACGCCGCTCCAAGCAGCTCTAGGGTCTGAAAAGTTTCAACTGGAACTTCAAAATCGTTTCGCAACGCTGGAAACCACTAGCGACATTGACGAGAAAACCGACACAGTGGTCAAAACATTACAGGACGTGTCTCGAAAGTTGTTTCCCGGAAAACGCAGACAGCACGAGTCCAAACTGTCTTCTGAGACTCTCGAACTTATGAGGAAGAGGCGTGAACAACCATCCACTCAGTCATCTTCGCCAGATGGGAGAACTCTAAACCAGCAAATCAAAAAGCTGATACGACGCGACCTCCGACGCTCCAACACACGCACCATCCAGGAGGCGATTGAGCAAAACAGGGGCTCAAAAGTGTTCGCACAGCAGTTGGGGAGATCCCATCTGACGAAACTCAAAACTGAGAATAGTAAAATGATCGCCTCAAGGTTCGAGATCCTCGGGGAGATAGAGAAATTCTATGGACAGCTGTATGCATCACGGATGAGCAAACCGACGGGACACAGTGATGATGACCACAGAGCCCCACTGACGCGCCACTACACCGAGGAGATACCCGATGTAGAACAGAGTGAGATAGAGGCGGCTCTCAGGCAACTGAAGAACAACAAATGCCCTGGTGAGGACGGAATTACTACTGAGCTCTTGAAAGCGGGCGGGATCCCAATCCTGAAAGAGCTAGCGAGCCTCTTTAACTCCGTCATTCAGCAGGGCTTAACACCAAGGGCATGGAGCGGGAGTGCGGTGGTGCTGTTCTTCAAAAAAGGCGATAAGACCTTATTGAAGAACTACAGGCCCATTTCACTCCTGAGCCATGTCTACAAGTTGTTCTCGAGAGTCGTCACAAATCGTCTCGCAGGTAAGCTCGATGAGTTCCAGCCACCAGAGCAGGCTGGGTTTCGAAAAGGCTACAGCACCGTGGACCACATACATACCATACGGCAGATTGTAGAGAAGACCCAAGAATACAATCGGCCGCTGTGTATGGCGTTTGTGGACTACGAGAAAGCCTTCGACTCCATCGAGACCTGGGCTGTTCTGGATGCCCTGCAGCGGTGCCGTGTCGATTGGCGATATATCGAAGTGCTGAGATGCTTATATAGTACCGCCACGATGTCCGTCCAGCACCAAGACCAGAAGACGAAGCCAATTAGCCTCCATCGTGGAGTGAGACAGGGGGATGTTATATCTCCCAAACTATTCACCAACGCATTGGAGGACGTCTTCAAGACTCTGGATTGGACTGGGCGGGGTATAAACATAAACGGCGAGTACATCTCGCACCTTCGGTTCGCCGACGATATCGTCATAGTTGCGGAGTCGCTGGAGCAGCTGGGCGAAATGCTGCACGGCCTAAACGAATCCTCTCGACGCGTCGGCCTTGGTGTAAACTTGGACAAAACCAAGGTTATGTTCAATGAACACGTTATACCGAGACCGATTGCCGTCGAAGGGGCCACACTCGAAGTTGTTCAACAATATATCTACCTGGGGCAAACCATACAACTTGGTAGAAACAACTTCGAGAAAGAACTAGCCAGAAGGATCCAATTGGGCTGGGCAGCGTTTGGCAAATTGCGTCGGGTCTTCTCCTCCCCCCTACCACAATGCCTAAAAACAAGAGTCTTCGACCAGTGCGTTCTGCCTGTTATGACTTACGGTGCCGAAACGTGGACATTGACGGTGGGGTTAGTCCACAAATTGAAAGTCGCTCAGCGGGCCATGGAGCGAGCTATGCTTGGAGTCTCTTTGAAGGATAAAATTCGCAATGAGGTCATCCGACAAAGAACTAAAGTTACAGACATAGCTCGCAGAATAACCAAGCTGAAGTGGCAGTGGGCTGGCCACATCTGCCGGAGGACCGATGGTCGCTGGAGCAAACGAGTCCTAGAGTGGAGACCGCGAGAAGGCAAACGGAAGGTAGGACGCCCCCTAGCCAGATGGACTGATGACCTCAAAAAGGCGGCTGGGACAGACTGGATGCGGAAGGCAGAGGATAGGGAGCAGTGGCGCACACTAGGAGAGGCCTATGTCCAGCAGTGGACTGCGATAGGCTGATTGATTTACGAAGAAAGTTGTCTGTGGGTTCAAACTTACGGGTCGTACGATAACGTAGTTTCGATAATTATTTCGTGCTCAGGCTAACGTACAAGAATATTTATTTATTTAAACTATATGCACAAATACAAAATAATTGTACAAAGGCGGACTTAATGCCATAGGCATTTTCTACCAGTCAACCTTAGGGTGATGCCGAGATTTGTCAACGTAGGTACTCGAAGTGTTATGGAGTTTCCACTTTATTGTGGGACAATTAGTAGAATTATGTAGACTTTAACATGATACGGTCATAAGTCTCCTAAATTATCTTTCATTAACGTTTAAATGTTAAAACAATAAACTTTCACCGAAAACAATTTGAAATACAACACTAACATTTTCAATTACTTTCTTCAGACTTATCACAATATCATCTACAAACTGACAATAAAACAACACAGTTTGTTATTCTTCCATTACACAATATTCTCACATTTCCCACTAAAATCACTTCATCAATAAGTCATTAACTCCCAATCTCCCGCTAACTCGTTTATTTGTTTTATCTGTGACGTCACAAACGTCTACTCCTCATCGAAGTCTAGTTTCCCAACACTATTTTTGTATTTATAGAAGTTTACAATCAATTTGCTATCTTTTATTGACATAATAAATTAAAACTAGTGGTCACAATTCGAACTAATTAAAAAAATATATGTATGAACATTATCAAAGGTTTATTATAATATAAAATATATTTCATACTACTCCGTCCGCCCAGTCTACGTAAAAAGAGGAACGTGTATAGGTGTCCTCTAGAAAAGCTTGTTCCATCATTTACCATTTTATCTCTAGGCGTGTCAGATAGTGATTAAAACCCAAGATAATACAGGAGCGCCGCGCCAATAGAACTGAAAAACTGAACTCAAGTAAATTTATCATTCACGATCAGAATGTCTAATTAGCTAAATGGGTCGGTAACGGTAACAATGATGACACTGTTACCGTTACCGACACCTTTGTTTTGAATTCATGATAGTCCAAGGGAGAAAATGTCATGTAAAAGTCAACAATACCCAACGCTATTACAATGTACACTTCAAAAATGGCAACAAAAGTTGCTAACTGCCACGTTGGTGTCATTCTGTCTGTATGTTTATGCGACGACTCAACCAATTAAGTGCTTAAACACTAGTACAACCATTATGTCACACTAACACACTATAAAAAGACCACACAACCGAGATAATGTTGTCCCACCAACCACTTGTACATCTTATCTGACAGACAAATAATGAAAGGAACCACTAAGCTATCTCGTTGAGGACACAACCGGTTGTATTCCCGATCGAGGCAGTCGTGGGCGAGGACTGCATTCCCAAAACGAAGTGCCTTAATTGAATCTACAATTAAACAGACAGGTTTGACATGCTTACTATATATAAGGGTTAGTAACATTCCTTGCCAGTTTTAGTTTAGTTTAAAAATAGATGTCGTAGAATTTGCTGATATCAATTAGTAATGCACTAACATGGGTAACATGTCATTTCATAGAACCGCCATATTGCGTTTTATAAATGACTAATTTCCACCTTATTTGTTCACAATTTTATAGTTTACTAACTGACCAGCGTAACTTCGACTGCGTTACCCCGTTTCTGCAACATTTTTCTCTTTTGCTCCGCACTAGTTTGTACCTTTCTCTTCAATCACTCTAACTGTTAAAAAACACATCAAAATTCGTTGAGTGGTTCTAAAGATATAAGCATACATTCATTTACACAGCGACTTTGTTTTATAAATACTATGTAGCGATTATAACTTTTGCTCTAAACCTTATTTCTTTTTTCTACATAACCTACGATTTATGATAGTTATCACGTATTTATGAAAATTCCATTCATGCCAGTCACCCTTTTCAGGTCGTAAGTCTATCTGGATTAGGCATCCTCCTTTCCATCTGCCTTCTCGCGGCCTCTACTCTAGGACTTGTCTGCTCAGAGGTCATAGGTCCGTCGATAGATTTGACCAGCCCACTGCCACTTCACCTTGATTATTCTGCGAGCTTCATTAGTCTTTGTACAGTTGTTTAAAACTTATTTAAATTTTGACCTTTTCATATGTCTGTATAAGTCCTCTGGTCTGGACGGACATGGCGTGGCGGTAGTTTTGTACAAGCATCTCATTACTACGATATTGCATCTACATATCTGCAGAGCATTCAGAACTACCCAGATTTTAATAGGGTCAAAGTCTTTCTCATAGTCCAAAAAAGCAGCTGATTGTACTCTTCGGTATTCTGTACAATTTGCCGAACAGTATGGACATAGTTCACATAGTTCATACCGTCGGCAAATAATAGAAAATGTAAAGCACTTGTTCAAAACAATATCTCAATATATTGTAATATAAACTAACATGTTATATAATCTTTACTGTTCATTCCCCTCTAAATATCACAGTAAAAATAAATCTTTGTTAGAAATACAAAACTAAAGTACAAAGTTACAAATGCAACCAAACTACCAAGATCTATTCCTTATACGAGTTTGTCTCTTTTGTGGTATATTCAGATGCTTTTAAGAGGAGGTGGGAAGATCTTTGTATGTTGGCCGGTAATGCAAAATGTGAACCGCATCGTGCTTCGATACAGCGATAAGAGTTGCACGATTCTCTTCGATATTTTGTAAACAAAAGCGATGTAGCGCTATATGTCTCGTTATTATTGTGCCACATATTTTAAGCGAAAACTAAACGTTACTTGGTACCGTTTGTCTATTTCCATAAAGTTATCCTTGAAGAACAAAGTGTTCAAGTACGGATAACTCTGTACGGTTAATATACTCCGTCACTTTCTTACTTCTAGTTATTGTGTAAAGATTTTTCGGTATATGTCACTCGCACATTTTATGCCGCTAAGTATTACTAATAGCCTTATGATATTACCCTTAGCTTTGCTAAAAAATACGGAAAAGAGCTCCTGGCATTTAGCACAACAGCCCTTAAAAAACTTCATAATCTTAATTGGCCTCAAGACTTTGGCAGTTTTATAAGTGGTCTAGTTAGCGTGTTCGTTCTTTTTAATGACTTTTTGAAAATTATGTTTTGACAAAAAATATGCCGGAGGTTAATTTAGCATATAAAATAGTATCTTTATAAAATTAGCTCCGTTCCACTGTTTTTTAGAAACCCAAATGAATGAACAATTAAAAATTAGAACTAATTATTAAATCGGACTGGTCAATATGACTTTTCCTGGTAAGCTGAAGGCTAAATCTCAGGATAGTGTCTTACCATAATCAAAATGTTACGATGTTGGTTTCATCAGATGCTTGCAAATTTGAAGGTAATTAATTTAGCACTCATGTAGTTCTGAAAACTAAGCTATAATGGTAAGTGGTAACACGCTTTTTTATCGTGCCAAAATCGCCACGGATCCCCCGCCGGAGCCGATTGGGGAGGTTATGTCGAACTCGAACCGACTAAAACGCTAGCCGTCCTTGGGTCTTTAGATGCCGGAGGAGACATAGTTACCAACATACCCTCGCAAGTGGCCACACGCTGGATTCTACCAAATTAACGACATATTTTATTTCACTGCGCAACTCCGAACTCCATGCAAGCAAAGTCGCGATTAGAAGCTAGTGTATAATAAAAATCAACTCAATTTTCAATTGTTCACTTCATAATATTGATTAGGCTTGGTTGAATTGATTATTGTAATATTTAAAGTAAAACAAATTCATTCGTTCTCGATTTTAAGTAAAAATAATTCTTAAGTGCTATTACGCTGAGTGATTAGATATGGCGCTTTATATTTTATTCAATGACTATGCTTCATCGTAATTAATTTACTTCAGAAGTTGAGCAGCATTTTTGATAACAGGTGTGCTGGTGTGACGGAACGGGTTATGAAGTTTCTTTCTCCACCATGGATATCTGCGGGTTCCTCTAAGACAAGAGTAAGAATGACCTCACTTAGACCCTTGAGCCCCAGACCAACGAGGCTTTAATTCAGGCTCTCGTTTACGGGTTAAGTACCTAAGGCATAAAAGACAAATAAAAAGCAATTAAAACATTTGGCAGGAGGTATAGTTAATATAAGGAAAGAAACCTCTCATCAAGCTGGATGACCACGCCAAGCGGGCTGCAGCCCCATTTATGTCTCCAAGTCCTCCAATTTATCAAAGAGTTCCAAGACAGTTAAGCTTTTGCTGGAACTTCCTAAATGTCATTCCTCGATGTATTCTGGACTACCCTCATGACTATCGTTGACTCTGGTTGTAAGTGCCTTGAAAGTTGGATGTAGGTACTAGGGTCTCCCTGAGTGGGGGAAATAGATATAGTGAGTCGCAGAAATCGCGAATGGATGGTCCATTCGATTTCCAATGCTGCCTTTTGATGTAATATAGGGGTATCGGGGCATTGATCTTGATTCCATTAGCTGGTCAGTACACCTGTCGTAATAGTCATTGTTCCACTAAATCGTGCCTAAATACAATAGCAATAAAAACTAGAAATGCTCGTAAGTAAAAATCTCGAGGAGCCACAGAGGCTGCAAGCGCTCGACCTCGAGCAACCTCGAGGTCGTCTGCACCACTTATTGTCACAGATAGCGCTGTACCAACAATATAATCTCCAACGTTATTAGGAGATAACGGTTGTATTTTAATATAAGAGTTTTTGTTGTACACTAATGTATTGTTTTAGTCTGATGTATTTGGTTTAGTTCTTTGTGTATTCATTGTTATTCACTTTAGGTAATGTAAGTACTTGATATGCATTGTAAAACGTGGTGAATAGACTTTTGAGAATATTTTTTTTATGAAATTTTTAGTCGGTGGATACCCTTTTAAATTAAATTTTGAGGCATTAGTATGCTAATTAATCCGTGTGGTGACGGTCACAGAATACTTACTACCCCATTTCATCCGAAAGATGTCGTAAGAAACTACTAAAAGAAAAACACCTAGACGAGATCACTGCGAGCGAAGGAAAACTCGTAATAAAACTCTGTACCAACCTGTCGTCTGACTAGCTTGGTAGAGGCCCATGTCCAGCAGTAAAATGCGATAAGCTGATTGATGATTGAATATCTTACTATCTAGTAGTTCAAGTGGTCAGTACATTCTGCCTGTGAGAAACTGGTCGTGGGTTAGAGAACCGTCAGAGCATTCACTCTTTCTGATCTAAATTGAGAGAATCGATAATTCCTAAGATTATCGGTAGATGGCTCCAACATCGCCCCTAAGATGTAAAGAAAAATTTCGAACGTAAGTGGTTAGTCGCGGGTCCAAGTCGCGTCTGGACATTGTCTTTTCCTTTTTTTATTGCCATATAAAACGCACGCCGCGCCGTCTTGGGTCCTTAGTTGCCGGAGGTGAGATAGTAACCAACATTTTCATCGCACCCCGCAGACTACGTCCATCTCTATGGAGATAACCGACTTCAGGTGTAGGCCCTACACCTGAAGTCTACACTGTAGGGACCACGGTGTCCCAGTCTAACCCCCGAATGTGGGGAAGCGCACTTTTGCGCCGCCGCAGCGGCCTGCTTCTGCTAGGGTGACAGGCGGCCACCCGTCACCCACAGGCTCGCGCTCATGGAGGACAGAGGTCATTCTGCGAGTCGCTTACGCCCGAGTCGCCTTCGCTCATCGCGGGCCGCACGGGCTCGAAGTCTTCTCCGAACCCGTTTCGACCATCAAAGTCATCTGATGTAAATAAAACTGCCAAAGAATATTAAATTTATACAAAAAAAAGAAAAAAAAGGTAGATAAAGCATTTTTGTGTCTGTAGGTATGTACTTTACCTACATCGTGAACAATTCAAAGCATTTTGTTAAAGCAATTCGCAGAACATGATCTTAGCATGATATCAAGTTTAACTGGCGGAGCGTACGTTTATCTCCAGTAAAGCCAAAATGTTAATGGCGGCATTATCATTTAAATTGTTAGGATTAATCTTGGAAGCTCAGGCATTAGAGGTTTCGCTTCAGCGTAACAATATCTCGGTGGAGTCTTGAGAACAGACGAATTGTGTGCCAAGTGCCAACATAATCTAATTCCATGTTTGAAATATTCCGTCTTTGTTTTTTTTTTTAAATACTTACCACTTTTTTATGGCATGGGAATCGGTTACCGTGTCCGTAAATTATCAAATAAAATATGCACATACAAGTGGAACAAATTGGCCTATTTTCATTATTAGTGCTATTGCGGTAGGCATTCCATCAATTTAACATTTGGACCGCGCCTAGATGGACCCACTCCCCTGTATTGTTGTACTGGTCTAATTAATTTAATGCCCTTTGTTAGGCGCTCTTTTGTAAATCTGACCTATTTTTGATCACGGTCTCGTGATGAACTATTATAATAGATAATGTTTTGCTTGCCTTTGCTTGGCTTGGGAGCAAAGGTAAAAGTTCAAGAATACATACATACGCGATTTAATTTTTAATCTTTGATTTGTTTAATGGTTATTTTATCTTTAGTTTTATTTGATAATTAATTTGTTTGTAATATAATTACTATTAAAGTTACTATATTTAGTAATATTTATTATTAAATATATTTACTATTACATTTTTTTAAATATGTAATAATAAAAATGTCAAGACATATGTTAAAAGAGAAAAGAAGAATACATTGAATATCATGTTGAGTAAATATGTCGTCTGACAGAAGTATATAGAAGAATGGTGCATTAGGCATCATGTTGCGATGACCCCAAATATAGGACAAGGGCATTGGGCAGTCAGATTTGACCTTCCTCTATTATAATACTGTACGGGTGACGTACGTGAAGTTCTGTATTCAATTTGTAATGATAGCCATATACATTCATTCAAATATAACTACACAAGCTTAGGTTTATGCAAATACACGTTGATAAAATTTGCACAAATATCTACCCACAAATTTCAAGTCTAAATTTGCGCAAGCATATTGGCTACCAAAAAGTGTCTTTAGATTTTTCTCTTTGTTATTGATTGATGAAATTTGCATAAGTACTACTACAATATACTTGTGCAAACCTAAACTTGCGCAAGCATTTTGAAACGTAAATGTTTATGATAATCTAGTACTTAAAAGGTCTTTTTTCGAAATTTCTGTTTGGAATTGGTTGATAACAGGTCCCGATTAACGATAACAGACAGTACGAGTGTTATGTTCCTTGTATTGCCCATGTCCATAGGCCGCTGTTACTGCTTCGTATCAAATGGGAGACTTGCTCATCTGCTACCACACCACACTATATCCCAAAACCTTAACCCATTATGTCACATGGCACTGGAATCGAAGCTTTAGTCATTGATTGTTAGTGTTCTGTGGTCGTAGATTATCATAGTTGTATCTACAGATATCTACAGGTACCTATTCCCACTTTTGCTTGCGTTACTGGGCAGTACTGAATTTTTATTTTTAATAATAGTTTTAAGTAAATAACTGTATTATATTGTGCAATATTGTTATTTGACTCTCTATTTATCTGAGTTATTCAAAATAATAACATTTTCTTTGTCTTTCTTCAAATACGTACAGTGCTACAATGGTGAAACTTTACCTTTTCTCACAGATTTCACAGATTTCTTAGTAGCGTCGAATCCCCTACGAATAATTGACAACACGAGCTTACGCAAACAGGTAGTGTTTGCTTAGATCTCAGGCTCGTTGCAATCTTGTCCATGTCCCTCACTTGAGAGCTGGATCTACATTGTGGATTCAGATTAGATTGGATCCCAATTCAATCAATGAAATTCAAGAACAGCTCTACATACTCACACTTATATATTACTGAAACGTAACAGACGTAAATTCACAGAAATGTACGGGGCTTACTTATATCGTTATTCCTGCTTTCTATTATGAAGATACATAGTATGGGAGGAATCTTCATTTGTAACTTGGTTACGAGAGACAATTTCTTCTTAGGTAACCAGTAAGAAAATTCGTTACGGAGAAAGAAAACGGTTACGATGGCGGCTGAAAAGGACATGACATGGGACCCTTAAAATTTTTGGGCCCAAGCTTAATTCATCTACTGATTAGTGAACGGTTTAGGCTTTTCTCTAGAGGTCATATCGCCATCACTCCCGTAAAAGTCAATATAAACCATGGATAGGGCCGAAAAGTGCAACATTTGGATGCAACCAGGGTTGGCGCTATGATGATGGTAGTCAGATGATCATAAAGATTGAACATAGAGATTTAAACAGGCGACACGCTTGTTTTTATAATTGGCAAAACCTAAATATTACTCTGACTCAGCTCACATACCACAGCGTCCCAATTGGCGTGATTGAAACGAATGATTACCTACTCCACATACCCGGGCCAACACTGTCATTTTACCGTACTACTAAAATACGAAGATTTTTTTTTAAATATTCGACTTCTACTATTAAGATAATGCAGGATTCTTTCATAATCATCACAACGTTTCGAAAAACTTTGGACCCTAATATTACTTGCTAAATGGTCATAAAAGGCACATCGATCACTGCATATAAAAATGACGAATAAACATTGGTTTATGGATTTTAATATATTTATCAAATATTGGTTTTTTCTATTAATATGAAACACCTCATCGTCCAATTTAATCCTTCTCCATTGCTAGTGAGTCACAGAAGTCATCTTCTACGTCAGTTCATAAACTGCAATGTAACGCCTATTCTAAAGAAGTCTAGAAATAAAACTATTAGAATTTTTGTAACAGTCGCAAGAAACGTACGCAACCCACAGTGATATCTTACATATATAATACTAGTTGCTGCTCGCGACTCCGTCTGTGTAGAATTCTGACATGTGCCTTTTGTTTATTTAGGGCGCGTCAATTAGACTTCACCCCACCTGATAGTAAGCTAAAGCCAGTCTCAGGAAAGAGGGTCACTATTACAAACACGTACAGTGTCATAATGGTGACGCTCAGCTTGACAGCCTTATCTGATGATTTTTCAAACCTTGTGTGGTAGACAACAAACTGGGTTATTCTATCCCTATACCAAATTTTAGCCAAATCTGTTGAGCCGTTTGGGCGCGAATGAATAACGAAAAATCAAAACATCTTCAAAAACTTTCACATTTATTATTATCTGTATGATTAGCCTTGCCCTACGGCTTCGCCTACGTGAAATACTGATCCGGCTCCCGCAACCCACAGGAAGTTATTCTCGGGAAAAGTAACCTATTGGGAATGGACCAAGTGAGAAACGGAGTGAATCGAAATTGAAAGTAAACACGATTTTTCACTCAACAGCTAGTTTTTCAGCCAGTGAAAAGACTGGTTATTATTATTGGAATGTTTGGAGAAATAATAGTAATAATAAATCATTTATTGCTCGGAACATAGTATGTTACAATGGTGTCGATATAAATCATATGTCCGACATGTTTCGCAGATTCTCTGCATAAGAAGTTTTCAATAATAATTAGAATCTAAATTAATATCGGTTATTGGCAATTTAGTTTCATCAATGCAAAATTTGGATGGTTATAATAGAATACAAATAAAATAATAATAATCATGTGTTTACAATACGTGTTTAGAATGGTGACGCTCTTTTATGAGACTTTGTCTTCAGCTTAACATCAGGCGTGGTGAAGTCGAATAGACTTGCAAAAAAAAATAGTAAAAGTGTTTAGGGATTTCAGTGCTCATACCTTAGAATTTGTTTGGTTTAACGATCTAATCTCAGAAACAACTGCTCCGATTTGAACAATTCTTACAATGTTAGATAGCCCATCTATTGACGAAGACTATAGGTCATATAACATCTCGCTACTACTCAAGGGAGCGGAGTAGTAATTATTTATTCACATAATATACATTCTCAAACATTATTTGAAAGCCATGGGTGACGCTAGTGTGGGCAAGCTAGTAAACCAATATTTGTTCCAACATTAGTTGCAGTTAGCCATAAAGGAGTTCTAATAGTGATACATATAAAACCGTGAGTAACATACAAGCCAAGTCGAATCGGCAGGTGTTACAGGAAGTGGGCTGTATATGGGAACAGCTCCGTACTTAGTGCTTATAAGGTAACTAGATTGAGGATAATGTGATACGCCTATGATTCATACCGTGCGGTATGGAATGGTGAAGTTGTATTGACTTGGTGGTGACACTTAGCTGGCAGATAAGCGCCCATGTGATGGAAGGTGGTTACCGTGGCTTACTATTGCAACACTAGGGGTGTTACACTCGTCCTGCCTGCCCTGTAGAAACTTTCTGATGCCCTTTTTGGAGAACCCCGTGGTGTAATCGCTTGGGAAAACCACAGCAGTTATTTCCACAGTGGGTGAGATCTTGGTGAAATATACCACCAGACATCTCTTACAAAACTCTTGCAAAAATGATATCAAGAGGGCCAAGTCTCGATATTATGTCGATATTAAGTCCTGGAATTCCTTGCCGGCGCAAGTGTTTTTTTCTTCCTACAGTCCCGGGTCCTTTAAGCGGGGCGTGAAAAAGCATCTGATCTGAGGCCGTCAAGCTGAGCGCCACCATTGTAGCACTGAACGGGTTTGCAATGGTGACCCTCTTTCATGAGACTTTGCATTCAGCTTAACATCAGGCGAGGTGAAGTCAAATTGACGTGCCATAGATAAAAAAAAAAAAAAATATAAAATTTTCAAAATAAAAATAACGATCGCGGCAATGAAAAGTATGTGTAGGTACCATTACGAGAATACGATAAAGCATAGCATTTTTGACATTTGTGCGATTTAGCTTAAATCGAAATTGAAGGTAAAATTACTTAAACAGAAAGTACTACATCTACATACAAACAAAAAGAACTCAAATCTCTATTTCTGTCTCTTATGAAATAGGGATGTCCAAACTAAAAATTTTGAGATTCGCTTTTTTTACTATTGGCGCATGTAGCTGGACATTACGTACATTAAAAACCTGTCAAAAAGTGATGTAAAAGTCCATCCTGACGTCAACAAGGAAAATAAAGATTTTTCCCAATTATAATTTCAAACAATAGTTCCCCTGGTTTCTATAGTAAAATGACTTCATCGTCATCATTAATAAGTCTAGTTCTATATTTGAATAAATGAAATTAAACAAAACTTAATGAACTGGAACTTATGAACCAAAAATGTGGTCAAAATCGATCAATCATAGATTATATGAAAACAACTGTGCGTGTCGGAGCCTCGTTACTCTCAGGACATAGGTTCAAAATCAGTGCCGATAGGTATACTTATTTAGATAAAAAGAGCAAAAATCCGGCCAAAATCAGCATTGTCACTCCTTTTTTGTAATTTAGAGCACGTCAATTTGACTTCACCCCGCCTGATGGTAAGCTTAAGGTAAAGTCTCAGGAAAGAGAAACATGTGAGCTAGTAAGGAATACCAAGATTTGGGTAACTAGTACTCTCGAAAAAAAATTATAGCTACAGACATGCGCTGTACGAAATAGAGAACACTTTACAAAACCCAAACGATTTGAATCTTATCTACCGTTTGAGACCTCACATTTACCCAACCGTATCGGCACAACGTTTATGAATAAAACCTCCGAATTCGGTCTAAATAATGATAAAGGAACACAAAATACGTCATCTATCCCACACGACCTGATTCATGGCCATCAAATTACGGTAAATTTTACGATCTTATTGTACCTACGCTAGGTAAATTCTGATAAGATAGATAACATTACATTGCGAACTCGTTACGAGTCTTGCCCCTCCAACTTCGACTATTGAAGCGAGGCCAGTACGCCGCGAGCTCTGTGCATGAGAGAACGTGTCGCGCGCTCTCGAAATAATAACGACCATCAACTAAACAGGATACTCCGCATTCAGAATAGTGATGAGACCAAACAACAGTGACACTATTTAAAAAAGGAACGCCGAATAGTGTCGGCTGTCAACATTAAAAAAAATTGTGTGACGTTATAAAACAAAAAAAAAGAAGTTATAGTTTTTTTTTTTTCATAACAACATCGATCGAAATTGTTTCATTAAGAATTTATAGAGATGGGATTAGTGTAATCGATTTATAGTGTGGGAAGTGCAAATATAAAAAATGACAATGTTAGCGGTGAAGAACTTTTTCATGCCGGAAAAGAGAGTGGACTCTCCAAGGTTCTCCAGGATGCCAGAGGCTTTAATGAGGTCTATAAGGCGACGCTCTTTGCGAGTTAAGAGGACTAAGTCATTAGTACTCGTGAACGAAAAGAGGAAATCCGGTGAGTGGTAGTGTATGATTTTTTTTATTTATCTATCGTTTTTTTATTCTTTCTAAATTAAAATAGCTAAAAATTCTTTGAGTTTTACATACATTTTACGTAATCCCTTAATTTCGGTACCTAATTTAAAAAAATGCTTGACGTAAGAAACCCTATACGTAATCGTTAAGATAATAATGGTTATCTTATTACACAAACGACTTTTACTTTGAATCGCACCTTTTCTTTTAAAAATTAAAAATTCTCAACGCTATTAGTTGGTTACTAAGAGAATCATTATCGAGGGTAAAATATCGCAGAATCGAACGATGTTTTTTTGTGTTAATTTCGATCGAGAAAATCGACTAAATTTTGTGAGACGAACAGTGTATAGTAATTAGAAAATATTCGCATTGAATAATTAATTCATCGCACGAACGTATTTGCAATACTACATAACTTGTTAACTCAATAGTTACTTTGTCGATAACTCTTCCGTAAAATTATGGTTATTATGTTGCTTTTGCGTGTCGTCACAAATGTGAACAGCATCATTAGCATCTTATTGTATTCACACTGTTTCGTGGTTTTGTATTTTTTACTTTTTTGCATAGTTACGACATCCTGAGCTTTGTTTTGGTCTCATCATTGCAAAAATAATGTTACACACGCTGATACAAGAAGCGGTTTTAATATACAGACCAGTGAACAAGAACAAATAAATTCACACCGAAAAATTATCTCACCATGAAGGAATAATTTTAGATATCTATGTAGATAAAAAATAATGTTTTTATTGCTATGTTTGCCTAAAGTCCTCAATAACTGGATTTACTGATTCCTATTTCTTTTTAATATTATTTTCTAGAATATTAAGTGATGAAACTATAGCGTCTGACATCATAGGTTGTATCTGTACGTGATACTATTAAGAATCGTTAAGAATGGCTCCATGTCATATGTTAAATGGTCAGTGGCCATTTACATTCGTATAACAATCGCAGATGCAACTATTGTTGGACCAAGTTCTAATTTATTTCTCCGCTTGACTAACTATTTATCGATATATTCATAGGTCGTAGTATCAGCCACTTAATAAATTAAAATACAGTACTTATTTGGAATGTGATTGCGAAATTTATCGAGTTAACTACTTGAATGAAATTCCGATTGCGATCAATGATCTTAATATAAGAATAAAGTGGATCGATATAATTATGTTATATCAATGCTATTACGATTTCAAAAGTGTTAATCAAAGAAATCATACTATGCTCTCGTTCGAAGTCCCTGATTAACATGGCTTACTGACCTTTTTAGACACATTAGTTAGTATCTACTTTTACTGTAATAAAATTTATTGCCTTAATAAGATTGTAATTATGTTTCTTGTCAACCTAATTACGGCCATTTAATCCTTTGTAGGACACTGTGAAAACTAATTTCCGTTTACGCCGCAGCTTAGGTATCAGCAATCTAGTATAATCGGTTCCAATTTCAACTCAACTCTATCAGATTATCAACTACTCTATCAATCTGCATCACTGTTCAGCCATAACTGGTATTTAAGGCGATGGTGATCCACGTATTTGATTATTTCTACATACCTGGTACCTAAATTTGATTTGTCTTCCTTATCTCTGTTGTTACGGAACATTTTGACAATTAAACTTAATCTGTTTCAAACAGATCAACAGATTTTATTGCACTTGTTTACAAATATATAAGCAACGTCTGCTATTTGCATTGTTCTTTGACATTTTTACATCAAAATGGCCGTAAAACACATATGTTGTGCATTTATGTGACTTTTAATACTTTGTAGGTCACATGTGTGCCTCTTGTTTATACTGTGTCATGTTAACGTTAAATATTTAATAAAATTCTTGTTGAATTATATCAACGTGTACTCCGACTATAAGTTTTTGAAACAAAAAGAAAAGAACCCGTCGAATACAAAAGGCATAATTATGTAATTAACGATACTTAAGGAACATTTCATAGCAACTAAAGACACCTTGAACACCGAAGGTTAAAAAAAGTAAAAGGTTCGATCGATTACTTCCGGAAACAATGAAATCGAGATAAGTACATAACTTAAATGAAGAATCGACTAACATTATTGAACTAATTAAAAAAGGTGTTATATAAGGTTGCTTCATTGATGAAGATCGCGTCAACATTTCTAATCTACAGCACATTTATCAGATGGGCTTCGGCTTGATTAACTTTTGGTTCGATGAGTGCAGCGATAAAGTTACTTCATGCAAAGGTAATTGAAGGGCAGACATGCAATGACCGCTTGTCCATTATGAATTAACAACAAGCATGGATAAATTCAATGAATTTTAATTAATTGTTGTGATTTAATTAATTGTCTTATCATTTATTGATTTAATACTAACTTTATTTTTTTTATTTCTACTATGGAAATTAAATTGATCTTGATTTGTACCGGAGTGACTATCCTTTAATTTAATTCTTTGAAAAAACGGTAGTAGCATTGCAAGAAACAACTTAACGGGGCCCCTCTACACCTTAATTATAATAATATGATATGTACACGTTGAATAAATAGGTAACATTTTGCTCAGCCAGTTATATAACCGTTACATACAGATCTTAGTATAATGCGCTAAACCGGTACTTATAAAATATTCTTCAATAAAACCACACCCAAAACTGTCGAAGCATTGTTATAATCATAAAGTTCTAACTAAAGTCTAATCCCTAAACGAGCCATTATTGATTTTTCGATACTTATCTCGAGTAATAACAATAAAATCGACTAAAAGTATCGTTGCCGCCGCAACGACCCACCACTAATGACAGAATGCACCTGGCTAGCGCGTGCCAACTTAAATGTCACACTTTACGTTACACAACCAATTAAACTTGACCCTTTTATAACTAACGACATGCACTAAAACTAAGTCCCACTATAAACATCATTTTATTTTTTTTACAATTCAAATACTTATATTGTTCTTTTTATACAAGTAGGTACAGCTACAGAATTTATGTAAGAAGAGAATAGAGTTACAGAATTGTGTACGAAAAATAAATAAGATAGTAATATAACAAAGCATGATGATAAGTGTTGACTAACAGTTATTTTTTAATATATTCTGGAAGCTGGAAAAATATATTCTAACCCACTTCTTAATATATCTTGGTATGTTTTCCTAGAAAAAAATCTAGCACATATCGCTATAATCATATTTATATTTTTATTGCATTCTTGTTCTATCTGACTAGGTGCGAATAGTTGCAGTTGCGCCAATTGAAACACGTAAAATTTGGTGATTAAATTTATCTTTGTCTCAATATGCAAGATCAAGAAAACCATTACCGCTTAGCATCGTCTAGCCAAATCGATTAGTGTCTTTCAAAATAATTAATCGTTTTCACTGAGGACTCTTTATTAAGAAAACCGTATTTTCTGCACGTATTTTCTCAACCCTACCACATAGAACCATGATCATGAAATAAGATAAAGTTGAAGCTCACGACCTCGTGTGAAACCAGCCCGCCAAAACTTCATATTCTATATTTAAATTGAAATAATTATTTTCACACTGGCAAGCATCGCGTGGGAAGAATTTATTGAGGTTTAACGACACTTTTTGATTTCATAACTCCGTAAATGTGCCTCTCCAAAATGCGAGTAGAAATTGGCAGAAAGATATTATTAAAATTATTATATTTATC
Organism: Pelosia muscerda; assembly: GCA_963691645.1. Taxonomy (NCBI): domain Eukaryota; kingdom Metazoa; phylum Arthropoda; class Insecta; order Lepidoptera; family Erebidae; genus Pelosia; species Pelosia muscerda. The sequence continues at coordinate 2,325,704 of OY829105.1, forward strand.
ACTGATGCAGAACTAGAAACCGTTTACTGCTGATTACTTACTAAACGACTCAGTAAGAAAATATTCTTTTCTCAAAAGTACTTTATATTCGTGCGGGAAGCAGCAGATTTTCTTATTATACAATGTTATTCTACTTTTAAAAATGTTGAGTTCTTAATATTTTTAAAATAATATTTAGAAAGCTAACAATTATGCGCACTTACTATACGAAAACTTAAAAAAACTGAACTAAATTCATTGATACTGCCTGCAAGCCAAGCAAGCAAATAAGGGAGAATTTATCAAGATATATTTTCTGTCTGTACTTACTATTCCTTTCGATTTTCACGGTCCACTAACCTATCAGAAATTTCCATAGCTATTCAACTACAAACATGTAATACTCGTACATATATGTGCATACAGAATATTACCTGGCACCTGCCCGGTTGGACATGGTCCAAATAGATACGTGAGTGTTATAGAACCCGACGTTTGGGATCATTGGTGCATGTTCTTCACAGTTGACAGATTGATTTTGAAAATATCCAATTGTTAAAAAAAAATAGTTCGCCCATAATATTACCTCATACATAAATATTCTTATGGAGTTACATACTTTTCTGAAAAGATACGTATACGAACTAACTTTTCTACTAAATTACCAAAATATTATAAAAAATGCTTTTAAATACACATTTACTTAAAATAATGCTTGTCTAGTAGTGGCATACATAGGTATTTGGCTAATACCCATCTAATTCAGTGACCTAATGCAGAAGGAATTGGGGCAGAAATAATATTGGCTACAGTCCAACAACCTGCTCACCCTTTGCCACCAAACCTTGAATTTAAATAGAGCCTTTTCAACTGAAATGTCTCAAATACTCTCATTTTAACTGAATGGTTATACGGTATAGGGGCGAGGTAAATAAGGCCGAATGGAATGGTTTCCATCGCGTTATTTGGAATTACAAGCCGGTTTCGGGACTGAAATATGAATGTCAGAATACATCTTTACCCTTTTTGGCGCGAAATGAAAATGGAATCGGGAATGAGGTCATCATTTTATTAACCAAAATTCTTATTTCGAATTATGAATTATTGAACTTATTTTTTAGATTTTATATTTTTATACAGGTTGTTCTTCTTATAGATGATATGTCCAGGACTTGCTCGAAAAAAAAGGCATTAAAATCCCTCGTTAATGTATTTTTCTATGTTCCATTACGCTCTATTCTATTGAAGATGTACCGTTTTTGTCTTGAGAGCAAACCGGTACTAAATGTATTGCTACATACAACAATACACTAATTAGTAAATTATTAGGTAATAAATAACTCTTATCTTGTTTTTTTCATTGCAGTGGCACTTAACAATAAGGAATAATTGGCAACACAAAAATATAACTTGGCATCATCCAACAAATCTAATTTACCAGCCCATTTATATACTTCTCAACCTCCCCTCCTCAAACCAACTAAAACAAATGATCAAAGTAGAAAAACTGACTGTTAGACTGGCCACACTATTGGAATTACAAAAGTTTCGCGCGCCCTTCTCATAATAAATTCATTTAATGCTGGCATACACGGTGAACTGGCTTGTACCTCACTTAAGTTATAGACGGGAGAGTTAAGCTATAGGCGTTATTTTAACATTTATATAGCGGTATTAAAGTGCGGGCTTTATAGGGTAACTTTGAACGTGTAGGCCTCATTCGGACAAGAGCTGTCTCAACAAATCTGTCGAGGAAAACAAACGTGTATTAAAGACGTATATTCAAATTTTCGTTTAAAATTGGAACATTATGTTTTTTAATAGGCATCAACAAAATTTTTGTTTAAAATTCGATTATAACTTTTTTTAAGCACCAACTGAATACTAAGATATACAAGCGTACGGTCCATCGTGATCTATGAACTCTTGCAACACCGGAGCCGTCAGTCGCGCGCTAAAAAAATAGTGAAATGAGGAACTCATAAAGTCTAATTGCCTGCCAAAGAAATAAGTAAATTTAAATCCGTTTTCCAAACGTCTACAATATGGGGTTCTTCAAGAATTCTCTTACTAATGCATTAGACGGTTTCTACAGGGTCTGGTTTCTGCAAACGACCATAAGCCACGGTGACCACTTTACATCAGGCGGGCCGTGTGTTTATCTGCTAGTTATGTGATGTAAAAAAACATTTTTAACTCATATTTGAATGAGACTTCATGATTAACTCATTCCACTATTTTCTTAATGCACGAGTGATAGCTCCGGTGTTGCAAGAGTTCATAGACCACGGTAGACCGTCCGCTTGTATACCTTGGCATTAAATTGGAGCCTAAAAAAAAGTTATGTTCCAATTTTAAACGAAAATTTTAAGGTAGGTACTTTTTTTAGCTAGCTCTCTCTTTGCACGTACCACACATCCCGTCAAAAGAAGACGACTCAAAGAATTTATTGAGGTCAGCAGTGGGGCTTACGTTATTGAAAAGGTTCTGCAACATATTGCGGCAGTATCCGCTTAGAGACGACACTCCCGGGACAAATACGTATGGATGTACGGGTAGATTGATGGGAGTAGAAGGCGTAGTACCTGAGGAACATACCAGCTTAAGAAAATACTTTAGGTTACTTGAAGTGTGTGTGGCCAGGGTTCTTTTTAGACTGGGGATGGATAAGACTGGATTGTGTTATTAGAAAATATGTTACAAGTTTAAGTTTATATGCTTAGTAGGCAAGTATTTATGTAAGAATTAAACTAGTTGAAGAAAGGTTTGTAAAATGTTAGAAATGTTTCTTAGGTGCTACACAAGTAAACGGCCCACCTGATGGAAAGTGGTTACCGTGGCCTATATACAACATCAGAGCCGTCATACATCGAATAAAACCTCTCCTCACACCACCTCTTCGAGAAAGGCAGTAGACAGTTTCAATAGAGGTGGCAGCACGAGTGGTAAAACATCCTTAGGTCATGGTTACCACATTCCATCCAACGTGCACTTGTCGCCACGTACCTGAGTCGTTTAAAAAAATAATGGTGAAAATTTTGAAATTTGAAAAGATTCGAAATGAGAACAGTTCGAAAGTGTAGTGAAAATAGTTTTGCGGATGATTCTGGATTCCTGATTCAGTTTTCTTTGTTATCTTTTAAGAGTTTTTCAGTTACAACTTTCAGTCAGGCAAAATGTTTAATTTTAATGACATATAGGTACATTTTTGTTTACCACATTGAGCATTCATTATATTATCATTGGTTTACCCTTTCAGAGATATGACAGCATGTGTAAGCACTGTAAAAAACTAAGAAAAACAACTAACGCGACGCAACGCCACTCAACGCAACTTAATCGCACTGATGCAATCGATAAAATCTTCTCGATTCGTCATGTTTCGTCTACGACTGCGCACTACTAGTAATGTGACTCACTCACATGTACTCGTATGTGTGACATTGATTTTGACCTCACTTGTGCATTGTAATGTTCGCTGCACAGGTGTAACGCACCTTTTATGATTATGTTATTGAAGTACGTATAATTATGTTTTTTTTTTATAAAACTCACGTATGTCACAACACAGACAACTTATGAAGAGTCAATAATGGCATGAAATTGTAAATAAAGGAATCCTTGAATATTAATTTATTGCCACTAAAATAGCTGGCAAGCTTGCGGAATACCTGATGGAAAGTGATTACGGATAAAAGCCAATTAAGTTAGTAATTATCGAAATATTATTGCCTTAACCTTGTGTACCTCTCTCATTTAGAAAAAAAAACAAGCTGCAACGATGACGATAGAAATATTGTTTAAATGGTTAAAATACGAAACGTAACAACATTTTAGAAAATCGAACACGAACTGTGTTCTGATGAAAACGTTTAAAACCTGTCCGTGCATGAACATTGAAAAAAGAAGTCAAAAAAGTGTGACAGAAAAGAACCGTTCCAATTTCAAAATCTTTAGATGAGAGGTAGAGAGACGAAATAAGTGGCAAATCGTGTTGCCAGATGAAACAAAAATATAGTGCTCTAACCGTATCACGTCCCTACGTGAGAAAAAACGATGAATTTTACAGGCCTTTTCCGAAAAACGCTGAAACAAACTTTTAAATCATTCACCTTTTCAGGTTACTAAGGTGTGTAAGTTGGTGGTATTTTTTTCGGGATCATATTGAGATTTTTCAGTTCTATGATGCTTTATTTAAAATACGAATGAAACATTATTAGAATTTTGCATGATGGCAAGATTTAGTGGGTCTTCTCTAAGAAAATTATAGTCTTAGTAGCAATGAGTTTCAGAAAAAAATGTCAGATAGGTAAACAAAATAAAAAGACTTGTGACGTTATGATACCACGCATATAAACGCAGGTGCTATTGAACTGGGTGCTCGAAGTGGACAACACCATAATAACAAAAACAAATAATAATGCCATAATATAACCCATAAAAGCAGCACAAACTCGCTCACGATCCCAGCGATAATCGTTTAGCCGTCCAATAAAAACAAACAGCGCTGAAAGCTACTAAAAGTAATAGAAATATCCCACTACTCTCGCATTTGCCGTCACCGGCAGAGTGCAATCGGAAAAGCCATTTGCGGAGCACAGAGGTCGCCCGTCGCCATGACAGCCGACCCAGTTTTGCTGTCCCTTTTTTAAATACAATGGAAACTAGTTAGGCTTCTCAAGCGAGATTGGTCATAACAATTACTTGGTGTGTGGAATGGTCTAGATCTGTAATAAAGTATCTAGATACAGTGATAGCATGAGAGAGTTATATAAGAATATGAAATGATTTTAGTTTAACACTTTCTATTGCTTATTTAGCATATTTTACCAAAATAATAAATAGGCCTGCCGTGATTTTCCCAAGCCAGTACAATATGGGGTTCTTCAAGAAGGGCATTAGAAGGTTTCTACAGGGTAGGCAGCACGTGTGTGACGCCTCTGGTGTTGCGAACGTCCATAGGCCACGGTGACCGCTTCCCATCAGGTGGGCCGTGTGTTTGTCTGCCACCGAAGTGTAGTCTCGAGCAACGACAACGGCTTCGTGCATTATCACAATAGTAACATATTCTTCGGACAGTGTATATATTTGGCGGGAGATTTACCATATTTTGAGACAGATGTACCAAATTATCTGGAGACACTTGTAATATTTTGAGTACCAATATTTTGAAGACAACGTACAAACCTTGCTGACTGAACCAGTAGCCTTATAAACCGTTTTTGTTTAGACAAACGACAGCCTTAAAAGGCTTCATAAACCCAGATCGTTAGTTAGCTCACAAGCAGATTACTGCTTGACTACTTAGAGCACCAATGGATCTTTTACAGTTTGGCAAAATAACTTGTAATAAACTGGCACTTGATTATATTGTTGTATAGCTGTTGAAAACATATTTATGACTTAGTGGACAAGCACGTGTGGAGTGGCGTGTGACCTTGTGTCGCGCCAAGCTTTTATACTGCTTCTACACGCAAAACAATTATTGAAATGTCACGATTTTTCTACTGCTGGTAAATATTTTGGCCATTGTACTCAAGGCTTTGCTAAGTGAATAATGTACGTATTAATAGCAATGGTGGTGCGGTATGACTGTATATGAAGTAATGTAGTGTATGAGTAACGAAATACTTCTTCGTCGAGGCCAATTTTACGGCCAAGTTCTTTGAATCAATAAACTACTATTGATTTATTTGCCAAAAATGTGGTTTACTACATGTACTTCTATATTTTGTTGTTCAAAATGTTAGCACTTCATGCGATCAAATATAGGTATAAGTCCGTATTCGTATCCGGCTTATACGAATACGGACTTATACCTATATTTTTTAACAGAATATTAGTCATACCATACCATACCAATATTCTCTCTAATTTACCACTTTCTTCTTCAAGTTATCATTTCAAGAAGGGCATTAGAAGGTTTTTACAGGGTAGGCAGCACGAGTGTGACGCTCGGTTGCAAACTTCCATAGACCACGGTGACCGCTTTCCATCAGGTGGGCCGAGTGATTGTCTGCCACCTACGTTATATAAAAAAGCTAAATTACTTGTGTTAGGAGAAGATTTCACGTCGGTCGTGGAATAGCAAGGTTTCAAACACATGATTACTCGATCGTAAGGCCGCCTCTTTAACCACCAAGCTACTAACGCTTCGATGTATTATATGTATTTGTTTTATATTCACGAAAAGTGCAAATTGAAGTGAAAACTACCGCCACTCTTACAAGTTTTGCACTTGTTTAAAGATTGAAGGAAATAATCGACAAAGTATCCGCAATATATTAATATTGGATCGGTTCAAGACGTGTCCTATCGTTATTAGTATAAAGTTGCAGCATGTTGCAAAGAACGTAGTTTAATGTGTGGACATTACGCAAACAGTCCCGTCGATATGAAAGCAAATAAAGTACGGATACGGAAAGTGCAAGAAGTCAGGGCTGGCACGGTAAGAATTAAAAAAAAAATAGAATAGATTAGCATCTTTGGAAGAAATCTAGTTTTAATTGAAGGAATAAATCACAGCATGCATGCATGCGTAGGTAAATTCATTAAGCACATATAAAGAGTAGGTTTGAAAAAGAAATTAAACATTACATAACATAAACTCACGCCTATACTAACCCCCGAAGGGGTAGGCAGAGGTGCTAGCACCGACATTTCGCCAGTTTATGTTTAGGTCCCAATGTAATAGGTGGCGAGCCTATTGCCATTAACCGGGTACCTACTTATAAACCTGCCATAAATGCACACATAATTTCGAAAAGCATCGAAAAGTCATTGGTGTTTGCCATGGTAAGACCTGGGATCGAACCCGAGACCTCGTCTCAGCAGTCCATTACCCATACCACTAGGCTACCGCCTATATTATATTAAATTAAGGAAGGTAGAATATTAGTTAGCACTAGCTGCAAGGGGTTTCCATAACTTGATTCTTTCGAATTTCAATGGGTCACATGTACACTCATGCCAAATCAGAAATTATAGTATACTTTACTTTACCATATGTGGTAAGGTACATAATAATTTACTCAATTTGGGTGGAATACAAATTAGTAAATTAAACTACCCATGAATATTGGTGTGCTAGCCTGACAACACTATGCTCTACCAAGTGCAGTTTTCTCTAGACCTTCTCTAGACTGGCAGTAGTGGCAACCCCGAATATGAACGGGAAATCCCGTTGTCCCTTTGTAAATCTTTTAATGTCAATATGAGCAAATAAACAGGGGCACTGAAGACGGTGCAAGATGTCAGGGTTGGCACGATACAATTTAAGAAAATGTGAATCAAAATATTTTTTTTAATTTCAATGAAACCTCATCTATGTTTAGAATACATACATTTACGCCTATAAACGAAGTCAGAGATGTATTAACACCCACATTTCGCCATCTATGATTTTCGAGCCCACCTAATCGGGGACGAGTCTGTCGTGGACCGTATGTTTACTTAAAGGTGGAGAACAGCCCTTAGTCGCTTTCTAAGACACCCACGGGAAGGAATGCACCGGGACACCAGCTTTTTATTACTTTCCCTAACATATTTACAACTAGCTGTTACGCGCGGCTCAGCCCAGGTGAATGTCAGTTATCACGCAGTGCAATATAGCCTATGTTACTCAGGGTAAATGGAGCTTTCCAATAGTGAAAGAATTGACGAAATAGGCACAGTAGTTTTCGAGTTTTTTTATTACAAACATACACACAAACAAACACAGAACTAAATGTTTTTTTACTCTTTATAATATTAGTGTAGATTGAATATACAGTGTACTCTACGTCGTGATCATAGAGGTTGTACCAATATCGGTACTCCATAAAACAAACAAACATGGTAAACATCCCGTCATATTTGATAGTGAGTATGTAAATTCTAATATTCTTCTCTAACCCATTATGTAGTCTACTCATAGTTAGAAAAGCAATAGCTATTCACAAATGAAAACAAATCTCACTGTGTGAATCAATTACATTAAATCGATTCCCATTGCATTGTTTGTATAGATCGTGAAAAAACTATCACGATTGTGAGGAAATCTAATGAAATGTAGCTACGTAGCAATTGTTCAGTGAGCGCGGTTGTCATGTAGAGATTCGGATTGGATTCACAGGTTAGTGTTGTGTTTCTTTTTATGTTCAATCAGTTTTTTTTATCGTGCGCAAAATCCCCACGGATACCACCTCCACCAAAACCGGTGGAGGTGATTATGTCGGACTCGAACCGACCAAAACGCACGCCGTCCATGGGATTGCCGGAGGTGAGATTATACAAGATAATATATCTCTCGCACCACAACAAAGACCTTGGTCTCCCTGGTCCCTTGCAATCGTCCATAGGCCATGGTAACCATTTTCCATCAGGTGGGCCGTGTGCTTGTGTGCCACCTAAGTGGTATGAAATAAATATATTTCTTCCAATGTGTAACATTAGCGTAAATTTTCAACAGTAACTATTTTAATGATAAAGGAAATGTGTTGCCAACAAATTTCTCAGTACACACAAATGTGTACTTACTTACTGCTTTTATTGCCATAGAAACTATTTCCATTACTCCAGTTTTTACCAGTTTCCTCTATAGAAAGTTGCGTAATGGCATCCTATATGAAATCCTAGCCTATCGTAAGACGTCGTTGGATATTGGAAATGGTTATAAAAGTTTTTTAGACTTAGTTAGTAGGGTAGTTCTTTTTTTAAGTGCCAGGATGTACAAGTGTGATCTGTGATGTTTTACGCGTACCAGACTCGTTGTCCGACTACCGTTAGACTCGTACTTCCATTACCATGTAAACACACGGAATATAATAATGGAGGACTGTCTCCGTGGCGTGGCGGTAGTGCACGTCACTGCTACGCTCCGGGCGCGGGTTCGATCCCCGCTCAGTGCAAGAAGTTGTATGCATGGATATGGCTGTTTGCACTGGTCTGGTCGTGCCTCGGAGAACACGTTAAGCCGTCGGTCCCGGTTGCCATACTAACTTCTATGGCAGTCGTTACGGGTAGTTGGAACCCTCAAAGTCAAGCCAGTCTAACTTGTTACTTCGATATCGCCATTGGTCATTGAACCATTGGTTGTGGAGGTCAGATGGCAGTCGCTTCACGGACAATATCGAAGTTCAGCCGCATCACAGTTAGACTGGAAAGCCGACCCCAACTGAGTTGGGAGAAGGTTCAGAGAATGATGATGATTAATTGTTATTTTTCATTATGACCTTAATAAAGTGTCCTGCTTACTAAACTATGCGCATTATTTTAATTATAACTACTATTATTCAAATTTTTCACTTACACCTTGCCCAGATAAATCAACAAAAAACGCACCCCGTCGTAAAAAAGGCACTAAAATGACCAAAAATTGATAAAACACCCCATACTTAGCAACATTACCATATCTGATCTTAATCTCGAAATTTCAACCGATTACGTGAATTCCGAATTTGATCGCTTCGGTGCGTACGCGCACGTGGCTCACAGGAAACGGAAGCCATTGTTTAGCGGCGCGGCACGAGTTGAATCGTGAATCGCACACGCTGTCGATATCGATATGAATCGGATTATTTTTCGCGGGTGGCCCTATTTTTTTAGGATTTGAAAATAGAATAAGATACACAACCAAAGGCGAATGTATCTTTGAGTGTTATTCTTCATTGACGGGGTATTTGGGACGTCTTTCTCCCAGATTGGTGGAATAAGCAACAGAAAAGAGAGATTGAATAATCTTAGGGAGACCTTTGCCCAGCAGTGTGATAAAAAAGGTTAAATAAAGAAAAAGCTGATCAAGTGCGAATCTGAATCGCGACTGAGGGTGCCGTATAAAATGGAATTCAGGCACAAATGTATGCAATAACACAAATGTTGATGTAGAAGTTTGATTATTGCACAATTTTATAGTGTTACACCTGAGTGTGTGGTATGAATTACCACATGATACATCCACGCATTCCTGCGAAAAAAGTCATGACAGACAGGCAGACGGTCTGACAACGTACTGATTCTATAAGGTTTTCATATTTTCCTTGTCAGGTACGGAACCCAAAAAAGATGGTGTGACGTGTGTTAGTTGCAGCGTTTTACTTCCTGATACAATTTGTAAAGACAGTAATACAAATACTGAAGAACAGTGACCGTGAAGGTTTTGTTGCCAGATTATTTTCTGAAAGGCCTTGTCTTGTTGCCTTGTGAATCTGACAGTAAATGTATTTATAGAAACTGTAAAATCTTAACAGACGTAAACGTCACTTGTGTTCTAAATTAATAGAGGAATTTTAAATAACGAACACAAAGTTTGCATGAAGTACATCGTTAAATAATTAAAAAAATTAGAACACAAGCTGAGGCCTTACCATCACTTTTAAAAGTAATATTTCCATCTTACTTTACTACCATAGTGAGATTTGAATTGTCAGCGTCCATCAGAATACACAGGATCGTAGAATTATATGGATAAAATGGGTCTAACAGTATCTCTTCCGGAAACATTTATTTTGTGTAATTTATTTGAATTTACATTTATTTTACAAGCTATAGTAGGTACACAAATATCGATGGACGACAACGCTCCGTGTCCGATTCCCACTATAAAAGTAAACTAATATTGAAATAATATTACTTTTAAAGGGTAGGACCCTTGATCTTCTCCTTTTGTGGAGTGACTTCCACCTGATCTTAAAACAGAGAGGAAGGTTAACGCTGAATTAACTTGGATGTAATTATCTTGGAGGTAGAGTTTAGAAGGAGATACACTCTACACTCTATCGATAATATATTCCTGTTGGAATCGGGATCATTATTTCACACGGTCAATAAAATTTAATTATTAAACGATCATTTTATATCTTTTCTAGCTGCTTGTATTAAACATGTGTATAAATAAGTAAGAGTCACTGACTTACAATCATTGATGAAGTGGGTGTATGGGACGTGACGTCAATGTGAATATTGACTAATAAATGTGACGCAGACACCTGATTCTGTCTAAACGGTAATCTAATGAAAAGTGAAATATGATTTTGAATTACTAAGAAATAAAGTCACCGATATAACACGAGGAAAAAACAACTATCTATCTATCTAACCGTTGCCACAAAGGAGTCCTCGAGTGAAGACTGCGTATCGGTGAATGTAAGAAGGATGATCCCCTTTGAGGTAGACTGGTACTTGAAAAGGGTGACTGGAATAGACTGTATGCGGGAGGATGATCACAATGGGAGTAAGAGAAAGAGTAGAAGAACGGATACGATACTTTTGATTTTATGTTTCGTATAAAATTTACAACTTTGCCACAATATTTGCCACGGTATTTGCCACTATATTGCCTAATGTATAGAGAAGCCATAGTAAAAAAATGTAGTCGCGGTTATCGTGCCGTATTGATTTGCTTACATAGCCCTAGCCCCAAACTGCCATTTTTCCCCCCTCTGTTCTTGTTCCGAGCTCCAATCCTGATTGCATCCACGGCTTCCTTGATGGTATTCCTTCGGTATAACTGAGAAAAGTGAACTTTTTATATAGTAACGCTTTCATTACTTAAATTGTTGAATGCGGCGCGACTATGGTTCTTAACCGTGTCAGGCGCTGAAATAACACTTTTTTTTGCTTTAACGACCCTTAACCACGAAAAGCATTCGAGAAACGCGTTACAACGGTCACCAAAGTGAAACTAGAACGTATTTAACCGTAGATTTACCGTGTACTAAATTCCCTGTAGTGATCGCTGTTAAAAAAAAAAACAAAAAAAAGTGAGGAAAAAAATTGTCTAACAAGGCATCTAATCGTGATATTTGTGGGTTGCTTCATTTCTTAATGTCTTATAGGAGACATGGATGTTCAAATATTTACAGCACCTCGTCGAACCTTCCCGTTTGTGCCTCTGTAGACTCATGATATGATCCATTTTTAAATCCACTAACTTTTCAGACTGTTCTATACATAATATCATTATAGACAGAAAGAATATATGAGGTACTCGGCAAGTATCTGAAAGTATAAAGAAGATAATCGGTATGATAATTTTGAACTACGAATCAAAATTACGCGGAACGGATAAAACGTAATTTTCTTATAAAGATCGTAACCTTGCCATTCCGTCTTTTGCATTAAACATCATCCGTCATAATTCATAATCAATTAACAACACAAAGGCATTATTTGCATCACAACACAAACAGCAAGACAAACCCAACAAGCTTTAAAAGTACCCCGACTGTTAATGTGGGCGTTACCATAGCAACCGCTGGTAAATCACTTAATAATGATCGCGAAATTTACGTATCAGAAAACATGTAATTTTATACCACGAAATCTTTGAAAAGAGTAGTTCTTGTGTGGTAGAATGTTGTTGAGTGTTGGGATAATTTTAATAGTGATTTATCGATAAAAATATTTTAAAATATAAACTTTGAAAGTTAATCTTGAAACTGTTAAGTGAAAAGGTTAATGAAATTAATAGAACATAATATATTACGTGACAATTTACCGCCTACTCATAAAATATAATGACATTAACAACAGCCTTGGTTTTGAGGACATAATCTAGTTCTGAAATTGTAGGCGTACATTGGAAAGAGGACAAACGTGGGATTTTTAGTATTTACAGATCACTCTTATCTTATCTTGTAACACGGTAATGTCGCAAGATAAATGTTAAAGATAAGTAGAGATACCTTTGAAATGATATCTTTTATCGATAAAAGATAATTCAATAAGTACTCTAGTTCAATACCCTCAAACCTATTTAACCATATGCACTAAAATATAGTTACTTTCAATAATATATGTGAATAGTATTTTAATCTAATCAAAAATTGTGTAATGTTATCAAAATATAGTCATTCGTAGTTCATTGTGTGTTCACATGTTTAAGATAATATTATCGCTATCAATCAATTTGTTATAACTGGAATACTTAAGAGTTTTCAATATCTTATATTTTTAGATCCCAATACATAACATATAAAATGGTAATTGTGTTACCTCAATTATCTTAACAGATAACTCATTTAACGCACTGATTGAACATTAATTCATTATACTTATGTTTATTACCTCTTTTTCCATAATGACCCCCACATGAGTCATGAGCTAATTTGGAAACATACATATGCAAATAATTTCACGAATTGACACATACTAACGATAAATAAATTTATCGTAAGCACAACTCAAAATTGAGCTAAGATATTTGCTCAAATATATTTTATCGATAATTGTAAACTGTAAACTGTCCCCTTCCTACTCAAGATTAGGGTTCACACAAAGCTTCCTTAATCTATTCGCGAAGGGCTCAATGGTGGGCAGATGTTCTCAGGTAACTGGAGCAGATGCTTCAAGAACAATGTACTGAGAACTGAACGTTATTGTAAACTTGTAATTTAATTATTTGTATACCACTTGTGTAGGTAACGTTGCACCTCCTTGAGATATATACGGGTAACATATACAGTATACACGCCCAAAGAAATAAGTCGATATATCCATCAATACTTAGCTGGAAAATTTCCACAGGACAGCGATTTGAAGTTTGTCTTACATAATGCTGACTGATTTCCTGTAACTTTTTTTTCTTTATTTTCTGGAGAACCATTTTTTGATGCCACAGACAAGCAGACAACCTGTTGGAAAGTGGTTACCGCAGCCTATGGGCGTTTGCAACATCAGGAACCATGTATAGGACAGGGGTGAAGGTTAAATTTTTTATGCTGTTATTGCAGAAAACAAAGCAATTTTTCTCGGTTTTTCCACTGGCAGCACAAAACTTCTCACCGCCGGAAACATAACACAAGGATATTATTAGCCGCGGTATTCTGTACGGAGAACGGTACTTCCCCGTCGAACTGCTCGTAGGACGGAGGATACCGTCATATATCCTACCTAAATTATTCCTTTACATAGGTACAAAAGTATTATTATTAGCGACATGAAAGTGATTCTACTTCATAATCCCATGTAACTGTATATAAATGCATAGGTTTGTAGAAGAAAACCGTTGTATTGGAACGAAATATATATAACAGTCATGATGATTTAGTTACGGTACTGTAGCCGTACCGATAGTATATTTGATAGTGAACGTGATTTAATTTATTTTAAACTCAAGAAGATAAGAAGCATGATATTGCAATTCAGATTAAAAATAATATAATTTACGTTATCAATGTAGTACATATAATTATAATTAGTATAGATAGATAGATAACTCTTTATTGTACACCAAACAACGTAGTTACAGTAAAATTATATTACCTACACATAAATTATTATATGTACAATGGGCGGCCTTATCTCTAAAACCGATCTCTTCCAGGTATATTTTGTATATAGTTGTATATAAGATGATTTCTATTTATAATATTATTAAGTAATAAGTACATATCTGTAACTAGTCACAGACTCGCGGGACTCGCAGTTTCACAGTCGTCTAAACCTATCTCTGGTGTTAAAATGACATAGTGTACTAAACTTAGAATTATATAATTATAAAGAAAACAAAATACTGTATTAGCAAGACTGCTGGCAACCTTTCCTCTCTACCTTTCTCTTCTCTTTTCTCCTTTCTCTTACTGTTCCCTTCGGCATGTGACTAAATATATGTGACATCTCCAATGTTGCAATTTGCAAGTATTATTAGACCTAGATAACCGCTTACAGAGGACGCATGTTTTCCTCTAAGTATTATTAAAAAACAGAATGTCATAACCAGAATGGCTTGTCCATTAATACAGTACTAGTTTACAATGGATACGACATTGTGGTTTACCCACGTAAAAAAAGTAAACTGCATTTTTTATAGTAAGAAACTCAGTAATAGCAAAAAAGGGGCTGGTGGTACGTAAGTGTCGTGTTTTGCGTAATGTTCGCCGAAGCGAGAAATGAGTCTGCCACGAAAGTGACGTTCCTTCGCATCTGATATCATTCGTTTTTCAATCCGTTTTTCAGGAAATTGTATCGGCTTATATTGAAGAACATGACTTTCGTGGTAAATATAATATTGCCAGAGTGCGAAAGATATGTCTTCTATAATCTCACCTTCGGCAATAAAGGACCCATAGACGGCGTGCGTTTTAGTCGACATAATCACCTCCATCGCTTTTGGTGGAGTTAGTATAAAAAAAAAAGAAAAAAGGTAGATAAAATAGTAGAAATGTAGTACTACGAGTATTGTATAGAAAACAAGTATACAGCTCTAATGATGTGGAGATTTTATATAGAGCTCCCAATACTTTACAGCTGCTGATAGATGAACGCGATTCTGGTGTAGTCACTTTTTTCGTGCAAAAAGTCCTCACAGAAACGACCTACCAGAGCCGGTTGGGGAGGTTATATCGAACTAGAACCGACTAAAACGTTCGCCATCTTTGGATCTTTAATTGCCGAAGGTGAGATAGTAGCCAACATATCCCTAGTGTAGCAGCTACTCTCGGTGGGGGGAAGTAATTCCCAAGGAAATTAAATTTGCCCCAAGTACATTAAAACTAACCTCAATGTTTTCATTGGTAGTTAAATACTACTTAAACGTAAACACCTTAACATTAATTAAAGAATAATGTTGTTTTAAATGGTGTAAACGTATTTGCGCATTGCCTGACAAATGGCCGTAGAACCGAGGCTACTAAAACTTATTATAGGTGTAGGCACGAGTTGTGAACCCAAAATGAGTTCTATACACGCCACGCAGTACGCGCTTTTTGACTTTCTTTGAGTAGGTACAGCACGGTGTGTAACAGTGGTGGACAAGCTCAAATTTACGGCTCCAGACGTAGATTATATCAAAACAATCCCCGTGCCAGGGCCTTGTTTCTCTCGCGACTTAGGTCCAAAATCCGTGCCGATAGGTATACTAATTTAAAGTAAGTAGCACGGTAATAACGTCGGTCATTTACTCTTGACCTGACCTTTTAGTACCTACTTATTATAAATTGTAAAGGAAAGGTCGAAATTTCTTCTAGAAATGTTCAAGTTAAGGCTAAATTGATTAAACGTCCTTGAGTGGGTATATATATACTTCCTCTTTGCCGTAAGTAATTAGGTACTTATGGATTTATGAATAACTCTCGATTCGAGGATAGTTGTATTCATAAAAGACGTCTGTGGAGGAACGAGTTATGTTCCTCCTACACAAAGGGAGGATCCTTAAATTAGTTTGGCGGGCAACCGTTAGGCTATTGTATATAATAATATGTTGCATGAGTGCGGGAACTTCGCTTGCGCGATGCAGAATTTGAAGTGCTTTAGGAGTACAGTTTGCTGTCGCTAGATGGTGTTTGGTATCGCATGATGTTTGTATGTTTGTTTCATTCAATCACACTCATTCTAATGCGATGGCATCTGATGAGGCTGTCAAGCTGAGCGCCACTATTGTACCACTGGCACTATTTACGTATTTGCAATGGTGACCCTATTTTATGAGAGTTTGCTTTCAGCTTAACGTCAGGCGAGGTGAAGTCAAATTGACGTGCCATAAAATAAAGAATCTAGCTGGAAGTCGATACTGGAATAATAAATAGGGTACTTTTGTCCCTGGAACTCAACGTGGGTTCCCGCGGGCAACAGCTAATTATCATTGCAATGCTGACGAAATCCAAACTGTAAGTACAGCGCAGTGTCGGATGTGGGTGCACTAATAAATCACTGTGCATGACACATGTGGCGCCTTGCGACTGGCAATTCAAGGAAGTCACTACAAAGTTATAAGCTGGTCAATAATTAGCCGCAGCGACTGGATTGTAAAATTAACTTGGAATTACTTCACGTAATTTCACCAGACATAAATAGTGGTGTTCGTAATACGACAACCTCTCTGGCATAGCGGATCGATGCTCGCACAGTGCAAATTTTCATTAATCTGGTCATGCCTAGAAGCGCACGTTAAGCCGTTGGCCTCGGTTGTCATACGGCCACCTATGGCAGTTGTGGAGGTTATATGGCAGTCGCTTCACGGAAAATATCGCAAACAAACCAATAGTTTGACCAGAAAAAGTGGACCCCAGATAATGAGGGGAAAGGTTCGGATGCGATTGATATTAACACTGTAAGTTTTTTTTTATTAACTTCATGCACAAGGCATTCTCTACCAGTCAACCATAGGGTGGTGCAGTTGTTATACGTCGTCGGCTACGGAATCATATCTTTATAATCATTATGTTATACGTACCTATTTATTTACAATGTAACTGCGGAAATTAGCGAAAAACAGAATGCGTCATCTAAGTCTACCTACTGCAAAACTTTCCAGGCAACTTGAATATACTTCAAGGATTTCTGCAACAGGTTTTTTTTATTTATTTATTTATACCTTTACTAGCTTTTGCCCGCGACTTCGTTCGCGTGGAATAGAGACTTCCAGCAGATTTTTGGTTTTACCCACATAGTTCCCGATCTCGCGGGATCACTTCAAAAATGAAATGTGGAAACTTTACCTCTAGAACAGCACATATCCGGAGTTTCCTCTTTCCATTTTAGTGCCATACAATATGTGCACTTTTTAGCCATCCGTCCTAAGAGCACTAATCGATTAAAGGGTCGTAATCAAAAGCAGCATCATGAAATACCTCCCACGTATTACGTGTAAATATATTTTGTCTTTGTGCTTGCCGTGCAGCTAATAGAACACGTAATCTATGAGATTCTTCATGTGACTCTGCAAAAATCAGAGACGCATGACGTTCAGCATCCAAAAGCCGACGTACTCGAGTTTGATCTACAGTTTCGGAAGCTCTTTGAGTTGCATGACGCCCAGCATTTAAGAGCCGGCGCTCCTGAGCCATCTCTTCTGTCTCAGCAGCTCTTTGAATTGCATGACGCCCAGCATCTAAGAGCCGGCGCTCCTGAGCCATCTCTTCTGTCTCAGCAGCTCTTTGAGTTGCATGACGCCCAGCATCTAAGAGTCGGCGCTCCTGAGCCATATCTTCTGTCTCAGCAGCTCTTTGAGTTGCATGACGCCAAGCATCTAAGAGTCAGCGCTCCTGAACCATCTCTTCTGTCTCAGCAGCTCTTTGAGTTGCATGACGCCCAGCATCTAAGAGTCGGCGCTCCTGAGCCATATCTTCTGTCTCAGCAGCTCTTTGAGTTGCATGACGCCAAGCATCTAAGAGTCAGCGCTCCTGAACCATCTCTTCTGTCTCAGCAGCTCTTTGAGTTGCATGACGCCCAGCATCTAAGAGTCGGCGCTCCTGAGCCATCTCTTCTGTCTCAGCAGCTCTTTGAGTTGCATGACGCCAAGCATCTAAGAGTCAGCGCTCCTGAACCATCTCTTCTGTCTCAGCAGCTCTTTGAGTTGCATGACGCCAAGCATCTAAGAGTCAGCGCTCCTGAACCATCTCTTCTGTCTCAGCAGCTCTTTGAGTTGCATGACGCCCAGCATCTAAGAGTCGGCGCTCCTGAGCCATCTCTTCTGTCTCAGCAGCTCTTTGAGTTGCATGACGGCCGGCATCTAAGAGCCGTCGCTCCTACCTCGTCTCTTCTGTCTCAGCAGCTCTTTGAGCAGCGTGACGTTCGGTGTCTAAGAGCCGGCGCTCCCGAGCCATCTCTTCGGTTTCAGCAGCTCTTTGAGTAGCGTGACGCAGACGAAGTCGCACGGGTCAGCTAGTTTGTAATGAAAACTATCCTATGTCCTTTCTCAAGTTCCAAACTATGTCTGTACCAAATTTCACACAAATCGGTTCAGTAGTTTAGGCGTGAAGCAAAGACAGACAGACAGACAGACAGACAGACAGACAGAGTTACTTTCGCATTTATAATATTAGTTTGGATTTGGATTTGGAAGTCGCGTTTTCTGTCCCTATTTTTCTTGTCCCTTTGTATGCTTAAATCTTTAGAACTACGCAACGGATTTTGATGCGGTTTGTTTCAATAGATAGAATGATTAAAGAGGAAGGTTTATATGTATATAACATCATGCTACGACTAACAGGTGCGGAGCTTGAATGAAAAATGTTGCAAAAACGGGGTGATGCAGACGAAGTCGCGCGGGTCAGCTAGTTTGTAATAAAAACTATCCTATGTCCTTTCTCAAGTTCCAAACTATGTCTGTACCAAATTTCACACAAATCGGTTCAGTAGTTTAGGCGTGAAGCAAAGACAGACAGACAGACAGACAGACAGACAGAGTTACTTTCGCATTTATAATATTAGTTTGGATTGTGGAATCTTGGGCTATATCGTCGTATTCCTTTCTTAACATGTTATTAACTCAACAGTCCATGCGATTATCTGCTAAAACTATCTATAGACAGTCTTAAAATCCATAAAATCGTGATGAACAGTATTTCATAACGTGCACACCATTCTGCGCGTGCGTTTAACTGTGACAGCCTCTTTTTGTGCAGAATCTGGCGGCAATTCAGCGCGAAATTACGCTCATTAGACCATTCACATACTATATTTAGACCAGCTTGGTGCAATGTTTGATGCTAGAATGACACCTTATGGTGTTAGTAATAAGGTTCAGTTTTTGTTCGTTTAATAAAATAAAATAAAAATAAATAAATATTCTAGGACAATCTACACAACGTCACCTAGACCCGTGGTAAGCATAGTTTAACTAGCTTGTGTTACGGGTTCTAGAATGCGGATAAACATACATAGATACATTTTTTTTTTGTAAATACATACTTATTATAGTTTAAATGAAGTGTAAGTTTGGTATGCGTGACATGAGCTAGGGTTGTCGCAAAATTAATTGGCGTTTTATAGTTTTTCTTAAGAGAATGTTTATTATTGTTTAACAACATACTAATAAGTAGTTACTTATCTTTTGTAGAAGTTCTAATAATTTTCTAACGATTTTTCAAGTAAACTTAAGTAAACTTAAAAAAAATTAGAAAAAAGTTCAAATATTAGTGGCGTGGACAGGATTTTTCGTCAAAGTAGGCATTAATAGGTAATTTTAAACTGCTTACCCTTCCAGATTTGGGCTGAGTATACTATGCTTATTTATCTTGAGAAATATCAGTCATAGTAATGCCCCAGCATAAATAACATAGACTGAAGTACCTACCTAATCTATCTATATAAATAAAAATTAATCTCAAAGTATGTTGCTAAGCGCAAAACTCGAAGACAGCTGGACCATTTCGAATATTTTTTAAATTTATTTATGCCATGAACTCTAAAGAAGTTTTTATGGGGCAATTTCCACTTCATTAAGGAAGGAAGGGCAGCGCGAACGTGGTCAGTAGTAACAACAAACAGCTAGTACAATATAATTTGAACCTTTCGCGTGCGTACAACAAACAACAGAGCAATGATTAGCATGAAACTAAGCGATAATGGAACATGTCAAGGATGACAGTCAACCTCGAATTATTCAGACAAGGTCTCTGAACGTCTACCGAACTCTCATTTTAGAGTAGGTGTTTCATTTTACGAGAAATGAAGTGTAGATTGTAAGCATTGCAACTTGCAATACTGAATTATTGCATGACAATCAATACTGCAATCTTATGACGTAATCAAAAGCGTAACGAACAATAATTATTTTTGTTACACAATTTCATATTTATCACGACAAGGAATAATATAATCTGTGGCATGGCGGTAGTGAACGCGACTGTTACATTTAAATGTTAATTTAATATAGTGCCGTTGTTCATAATTAATATTTTTGTGACAGCCCTGACCACTCATGTTGATCGACTCTAATGTTGTTATAGCAACTTAATTTAAGATGCATCCGTGCGGCGCCGGCGCAACTGCTACTTGTCGCGGGTGACGTCATCGTCGTGGGATATACTGGAGCAATGGAGCTTGTATTTTTAGTCGGTTTTTATTTCTGCATACACATGGTAGTAACTGGTGTATAGAGCCCTATTAACATCTTTTTGGTACAAGTCATCAGCTCCAGGAAGTAGCCGTAACATGGCGTAAATCCATTTCAAAGGACAAAGGATGACCGGGTGTTGCAAATATTTTTTTCGGAAAACGAGGAGTTCAGTATTGTTTCTTTTAAAAATTAATGAAATGTTTCCTTTAAGTGAACTTCGCTATCTTCAGTATTTAGAGAAATTTCTCTCAAGGTACCTACAGTCGAAAAATTTCATCCTGTATTTTATATTTATTTATTATGTTCACAGGCGTACTTCATGCTTCAAACAAACCTTATGATACCTAAACCAATTAGGTGCATTATGAGAGGCAACCAGATGAACACAATAATCACTACATAGTATAAAACAAATTCGCGTTTTCTGTCCCTATGTCCCTTTGTATGCTTAAATCTTTAAAACTACGCAACGGATTTTGATTGCTACGACCAACAGGTGCGGAGCATAAATGAAAAATATTGCAAAAACGGGGTGACGCAGACGAAGTTGCGCGGGTCAGCTAGTAACATATAATCTGTTAAGTGGGTACTTCTACCAAATCTATCATATATCGTTATTGAATCTGTACACGCTATTCCATCACAACGATGCGACAATAACGCAATCAGTTTAACGTTATCAAACGTTAATTGAATGATATAATACCGTTATTAAATGCCATTTAACAATGTCATTGAAGCCATGTTCTAGTTATCAAGGCCTTTATAGTCACGCTCTATTGTGTTGCTAAGGTTAAAAAACCTATTGTTTTTATTATATTTGGTCCGTTGCGAACACGTTTTTCGAAGGTTATTATATAGAATACTAGCTGACCCGCGCAACTTCGTCTGCGTCACCCCGTTTTTGCAACATTTTTCATTCCTGCTCCGCACCTGTTAGTCGTAGCATATACATAAAAACCTTCCTCTTTAACCATTCTATCTATTGAAACAAACCGCATCAAAATCCGTTGCGTAGTTCTAAAGATTTAAGCATACAAAGGGACAAGAAAAATAGGGACAGAAAACTCGACTTTATTTTATACTATGTAGTGAAGTGATGTAAAATAACGATCGAATATCTGTTTGATCTCGAGCACTCAGGAAGTAGCAGCAACATTAACTTAATTGGTTTTGCAACAATGTATAACGTTTTATTTAAGGTTTTGTAGTAGTGTTGTGCGTGATATCCCTGAGCATTACCTCACGCGAATCGTTACGAAGTTATCTGTTTTAAAATTCTTAGCAATTATCCGGAGTGTCAAATATGGCAGACCAGTATAATATAACTATACTAGCCTATGCACGCGGCACCACCCGTGCGGTTATCGGTCAACGCGACCTAAGCGCCATCTGTGCAATTTAAATTATATTAGTCATCATAACTCTGGTTCTACTTAACCGATTGCAATCAAAAAAACGTAAGATTTTAAGTTGGACCAACCCCTTCAAACAAAAAAAACGGCATCGAAATCCATTCAGTAGTGTATGCGGTCATCGCGGATAAACGTAATTTTTTTACTATAAAATTATATAATAGATACAATAGATAGATAGATAGATAGATAGAAGAGTCAAATGGATATTTACCGTGTTTGTTTGCTTTTGAGTTTATCCTATATTTGGACGCTGTTACAAGCGTTATGATGATGGATGTACTCTTAGATGAATTAAAAAGGTTTTAATACTACTGAAACTCAAACACTACCCTGTTGACTAAAGTTTGTATAATTGACCATGTCAATCTAAAATCATCCATTAGTTAAATTATTGCCCGCGTGAATTTCTGATCCCGTTTCCGCTACTCCATAAAACCTTTCGTAGAGTTCAAGGAATAAATACAAAGAATTACTCGAATTGGTCCAACCGTGTTCGACTCAGCAACATATTTCTTGATTATTTTTTATTTAAATTTACTAGCTGATGCCGCCGCCCCGCCCGCGTAGACTTCTGATCCCGTTCCCCTTGCTCTATAAAACCTTTCGTAAAGTTCATGGACCAAATAAAGCACTAAGCAACATATTTTGCAATTCATTTTTGTTTAAATAGATTAAATGTATACCTACTATTGGTGCTATTGGTGTGTTTCTTGATGACTAGGTACCACGTAATCCGCCGTATACTCATCTCAAATTAGCAGGTTTCATAAAAAAAAACAATAAGTACAGCCATCTATTCATCGTTTGTAAAATCGCCCGCGTCGTTACCGGACAGTTGAATAGAGAACACAGCATGCGTCCACTTAAAGAAAAAAAAGCCTCATTCAATGAATTTGTAGTAAATTCTCTCACAATGCAACAGATGCTGCCTTTGAACTCTTCGTGTCAATGCTCCTCAGCAAATATAAGGCAAGACACGATTTATATTTTGTGAATACTATCAATACAATCTTTACGTGCCCTACATTTGACCACAATTTGGAAATTTAATTCTAAACCTTATTCTCATCGCTATAAAGTACTTTTCAAAATTTTTAAGTTACTCTTCTTAGACGTTCAACTTTTTTTCAGTGTACGAAAACGGCTCTGATATATTTGACAGGTCGAAATATTTCTTTACATTTAAAACTGGAACTAATATTGAATTGCTTATTTAGTTGAAAAAGGAAAAAGAGATCAGCTGTACCTATGTTGTTTTTTTTTATATTCAGTAAAACTATTCGCTTGTAGAATGCGCTGTTAGTGATGGTAATGGTTATATTGAGCTCAGTGGTATTTCCCTGTGAGGGACTGGTCGTGGGTTCAAATCCTTGACCACTTTTTCTTTTCACTTTTTCCAATCTAAAATTTATTGAGTACCTACTTGTTTAGGCGTCGGGTCCCGGGTTCCAATCCTGGAAATTATACTACTACTGTTAATAATTTCAGTGGCTACTACTTCGACAACCTCCGTAGCGTGGCGGTAGTGAACGCGAATGCTACGCAGAAGGCGTGGGTTCGATTCCTGATCAGTGCAGATTTTGTATGTTTAAAGAAAATAACATAAATCTTATGGTTTCAAGAAAATCACCATCATCATCCTTGCTGTAGTACCGGTCGCGTACAAGGTTTTACAAGATAGACCTCACAATATTACAAGAAAAATATCTCATTAAAGTAAAAGTACTTATAAATAACGTAGTCCTAATATAATAGTCCTATTTAATATAGTACATTTATTATTGTAGTCCTAACGTAACAACTAAAAAAAGAAACTCATCATAGCAAAACCAACCCCTTAAAGCAACAATTTTGATAATGTTAGGAATGAACAATCAAAGTAAATGTCTGGCAGAGGTCAAAGGTGGCTTAACAGAACTCAGCAGAGTCATAAAAGGTCATAGGTCAGATAGGTAACGTAGGAGGGAAAGATCAAAGGGACGCCGCTGCTGTGTAATTTGATGAGGATAATTCGTAACTTATTTTGCTTGAAGACAGTTTAGAAGCTTTGATATCAGTTTTCATGTTGAGTCTTACAATCCCGTGCCTCGGAGAGCACATTAAGCCGTTAGTCCCGGTTGTATGACAGTCGTTACGGGTACTTGGAGCCCTAAAAATCCAACAATTGATCTAACGCTGTACTTTGATATAACCTAACCTATGTAGGGTCGCTTCACGGAAAATATTTTTAAACAGCAGTTTTTAAACAGTTTCTCTCGCGGTTAAAAGTAGTCATTGACGATACGTCCATTTGGATTGGAAGCATGGATTATAATGCGTTTGATAATCAAAGCTGGCCAGCTTCATTGGCATAAATTTATCACATTCACGAAACGATTTTGGAAGAGGTCTTCTCCTTTTAGGACCTTTAGTTCCATGATACGTGCCGATAGGTATTCTAATATATTGAATGTGAAAGTTCGTGAAGATGTTTGAATGTATGTTACTCAATCATACTTTAACGGCTGAACGGATCTGATTGAAATTTGCGACAGGTATAAATCAGGGCCTAGAATAGACAGGACACTTTTATCATTTGAAAAGGTTTCTATGGGTTAAGAAAACGGGTTCGATTTTCACGGGTGAATCCGCCTGCATCAGACGGTATAACGTCTCCGGGTCTGCCGGGGTGCGAGAGATATGTCTTGTATAATCTCACCTCCGGCAATCAAGGACCCATCAGTGCCAATCAGGACGGCGCACTATGTTTTATGAGACCCATTTTTCGGACATCCCGTTTTTATTGTAAAATCTGATAGACATAATCATTTAAAAGTTATATAACGAATTCCCGTTTAGATACTATGTTTAGTTTGTGCAAAAAAAAATTCCAAAGTTCTTAATTATCGTGACTCGAAATTTAGAAAAATATTAATTCAAGTCAAAATAAGTGCAATACGTAATTATGATGTCAGAAGCATTGATAGGAAATCGAATACTGCATATTTTAAACTTCAATCGACGAGCGTAACCCTGTCAGATCCGGATTTATACGTGTTTTTAGGTTTTCAGTTTTTCTCATTTTTCTCAAAAGTTCCATCGTTTTGGGATAAACTATCTATACCAAAATAAAGTTATTTACTTCCTCTATGTGCCACATCAATTTCACGTCCCAATTCCATGGAAGTCAGGAGCTACAGATTTTTAAAGATTCACCCGGATTTTTCATCATTAGGGTTGACACGTTTTCAAATAATGACTTTTATACGGATTTGATAAAAATAAAAAATATTATTGGAAATATGCTAGTAATCTGCTTTTTTTTTATCATATTAAATGGAAATTATGACTTTTTCTATTACAAGCTTTTATTTAGTTCCATGATCTTAATGTTTATCATAATTTTTTAAAACTTCAATTTAACTAATTTCTCGGTTACCAATTGAGTTGACTTTATGCATATACGTATAAATTGCGTGACAATGCAATGTTATGATGAAATGGTGCTGATCTGATGATAGAGCTGGAAGGTAGCCAGGGGAACTTAGCAATGAAACGAAACAACGTCATCGAGTTTGGGCTCATACAAATGGTCTGATGATGTAGTTGGAAGATGTGACACGTAGATAAATAATATATGGTTAATTATTGTTAAACCTTTATAATTATATTTATTTCTTAAATGGTTAAAATAATTATTATTTTAATTTTATTCTTATTATTAACAAGAACATAGTAAAACTTGTTTTTAAAAGGTGTTTTACAATTTTATTTTTAGACTAGAAAAAAACTGGTTATAGAGAATATCCCAGAAACTAACATTTTTAGTATCCTATGATATAAATACCAAATTATTTAATGAAAGAAGTAATTTTTTGAGATTTGTATATGTAGTACGTAAAACGCAATGGTAATGAGAATGACATAAACTGGGAATACCTCCACGCGGTACAAAAACTTAGCGTATCATATACGCTTAGATGCTTTCGGGTTCATGTTGTTTTTGCTAAATACATGTGGTACTTATTAATAAAGATAGTTTTTGATCATCTTTTTTTTTTTTTTTTTTTTTTTTTATCTATGGCACGTCAATTTGACTTCACCTCGCCTGATGTTAAGCTGAAGGCAAAGTCCCATGAAAGAGGGTCACCATTGCAAACACGTTCAGTGCTACAATGGTGGCGCTCAGCTTGACGGCCTCATCAGATGCTTTTTCACGCCCCGCTTAAAGGACCCGGGACTGTAGGAAGAAGGAAATCTTTCTCTTAACTTTACCCCATCTATATTGCACGAAGATCGCATCTTCGTTGTTTCATTACTTTCATCCACCTACTGCTATACCCAACTTTTACTCTCATACTGCCAGACGAGGCTCCTTAACTAACACTGAATGAGCCTCTATTGCGTGAGATTGAATACAAATATCCACCTCTGACTTTTCCGCTGCTCCCTCCTCCGGAGTAAACGACTACGATACTATCTTCCTAAATCTTCCAAAATTAACAATTGTATACCTACATAGTAAGGTATCACAACTGTTCCACGAAAACCTGATTATCACCTCTCGCTACAATGCATGCTTAACGTACTTCATGGTTTGTTTTATTATATAACCTTTGAAATTAAAATACATTTTCGTTCTATATTTTATATTTATGATAGTTTAGTTGAGCCATCTTGTATAAATTGTCTTCATTAAATTCATAATTACCTTAATATATAGGTATATTCATTAAAATTGCATTCGGTCAGAAAAGTGACAACCCTAACAAAAATAGTAAATTTGATTTATCTTCTGACTTCCATGGAATTGGGATGTGAAATTTACGTGATATGTAGGGGGTATAATGATAATAATTTTAATATAGATAACTTTTCCCAATACGGTGGAATTTTCGAGAAAATTGAATAAAACTAAAAACCTTAAAATACGTATAAATCTGTTTCTATTAAAGCTACGAGTTTTATTTAGGGCCCTAAAAGTGCAGTATGAGATGTACTCTCAATGAACCAAACATGACTTTCACGTATCATGGCCAGTTTAGGAGTAATATTCATTTTTATTTATATCCGGGTGCAAAAATCGGCATTTTCAAAAAAATATATCTCAAAAACTAGGTGTGCTATCGACATGTGGATTAAAACTCATACATTATAATGATAATATCTATAAGATTTTACAATAAAAACGAGATGTCCGAAAAATGGGTCTCATAAAACATAGTGCGGCGTGCGTTTTGGTCGGTTCAAGTCCAACATAATCACCTCCATCAACATTGGCGGAGGTGGTATCCATGGGGATTATGCGCACGATAAAAAAAGGTTAACGTAATTCTGAGTATTATATTATCACTGTATCGAAATAACAGGGAAATTGCGTGTTAAACGTGTTTCTAGGTTATACATTGGAGCTTAGAAACACCGCAAATGCTCTGTTTCTCACAATTGAATTATAACTAGCTCGAGACAACAGTCATGCGAACTCAATCTAGATTATTAAAATACCTCTTTTCTTGTCATTTTAATTATAATAGTGTACCGTTTTCCTATTTAATTTTGTTCTTGGAATTTTGCTTTTGTGACCAGTGGACGCTGAGAGGGTTCAGGAGATCAAATTAACCCTCAATTTCACCACCGAGGACTAAGGATCCGAGGGACAAGGGCTGGGAGATGATGGACATAGCTTGGGTGGTGGTTTATTATTGTAGATTTTTTTATACCACTTAGGTGGCAGACAAGCACGCGGATCACCTAATGGAAAGTGGTTACCGTGACCTATGGACGTTTGCAACACCAGGGGCGTCACATTGACATTGACCGCGCATAGTACCACCCCATACCCAGGGGCTAGATGGGCGAATTTGCGGCTAATCGAACACAAGGCTATTATTAGCAGCTTACAAACAACATATAGATGGTATAGATACATACACACATAGACTCACGCCCGTAATCTCCGAAGACGTAGGCAGAGGTGTGTCAAACACCCACATTTCGATAAATATGATATTCAGTCCCACGTAATAGGGGGCGAGCCTATTTGTGAAAAAATGGGTACGCCAAAAATAAATTCCTAACCGAAAACGTTGCAGCAAAATAAATTTGAAAAACAATTTTTTTTAGATCCGATTCCTTGCTATGCGGTGTAAATTGCAAGGAAATTAATTACATGCTTAGCCGCACAAGCACTACTATCAGTCAGTATAGATAGTCAAAATATATCTCCCTAGTCCCTAGCACCACATACACTAAGTGCTACCCGGTAACATCCGAGAACTGTGACGTAATCTGATCCAGTTAGTGTAATCCTATCTGTGCGCCTACAGCTAAGAGCTTTCACGTTATGTCTATAGAAACTATACTGGGAATCTTCACGCTATCGGGTTACAGGCTCAGCAGATAGGGGCTGTTTGATTAATATTTGCTGAGCTTTCATTGTGATTTTGTACAGTCTACAGGAATTTATTTTAGTTTTTATCTTTGATAATCGCGGTATTAGGTCCGGTTACATCCAAATTTTTGCTTTGGTGTATAGGATATGTTCTTCTACATTTTTAAATGTCTCTTAAATGTATGGTGACGGGGGACCCCAGCAAATTCCCTAAGGCACAAGGTATCCTCATCTGCAAGCAATTAAATCACTGCTGATTCACAGTCAAGACTCTGGTGTTGACTATCTACTCGGGGTTAGGGGATCAAACGGCAGTTAATGCCGCATGCTCCGGTGCAGCGGCGGAAAGTATCCATGGAGTTTTCCGTTCATAAAAAAAGGTTTTAAATTGTAAACTTTATAATATACTAGCCTATGCCCGCGGCTCCGCCCGTGTGGCTGTCGGTTATCTTAACCTAAGCGCCAAACACTTAAATTCTATATCACTAATCATAACTCTGGTTCTACTTAACCGATTGCAATCAAACAAACGTAAGATTTTAAGTTGGACCAAACTTCCTTCAAAAAAAAGCCGCTTCAAAATCGGTTCAGTAGTTTTTGCGTCCATCGCGTACAAACATAAACTTTTTACCAAATTACAAACTTTATAATATACAATCGGGATTAAAGTTCGAATGAGGAAGGCACAAAAACCCACATATGTACTGTACGAATTTCGAATGAGGAATATATAAATACCCACATCCCTACTATAAGAGAAATAAACCAACGATCCCTGAGCCTGGCCGATCCCGTTCCAGTCGACCCAATCGTAAAACCGATCATTAAATATGAAAATGACATAAGTCCACAATACGTCATCGCTAAACGACCTCCTGTATCGATGCAGGAGGTTCAAACAGTCGTTGAGGGACGGAAGGAAGCCATATGGACGAACGACGACACTTCCCGTCACACACTACGACGCGCCCCTTTGGTGGACTGCGCCAATGTAGACTCAACAATAAAATATACAGTAGTCTAACTTTCAATTTCTGATATGTTAACATTTCGATTTACAAGTGGGTATTTTTTTTCTATTCATGAACATTATACAGGGTGTACTGGAAACACTCCCGAAGCCGAAGACCTCTGGTAGTACTCATGGTACACAACATATTGGCACAAAAAAATTACGGCAACGCATTTCTTTTTTATTTTTTAAACCGATTACTTTTCTCGTTATTCACTCTCCATCGTTATAGTAAAGCTGAATGTCAGTGGATGGAGAGTGAATAACACAAGTAAACGGACTTGTGTTATTTACTCTCCATCGTGATAGTAAAGCTGAATGAAACAAAAATTTCATGGAAAAAAGATGAACTCTTAAATGGCGCTATTTTTTTTTGCAGTGAGGTTTATTTATGGAATTTTCGTTTCATTTATCTTTACTCATACGGTGGAGAATTAATAAACAATGGGAAAAATAATAAAAAAAAAATATTTGCGGTTTTTTTTTCATGCCGATATGTTATGTATGTACCATGAGTACTACCGGGGACTTTCGGCATGACATGATCAGATTGACATGATTGTTAATGGTATCTTATAATGGAATATATAAATATAAATGGATACGTTAAAGGAAAAAATAGAAACTGTCGTTCCAAGTTGTCCTTCTGTGAACTGTCTGCATCACGATACTGTGGGCGCGTATCACACCGCCAGGGTCAAGGTTGGCACAAATCATAACGTGTTCGTGTTGTGCTCTAATTAACCTCAGATTTAGATAACATTAAATAATTATGGAAAAGTGAAGTCAAATTGAGGTGGCCTATATAAAAAAAAAGTCGGATCTCAAAAGTAATATTTAAACTTAATAACTTTGTATCTTAAGTTGTATCAACACGTTATTTTGATAAAATGTCGTTATTACTTTAATAATTCGTAACGATAATATTTCAGCTGTTATAAAAGTTAAGTCTTAAATGACGATTTTATTTTTCTAACTAGAACACGTTAATTTGACTTCACCTTGCCTGATAGTAAACTGAATACAAAATCTCCGGTAAAAGGGTCACCATTACAAAGACTCAGAAAGTGGCGCTCCGCTTGACGGCCTCATCAGATCCTTTTTCACGCCGCGCTTAAAGGACTCGTGACTGTAGAAAGAAGGAAACACGTGAGCTGGTAAGAAATTCCAAGACATAATGGTGCGGCAGAGGAGACTCTCCGAACAGTTTGGTTCTTGATGGAATATTCTGCGAAGTATACAGGTGACATCTAAGCCCAACTCGTGTTGTCCTATGTAGGAAAGGAGAGGGTGGGAATGGGGACTTAAATTCATATTAATATTATTTTATATCACAAAGTTACACCTGGATGCATGGTCTTGTTATCATCAGTAAAGGGGATATTTTAATTATCTGTCTAAGATTCTCATGTTTCGCGTCTAACATAAAAAAACCTTTATAATAAAATTTTCCAATTTCCATTTATTTCCTTTATGAATACAGAAGATAAAAGAAAACGACATTCGACAAAAACTAGTTGTAGTTTCAAATTACGAATTGTTAAACTAGCAGGAATGTTGCAACTTTAATTTCAACCTGGGAATGCTGCTCTCTGTGCATCTAGCGGTTTAAAATTTTATATTAGGTCCCGAGTCTAGACTCATGCTCATAAACCTGGATTAGCAGTCGAGACTCGAACAGCTATGACGGTAATAGTGACTTCATTGCAATTTCACTTTTTCATACAGTTTTACGACATTTTCAAGAGCAAATTTTATGATTTCTGCTTATCGTCGTAAACGTATGTTTTTCCTTCTATATTGAAATAGTTATACGCAGGAGGCGCAGGTTCGATCCCCGCTTAGTGCAAATATTTATGTATGTATAATGAATGCTCTGATCGGACTCGAATCTTTTACAGGGCTCACTAACCGCTGAGCAACATAGCCACGTCGAAATTCTCCTACACAACCATCTTAGGGGATGGGGTTCGACTACCAACCCAGTGGGGTAACCATCCCCAGATTCTTGAAGCATTATTCTTAGTAAAGTAACAATAACAGGTACATGTACTTCCACTCAATTTGATGCTGTATTACATGACATTTAACCCTTCGAATGCCGACTACATAAAATAAACATTGTTTTATCAATCGCATACAACACTTCACTGCTAATTTCTAAAGATGAACATAAATTTCTCAAATCCGGTACTGTGTACCCGTAATTTAAAGTTTCAAGTGCCAAAAAACACGATTAAGGTCTCGTTTCACACCCTGACGCTCTCATAAAGGCATCCATGAATGTTAATTTAACCCTCCACTATGGGCGTACGGTCAAAAGAACCCTAAATCGCTTAAGTTATTTATGAGTATCTGGTTAGCAATAAAAGTTATTTATATTTATTACGGGAACGTTTTTAATGGCGACTTTGGTTGTAAACATGTTGTTAAACGTATTTTATATGTGATTTGATTTTTGTATGGACCCGTCAGGTATGAGAATTGAATGAGTTTAATACACAGTGCTTACGGTACGATTTTAAAAGATTATTTCTGTTTGGTAGAATAAGTAGATTATATAATCCTTGAATAGACAGCACAATGTATTCAACGGCTTCGAAATATAGGACAACTAGACAAATAATAGATTTCAAATAGGAGGATTGCCATTGTAAAGTATATGTTAACTGCGTTCTGTTTGGTTTGTGACTATGCCTCCATATTTTTACTTTATATAGGTACCTCCACACATACCATATCTCCATATTTTTCATTAAATAATGATAGATTATTCTACCAAACACAAAAAGCCATTAAAATCATACAGACACATTTACTGCGCTATGGTGTCGGAGACTATGCCTTACATTCCTTAATGCTTTCCATATCTCCATACTTTCCATACCGTCATACCTAATATCTTTTCCGTTGTTATTTTTCTGGGTTCGCTCTTCTACTTCTATGATAAATAGTATTCTCGAACATCTTAACTTATGGGTTCTAGAAAGTTGGTAAACCATATCGTTATTACCATACTTACGTTACCTCTTTCCTGAGATTTTGACTTCAGCTTACCATCAGGTGGGGTGAAATCAAATTGACTTGCCCTAAATAAAATAAAAATGTAATAGGTACATTAGAAAACATAGATACACATACACTAATGTCAATATACAATCACGCATACAACTATTTGCAATGAACACGAATCGAACCCACGACCTATGACTTAGCAGTCATACCGCATCATGCAGGTCTTCAACTTTAGAAGAATGTTGCAATATTACGGTATGTGCCACTCAAGACACATTTGCCATTATGGCCCATTGTGTGCTTTGATTCGATGCGGAAGATGGCGCAATAGGGCCTTGTCAGTGTGACTAGGATGGTTCGGGGCCACGAAAACAACGGTAAAGGAAATGTGCTAATTACTCAATCATCTTTTCAACGCGGTTTCATTTTGTAGGGATTAATATTCCATCATTGTCATTGTAAAATTCCGAAAGGTATAAAAAATTGGAGGCAATGGAACGAATTGAAAAACCTACTGTTTTGTTAAACTATAGAAAAATAAATCAATATCGTTTCACAAACGGTAAAGAACTTGATAACAAGTAGTTAGTACTTATCGCATATTGTCTGTTGTTGAGCGGATTGAGCCATGTCTTCTAAACTTTCGAAAAGAAATTGGGCTTTAACAATCCCAAAGAAAAAATAGCAAAATATCAAAAAATGTCATAGAAAATTATGCCAAACCGCAACTCTCAAAGCAAGTAAAAATACTTCTTATCCGAGTTACACGTGTTCTATTTCAAAGAATTAATTGTGTTAGTTGAGGATGAAATGCTACATAATGAACACACACATTTATAATCGCATTTACTACCAAAACACTACAATACATACATTACACACTACATACACAATACATACATACATACCTACACAATACATACATACACAATATATACATACATACACAATACATACATACATACACAATACACACATAAACAATACATACATACATAATACATACTACATACATTACATTACATTACATACTACATTACTTAATGTATTATATCAGCACTTATT
Source organism: Pelosia muscerda (assembly GCA_963691645.1). Taxonomy (NCBI): domain Eukaryota; kingdom Metazoa; phylum Arthropoda; class Insecta; order Lepidoptera; family Erebidae; genus Pelosia; species Pelosia muscerda. Next base: position 2,359,321 of record OY829105.1, read on the forward strand.
ACAAACCATAAATAAATGCGCGACAATCTAGAGTAGAGTAAATTTCTACAATATCTACAGGGTTAGGGGGATAAAATTGGGCTACTTTTTTGATCGCAATTCTATTTTTTGGTAGATACCATGACATTTTTACCCTTTTATTACCATAATTCACGCAATAATACTATTTTAGGGTAGAAAATCATAGTACCTACAAAAAAAAGTATTGCAATAAAAAAGTAGCCCAATTTCGTTAAACTGGTTAGTGGTAGATATCCCCGTTTTCGGGATCGTTCCCCTAACACCCTGTATATTTCATACAAACCAGCCGGGTCATTTCGTTATTAAATCGCTTATTTAATGGCCTGTATAAGTGTGACAAATGCTACCGGACATCTATTGAGCTGCAACACGTGCGTTAAATTGAAGGCCTGAAAGCTTAATTCTTGTATGTTATACACATGTTTGTCTGTACGTGCAGACTTATAGTATAACTTAAGCATGTACCAAAACAGCTATAGTCAAAAATGCGCGCACAGCAAATTGCACAGGAAAACTACTTCTTCACTCCATAAAGTTATCCATTAAAAAGTGACAGTATATGAACAGGAAATAGGCATTATGTCGAACAATTCTTCTGAACACAAACCATTATACAGGTGGTAAAACACGTGTTACACTCGCCCATAGGTCACGGTAACCACTTACCATCAGGTGGGCCGCGTGCTTGTCTGCAACCTAAGTTGTATAAAAAAAAACATGTATTTCGGTTAATGTTTACATAGATTTTCAATCTTATTATTAAACAATCAACATGTTCGCAATAAATATCTTAGTTATTATCCTTATGGTAATGTACAACATTGATAGACAGGCCAACATATCGTAACAAGTTATGTAAGTTAACACTTTCAGAATTCAGTTGACATAACAATATTATCAGCGTTTTCGCACTGTTTGTTGCATAAGTACACAGTACCGTCTACAGAGCCGGAACGAAATTGAATTTCTATAGTTGGTGTTATAACCAATTCTAATATTTTCTAGCCAATGTTCAAAGCCTCTGTGCAAATATTTCTATGTATGTATATATCTATTTATACTGGTCTGGTCGTGCCCCGGAGAGCACGTTAAGCCGTCGGTCTCGGTTGCCATACGGACATCTATGGCAGTCGTTACGGGTAGTTGGAGCCCTCAAAAGTCCGACTAGCCTAACTACAGAACTTCGATATCGCCAATTTGTTAGTGGAGGTCTGATGGCACTCGCTTCACGGAAAATATCGAAGTTCAGCCGCATCTTAGACTGGAAAGCACGCTCTGAGCCTATTCCCAACTCAGTTGGGGTCAACTGAGTTGGGAATAGGCTCAGAGAATGGATTAAGTAGTATGTATGGAATGTAAAATATTGTGGAAGAGGAGAAGAGGAAAGGCCTGTGTCCAGCAGTAGATAGTGTTAGGTTAATTGATTAAATGACTCAATTAGTAATTTGTTAAGTACATTATGTATTTCATATTTTCCTTGCAGGTAAATGTCTATACGTTATTTATATAACTGCATAAATAATAATTGCCACACATATTGTTTTCTGAGAATATCTCGTAACTAAGGTAAAGTAATTTGAAATTGAGATGCCCAGCGAAGTTTAGAACGAAATTAGGCGTAACTTGAAACATATCTAGGGTACTAGAATTGACAACATTTCAAAATTTTAACTTGCTGATATTATTAACGCAATTGAAAGTAAATGTAAAATAACGAGACCCATATTTTTCATTTTCCTTTAATATTTTAATTTTCATTCAACTTTTTAACTTTAAAAACCATTTTATTTCAAAAAGACGTAAGTGCCATGTGAGGTCATTTACGGCTGAATAGACGAGTTGCTGTTGTCTAGTTGGTGCATCTTAAAAAAAAAATGTCTAAATACGTATGTTAAAACATTACTTACTGCTACTGATTGATATTATCCGTGAAGCGACTGTTATCGGACCTCCATAACCAAATTGGCGATATCGAAGTTTAGTAGTTAGGTCCTACTGTTGAGAAAAATATTATTTGCTGTGGTACAATCAATATAATAGAACGACGGCAAAACAATAATGTCCATAGTACCATCATGGTACTGTTTAATGGTACCATAGCAAATAAGGGATTTCCTTTCTATCAAATCAATTTTCAGCGGATACCGAATAAATGTAAATTTTACTATTTGTGTCAAAATTACCATATTAATGAACACGGTAATCGTCGTATACCTAACTTGTGATATCGTATGTAATTACTCAGGTACGGTACGATTTATTAGTTTAAAATACGAAATGATTAACAACCGGTTTAGTATTATGTAGTTCATTCACGCTCCGTTGAAACAATATAATCGAACAGGTTTGCGAATTTATCTGACTAGATACAAGGAAGTATTGGGATACGCAATGAGAGTAGTTGTTGCAATACGTTTTATGAATAATAAATTTAAACATTTTATTGGAAATGTTAACTGCAACGGTTGTAACACTTTATATTTGTCTGTTTCGTTGAATCGTCTAGTAGTGAATGCAATGTTTTACGGCGAAAGCGCCAGGCTAAAGACGTTTTATGGCCTCATAGATTTTTTTTTTATTAAAACACACATCAATTTGTTTTTATTTCGTCTTATACTAAGCTGAAGGAAAAGTTTCGAGAAACAGGGTCAATATTACAAACAACCAGGAATACTATGTCAGTCCTAAGTTTGCATCAAATTAAGTCAATAAAATTATTTGAATATAATAATTAACTGATTATATTCATCACATAGATGCCTCAACTTCAAGCAACAAGCATCAGAAAAAAAATATTGTAACGAATTTATTTCGGACATAACTATATAGTGCGCCATCTATATTCCAATGTAGTAAACTAGTTTACTTACTTCGCCACTAGATGGCACTAAAAATTGCCCTTTCCTGCGTTTTAATAAATTTATTTCTTTTCAACATACGTTATAAATATTCTTCTCATCTTTTGCAGATTCATTTGTCAATAGTCAAGAATGGACTGCATCACGAGGTGTAACAGAACTTCGGGTTGGAGTTCTGGGGTCACCAGACAGCGGAAAATCAGCTTTAGTTCATCGATACTTAACAGGGGCATACATGCAAGAAGAAAGCCCAGAAGGTCAGTTTACCAGTTCATTTCTTTACGAATGATATTATTTTATTTTAGAAAATGTGTTTTTCTTTATGTAGAAAACAGCCATCTAGCGGCAAATAGCAGTACTTATTAGCTTCATCGTTCTAAAACAACCAGTGGTGACGTAGTTCAACAAGACATTCTAGATGGCAGCACTATATTACTTTTTACTGGCATTCGTCAGAGACATTAACGTAGACGAAAAATATCTGTACCTAAAGTTCAATAAACTATTGAGAGCGTTATTGCACTGATTACACTTATCTCGAGAGGATTTTATTAGTGCGAACTGGAGTGCAATTTATTACGCTAACACTAAACGTAATTATTACTCGGCTTAGTAGGTATTGTTTAAGTACTATGATGTCATAGCACATAGACATACATACTGCAGCCAATCTAGCAGGTAGGTTAGGCATCAAAAAAATGATTATCGCGAAGGAAAGTTACCCCGAACAATGCAACTTTTAGTTGCTGACATGTCATACAGATGACATAACAGCGAGCAAACCAGGGCCCCAACTTACTCATTGATGTACAAGAGAGGTTTTAGGTTTTACTAGGTAATTGTCAACCATTGCAAAAACTACTATAGAATTTTAAACTTTACGTTTAAGTTGTTAAACTCTGAAATTAAATGGCATCGTGTAGAGGAAAAAACGATCTTTAACTAACTCTTTTTCACTTTATTTTGAACTTTAAGTTTATATCTGTAAACCCGAAAATTCAATGGCAGTTTTTATAATCTCAGTCTAGGATATCTGTTGATTAAAGAACAAGGCTACGGCCTGTAGCCAGTGTTGTTTACAACAAAGTAGGCTTTCTTCTTGGGGTTGGGAGGTCAGACGACAGCAGTAAAGCCGTATAAATCAAACCAAAAAGAGCGGACCTCGGATGCAACCGGGAACAACGCTTAGATGATGATGTTGATGACCAAAAAGCCGTCGGTAGCTTAGTAACTAAGAGACGACTCTACGATCGAGAGGTCCCGGGTTCGAATCTTGTACATTACACTACCGACGTGACACTCCTAACACAAGCCATAGTGTTTAGCTGGTGGGGTTATTTTATTAGTAACTAGCTGAACAGCGCAACTTCGTCTGTGTCACCCCGTTTTTGCATCAATTTTCACTTCTGCACCGCACCGGTTGGTTTCACTCTATCTATTAAAAAAACCGCATCAAAATCCGTTGCGTAGTTTTATAGATTTAAGCATACAAAGGGACATAGGGACAGAAAACGTTACTTTGTTTTATATTATGTAGTGATTTTAGATGCAAAATTTTTGAGTGTTTAAATGTGTTTAAAATGATGCCAAGTATTTGTTTACAGGAGGACGCTTCAAGAAAGAAGTAATCATCGATGGTCACAGCTACCTCTTACTGATAAGAGACGAAGGAGGCTCTCCGGAGATGCAGGTTGGTACTGCCCTTCTTTGAGATCCAGCTGAGGGTGACAAAATTCCAGGTCACACTTAACTAAGCTAGAAGAGTTAGGGGTTTTTTCTTTATACCACTTAGGCGGCAGACAAGCACACGGCCTACTTCATGGAAAGTGGTCACCGTGGCCAAACAAATCATAAAATTAGGATTGCCGCGGTAGCTTAGTGGTATGGGTAATGGACTGCTGAGACGAGGTCTCAGGTTCGATCCCAGGTTTTACCATGGCACACACCAATAACTTTTCGATGCTTTTCGAAGTTATGTGTGTATTTATCGCAGGTTTATAAGTGCCCGGTTGATAGCAATAGGCTCGCCCTTGAGACCTAAACAGAAACAGGCGAAATGTGAGTGCTTAGCACCTCTGCCTACCCCTTCGGGGAAGTAGGCGTGAGTTTATGTTAAAAAATACAAAAAAATTTGTACTTAAAATTGGGCGTCCAATTTCTTCAAACAAAACCTCAATTTCATATTCCCCTCACAAATTATTATCAAATCAATACAACAATTGGGTTAATAACTTCTGTTTGTTTACACAAATGATACACAATTATTTGGTTATCTGTCTCTGTTTGGCGGCCATTGAAAGAAACAATACACTCACAATAAAATATTCATTACCTGTGTCGCGTGCGGTATTACCACAGTCAGTCTAACGAACTCTCATACATTCTACCGTGGTATTACCATGTCATTCAACCATGTACCGATACCATGGCCCTTGTAAACAGGAGCCAGTCTTCACGTATTTCCAAATAGATAGTGACCTACTAACTGCAGCTATCATTGATTTACGTACCCATTGTTGAATACGATACGAGATTTTCAATGATTGAAACAGAGAAATAAAAATTATACTGGTAGCTGATAGTTATTTAAATATATAATAGTCAATGATTTTAGATCGACATGGTCATTTAAATTAAGATTACAGAAGTCAACGAAATAAACACTTGTACCACCAGGGGTACTAGTGAAAAGTCTCATTCTCTATAGTACCACTATTTTTATTAATTTATATTAGTGGTTGGCCCAAAAACCCCAGTGTTGTCAGTGGGAAGACCGAAAAACCCTTATTTATCTTCTGCACTAACAACACAAAGACTCTCTTAACCTTCTCCCCTCTCCTCCTTTCCCCCCTCTTCTCTTTATGGTCGGCAGCACGAATGTGACACCAGTGGTGTTGCAATTGTCCACAGGCCACGGTAACCACTTTCCATCAGGTTGACCGCGTGCTTTCTGCCACAAGCCTAAATGGTATAAAAAAACAACATTCTGTTTTAGTGGTTAATATGTCTGAGTGAGTACTAAAATGATTCAAGCACGTATAAAAATCAAATCAAAAATAATTTATTCTGTATAGACCATTAAACGGAACTTACAAAATGTCAATATCAACCACATTTTATAGATCAGTGAGCAAATGGACCACCGGGTTCGAAACGCGGCCCCGACCTGAGAAAACTCCGGCAACAAACTCAGCGAGCTCAAAAAAGTGTCGTATAACAGTGGAGACACGCGTTCACCAGGATGCGCCTATCGATTCGTGCTATAAACCCGAGCTCGACGGGACTCGAGCATTTAAATAGACTTTTATATCTGTTTACGCTACAACAAAAGCCGTTTTACGGCCTGTCGCGGCAAATTTACAAGCCGCTTAGCGGCTTTACGATATTACCAAAACATTGACTTTCTCTGTTTGATAGTACACGTTCTTTATTCTATGTTTGTTTTTTAAAAAATACTCTTTTATCCAATTGCGGCAGCAAGAGGGTAATGTTTCTAAATTCATCGTGAGGTCCTAGGTTTTATTACAGGGTACGTTCATACATACAGTCACGCTTTTTAACTTGCTAGCAGGCAGAGACCACACCACCACACCATACCCACACTTCCTAAGATACTGGTTTGGGTACTTTTACTTGCATCATTCCCTCCAGTAATATCCAAAACATATAGCAAGGAAAAGTACCGGGTACCCTGGATCGTACTTTCCGATGATTACCTTATATGGCTTTTATGGAAATAGTTCCTCCTGCCGCGGTCTGAATTATTTTTAGTCCCCGAAGTAGATCCAAATATAATCATTCAAATTAGGGTTTCAAAAAATCCCAATTAACTTTTATTATGAACTTTGTATACCAGTACAGGTGTATCCTTCTATGTATTAGCACTACGCGCTAAGAAGCCATGACATGCAAACGATTTTGTATAGAAAGTTTTCCTGCGGCTCATGAAACAGATTTTTCAAAATCAATTATCTTTAAAACTATATTGTTATACACTGATTAGTAAAGAAGATAATCACTATTCCTCTCGTATTTACAAAAGCCATCATTCTGAGTCATGTTTTATGATTTATGCTAGGACATAAAGTCTGGCCTTATATGGAAGATACATGTTCAGGCAGTAAAAGGCATATGATTATGAGCTCTATACTCTTGGGGGGAGCTGCATACTCCATTTTGTGAATACAAACAGCACTCAGTTCCGTTACTCAAGGTCTATACATTGTAGACCTTAAAATGTACTTACCTTACTCTAGTACGCGTAAATTCGTTTATGTTTGCTATAACATCTTCTCCATCATACTTATTCACCAGTTTTTGTCAATATAAATACACTGGGTCTCTAAAAATCATTTTCTATCATTCAGTTTAGGCACATAAGTTCTTCTTCTTCTTAAGATGGCTTCTTCTGCAAGCATTTCGCCAATGTCAAGGTAAATGTAATACAAAATTATTAATAGCGAGACGCTAATGTCAAGGTTTTCAAGAAAATCTTCCAGAGCCACGTTAGCCACGCCAGTAACTAGTAACGCCACGAGATCTGGTAGTCGATAGGCACATAAAAAGCAAATATGAATGTCAGAGTTTAACAATTACATATGTCAAAAATATTATAATTTATAGTAAATAAAATAAAGTGTCTGATATTAAGCTAAAGGAAAGAGTGAGGGTCTCAATTGCAGATACGAATGATGCCACAAGACTGGCCATCAGTTTGACAACCTCATGAGACCCGATTTTCAACCAATGCCCTCCTAATTAGGGGCGAGATTTTAAGAAGAAGGAAATACTTATTTTTGATTTAATTTACTTGATTTTTACGGAAACGAATGCCGCCTGATCTCCTATCCTCAAGAGGCAAGGGCACCAGGGCCTCGTTCGTCAATCAGCAGAGATACCGGCTTGTAGGGCTCCAAAGGAAAAGTGTAGCCTTGAACATCCTTACACAGCATCGAAATATGTCATATCCCTATGTCATCCTTACCGATATACTACAGTAAAGTGGAGTGTCTCCACTGTTTTTCCCCCGTGCGCAAATCACGGATACCCCGCTGAAGTCAGCGAGGGTGTTTACGTACCTAACACCAACCGACCAAAACCGCACGGGCGTCTCGGTTGCCGAGGGTGAAGCTAGCGAAGGCTCTCTCGTCTAAGTCTACCCACTGTCATTTTTATACCAGACAAACACACGGCCTATAATGCTCTGCCGATCCCAATAATATCGGATCTGTTTCGGTGAATGTAAACGCTGATTATGATCCTATATAAGTACTTAGGTACACAAACACTTGTCTTGAAATCTGCACAAAGCAATCGGGAGCTGATTCCATTATCGTTTTAATTGGAGCGAGTGCCTTCGACACCTACTCGATATCGATTCGATTTGTGATTAGTTTGGTGATAAGTTTCAGCGATTGTTCGGTTGTAATCGAATATTAATAGAGAATGGTTTTTAGCAATAACAATTGTTTTGTGTTTGTTATTGTATTCATATCTACATTATCTGCTATTTGTTACAAAATTAACGGAAGATCTAGTCGCTATATCAGAATTGGCTTCCGAATCGGTGTTTTTTAAGACAAGCACGCCCGCCGCCTACTTGATGGAAAGTTACCGTGGCTTATGAATGTTTGCAACAACAGGGGCGTCAAATTCGTGCTGTCGACCATATCGAGAAGAGGGTGGACGGGGAAGGGGGGAGGGGAGAAGGTTAAGAGAGTCTCTGTGCTGTCAGTGCAGAAGACAAAGAATGGTTTCTCGGTCTTCCCACTGACAACACAAAACCTCTTTCTTCCTTTCGATGACTATTAGTAATATTTTGCTATTGTTATGGTTGGGATTGTTAAACCTTGGGTCAATTAATGGTGGGTTCCGTTCTCTTCCCCAATAACTTTTCTTGTAATGGATTTCCACCATGTAATGTCTACTTTAATATCTTATCTTAAATCGATTAATTGTGTGTAGTAAAACAATGCTAATTCTATTTATGATCAGCTTTTAATACGCCAATAGACTTTGACATCCAATCACTCCACCCCTTTCGATTCTATCGATCGTCCTACCCGCAATAAAAACACGCCCAAATCTCAAAATACCTGCCACTCAGGTTCGCACGATACTCACGGGGTATCTCACCCTCTTTCTGCCGATCCTCGTAACGGATGACGTCATCGCATTAGGCTGGATTGACCCGCGACCCAACGAGCAATTTATATCGGCCACGCATCTAAATATAGTCTATACGTACCTGATAATGTACTATGTCGGGATTTGTCTTGGGACAATAGGAAAATAAACTTTTTTTTCTGTTCAAACAGCTTATCGCACTGCTAGGAATTGTGTTTTCGTACGACTATTCAGACAGATTCAGCCTAGACTCAGCCTCAAATGTATGGTAGGGGTCGAGTCAACAATGCGTCTGGAATACGGCAATAGGTTTATACTCCTTATTACTTTTTTCTGTGTGCAAATTCCCTAAGGATGCCAATCCTAACGAAGCCGGTGAGAGAGATTATGTCGGACTCGAATCGATTAAAACACACGCCGTCTATGGGTTGCGTCTATTTGCACTCCCTATTACTTGGAAACGAATGCAATAGTTGATAAAGTGTAGGACTTCTGTTAACAGGGAAATAGGCGTCAGAATATGTAAATGTATAATATATCTAGAAATCAATAAATCAATTGTCATTTATAACCAAATCCTTCTTACCTTTTCGCATCACACAAATCCCTAAATCGTAATCCCACTTTGAGAATCGTCGTAGCAAGGAGCCGGTGATCCGTTTCGACAACAATAAGATTGTCAAACCCTTACGTTTGAACGCCAATCCATTACCTCCAACGACGTGGCTAGGACGAAGGACACTCCATTCTTTTTCCTAATCCTTCTTAAGCAGGCCTCTTCCGATACTTTTAAGGTACGATTACGGTTTAGATACAAGCTGACGAGAATATAAAATACGTCTAGAATGTTATGGAAAAAGACTCTACCGGGAATCGAAACTACTTACTGCCTATGAAAGAGCGTAAGCGGCTAGAGTAGTTACTTCCTAATAAGGAGCAGAGAATAGAGATTTTTTTTTATTTAGGACACGTCAATTAGACTTCACCCCGCCTGATGGTCCAGGCAAAGTCTCAGAAAAGAGGGTGACTATTACAAACACCTAAAGTGTTACAATGGTGGCACTCAGCTTGACGGCGTCATCAGACGCTTTTTCATGTTCCGCTTAAAGGACACGGGACTTTAGGAAGAGATCAAGTTATTATAGTAATAAAAAAATAATATTCTGTGTGAAATGTAAAACCTCAATACTATTTTGATATGAGCAGTCGTTATCGTTATCGCTTATCGCTTATTAACTTTACTGAGACTATAGAGAGTAAATTACGATAATTAATCGGTATTTTTTTTTTAAAAGTAGAAACAAATATTTTTATTTTTTATGCCGATATATAGTGTACCATGAGTACTACCAGAGGCCTTTAGCTGCGGGAGTGTTTCCCTAACACCCCGTATAACCCTGTTTTTACTACTGTATGTGAGTAAGCGTACTTTGCTGACTTTCTGTAACTATTTATTTTGCGATCAAACAACAAATTCGCCATTATCCGTACATACTATTACAGAATATTTAATAGTCTACTAGGTACGTACTAGTGTTAACACTACACAACAATTTGATTGAAACTGGACAATACGGACAGACAAACAAAAGCTGTGACCGATACACAACGCGCTAGAAAACCAATTCCAATCACCTTTACAACAAGCCATTCTAAATTGAAGTTGGAATAAAATGATTGAATTCTGTCAGCTGCACCTTTTAGCATCATATAGGGTATAGGCATGTAGGCTATGTATTTATAGGCATGTGTGATATTGATTTTATATCGTATCACACATGAAGAGGACTCTTGTCAATATGGGGACTAGAGTTGTGAAAATCTCACATTATATACATTTATAGACTGTACTGGTGCCCGCGTGGATGTCGATTATCGAGTTGTATTATTGAGTTGAGTACAGATTTTTAAAATGAATATATACATAGATTTATAGATTATAGTTATAAAAAAGTCCAAAAGTATTTTTATACATGTCAATATACCTTTTCTTTATCTAACGATGAACTGAAGGCAGATCCTCACGAAAGAAAGTCACCATCACAGATAGCAATAAGGTTACACTGGTAGCTCTCGATTTGAAGGGCTTTTCAGATGCTTTTTCACACCCTGCTTAAAGGACCTGGGACTGCAGAAAGAAGATAACACGTGTGCAGTGCCGTGTATAACAAATTCCTAACCGAAAATGTTGCAGCAAAATAAATTTGGAAATTGACCCGTTTTCTTGCTACACAAGAACCAATTAACGTCTTGGAGAGAACTACTATTTAATAACATTTGTTTGCCACCTTTGTCGCACAAAAAAGGAAGAAACCCCGTAATTCCTTCATACATCCGGTATTTAAAACTCAATCCACCCTTCGCCGTTGTACAATAGTTTTAAATTGAAAGCGTGCATTGTGCAGCTCTCGGAATGTCGGCCTATTTTCTACTGGCTGGAACTTCGAGGAAACTCCTCTAATTGCTCCACTTGCGAGCTCCATTCTTCACTTTATGAGATAGTAGGGTTAGAGGAGACACTGGGATTTGTTACTTTTAGATTTTATTAATATTCACGCTTGCCTTTTTCATTCCAAAGAGAAAACGGCACTTTTCCAAAATTATTTAGCTGCAACATTTTAGGTAAGGAGTGTATTTTCGGCATACCCATATTTTTATAAAGTGCCCGATTGGCGGCAATAGGCTCGCCCACTATTATGTGGGACCGTGATTATAGTTAGCGAAATGTGGGTGTTTAATACACGTCTGCCTACCCCTTTGGGGATTACGGTTGTGAGCATATATGTATGTATGTATGAGTATGTAAACGGTTTTTTACAAATTCTGGGCTGGGCTACAGCAAAAACTAATATACAGGCAATATTGCAATGTATTAATACTGCAATGTATTAACTACCGGCAAATTTAATAAGTATGCCTTTGCCTATCTATAGTCCAATCAAATTACTCAAAATTACATAAATATCTCGAAGTTACAAGTAGGACCAACAGTGGCGAAGGGTTCCTATAACACAATTCCTGCCGGGTTATCAACAGGTTGCAGTTATTTTTTTTACTGGCTTTACTTTTGAAAGTGTTCACGCTTCGCTAATGGTATCCAGCTATAAACTCGTGTAAACTTGACCAAAAAATTGTGTAAAAACCACGTAATTGATAGGGTAACCGCGCGACTATTTAAGGTCAAAAGCCAAAAGATGGTTGTATAGGACAATTTCCAAAGCTTCACACGTGGCTTCGTGGCTTAGCGGTCAGAGCGTTACCCCTGTAAGGGTAATCCCAGGTTCAAATCCCGCCGAAGCATTCACTTTTCACGATCTAAATTTGATTTGAACAGTTAGCATACTAATTGACTTAGAAAATTTTCAGTACATTAACAAATAGGTACCACTTTCTTTTCTGTTCTCAATTAAGTAGTTGGACTACGGGCTTGTACCTGTGATCGTGATCCAACTATTACAGAAGGTGGACTACCGCTCCTTTTCATTCATCCCTTAACCTTGCTAATCGCTTAATTCGCTCTATTGCGACTACGTCACGGGCACATTGTAATCTATTATCCCGGTTTAATTAAGGTACAAGAGCGAATGTTTGCCTTTCCCGAACAATTTGTTCTAAGTCTTGTGTTGAAATATTAATTAGAGGTAGAATAAATTAAATATATTGCTTACGGCAGCGGCAGAGAGGGTTGTATTGCCATTTGCTTCCCTTAGTGTAAAAAGTAGAGAATAACATGTATTGTGAATTATGCCAGAATGTGAATCTGAAGTACACCTTTTTATTTTTTTCTTGCAAAAAATCCCCACGGATTACCGCGAGCAAGACAGCGAGCGGGAAAAGTTCCACACCTAAGGCCGCCACTATGTCCTTCTCAACGTCTTCCACGCCGAGCATCCGTTTAGTGTGTGCAGTCCCGAGTCCTTGCAAGACAGTATACCTGCTGTTTGATGCACGAGATTGGTGAACGGTTTCCTTTCAGTGTTGAAGGTTCAGACTTAGTCACTCATTTAGCAACCAATCGAGCCAAATGACAAGCAAGAATAGGAAAGTAGCTCCAGCACAAGTTTAAACGCAACCACGATTGACTCACTAACGTATACTGATTGAAGCGATTCTGTTTGTGGTGGTCATTTAGGGATTTTTTTTTAAAGAATATTAGCAACTGAAGTTACTAATATTCCCTCTAACCCCTCCAGCTAAGCTCAATGGCTTGTGTTAGGAGTGGGTTCACGTCGGTAGTATAATGGCCAGGATTCGAACTCGGGACCTCTCGATCGAAAGGCCGACTCCTTAACCACTAACCTACCGCCGCTTATTACCTTGACGATATCAGTTGGAGAACGCCAACACCATAGTACTTACAGTGCAGCTTCCACTAATTATATTTGTTTAGCCAAAAATTGGATGTTTATAGCCAGTATTGAAAGTACACAGTAAGACCCATCGCTTCGTTTAATTTGCTCGTCATTAACGTCTAAACATCATCATTCCCTGAACCTTTTTCCCAACTCAGTTGGGGTCGGCTTTCCAGTCTAACTGTGATGCGGCTGAACTTCGATATTTTCCGTGAAGCGACTGCCATCTGACCTCCACAACCAATGGTCTAATGACCAATGGCGATATCGAAGTTCCAAGTTAGGCTGGTTGGACTTTTGAGGGCTCCAACTACCCATAACGACTGCCATAGGTGTTTGTATGGCAACCGGGACCGACGGCTTAACGTGCTCTCCGAGGCACTTATAAACCTGCGATAAAACACACATAACTTCGAAAAGCATCGAAAAGTCATTGGTGTGTGCCATGGTAAACCTGGGATCGAACTCGAGACCTCGTCTCAGCAGTCCATTACCCATACCACTAGGCTACCGCGGCATTAACGTCTAAACATTCCATATAAATCATCGATCATCAGAAAAACTACACTAAAATTTTCATATTACTAAATCTACACATCCAATATTCATTATATCCGTGTTCATGCTACCAGTACCCAACTACCTTGCTTGCCGTACAGTAAAATAATTAAAAACCCCAACATTAATCTCAACCCAAGCGTATGAAATTCCGGAGTAGGCGTTTCGCTTAAAGGACGCCATTTTGCATGTAAGCGCGTTATTACCCACGCTGCTGGAATAGACTGAAGCGAGGCGGAATGCAACTGGGTCGGTACAAGACAGTACAAAGGGGTTTGAATTTAGGTGCAGGACATGACATGCGTGGCGTGTACAGTCAGCGACAGTAGTAGATTACCGTACGAGTAAGATTTAGGTGAGGTTTTCAGACTTATCTGCCTTGCCTCACCTCACACAAAGTGTAGATAGATAGGTAAGTATATTATGTATGTGTATTTACCACGTTGAATACACTAAATTCTTGTACGATCACCGAAGTTAAGCAACAGCGGGCGTGCTTCGTATTGCACACGTCCATAGGCCACTGTAACCACCCCTTTCCATCAGGTGGACCGTGTGATTGTCTGCCATCTATCTATTATATCATCAAAAATGCCCGAATCCGTGTTGCCGGATAGCTATAACTTGAATGTTTACAAGACTAGACTGAATTGGTTACTTCTAGTCAAGCGTGCTCCACCGTCGACCACATCATCACTTACCAACAGGTGGGATAGTGGTCAAACGCGAGCCTATCAAACATAAAGTAAATAGAAAAAATAATTATTTACAAGTTTATGTCCTAACAATAGCACTATAATGAAAAGACTCGTAAAGTCGGTAGTGAACGCGACTGCTACGCAGTAGGCGTAGGTTTGATTACCACTCAGTGCAAATATTTGTGTGCATTAATATTAATATTTGATTGGTGTTTTTATGTATAATAATGTATCTATTTACAAAAGTATCTAAGTATGTTTATCCGCATTCTAGAAATCATAACACTAGCTAGTTTATCTATGCTTACCATGGGTCTAGGTGGCGTTATGTAGATCGTCCTAGAATATTTATTATTTATTATTATTATAAAAATAAACAAAACTGTTGTTTTAGAAATACAACTCTTGACATAACACATAACAGGTAAGTATAACGTCACAATTTTATGTCTTATGCAACTCGCATAGAGACGTTATCAGTTATATTTTATAACTAACCTACCATTTGTTTATTCGAATCTTGCGCCTAGTTGCGTCAGTTTTAAGTAGTTCAAGCCTAGGTATCTACTTATAATCATCATCTGTACTACAATTTATTCTCTGAGAAATTTGAGAAATTACACGAGGCATCTTCAGGAGCGCTCTCAAGCGAATCCTGAGACGCTCCTGAAGATGCCTCGTGTAGAGGCAAAACACGTGTCGAGGTTTGTCCTTCGCACTTGAGCAATATTGCACAATAGAATACAACATCTCTCCTCTCTGGTAAGAAGTCTCTTACTTGCTTTGAACCGCGGGTGAGTGGTGCCCCCCCCCCCTGCTCCCCCAATAAACATTTTTTCAATTTCAACTTTTTCACGACACGAGTTACAGTAAAAGTACCACATAAATAGTAATGAAATTCTATCCAATGATTAAAAAAACAACGTTAGATAACGATAACGTTATTCAATTATATATATAAGTAAGATGATTTATACAAAAATATAAAGTAGAAATGGCTGTGTGTACCCGGTACAATTTGCCAAAGGCTCTATGAAGAGAAACGAACCGAGGAGGTGGAGTTTGTTTTGCGATATTCTTTTAATATTTTCCTTCTCCGTATTTTGCTTTTACTTGAAGATTGTTTTGACATAATGTTATTTTTAATAATATAAACTGTGGCAGAGAAAGAATATCACCACCCCATCTCATCGGAAGGGGGTCGTAAGAGGCGACAAACGGAAAATTACGTAGACGATATATCACTGCGTGAGAAATAAAATTCTGTTCAAATCCATCTGTAGCGTGGAAACTGTAGGCCAAAGCTTCCCAATAGTGGCAAAGGCCTATATCCTGTAGTGGACTGCAATAGGTTAATTGATTTTCGAATTTTTACATTCTGCATGTATGTATGTTCATTGGAATTTTCTCTTTAGAACAATATTTTCAAGAAGATATAGGTTTAGGCTATACTGTACCTATGTTTAGTCTTGGATAAAGAACAGCTCTATTCCTTAATTGCCTTCTATTCTACTTCTTCTTCTTCTCTTAATTCTACTTCACCGGAATCTTATAGGTATTGCTTCTCTCATAAATACGGAACGAAATACGGTTTTACTCACTCAAATAAAAAGTTTCTTTAAATTTCAGTAAGGTTCCAATTACAATAGCAATACCGCCAAACACAGTAAAACAACATTCGTTATCGGATACGAAACAAAAACAAAATGTAAATACTGGTTGCGCTAGACTGAAGGAAAATAATTAAAAAAACAATAGGTAAACCACCTCGTTCAGTCTTTTAAAAAAATAGTAAAACAGGAAATTCTCAATCAAATTACGAGACTCCCCTCGCTAATTGAACGAAAGCTCCTGTGGAAAGAGCTTAGCCGACCGGATTTGTACGTCGAGGGACGAAGACTAGGACGGATTAGTGGATGTGGCATAATTGTAATGAAAAATCCATTTTATAGAAACTGTGATGTTTTGGTAACTATTCTGTGATAATGTTAAGAGAGTGTACCCACTAACGATTAACTGGGGTATAGGTACTATCGCGTGTGACTATGAAAGGGTTAACCTTTTAATAGTCAGGACTCACGCGTGGTAAAATTATATCTGATTTTTTTCGGTGTACCTACCTGGGGTTTTTTTCTAGATATGATATTATGTAATCTTTGAAACCGCTTGCTACGTTATTTCCCTTAACAACGTAACCCTTATCAACTGTAGTAGGTAGGTACTACCTATATATTACAGTTGATAAAGACTTGTAACTTATCTAGAAAAAAAAACTAATTCTAAACAGTCCCTTCGTCGCCTCAATAAAATACCAACCTCATTTTTACTTACGTTTATGTTTATTAACTACTAAACTCTTTACAATTATAGACCTTACACCCTGCTTTTAAGGGTTGACGTAATGATTTTACAACTTCATTAGATCAAGATGGCCGTGCGCGACGGTTTGGCGCCAAGACGACAAATTATTGTCGTTTAAAAATTGCAGGTAATGTTTATGTAGTTGGAAGCGTTTTGGGGTTAACCAGTTTTCTTATCGATTGACATGACTGGAAAGAGGACAAAATGTCTGGCTTTGTTTTTTTTTTGTTGGTTGGATGGAGGAAACATAGTTAAGCCAGAGATTAATAAATTGTTACGTAAAGCGCATATTTTATTACGGCGGGCCACTCCTTCATTATAGGTACTTAAATAAGTATGTTCAGATGATATTATGTAACATTTTTATTATGGTATTACCAAGGCTAAGGTTTAAACACCGTAAAAACTAGGAGTATATTGAAGTGTTCATCATGACAATGGAGAATATAAAACACAAGTCAAGTCAATACCAGTGCCGAGATCTCCCCTCGCTATGGAGATCTTGCATTGCGACTTGCGACAAAGTTGTTAGTCAATTTAACTGTAGGTAAGGGGTATTTCTCCTGTCGAGCGGGAAATTGAAATTGCTTAAATAACGAAAGAGATTTATCGTCAAATTGTCTCAGCAGTTTTGGTAAACAACTAGGTATGGTTAATATGGAAATACGAGTTAATACGTACTTATAATATTTGTAATTCATCAAGCAGCTCATTGTAGCCGTCATGAATCACGAGCCCAATAAGAATAATTACTTCAGTAATTTATTTTATATTTTTTCCGTTAAAGTTCGCGTGTTTATGCCACTCGCTGAGCAGCTGTAAATTCTTTTATGATCATGGCGAAGCATAATCTTACCATAATTTGCGATATCCTTTCAAATAAAGTATAAATGAGTTACTTGCTTTACTTACATTGCCTATATTTACATATACCTATATATCATTATCATTCTCTGAGCCTATTTCCAACTCAGTTGGGATCGGCTTTCTAGTCTAAGATGCGGCTGAACTTCGATATTTTGCGTGAAGCGACTGCCATCGGACCACCACAACCACAATAGAAAATCACAATAAAAAATCTAGAGTGCTGTGGATCATTCTCTACAGAACCGAAGGAAGTCCATCTCAGGTGGACTCTTCTTCCTTCTCGCTATGTGCCTTAACAAATAAAAGATAGATACTGTTGTAGGTAGGTACATCAGCTTTGGTGCTCAAAAAATCAAGGGCAGATCCCGAGGGCTGAGTAAGAGGGATCTTGACCCCATGGTCATTTAATAAAGCAAATTCTTCTACAGGTTAGAACGAGTGTAACGCCTCTAGGTCACGGTGACCACTTTCCATCAGGTGGGCCGTGTGCTTGACTCTTACCTAAGTGGTATAAAACAAATTAATAATAGGTAATTGAATTGCAGTGTATCCTAACGGCTCGACTATGACTGTGATCGATTACGGGTGATACCGTGAATTATAAATTTAACATAACATAACATAAACTCACGCCCATTTTCCCGAAGGGGTAAGCAGAAGTGCTAGCACCCACATTTCGCCAGTTTATGTTTTAGGTCCCAATGTAATAGGTGGCGAGACTATTGCCATTAATAATTATAAATGTATGCCCGGAATTAAAAGATCCGACCTTAGCCAATATAATTTATGAGTTCCTCGAACTTTTTCTTCTTCTTCGTTACATAATACCTTTATCGTGTATATGCTTAGTGTACTGGGTAAATAAAACATGTAATAATACAGACAGGCGCTGCATATGTAATGTGAAAGGCTCGAAGGGGACAAGAAACAAAGAAAACAGGCTATTGTGTTCCGTTTTAGCTTGACAGGCCGCCGCGGGTTGTGGCGGGCGGGAACCGAATACCGACATCGTACTCCCAGGATGTAGCTATACGATTACACAATGTGTGATACTTTGATTTTATATATTGGTTAGATCTGTATGACTTCACAAAGTATTACCTACGTACAGGAAAAATCTTTACTTACATAAAAATGAAATCGACTGACAGTTTCATCACAGGGCAACCGTTGTACCTATAATTTTGGCGGGTGATGTATTTCATGGTGTGATGGATACTCACAAGAAGAAGAAACGAATATGGGGAAATTCACTAATTACTAAAGGAAGAAAATTCGTCATTTTTGAAGTAAAATGTTTGAAATTTCATATCTTTCCTTTTGATCGTATAAGTACTCGTACATACCTACTTGGAAGGTCTGCCTGATCAAACAAATTTTCTGCCGTGGCTAACGTGGTTCTGGTAATTTTTTTTTTGTAAACTTGACGTTATCATGGCATTTACATTTCTGGGGACCATATTTACTTGTCATTGGAAAAAATGGGTCATCTTAAGAATTAACTAGTAGGTAACTGTTGGTTTTTCGTTGTTGGTAATTCGTTGTTTTTTTTAAAGTTCACTGCAAAGAGGGAAAAGACGACAAACAGTTGTTCAAAATGGCCTAATGTACGATCCAACATCGGCGTCTCCGTTGGATTTAATAACAATAATCGCAATGCGTAGTTCAGCATTCAGCATCGGTCGACGCACAATTTATTTTACCGTGGTACGTCTTACTTAAATAAATCGAATACTTAGGTAGCTATTATGTTCGACACGGTTAGGTATAAATTGGACCGCCATTTTAGTTAATTTGTTTTTTCGGGAGCTCGTCTATTGAACCGTACCTTTCGATAAAAAACTACATTAAGTCAAATAGAGTAAAATACAGAATTAGATACGTACAAGAAGTAGGTTTCTGTAGTTCGTTTCTTTAAATATAGTTTGGTTCGAACTTCAAAGTAGCGAAGGATATCGACGCCATTTGTTATTTTTAGAAGTCTACTAAAGTTGAACGAATGAATGAATGGAATGCCAATCCTTTATTATCTGTCATCAAGTGACATTTGTCCATTGGGTTATATTACGTAGGGTGGAAGCACTTGTAGTCGGTAGGGTGGGATCGCGTGCGGCGCCGCTAAGTCGCCACTTTTGTATACAAAGCTGTACTGGGGCTTGGAAGGTAGGTAGGTCTAATTATAAACTGTCAATCGCCATGTGAACAATGCGTTTAATAGGCTGTTAGAAATACGGTACAGGTGTCTTTGTGGGGTATTTTCTCATGAAGCGCTAGTAGTTTATTGACTGATATAAAAACTATGCCTTTAGGTATACCTACTTAACGTAATTATAAAAATACTGTTCGGTTACTCGTTTAGTATTTGTTATAGTTTTATGGGAAGTTAATTGAATGTACCCATAAGGTATGTAATAGTGGTTAGATATAAAACTTCACTTTAATACCCATTGTCGACTGTGGTGGTTTGAAAAATAATTACTTATATTATATCTTACCGTTTTATAGTATACCATCTAACCTGTGTCCCAATGTATCTAGGTTTAATAATTGCATATGACATTAAACAAATTAATAGCTTCATGTAGGTGGCATACTGAAAATTTATGAAGCGGTACTCATTAACGGTCCGGTACCCTTTTAGACGACAAAAGCTTTTAACACCTTTTCCGGGCTTTCAAAAGTTCTAGATAATTTAGTATACAATCTAAAATAATGTTTATTAAATAGTAAATGTGACTAGAGATAGATGGTTAGGACATTAAATGAGATAAACGCTTTTAATTTACCGTTTCACACGATTGTCTATTTGTTAGTTTAGTGGTCATTATGCGGACATTTCCAAAGGATGGAGAAAGGACCATTTCATCACAAACAAGTATACCATGATATCTAAGAATTAAGAGGTAAAATTATCAATTTTTTACATAGAAATGATTCTGAATATTTGGATTGTAAAGTACATAAAACCGTTTTTGCGTAAATAAGTTGAACTAGAAGAAAACCTTTGCAGCCGTCAAACATGCGGCACTTTGAACTTCTTCACGTTATTAAAGTTTTCGCTGCTATTCCGAACTTTAACAAACTGGTTTCTGCTATTATTGCTTTCGATTCCTTGCAAATTACGTCAGCCTTTTTACCTCTGTGTTTATTAGGGGAAACAAGCCATGAATATATTTTTAAATGTTTTGGGTAGGTTGTATTATATATAACCCAAGTAATATATTCAAATATTATATCTAGGTTCAAGTCAAATAACGAAGAAAAGTATTAGCAATGTCGATGAAACGTATTCATAAATTCAGACCCTGCAGGAGTGTAGCACCTGTGTGCATCGTGAATAAATTTTATATATTCATTATTTAAATACAAATACACTCTACAAGGACACACAGTAAAGGAAATTCATTTTGATGATGCGTACTACATAAAAATGAGCGATATTGCATAACTCCAGTGAAATTATTACATATTATTTTTTGAACTGAAATTATATTGATATTTGTATAATATGATATTTGCTTTAATTTCGAACTTTCTTGCTTTAATTTCGAACTTTCTTGCTTTAATTTCTGCTTCTAATTCTGTAAACATAAAAGCGGAACCTTAGATATATTAATGTGATTAAATAAATTATTAAATAATCAGTACGTAATACTTGACACTATTGTTACAACTATGTTAATAAAAACTAAGATCTCGCTGAACATAGAACATAATCCTTTCATATAGAACAAAAAGTTTGAAATAGAACATTATTGGCTTGTACCGTACATTGAATTTGCTTGCTTTATCATTTTATCTATAAACACTAAACACCGTTAGTTCACTTTGAAAGTGCGTTGATCTCACGGGTCACGGCACGCACAACATTGACTTGCGAACTTTTCTATTGCAAAAGGTCAATATTTGTAGATAACTTATATCAGATTGCTACTTTCGATACGACGTTATGAATTTAAATTAAAAAGGTTCAAAAACCTGAAAGGTACAAGCTGAATCGATGTTTACCTGATGGTATTTTAATTTATTCAATGGTTTGTCAGTTGGAATGTAATTTACATTGTGCGGGTGGGTAATACAATTAGAGTGTATATGTTAAGTATAATAGTGTGTTTTTTCGGATTAACTTTGGAATGTTGTATTTATGTATGATAAAATTCTTTACATGATTAATTTTTTCCATATTTCGTTTGAGGAAAAATTATAAATTAAAACGTAAATTACACTCAACATTTTTACTTTATACAAATTATATAAATATTTTTCACATTTGACCCAGCCTCACGCTTCATTAAGCATAGTTCCCCAACAATCTATTCTTTTGTGTTTCTCCCTATTTCTGTTTCTAATAGCTGAACTTCCGAAAAATGGCTCCATAAGAAATTGGCGGCAATACATTAAATGTTCTCTAATTTATTCATTTCTCCCTCATGATACGAGACCCATATAATACGCTTTCTCAGAAAGTTTGCCATAGGGAAGTCGATTTCGTTCTTGTTATCGCTGAAACTTTTACATATGTGCAGTGTTGCCAGTGCAAATTGTCAAATGTAAAACGTGGTAGGTTGAAAAGTAACATTTTCGGTAGAAAAGTAATATGTATAAAAAAATAGAATAAACAAATTGGTTTATCTTTTCTTTCCCCTCCGTATAACGAAAAAAGTGCTCTACCCTTTAAAATTCGTTAATAGTTTACACTGTTAACTCAGTGCACGTACTCTTGATATATATAGATGTACTCTTTGATTGATTAGTTGTTCAAAACAAAGGGATAAAGTTATTTGGGCAGCTGGTGTCAGCAATACCTACCATATGCGTATGAGTAAAAATGATTTTCCAAACAAAAAAATTGACATACGTAAAAGTAACATAAAAGTAACGCAGAAGTACAATAACATGTTCAAAAGTAACGCTAAATATTACTAAAATTATATTTTGGTAACGCTGTTTAGGTGACAGTATCGTAGTAGTAATGATAATATCGTAAGATTTCAAGATACGCGTGCAGTTTGGCAGTAGCTTTAAAGGAATTTTCGAATTAAGTGCAATGTTTTGTTCTTGATATTATTTATATAATTGTTTACATACAGTAACTACTTCCCATTAAGTAGGAAGTGTGATTAGTACTAAGAAGAAAGATAGAATCAGCGGTTCAGCTTTTTGAGATATAACGCTATCTTTTAAGGAACAAAGAAGATTAATGAAAAAGCAAGTAAAACATAATATTAACCAAGATAATGCTTTACTTGTTAAAATGTGTTACTATAATTTCATAATCGTATGTCATACCGTTTAATTTAATACAAAATACGATATCACAATGCTAACGATATTAAATGAGAAGATAAAAACTGTGTTGATTAAAAAGTGTAAAATGACTGCTACGCCTTTGTCTTAAACCTGTTCTAATGTTAGCAGTTGAGGAACGTTGTAAAGGTGTTCCATTCCATACACATTTACATATTTAGATATAACAACGCTTATGCGCTGCCATGATAAGCATAAATGTATTATGAATGAGATGTTCGAATCACATGTTGCTGTACTTGGCAGATTGTTAGTTGACATGAATTTGGTATTTTCACTCTAATATAAAATTAAAATATAATATCCACCTCGTTAGCAACAAATATGACATTACATAATCTTGCGTGTGGTCTGTTGGTAGGCATACGATTATCATATTATTTTGATATGAAATAATTAATAGGCCATGTGCAACGAGCATAGAATGTAGGTATACTCAAAAATAATTAGATATCCACTTTTGTGATATGTAATTTTAAATTTAGTATCATGAAATTTAAATCGATCTACATAGGTAGGTAATTAAATTGATGGTAGCATATTCATATTACTAATTTTATTCTTGTTCAGTTAGGTAGTACTGCGTACATTGAACTTTCAATGCATTTTCTAATTAAGTACTATACTAGGACTTCTTTAGAGATTGAATGATTGAATGGAAATCGCCTTGCTTTCACGCTAGCCAGACGGGTTGTTACAGAGTTTTATTACGAGTTTTCCTTCTCTGGTATATGTGTGTTGTTCAGTTAGAAGCCTCTTACTGTCTTCCGACACCTTTCGGATGAGATGGGGGTGGTGAGTATTCATTCTCCATCACCACAGTTTATATATATTTTTAATTTCACGAGACATCTGATCTCGGGCGAAGAAATTCCGGGTATCCACGAAGCGAGGTTTCCGTTTCACGGATGCGAACTCAGACATAGACGCATTTACTACGACAAACGTGTCTATAGTGTCACAAGTTCTCCACGGTGCTTGGTCCGCAAAGTTACTCAAGTGTCCAAAGGATCTCTACGTAACTAAGGGTAACATTCATATCAAAAAAAGTAAAATACACGCACTTCAATGGCGTTCCATAAATTATGTGTGCTCGTACTAGCACTATCAGTCAGCGATTAAATGGTCATAAAACCAAATACGACATTTTTACTATCATTCCAAATTTAAGTGTAAAGGTATTTCTGTCGTAAACAGTGAACCATGTAGTGTACATTCATCAAGGTCGTTTACACTATATTAATTGGGGATTAATTGGGGTAAAGTAAACATAATGGATTTCAACATTTTCAGTCCGCTTTATGAAAAAGCTCACATACGTTTTTACAATATTTAGACTTTGTCGAAGAAGGTAACGTAACGAACCCGACGAACCGTTTTACCTTTTAAAAAGTTTTACGAAATAGAAATCTCGTCTATGGTCTCCTAATAATAAATGAATAATGATACCATTTTCGAAAAAGTCCCCTAATTTCTGGAGTATATATAAGTTTATAGTGAATATTATTAATAGCTAAGTATTAATTTTTCAATAAGGTCAATAATTGAGACCGGGATGTAACATTTTCGAAACAATCTCAAAATATCCCAAACTTCCAACACTTTTAGATGGTTTCTTAATTGTATTAAGGTCCAAAATTGTATTTAATTAGTTTCTTAACCGCAAAAGCTTGGCCTCCACAGTACAGTGAGTAGTAGACAATTTAATTAGTATGGGGTTCTTTAATTAGGTCGTAATTTTGTGTTTCCTTCGCTTTCGCCACGGCCCCTTGTTGTTGGTCTGTTTTTGACCAGAATATAAACTGTATTTACAGTAATTACCGTAACATTTTACTGGAAATAGGTCATATAAATTATTACACGTTTTGTTGTATACAAATAATACAAACGAACAAATAAACGATTAACGTATCATTATTACACAGGTAGAGTACGATCGAGAATAGGTTATATACTACTTTTTATATTGGATATAGTTTTTATTCTTGTGAATGTATTGCAATAAGTAGTGGTTAAAATGTGAGTTTTCAACTTTCAAATAATTAGGTACATTATAAAACACAACATTACGTTACACGACCATTTTTTGTCGTGTACTACTTAGCTCTTTCCCATACTACCTGAGAGTACTGAACCTCGTTGTTACACTTAATCTTTTGGTCACGTTTCCTTTACTCTTTGAATAGGACTAAAACTATTATTAGCCCATTCGACACGGTGTTTCTATACAAATCAACTAGGGCTGACATTCAAAAATGGATTTAGACAGTTATTATGCTAAACATATGAAAACACTGAGGTGTCGTTGATCTCTGCGTAATTAATTAAGCAAGGTACAAAGCCAGAGGCAGTTTCTTTTAGGTTGCTGTACAATCTATACTAATATTATAAAGAGGAAAGATTTGTACCTATTTTTGTATGTTTGTAATGAATGGGCTCAAAAAGTACTGGGCCGATTTAAACAATTCTTTCACCTCTAAAAGGCTACAATATCTAGGAGTAACATAGGCTATATATCATCACGCTACCATACAAGGGAGCGGAGTAATAATCATAAATCTCAATTGATCCGGTAAATTTCTATACATTGGCGCTCATAGTGCAAGTAGTGAATCGAGTAGAGTCGTACAACGCGATAATCGACATCCACGCGGGCGGAGCCGCGGGCAACAGCTAGTATTAGATAATTTAGTTGTGTTAGATATTTATCAAAGTTCATTTTCTAATTTATAATATAGTAACAACGGCTGTAGCATAATCGTTAAGAGGGCAGCATTTATGATATCATCATCGGGCTTCCAATTGAAATGTTATAGATTCAACTGCAGTGAGTTCTAACTTAAGCATTTTGTTTTGGTTGAGGATGTTAACAGTAATGACAATATGACTGTAAGGTAATGGTGAACCCAGAGCATATTGCAAACTCAATAAAACTTTAAAATTACTGAACTCAGACTATAACCAAAACAAGAGCCAACCCTAACCTAAATGAAGTTAAATAAGCATTTAAATAAGTTTCTCCACGTTTTGAGCCTTATCCCGCGAGTAATACAAATGTGTTTATTCTATTAGATGTATTTCACTCCAGTCAAGTTGACGCTAGTAACCTCTTTAAAGGACGTTCAACGTTCATCTAACTTTGTACTTGTGGAGGTAATTACTCTGTGGAATCTTGGGACAAAGCCTAACAAGATTAAGGTTGACGAATTCAAAATAATTTCTGTGATATATGTAATTTTAAGTGTATATGACTCACTCATTTATTGCATTTATGCCTCGCATCACATACAGGTGAACTAAGAAAGAATAGTGGTCTTATTTTGCTGTGTCTTTCGCTAGTTATACGATTTGGACGAGTGATTTATGCGCGGTCCAGCCAAAGTATCGTATAGCACGAACAATGTAAGCGAGAGCGGGTCACGTACAAAGATCGGGTTACCTGGCGTGCTATTCACTTTTCTATTCATTAAAAAAACTAGTGTAACTAAACACAATGTATAGGGTTGAGCTCTATAACAATGAAATGGGTAGATTGCATATTTTCTACGTTGATTGTCGTGTTAATTTATTTAGTGAAATTTGTATCCAATGCGTTATTGAATTTATTATTGGTGTAATTTGAAATATCTGTACATTTACAATGATCAACATTCAATAAAAAGGAACTTGAGAACTTGACTATTTCTAGTTGCCTTACATTTTTAATCAACAGTATTTACGAAGTCCAGCAGCCCTGTACCGGTAACCTTATTGTTCGTCTTTCTTTGGTACGGACGTGCTAGGCGTTCTATAGGTATGACTGTGTAGGTTTGTAAACCAGTTTTGTAGACGATACTTCGAGTATCTTCATTGTGCGTACGCAATGGTATGTTACTGATTGTAAAAAATATGTTTGGAAGATTTGATTTCGGTAACACAGTTGAATATTTTTCATTCTTTCATGTTATATAATTTAAATAGATAGATAGACACATTACTCTTTATTATACCTACACCAAAAAGAAACTCGAAAAATATTTTTTTTTTGTCATATTTGATTAATTATACCAAGTAGGTTGGTACTGTACTAGGTACTACACCTCGATGATAGCAGTAGCTTGACATATTCAAGCAATATATCATAGAGTAATATTCGTCAGTATTGCATTGTTGTAGTACATTTTATACCGGATATGTTATCATGATATTTTGCGGACGTACGAACCGCTTTTTCCTGGTACATTGGCCCCAAAAGATAAAGAGAGATATATTATATGTTCGGAACAAAAGCGGAAATGTCCTTTTAACAATAGTATAATGTCTGATTGCATTTTCGTAATTCCTTAGCTTAATTTTTTTTCGAAGAGATATAAGTACGCTATCGTGTTGCTATTTGTAAAAATTGTGTTATTATGTAGTTCATAAGGGTAATTAAAACATGTATCAATATTAAACTATGTCTTTGCCGTATCAAATTTTACCCTGATTTTAGGGAGATTAAAAATACCTCGACCGCTAGCAACACTCGCTGCACGCACAAGTAATAGGTGCATAATATTATATTGCTCACTCTACTGAAGCTGCTTTGCGTTCTATTACTTCCCTGTAATTTCACTTCTTATAAACTAGTTTCTATAGAAGATGAAAGTGTATAATACTGGTACTACGTTAAGAATTACTTGTAAAAACCATGCGATAGTTGACTGTAGACGTAGTATATCTAAACAATATTGATAGTCGTTTCATTGGGAATTACCTATTTATAAGATGCTATCTGGTAAGTAGGCAGGTCGTCGCGACTAAACCGCCTATATCCTTTCCCAAAGTATAATCTATCTCTGTACCAGATTTGGTCAAAATCGGTTTAGCATAATAGACATACAGTTTTATTCTCGGGTTTATAATATTAGTATGGATAACGGTTACAAAATTTTCAAGCCTGAATTGATTTTATTGAATTTTTTCTCAGCGGCTGACCTTGCAATAAGGGTATTAAACTTACTAAACGTGAACTCAGCCTGTCTGAGGCCCAAGGTCTAGAAAGTTAGAATTTCAGTTCATTCACCCACACAACCTTAGAGTCCTTCGAAAATCAGCTGTTAATATTTTTAATGGTATCAGTTAACAGTTAAGTTGTTAACTGCTTATATTTCTGTAAGGCATGCCTTTATTTTATACTTTTATTATATTTAGAAGTTTTGGGAAGCTCGAAAGTGAAATGTAGACGAAAACTTAAAAAATAATATTAAATTGTATAACACAAACAGAAATATAGCATTTCTGTCGTAAGGTGACTGCATTTTGAATGATTTAAAACGCTCTGAGTTATAAATAAGATTAGTATGTTTGTACTTCGCCAAAGTTGGCTTAATATTCATTAAAGGGTTTCAAGTATCTAAATATAGATATAAAACAAAATCAATAATAAGAGGTTAACATTCCCCAAAATGGATGACAAGACTACGAACAAATAGGTACATTGATGATGAAATGGCCTCTCTTGACATTTTCTTACATAATCCTTAAAGTATTTCTATTAAACATATTTGTTACTGTTACAAGGAGAAAATACATATTATAATATGTCCCGTGCATTATTTCTAATCGTTATTGTTGTCACTATCTCCAATGCTAATCCTGACTTGCACCATTAATAAAAGTTTGCAGTAGTTGCATCGGATTGCATATATTGGTTCTGTCTCTCTTCACAAAGGGCGGACACTGCGTGGGAGGGAAATGGAAATAAACGAAGGCTTCGCCGCCCAAGCTTGGAGACGCCGCCCGCCCAGTTAGTTACCCTCAGCGCGCCGCCCTGACTACACTGCGGCTTTATATCCGTTGAACCTATCTTTAAATGACATTTGACTATATTATTTACTTAAATATATGTGAAAAATTTAGTTCCATGGAAAAATAAGTGCATATACAATCAAATAAAATCAGTGTTTCAATGAATTGGTAAGATTTCAGTTAATAATATTATTTTCACACGTATAAATACACTTAAAAAATTCATATTGCTATGAGTTGACATATCCCGGTAGTAAATTGCAGTGCATGAATGAATATTGTAGCTGAATTTTTCTTTACAAAAAATATAGTGAGTTGTTATTTTACTCATATCTAATTTATGTCATCAGCAAAACAATTTCACGCATCGTTTAAAGTATTTCATATATTTTGCGGGTTGGGCGCAACAACCTTCGCTTCCACATTTCATGGGCTATGATTTCATTACAACACGCGATCTAAACGTAAGCCTTTTCGTTGACATTTATAGTAATTGGTATCTCATCTATCCTTGCATTGATTAGTTACCTTGGTATTCTATCACGGTTATCCGCTATTTTGATTAGATACACATGTAGAGATAATAGATAATTACATAATTATCGTTAAATTCGGCTGTACTTAATTATATTATCAGTAGTTTTGATATGATTATGTATGCTACTCCTTACTATCGCGAACATTACTTGGCATTGACCTTGGTATAACTACAGGTTACAAAACCATTCTAATTTTTTGAGAATTTAGTGTTGGTATGCGATAACAACGGATTATGAAACGCTGAATGTACCTACTACCTCTTTTTTAAACTATACAATATGGTTTTTTCTTTGACAAAAGATTTGCATATGAAGGGTGCAGAGATTTTTCCATGGGGTTTCCTTTCGTCATCGTCACGCACTCTCTCACCGGATGACACTTCTTGTGTCGTCGATTGTTGTTCAGAGGAAAGGGGTGACACCCTCCCACGCACACATCTTTATTCAATGGATGCTGAGTTAGTTATATACTTTGTGATCAAGTATAGCAGATGAGTCTATAATAAAGCACATATTTTATTTAAGATACCGACATACTTGTGTATTTATTATTGATTATATAATTAACAGCTATGCCAAAGGTTTTTAAAATACCTGCTTACTCCTTTCATGATCAACATTATGCAATTAATTTGTCTACCGCATACATTACGTTTGTGGATGGAAGTATCACATAACCCTTCCGTTCTAGAACCCCTGTGCCAGTATGAAATTACCCTCCGTAATTATTATGAGTCCACGTCCACGCGAGGGGTGGTTATTCTTTATTCGATATTTTGCAAAGGCTTATTTTATGTGGCCTCATGTAAGGATATACGATTACCATAAAACAGTTTGTTTTTTTTTCTATCAACTTAAATAGTACGGTTAACTTATGCTAATTCGAGACTACAATTGATTCATACATTGAATCAGTTATAATTGAATCTAACATATTATGTATACTATTTGTATTTATTTTACAATGAAATTTTACAATCTTCAGAATAAAATAGACCTTATGATTTGATTTTCTTATCTTTAAACAAAAACTTTTGATTGTAAAAAAATACACTTTTGTTCCATGAATATGTTAAACTCTAGATGAAGTTTGAAGAATAGAAAAAATCTATACGCTCATTCACGTGCTATAATTATTATTGATTTTTATAAAGAACACAAGGTCTTGTGGGTAACTATAGGCAAGGATATCCATAAACGAATTATAAACTGAGATCATAACACTGATATGGCTTTCGTTAATCTTTCGTTTTTCGTCGTTCGTTCGTTTTCCTAAAAATCTGTATTAAAACATGCCTAAATGTTGCTTATCTATATAGATAATATTATGTTTTACTTTTGTTCTAGTTTACCGCTTGGGTGGATGCCGTAATCTTCGTGTTCAGCCTTGACAACGAGATCAGCTATAATACGGTGTCCAACTACTTCAATAAAATGTCCCATTATAGGAATTCCGCAGAGATTCCAATCATATTGGTTGGGACCCAAGGTAAGATCATTGAGGTTCTCGACTTTTTCCAATATCTGCTCATTTTATTTCCTTTGGTCCTTCCGTCGTTTAATTATGTTTTAATTCTTTTACGTATGGTCTATTACAATTTAAATGAAGTGTTGAAAATGTTTGGCATTAGTTAGAATATTATTTACTAGATTACGAATCACTCCAGCCTCCTCCAGCTTAGTTGCTTGGATTAGCAGTAGGTTCAATCAGAAAAACAGACTAAAATCTAGACTAATGTTGCAATACTCTTAATTAATCTGATTGATTTTTTTGTATTCATAATGAACAAAAATAATTTGGTAAATTAGTTCGATTCGTGCTCGCGTTCACCAAGTAGATTATTTCCTATTAAATGATTTGTTACTCTTCCAGATGCCATAAGTGAAAGTAGTCCACGCGTAGTAGACGATAACCGCGCTCGCAAGTTGTCGAATGAGCTGCGAAGATGTTCTTACTACGAGACTTGCGCTACGTACGGCCTAAACGTGGAGCGAGTCTTCCAAGACGGTAAGTGTAACGATTTTGTTAAACGAACATTGAATATTTATGTGAGATGATGTCAGCATACCTATTTGGTTTTTTCTACAACAGCGTTTTTGGAATGTCACTACCGTTTTAATTTACATAAGGTGGACTATACCTAACTGTTTACATTAGAGTATTTGAAAGTGTAAAAACGAACATCATGAGAACGTCCATCACGCAAGGGGAGGTTAAATTGACGGTTCGTATAACTATAAAAAAATATTTGCTATACATACCTACCACACAAACAGTTGCACAGTTGCCGCTGAGATATCTACAAATTGTAATCAATAATTAATAATTTCAAACACACTCAGTAAAACGTAATTGTGGATCGTATATGATATAATCTTTTTCTCGAACAACATTATATTTCTGCATATATTATAATATATGATAAATGTTTTAGCAGCAAAGTACAGCTCAACTTGCGATTATCAATTTCAAGAACAAAAAAGATTTAATGTACTTCTTATCAGTTAATTTCATTTAATATTTGCTGTTGCTACCAAAAATATAACTGCAGCTACGATTTGCTTGTATTTTGAAGACAACTTTAACTGTATTAATTTATTTTGTAATTTTTAGTTAACTGATTGTAATCGACAAAATTACACTAAAAGATACCTACTAACAAGTAAATTATGTAACGTGCTTTTGTGCTCGCATAATCTGGCGAGATTACTATGTGATGTGACTTCGCCTACTAATTATCTAGTCTGTGGATCTTGCTTGATACGCTCACCGGCTCGCGGCTCGCGGGGTATCAATCGAACGCAGTGGCAACACCGGCCCCATAGCGTGTGGTCGTTCATTCGGTCTTGCTCGTTACTTCGCGACGTCGCATTGTTTACATTTTTTTGACGTTATTATAGCGTCGTTTGTGTTGTTTTTCGTTTATTTTCAATCGTATTCTGAATGGAATTATGGAGAGAACACTTATATTTAAGTCTAACATGTCGCCTATATCAAGTTTGAGGCGTCGAAGCTCGTGTTATAACATACAAAGAGCGGAGGAACGCGATCGTAGGAAATCGGCTAAATTTGAATGTGCGTGAAATTTTATTGTAATATTACCGCATAAAGTAGTCGTCCTTTATATGCGTGAAAGTTTTTTGTGTTGTGTTGTGATTACTAGTGATTATTTGTATTGTTTTACAGCGTGTCAAAAAATTGTTGGGACTAGGCTCTCGGCATCTTCACAGTGTTTATCTGGCGGCTCCAGGCCGGTTACTCCTCAGCCGTTAGTGAATTCACCAAGCCACAATCACTCAACATTTCTGTACAAGGTAATTGACGTATTATTATTTACTACTTGACTAGTTTCTCGGTATTTTGCTTAGTTTTTACATCAGCAAGCATACTTATTGCATTCCATTACAAAAGAAAGTGTATCAATAATTTCTCTGTTAAAACAATAAAGTTTGTACTTCTTTTTTGTAAATGTAACTCTGAAGGATTAGTTGGGTAACTCTTAATAACCTCCACATGCTTTGTATACCAAAATAGATGATTTTATTGCAGCAATTGCATTATCATTAACATCAATGGAGGCAAGTCATAAGTTTAAATCACTATCAAATCGAATTAACGCAAGTAGGCCACATTAATAACATTATGGTTGTTAGGTATTGTCAATTGTAAAGTAAATAAGTATGGAAAGACCCTTTGTATACAAATTAAAAATGAAAACACTGAAGACTCATGAAAATCATGGTCTGGGACCTACCGCCAAGTCTTAAAAGTAATATTATTTCAATCTTATTGATTCAAACTCAGGCTGTTGCCATCCTTAAAAAATGTGTACTGTGTGTTGTACGACAAGTGTAGAATCTAACAATTAAATAAATAATGGTTTGACCTATTTTAACTATACAACATTATTATTCTGAGTATCTTGATGGACGCTGACTGTCCGAACCACACTAAGTAAAGTAAGATAGAATTATTATTACTTATAAGATATGGTAGCAAGGCCCCTGATCATGGTAAAAAATAAATCATATTACCATCACATATTTGTTGGTAATGTTTTCATTTTAAATTCATCACCATCATCATCAATTTGTAACTGTATGCGTCTTAATTCTGTAAATTTGAAGATAACATTGTACAAACAACACATTCTGTGAATAAAAATGAAAAAAACAATATTTCAGATATGTAAGCGTATTATACGAAATTATTGTAAATGTAGTTTCAAATTTACATATAGATAAGTGAAATAGCAGTGAAACTGAACATTTTTATTAACATAAAGCACAAATTTTACACATTTCTGGTTACTACTTTTGAAAATATATGTTTTTCTTTTTATTTGAAAAGAAAATTGATAGGGACCTACTCAAATTTCCATTGCTTATGCATTCCGCAAGCAAAAAGTCACATTATACTTTGTAAAATATAGCATGGGTCCTATGACAGATGTCAAAATATGGTTCATAGGGATGTCCGAAATTCGATGAAAATATCGATACTACCAGCTATTATTGATGCATGTTACATATAATTAGGTTTAATTTAATTGTACATGTGTGTATTTAATTGTAATGAGAACGGAATATACGTAGCATACAATGCGTTGGCACTCGTACTGATGAGAATGAGTGGAGTGGATCAGTGGAAGTTCATATCAAGCAAGATGTTGGCGCGTGTATCTTATGCCTATATCATGGCCCAAGAGCCAAACGCGGCGTGTCTTCTTACAAAATCTAAAAACAGGTTCAGGGCGTTGATGGATTGAATGTACGATTTTATTTACTCAATATTATTTAGGATCAAGTATATTGAAATATAAACATTATTATGATATTAAAATACCTAAGCAATAAGATTAAATTCTAATTATTTTTTCTTATATTAATTTCAAATTTTAAATTAAGCTTTATTCAAAATATGGATAGTTCATAGTATGTGGTCACGATGATTCATCGCCCATCACTAATTAGCTCTGTATGCCCATAAAGTATGACATTGACAGCTACTACATTCAATAATAGAAAATTCAAGACTTCATGTGCGGGATTTCACTGACAGCTGTCATAGGACCCAAGCTACATTTTACAAAGTATAGTACATGCTTTGTTAAGAATACTGGGGAAAGCACTGGCACTTTTTGTTTTTTTTTTCAAGTACAACCTTTTTTTTTCATCACCTCAGATAGTTGGGTTAAATTGCAGTTTTATTTTTAATCTTCCAGCCAGTCTTAAAAAAGTAAATGCTGAAATTCATTCACAGTGTTACATGTTTTTTTATTTACATCATGTAATCAGTGTTTCTGCTATTACGAGCCAATTATAAATCATTGCATAACAATAATGATAAAATGTTATAACAAACTGTTATAAGCTTGTTGATAAGGTCTTTGGCCTACAGTTTAATGATTGAATAAGATTTTAATAATCAGTAATAATATTTGATATGATGCATATTTAATATTAAATTACTTATTAAAGGATGATACTAAATAATAATAGTAATTCTGTAATTAAAAGCTAAAAAAGTGAGTCATTTAACAGTTAATCAGCTACATAGATTTAAAAATATTGGAACGTCAATACAAAACGTCATTACACATTTCATACGTCATCATACATTTTTTTAAGAGTGTTAACAATCAAAATTACTAATATTCTCTCTAACACCTCCAGCTAAGCTCGAATGTGTGAGACGATGATGATGACTTTACTACCAACCTTTACAGGTTTACAGACTCTTATTCGTCAAATTTTATACAAGTAATACCGATGTGATAAGGAAGTGTTGTAATCAAATTGAAGTATCAAATTGTCTGTAAGCAGCATTAAACTACGCCTACGTCTTATTATATGCCCGTTCTATTGTCTCTGATTAATATGCCAGCTAGTGATGTCCCACTCCAGTATCCCACACACTCTTGTATCGTTAGAATATGTAGTTGGGAATAGTAGCATGCAGAGTTTTAAGACAGAGTAGCCAGTAATAAGTAGACATTTCTAACTGTCTGAGTCTAAGTGTCTACTTTATCTGTTTTGAATGGGTTTGTCATGTCAACTTCGTCTGCGTCACCCTTGCAACATTTTTCATTTCTGCGCTGCACCTCTGGTGGTAGTTGATGTTATATACATATAAACCTTCCTCTTCAATCTATTAAAAAACCAATTTTGTTAAAATGATCAATAATACTATTGATCATTTTAACAAAATTGGTATACACCCTGTATTCGTTAGCGGAGCGTTCTCCTAACATCTATACACTTTGTACGTATATTTTATTATTAGGAAGATTTCCAAACGCATTTTTACTATAACCTAGCCAATTACATTCACAGCTCATGGCTCATTGGATTTGTTTAATGGCTACTTTAGTTATTGAGCTACTGTTTCTAATATCAGTATTTTTTGCTAATCCAGCCATGAAATTGGAATTAACTTGATTCCCCTGTAGACGTTTGGAGAGCGTAGGCTTGAGGACATGATGGAACTTCCGCATCGAATTTATTACCGACATCATCCTTCCCAATCATCAACATAATCATCATCATAGCATTAGTCTTGATTGTATTCAAAGCTTGCAAGCGGACGAGCGAGGCTTGCAAACGGACGAGCGGGTCCTCGCCTAATCTTAGCTTTATGTTAATAATTAACTTTTACGAGAGCGACTGCTGCCTGTTCCCCTTTGAGCAGGTGCAAGTGGGCTTGGCGGGATACAAGATAGATATCATTCGTTAGGGATATTATATTTTTCCACCTGAAAACACGTACAAAACGTTAGGCAGGTACAAGCATTTCTCTCTTACCATCACCTAGGCTTTGTTTTTGAGCAGTTGTAGTGATTATCTACTATGAAAATTAAAATGAATCGCAAAATATGTTGCTAAGCTCAAATCAAGAATACAGCTGGACCAATATTAAAAAAAAGTCCTTAAACTGTATGGATGGTTTTATTAAACAGCGGGAACGGGATCAGAAATTCACGCGCGCGGTTCTGCGTGCAATAGTTAGTAATAAAATAAAAGTCTCGGTTTCTGAGTCTGTATATCAGTGCAGCTTACATATCGGATGTTAAAATATTTGAATTACCTACTTGTTTTTGTCTATTGAAATCTATAGTCAGTAGTTTATTTGTTTGTTTAAAAACCGTTTGCCGATTCATAGCTTTTTCGGTTCTTTTTCTATAAATTTCATTTTTGCGTGCCATTGAAATCATTCTTTGTTAGGTCAAAAGAATTCGCAGGTAGCAGCTAATAATTCATTGAATTTACCATCCGGTCCCATAGAAACGTCTTGAGTTGGATTCCGGAGCTGCAGTCAGTATTATTGAATTTTTATGTTAGTAAATTCTCAGTAGCAGCACTCACATCTGGAAACGCGATTAGGCGATAGACATTCCCTAGACTAGACCCCTATTCCACATGCCCAAAGATATCTAAAGCTCGTAATAGCATATTATATATGAGAACGTGGCATAATATAGTCTACGGCGAGGGCGCTAACCACGAGCGAAGAGATTAGCGAGGGATTCTATCATAGAATCTGAGCGCAGCCGTACCAGTCAGTAATTCATACAATTTGCGTTCCATTCTTTTGAATAATAATGTTCCAAATTTAAAATCTCATTTCCGCTCGCTAAAAAGTTCCTATCGGAAAAAGTCTATTATCTTCCACTTGGGAATAGAGGAACAATCATGAAGTTATCTTTAGAGGAACGAAGTGTCGAGTGACATAGACGTATCTTTACACTAAACCTAGGCATGAGAAAGCGACAGAGTATATGAACCTGATGTAAAATCAATTTTTAAAACATCCCTGCTTAGTACCTCTCGGCATGTACAGTAAACAAAATATATACGGTACCACGTTTACCCGTACCGTATCTCTTTTGTTGACTGTAGATATAGTACAGCTGTGTTTTTAATAATGCGTACAAAAATCTCCCAAATTGATAAACAGCATAACATTCGACATTCTAACACACATAATTCATAATTATTGTGATTATCACTACAACATGTTTCCAAAATATTTAATCAGGAGGTGGGATCAACAAACTATAAAACACGCAATCAATATTTATAACTTACAATTGATAATTTGACTCTGGGTTTTTCGTATTGCTGATAATTTGCTACTTATTGTACCGTGACTGTGAGAAACTAATAGATAATAATATCACATTACTCTAAAAAAGAGTGTAAGAATCAGAGGGCCAATTTTCGTCATAAAAATCTTTTTTTTAGTAGATGGTTCCAATGTCTTTCTAAGACTGAATGATTTTCAATGATTTCGATCAGTCTTGGTAGCTCAGATGATCAGAGCGTTCTCCCTGTAAGAGACATTAGGGTCTCGTCTAGACATACATTCACTTTTTCCAATTTTCAATCGATAAAAATCTGTTTTAAATTCTGTCTCGACTTTTACCTTCAATCTTCCAAATATGAAAAAATAACCGGATGTCAATGTTCTTTCTTGAAATTTGTGTTAAAAAAATATCTATAATGAAGTTTCCAAGTTCACGTAAGGTAAGATAGGTATACGAACTTCCAGGAAATCATATCGAAGCAGCACTAGTATTTTATTATTCGATACTTTACTCAAATATTGTCATTCGTTATTCGGATTGAACGGCGAAGTGTACCAATTTAGAGAAGTAGTCAAACACCAATTTCATGCGGTTTGTAAATATGCCAGGGGTGACACAGCAAGTACAGCGAACCGTGAAATAGGCTTAAATTTTGTTTATTGTTTTAATTGTTCTTCCTAATGAGCTTCTCAATGAGGCTGTTTATCGATATCGAGGTTAAACAAATTTACAATAATGCGGTCGGATGACGTGCTGTGCTTACTTAAAATTCGATAAACGGCACCATTGAGAATGTGCAATGAATTAAAACAATAAACAATATTCATCTTATCACAACCATATCTATATCACGGTATGCTGTAGCTGCTGCGTTCTGCGGTCGGCTACATAATGATAC
This sequence comes from Pelosia muscerda, assembly GCA_963691645.1. Classification (NCBI taxonomy): domain Eukaryota; kingdom Metazoa; phylum Arthropoda; class Insecta; order Lepidoptera; family Erebidae; genus Pelosia; species Pelosia muscerda. Next base: position 2,397,762 of record OY829105.1, read on the forward strand.
CTTAAGCCGCGGTACCTGTTGACCATTACTTTTCAGACTAAATTTACGGTTTGGCCTAGAATAATCCACTCGAACCAAATAAGATAAAATATAACACTAATCTCTTATCATCTGACTGATAAACTTCCCCTGGGAACTTTCAAAATTTCGGCCGTGAGTCATTTAATAGATGTTTTTAGTGTAACTCAATATTTCTAATATTCTATCTAATCATGTGTGTGATATCGGTTATCTTATTGCGTAATACGAAGGCGACCACTTCCCCATATGTATGGAGAAAGTTTAGGTCACACGTAATATTTAATCTATTCAAATGTGTTATTTTAAACATAAATATTATTTATGTATGCTTCAAGTTTTCCTAAAACCTTTAATATGCTAACGACTATGGTTAGTTGACTGGCCATAAACACGCAAATCTTTCAACGAGAAAATGCAAAAATTTATAAACAACATAACATTCGACGTAACATCAACGTGAAAAAGCATTGTAGCACTGTACGTGTTTGCAATGGTGACCTTCTTTTATGAGACTTTGCCTTCAGCTTAACATCAGGCGACGTGAAGTCAAATTGACGTGCCATAAATAAAAAACAAAACAAAATGTTCCTTCGCTTCGTAGAGGTCATATTCTCGATACTATCGAGAATATAACCTCCATCAACATTCTTGAATTTCAGCATTGTTCCTTGGTCAGCCAAAGTTACTCAGGTAAAGGTTCAATAAATCAATTAGCCTATCACAGTCCACTGTTGAAATAAACCTCAATTGTTGAGAGACTTTGGAGGATAAATTGTTCCCGCGCTATGTACGAATCGCGCTTTAATGTCAAGAGAGGAAGTTCGTAAGTGTGAAGGGATACATAGCACATAGGGGCCTGTTGCCATCATCAACTAGGCTTTTGCAAATCTACTCCTTCGCTGTTGTTAACCCGGACAGAAAATGCCATGATTGTATCTACTCGATAAAGCGACTTTGAGTCCTCACAGATGATGCACTCTGATGACATAGGCAGTGAAATGTTAGTTATAAATGTTGTCAATGGGATACGATCGATCGCTTTTAGTATTATCTCAACCGGATGCTGATCACATGTACACCTATGGTCATATTTTATAGGTACTTAATATTTGAATGACACATAGATTAGTCAATCTGATTCATCTGAGATTCCCTGCTCTGTGACGAATAATACAATCACTAAAATACGAAGATAAGAGCTTCTTTGACGTGGTAATAGTGAACTCGATTGCTACGCAAGAGGTCATCTTCAGATTCGACCGCGATTAACGTAAGGGTGACGTAGTGATGATGACTGATTACTACCTATGCCTAATTATTGTTTACAAATTACATTCCATAAGTAACTTACTTATTGATATGACAACTTCGTTAGAGTCAAAGCTAGAGCTAAAACAGCTTTTTTTTCGTGCGGAAAATCCCCACGCATCTCCAGAAGGAATCCAGTGCCGTTCGGGAAGGTTATATCGAACTTGAACCGACTAAAACACACGCCGTCTCCAGAGATGGCGTGTGTTGAGTGTTAAGTAGGTTCGAGTTGTTTAAGACCCAGGTCCCTAGTCCCCGTCTAGCCCCCGGGTATGAGGAGGCGTATATTGCGCAACAGCCGCGGCCTGCGTCTTCTAGAGTGGCAGTCGGCTCCACCCGTCACCCCAAGGCCCGCGCTCATGGAGGGCGAAGGACATTTCGCGACCTCCGACGCCCGAGTCGCCTCCACTCATGAGCCATGACACCTAGAGCTTTTACCCTTTAGTCCCATTTCTCGGTGGATTTGTCCATTGCCTTGCGAACACAATGTATCTTCTGAAGGTTCATCTGTGTTGAACTTTGTTCCAAATGCCCCCTTCATTCGACTTATATCACTGTTTTCTTAACACAAAAACGCTTCTATTAACGGTCAGCTTGTGAGCTTTTTTATAGAGCGTCTGTTTAAACTTTAAAAGGACGGTTGAAGGATGTGTCAGTTGGAGGTGTATTGTAACAGAACATTTATATGACTGACCTCGAAATATCAGTAATTGTATGACAGTTATGCTCTGCATGAGAATTAGAGGACTTATAAATGTATCTTCAACATCTTCACTAAAGGATTCTTTTAAGTTTAAAGCACTTTTTCAAACTAACGATTCTCACAGTGAAGAGAAGAAAGTAATCTATTTCGATTTATTTTTATACTTTTCCTGCTATTTTGGTTGTTATTGAGCGGTCATGGGAGACTAAATGGTGGACGTCTCGTGTCTTATCTTTTATAAATAAGTAGTTATACATATATCTATTCTGGTAAACATTGGACACAACGTGACCACATTTTTTTACAACTATATGCGATTTATAGATATTCATTATGCTATAAGAATTATTTTAACAATAACAAAAAGCATATAGGTTTTGTAGGAACCAGTTCTTTGGTATTTCTTCAAGGCTGAACAAGATTCTTGTTTAAGCTGTAATAATATTAATTTAACGTGATTTCAACAAAAACATCTGGATTCTTATGAATAAGCGTTTTATTATTTGCACAAGGAATATAATTAGAACTAATCCCACCCACGCTTCGGCTACTCCCTGCGGCCTGCATGACTTGAAACAGACTGACATAGCCAATGGGTAGAAGTGAGGTTTTTGGGTTATCCAAATCTACTGTCATCCTAGACATTCATAATAGGTTTCTGTTTGAAGAATTCCATACTGAATGAGAGAGTTTTAAACCATTATGGTTTCCTGATCTTTTTAATCTATCATCATATTATGATGAAGGTATGACGCGCCGTCTCCGAGGTCCACCTTCTCTTTGCTACAAGCAGGGGGTTCATCCTTACACATTACGACTGGAAACGGTGCGCACTGTGCAGTATGAAAGGAACTTTATCCTGCGGACTATCGAACTCTAGAATGAATTCCCTGCTGTGGTTTTTCCAAGGGACTACAATATGGGATTGTACAAGAAGGTTTCTACAGAGTCGCCAGCACGAGTTCATAGGCCACGGTGACCGCTTCCCGTCAGGTGGGCCGTGTGCTTGTCTGCCACCTAAGTGCTATAAAAAATACATATATCACATCACAAAGTTGATGTTCAAAAATCCAACATCTCTACAACACTACTGAAATCATAGTAGCTTTTAGTAGTATGGTAGAGATATCAATACTATAAATTTAAGTATAAAATAGATTTAAGAAGATATCATCGTTACGTGACTATCTGCATTCCTTAGAATTATTCATTAAGTTGTTACTGGTACCACCAATGGCGATGATCTTTCAACATTATAAAAACCAGTTCAGTGGTGCTACGGCTTTACGGCAATCGTTTAAGATGATCACTTGTTTGTTCTTAACATTCAATTACTATCTTGTACTTAACATTTAAATTACTACCAGTTGTAATTACGTTGTAACTTGGATCTGGAGTTAAAACAACTAATATCTTCAGTCGTCATTATCGACTTGTTACTATTTGAAATTATCGTCGAGTTGAAGGTCAATTTACTGATTCAAAATTCACTCTCGATTTAACCTCAATCTGTCAAATATCAGACGATAGGTATAACTTTATTGTGACTTTTTAGTGTAGATACAATATTACTGCAATATAATATTTCTGGCAAAGTTATCAACTTGGTTTATAAAAGAACGTTTCAATCTTGTCACTTTCTCATTCCCAGGTTTTATGTAAAGATACATATGTCACTCGCACACTTTATCCCTTTAAGGAAAACTTCGTATAGTAATCTTCTTCTAATATATAAAATTTCCATGTCACAATGTTAGTTATCGTACTCCTCCGAAACGGCTTTACCGATTTTTACCAAAATTTATAAGTAGGTCTGAGAATCGGCTACTATCTATTTCCCATACCCCAAATTTTGAAAAAAATTTCTTTTAATTTTTGGACGAAATTTTTTGTTAAACTAGAAATAATTTATAAGGCAAAACAACGTTTGCCGGGTCAGCTAGCCGTTACATAATTATTGAAGTTTTTCATTGAAATCCTGTCTGTATTTGACATTTGGGAGATTAAGTTTACATTGCGACGCAATTTTGAACATCTTTCTCTACGAGAACTGGCCTTCTAGTCTAATAACTTGAATGAGACAAAACGTGAATAGGAAGGTTTTTACTAGTAAACTTTCCCAATAAGACCTTATATTTCATTTGTGTAAACAAGTTAAAATAATTGAAGAGTGTTTTCTTTAGTTTTGTAAACTACAGTTTGTTGACAAACACGCACATTTCTTATAACCACTCAAATCCTTTGAATGACCTTGACCCATTTAGAATGTGAAAAACAAACCTCGTACTGCTGTTCATAATCTACGTCTTAACAGAAGCGCTATGGTTCTACCGTATATTTTATTTATTATTTGAATCTACCTTCCCTCTTTATCTGTCGTGTTTCTGTGAAAAGAGTCCGGGTTCCTCTCTTCCATAACTTGGTTTATCCAGGTTTTCACCGGAGCTTTAGATGATTGACAACCCCAAGAAATTATGCTCCAGAACGTCTGTGAAGCAGCGGGTGTACTGGCTCAAAGCTGACGTTAACTTAAGCTCTGCCTCAGAGACAGAAACCTTTGGCTGATTTTGTGATGGTTTAGTTTGCTTTCAGTCTAATTTGGTTTAAGTTTTATATACTGCATTGGCCCTAAACAGTTTATTGTTCAGTAATAGTCAGAGTGAATTTGTAAATGTATTGTTACTTACTTATCATTTCTTTTGTGATCATTTAGAATCGGTGATTACTTATTGGTGATTGTTTCGTAAAGATCTGTATTTATGCATGAGTTTAGTGTAGGTTTTTTTATGTAAACTATGGTTGGTGAACGTAAAAATATAAAAAGATTATGTTCATAGTTCATTGTGATATGTTGTATGTGTCACATTTTATGTGGTTGGCCTCGCTCATGCCCTTAATTGTTATCGATTGTCTCGTTATTTTCTGCCCTTCACAAAGCAGTTAAAAGCACATCAAGGAACTACCGGAAACGGTAGATATCATCACCATATTATATTATTGATTCTGGGGTGTATGAGGCCAAACCACTTCCTAAGGGCAACTCAAGCCCGGGTATCGGTCGGCTGCGGTGCGAGGGTTACATTTTAAGCAATCACACATCCTGGCATCTATAGACCTTAGATGGCATGCGATTTTAGTAGGTTAATTTTAAACTACTGGCTTCGCCGGGATTTCTGCACGCTAAAAAGGCTAATCAATCCTCGCCTTCTAGCAGATACATTTGAAAAGGTGATGAAAAAGTGATCTGAATTAGATTGTGAGATTAGAATCGAGTCGTTGTCGCCGGTTGGGCGTGATTCGCCTTTCTCGATTCTCCCCATTTTGTTTTGTAATTGCGTGATAAAATGTCATTTTAGAATGAATCTTTCTGGGGGAAAGAATGAATCGTGTTTAACGTCGCAGATTAGATTGCGACACAATTGCGTAATATGTTCATGTCGGATGTACTTCATCTGTGTGACACGTCTGGGACACAGATGTATTGTACATCTGCGTCACTATTATGAAATTATAAAAAATACATATTAATAGGTACCTATATTAGTAACTACCACCTACCTACTACTTCCAACCTACTTCGACACTATATTGTCATCTACTAAGTATATTATCATGGATACCGCAAGATTTTGGAAGCACTGCGTAGACTCCTCTCACTATTATTATTACTACTTTGGTGGCAGACAAGCAAGGGCCCTGTGCTTAATGGAAAGTGATTATCTTTAGAGGAAAAGTAGAGATCCACTTGCATAATAAGGTATTTTTCCGCAGGCGATCGCATAGGACAATTGCAGACGCATGCTACAGATTTAGCGTACCGTGAAATAGACTTCAATATGATAATAATTACTGTTTTTTTTGTGGCTTCTCATTGGCTGTTTACCCATATCGAGTTTTAAATAATGTAGGTATGTGAAAAAAATAAAAATTAGTTATTACCAAATGAGAGGATTGCGGGACTGATATTCTTTTATTTATATGGACATTATGAACTTGGAAAAGCCGCAATTCATTAATACAATAAAGAATGTAATGATTTTTTAAAAGCATTAGTATGCTGTTTCAAATCATTCCCGTCCCGTCGAAGTATGCACTTTTCCGAATTAATTTTGACACAATAAACAATTATCGTTATCAGGTTCGCTGTAGCTTCTGCTGCGGTCTGCGGTCGGCTATGGAATCACAACTTTATATTTAATCCAGTCTTAGGTTGCTAACATTAATAGCCATTGACACTAAGAAGAAGTATTGGAATGTGGATTTGAATAATTTTCTAATTCACAATCTGATTAATTAAAAGAAACTTCATATAAAATGGTTATAAATTAATCAATATTTTATTCGACACATGATATAAATATTTGCATAAATATTATTCTTCTAAAAATAAATAATACATGGAAATTATTAATATGAATTTTGCATAATGATGCGATAAGGAAACACTTCTAGAAGGAAACAACCAGTGACTTATTCTTTCTAATGACAAATACAGTCACAATTCACAATTGATTTATTTAATCTATGGTACATATAAAGCTGCATGTTTATTGACTTTACAACTCCAATAAATTCAAGATACTATTGCGTCTTCGATAGTTGCGTTGTGTCTTCACCTTTGTTCTATGTTAGGGCAACAATAAACCAATTGTTCCTTGTACGAATGCGGTGACGTCACTTCATGTTATGAATTTATGACGTAGTGTGTTGTATGAATCGCGAATGATTTGTTGTAAAAAATATGGTTTGGGTCATCATTTTATTTTAATAAGATTAGTTTAGGTAGGTCTGATAATATCTGCTTTTTTGAGTGACGCGTTTTTGAAGTTCTACTACAAAAATAAGAAATAATACGTTAATACGTTACGTATAGTGTCGAAGTTAATGCATAATTACGTATCGAAATAATAAAAAAAAAAATAACTATAAATCATAATATGCTTCGATATGCTCGTAGCATAATAAACTGTGATAAAATCCGTTAAAATTTACCTATTACAAAATAAAACATTTGATTAGTAATCGACATATTTTCTAGTTCATTAATTTTATTGTTTATTTAATTCTTAATTATGATAGTCATTAAAAAGTAAAATAGAAGTAGAGCATGACGGCATGATGAGTGACGACCATGGCGAATGGTGTCATGTCATGCGGCGGTAAATATTTCACACCAAAAAACTGAAGGGAAGGGGGATTTGTCTTGCTTATTTCCCCCTTTTTGGATTGGCCAACCGTAACGTGAATACGTACAGACTTGCCAGTAAGTACATACTCTTCTGTTTTAGTTTCTTAATGTTATACAAAGAAATTCACACGACTATGATTGGAAATTGTTTTACAATTAATAATAATGTCTTCAATAATCTCCAAAAAGTGCAAGCGATGTAGTAAATAACATGGTCTAATATCAGAAGGATTGTTGAAGTCAGAGGTCAGTCGTTTCGTGAACAATACCGAAGTTCCACAGGTAGACCTCAACTGCGTTGTGAAAAGCCTCGGAGGAGGTAAATGAAACAAAAACCACATGTGGCATACCGTCTTTATACCCTATAGTCGGACACAGGTCGTTTTTTTAAAGGATATTAGCAACCGATATTACTAATATTCCCTCTAACCTCTCCAGTTACGCTCAATAACTTGTGTTAGAAGTGGTTTCACGTCGGTAGAGTATTGCTCAGGATTCAAACCTAGGCCTTAACTACTAAGCTACCAAAGCTTCCAAGTATTCCTGTCCTGCAGGACGCAACTGCAAAAGCAGGACTGCTATTAGCAGTTGGAATAATTGGAATAATTGTATTGGGTGATTTTTTCTAGATGGACATCTTCCATCTAGAAAAAATCTTCACGATATTGTAGTAATAGTTTACTGCGCAGAAACTTTTTCTACACATTCTGAATAGGTCATGGCCACATTCAGTATAAAAGTAGGCATAATAAAATTTGCATAACCGCCTGAGTGGGATCCTGTGTTAGTCCATTTATGGTCCGATTTGAACATGGAAACGTACCTATATGGTTTTTATTCACTTCGGATGGCCCTGTGGGTTGCTTGGTTCGATAATGAACCTTTAGTTTCTGAATATCGGTGGTGAAAGGAGATAACTCATGTATCGGTAGGTTCTTAAAACTGGTACTCGTAGATGGATCAAAGAAAAGTGCACGAAGTTTAAAATAACGTTACATTTTGTAAGATTTGTTACATGTGTATCATTCGCATGAACTTCCAACTATATGGCTTTGTAGTTTACTTTCCGAAAAAAAGTTCACTATTTCCTGGCCGCTAAAGCTAGAAAAGGGTAGAAGGTCGAGTGTGTGGGGCAATTTTTTAATTTCGCATGAAACACGTAGGCGAATTAAGCACGTGTCCGGACTTAAATCCACAAAATCTATACTGAACTGGGAAATGTAACTCAGGGCTACATAATTGCACATTAATTTAAGACGAAACTTTTCCACAACCAAAAACTCAGATTGTTTATAACTTACTGTAAGACGTAAATCACAAGATACAGTTAGCTTCACGCTTATTTCGCCAATTTTCCGCCAGAGACAAAGCGTCGCGTGTAGTAAGAATCCGTTGCGTGCAATAAGTGTAATAAACACATTGAATGACCTTCGAAAACCATTATTACGGTTTCCTTATTCGAGTTTTATGAGTTTTAATTCCTGTCCCGTTTTTGCGTTAAGATTATTTTTTATTATTTCTCATTAAATCCCTATTTTTCCAATTGGCGAGAGATAATCTTATCCAAATAGGGTTATACCTATAGCATAAAATAAACTGCCTTGTGGAGGTTTGCGTTTATGCAACTAAGTGGACAGACCCAATTTATCGGCTTTAGGTTTATTTGTATGTGTTAGGGTGTGATTGTAGGGTGCGATCGTAGGTGTTTGTAGGGTATCATGTATACCGAGCGCCAAATTGTTTGCAGTCACAGCATTCTAAATACATTGGCAAGTAGTAATTCTGAATATCAATTGTTACAGGATTCCCTACCGCGAGGCCATCATACACTTTCAGCGTCATCCCACCACTTGCATAGAGGCGCTCAATCCTTCGACGCCTCTTCAAACAGCAGCGGAATCTCCTCAACCCACGTAGTCGAAATCCACAGCACCAACGGATCTGATACGTCATCACGATGGGGCAATTCTCTCGGCAGCCACGGATCCTCGTCAGGGCTCGTTTCCATCGCGACAGAAAACAACAACGTCAAGTTCACAGCCCCACATTGTTTAGACAATCTGCAAGTCAAAGATCCAAAGGATTTACCTACCCCGTCTTCTACACCTACAACGTCCAGGAAATCAAGGAGGAGATCGAATCTTTTCACTCCCTCCAAAAAGGGTGATGATAGACTGAAGAATGGAGAACTAGGGTCTGGACGGGCGATTCCTTTGAAGCAGGGATACTTGTACAAAAAGAGCAGTAAAGCTTTGAATAAGGAGTGGAAGAAGAAATACGTGACGTTGTGTGATGACGGGAGGCTGACTTATCATCCGAGTTTACATGTGAGTGATCTTGTTCATCCCTTCATTTGCCCGTCTCTTCGTAAATCTTGTTCAAATTGACCATTCCCAAATGGACAACTTTCTCAAAATGCCTATTCCTCTAAAGAAATGTTATCTCAATCTGAAAGTCTAAAATATAATGATGTATAATTTTACATACTGACCTATACTTATCCCGAAGTTGTATCAACCAAGGGAATCCTTTGGAATATAAGCTCTTGTGTGTTTTGCGACATTAGGGTAACAACCTTCTAAACCCCTCTCATTAAAATATTTCAGGATTACATGGAAGATGTGAACGGCAAGGAGATATCCCTCCAGTACGTAACAGTGAAGGTCCCAGGCCAGAAGCCGCGCGGTTCCAAGTCCATCATCACAACGGTACCAGGGTACAATGGATACAGCAGCTTGGATATACATGACAGTATTGGTGGATTGTCTATAGGTGAGCGGATTAGTAATTAATTTTATGGAATATGCAATCTTGAGACAGTGTCTAAAAGCCTTATGGTAACCCAACATGTTACGTGTTTGCGCAAATTTTGGCTTGCACAAATATAATAGTAACACGTTTGAACGTGTATAGCTACCTTTATACAGTTAGCGTCAAAAGTTTTGAAATTATGCAAATTTGAAATATACATATTACTAGCTGACCCGGCAAATGTTTTGCCTTATAAATTATTTCACTTAGGGGTATGGAAAATAGATAGTAGCCGATTCTCAGACCTACTGAATACGCATATAAAAATTGGTGAAAATCGGTAAAGCCGTTTCGGAGGAGTACGGTAACTAACATTGTGACATGGAAATTTCATATATTAGATGAATATATTATATATACTATAGTTTGTTATCATAGATTTCTCCAGTTATGGTATACTCTATGTAGAATTCACACTTATTCGCGAACATCTCTTAGCTGCATCACCAGTGTCACCACTGCCGCGCTCGCGCATCAGTCGCCTGTACAGCAGATCTAGGACTGTAGACATTCATGGTATGCTACTACCCTACAAAAGTACCTGCGCACGAGTTTCCTTTCCTATTGTATGAGTCGTTGTGTTGTTCTTACATTGCGTGCGGAAACTTCACATTCTTTTTTTAATTCTGGTAGTAGAATCATCATGTTGACGACCTCCGTGGAGTGGCGGTAGTAAACTCGACTGATACGCAGGAGGTGCGGGTTCGATTCCCGATCAATGCAAATATTTGTGTGCATGAATATGAATATTTGCATTGGTCTTGGTGTTTCTATGTATAACATGTATGTATTTACAAAAAAAAGTATCTAAGTATGTTTATCCGCATTCTAGAGCCCATAACACAAGCTAGTTACACTATGCTTACCATGGGTCTAGGTGGCGTTGTGTCGATTGTCCTAGAATACTTATGTTTATTCTCTTCCATTCAGTATAGAGTCAATAAATAATATTATTTACTTTATATAAATAAATATATGGTCACACACAAATACCTACATCATAACTAGAGAAAGACGATACTGATGTCATTTGGCTTTATTACAGTGCTTTTTTAAATAGTTGAACAATAAAACAGAAAAAAAACTACGTTTTAAATAACCAATGTCAACAACTAAAAGGCTCAAAATAATAAAGATTTAATTCAATAACTCTCTTGCTTGTGTTAGGAGTGTGTTCATGTCAGTAGTGTAAAGGGATGAATACGAACCTAGGACCTTTCAAGACCGACTCTTGAGCCACTAAACAACCAACCGCGATTGTTATACAATAATATAATTTTACTGTAATGATATATTCAAGGCCATTAAAATTCTATGGCATATTTCCTTCCTGAAATTTCTTTTTTTTCGGATCACTGACAGTTTCAGAAAACAGGTTCTATCGACCTTGACGAAATGCTGACACAAATTTACTATCAGTTTAAATGAAACATGGTACTCGACTAGTATCGAATACTAGGTCGACTGTTAATGGTGTATACAGCTGATAAATATATCCGTAGGTACTTACTGTACATTAATGTACAGTAGAACTCAAAAGTGCAGTAGCAATCCTACGCAACTATAGCGTCAACATTCTAGCGCTACTTGTGACCTTTTTCTTTTAAGACAAGCCAGCGTCGCCTCGTATTGCATAGTAACATTACACACACATATAAGCGCGCCGGCCGCACGCTAAACCATTTTGAGCCTTGATGTGCTAATGCACTTATGAGCTCTGACTGTACAAATACCTATCGGTACCAAGACGTTGAATACCTACACTTGAAATGTATGATTTTATTTGCGGGTGTTATATTTGTTTATACCTACAAAATTTAAAAATAATATATTAACCATTAAAAGTTATTTGACCATCTTTACTGCCCAGTGGTATTATTCATACAAATTAGACGCTGAGTACCGCGCGCATACGTAATCTTGTAACAACTACTATAGGACTTCGTTTCATATGTCTACCCACTGGATGTGAATACCGCTATCCTTGACCCCAGTCCTCGTATACCAGGAATAGATATCCATGCGCCCCCTTCTTGCATCCCTACAAATTATAATGTACATATAAATCAAATTTCAATCCTCCTGTCAGGTTATAAAGAGAAATCACGCAGTACAACCGACAAAGCGTTGCTCTCGGCGTTTGAGACGATGAAGGAGCCTGCGTCGAGTAGACAGTCCTTAGCGCCCGAGGTGGAGGTCGGCTCCACTAATGGACAGGATAAGGACACGCCGCATGTCAAGAAACGGCATCGGCGGATGAAGAGTAGCGGCGTGAAGAAGGATGGGGATGAAGGTATGTTGTGTAAAAGTAACTATTTTGGCCAGACTCGTCCATGTCGGACTCGAAGCGACTAAATCGAACGACGTCTATGGGTCTTTGATTACTGGAGGTGAGATGATACAAGACATATCTCTCGCACCTCGGTAGACAACAGTAGGGGTACCATGGTGTTCCAATCCTGGTATGGGGATCGGAATCGCGTATGGGGAAACGCATTTTGCGCTGCCGTCGATGACCAGTTCCATCCTAGATGGTAGCTGTATTTGATTCAAGAAAATGTATTGTGCTGTACAATACTATGAATGTTGAAACATAACGTATACAACTCTTTCTAATGGGAAGTCTGGTAGAGCTGTGGAGCAGGACTGGACTATGACGAGCAAACGTGTGTAGATTATTTAGATATGCGTGAATTTACAGTTGGATTTGACAAAGGATTTAAAAAAAATTCGTAATCGTATTTTTTATGCCAGTATGTAGTGTACCAGGAATACTACCAGGGGCCTCCGACTTCGGGAGTGTTACCCTTACAGTAAGACTTGAGATAATGGTCCCAGTTACCATATCATAAAATCCCCTGCATGTGTGTAACGCTATAGCGCGTGTTGCAGAGGGCGAGTACGCCACGGCGTGCGAGTTCACGATCGTGTCGCTGGACGGCAAGCGCTGGCGCTGGGAGGTGCTGGGCGCGGCGGGCGCGGGCGCGGCGGCGGCCGAGCGCGACGCCTGGGTCGCCGCCGTCGAGGCGCAGATCCTCGCCTCGCTGCAGGGCCGGGTAAGTCGAACACTCACTACGGGTAGACGCGGATACGGATCCGGATCCGGATATAAATATGGACCCCGATACTCGTCCAGATGGGGATCTGGTTACGGATACCAATCTATATTCAAATATGGATTTGAATGTGAAATCGATTCCGGATCCGGATGCGGATCTAAATACGAACACTAATACTCGTCCAAATGGGGATCTGGATACGGATACGAATCTATATTCAAATACGTATTTGAATCTGAATCCGGATCCGGATCCGGATCTTAACGGTTTACTTAATCGATATCGGCACCTTAAAACGATAACGCGATGTACTGGTCAACAATGCGTAGTCTCTATGGTGTGGCAAAGATCTACTTGGTTCTTGATACAATTGTTTGCACTGTATGAGGGTGATACCACTGCTCTGCACGTGATTTTCTGTATAAGCAAGAAGACAGTAAGACTAATAAGCAGTTATGGTAAAGCCGGTAAAATACTACCAAAGAAGATAAACATTATGATAGGTGATGATGAAATAGAATATACGTATGTCTGTCTACATAGGCCGTGTGAAAAGTGTTCCTTTTACCTTTACCGCCATTATAACTGTGTTTCGTAACCAATCTATCTTACTTTCTTTTTCGTAACCAGTTACATCTAAGACAACGGTTAATGTTATTTAAATTTGCTACAGTATCTCATTTTTTCAGACTTTGACATTTACATTCTATTTATTTATTTCATCCAGACGTCCCGCCAGCCAGCGCCGACGGGCGCCAATTCTACGGGAGACGTGCGCGCTACGTACTACATACGTCGAGTGAACGGGAACGACAAGTGCTGCGATTGTGGCGCTGCAGGTAAACACTCATTCCATTCATTCGTTCTTATAGTAATTCATTGTTCTTACATTCATTCGTTCTTCTAGTCATTCGTTTTTATATTCATTCGTTCTTATGTTCATTCGTCTAATTCAATCAATTAATAAGATTTTATATTTAAATGTTTGCTATTGTGCAAAAGTGGTATTTCTTTGCCACTACACAGATGATTTTTTAACTATATCATATATTATTATATTCTTTTGTATTTTATATAATCTAAGTCTGGTTGCATCCAAATATTCCCACCCTCATCAAACATCCCCACAACCAAATCCGCACGCTCGTCTCAAACCATCAGTTGCCAAGTGGTGTATCCAAGACTTCACTTGAACCTATTTGCACACTTTTTGAATATTCCAAACTTTCTCTTACACATTCATCTCTACTTATAATTTCAGATCCCGACTGGGCGAGTTTAAATCTCGGCGTATTGATATGCATCGAGTGTTCCGGCATTCACAGGAATCTTGGATCTCACATATCGCGAGTGCGTTCGCTCGACCTCGACGAGTGGCCGTAAGTACTAAACTTATTAGTAAATATTAGCTTATGTTTGATCTTACTGCGATTTGTGATCCGTTTCTGCGGTTCAAAGATTCCTTTGTCCTTGAAGAAAAGTCACAGTGCAAACACGTGTGTCTAAAACGTATTTTGTTAGCTAAACCCCATTAGTGCGATCATATGGGAAACAGTTGTAAATAGTAGTAATCAAAAGGTAAATTGTTGAATTTACTTTTTAATTTGCTTGACGTTTTGGCCAGATTGCAAGCCGTGGTCAAAAACTGACTGAAACGTAGTTTACATATGAGTAAAATTTCAACTAATTCTAAATAATTTGGTAATAAACCCTTTAATTCATATTTCATAAAATCTATTGTGGTACACACATACCCGTATAATGATAGCCATTTTTCATTCGTTTTTAATCATTTATATAAAATAATTTTAGGTTAAGTCACGTGAGCGTGATGGTGTCACTGGGCAATGATCTTGCGAATTCAATATGGGAAGCTGATCTACGTGGACACGTGAAACCTATAGCTACGAATAGCCGCGAGGAAAAAGAAAGGTTAGTGTTTTTCTTAGATACTATTATTACGCTTATTGTTCTATTATTTTACTGTATTGAGTTTTGATGCAAACTTTGAAGATATAAATTAGGCAAATATAATGATGAGATTGAAATATAATATACCGATTTTTCAAAGGCATTTGATATGATGAACCATAGCTTACTTACATATTGAGAGATTTATCGTTATAGACTTTGTTAATATTTATTATTATTGTTGTTACCACTGTTGTTACAATACACAGGTTGTTGCAATGGTCCTAATTTTCAGAGATTTAAAACCTATTAGAAAGATGGTATTTTCAGGAGTGCTACAGGGCACTCATTTCGGTCCTCTGTCTTTGCTGAGTTTGTTTTGTTATCATCGTTTTACTGTGGTTCCCGATTTTATCCAAGGTCACTTACTCTTTCGTTTTTATCTTTTTCGGTTTGACCCTCATGTTTTTCGTACCAAGATGCGTTCATCGCTACTTTTGCTTATCAATCAATGAGTCTATTGCAGTTCACTGCTGGAAATAGACTTTGGAAGGCTTTGGTCTACTATTTCTACTTAAGGTTAAGACAGTTTCTTTGCTGTCGGTGCAGAAGACAAAGCGGGGTTTCTCGGTCTTCCCACTAACAACAAAAACCTCTCCAGTGGCCTCTTGCTATCCTGCTCACCGCCGGAAATACAACACAACCTCTGAAATATTTTAATGACAAATTGCAATATGTCGCAATCTTTAGTGTGACCGCAAAAGTGTTTTAAACTTGCTTACAACTAGCTTGATACGGTCTCAATACATGTATAAAACCAGTTATTGTGTATAGACCGATCTTCTATACGTTTTGGAAAAATCTTCAACTATTTTTGTATCATGTTTCAACAAGTGGTTGTCAATAAGTAGTACGGCGACTTGTTTTTCCTAGTCCTCGAATGCTCTGCTAACACACGTGTTTCCTTCATCCTACAGTCTCGGGCTCTTCAAGCGTGAAACTGTAGAGGCCCTTAGGGTGGGGACCGCCGTTGCAGGGACATCACCTTTAACAGCGGCTACCATGTTTTGGACTGCGTCTCTGCTTACATCAGGCGCGGTACAGTCAATTTGATGACGGAAGCAAAAAAAAAATGTGTTTTGGTCTTCTTCTGTCGAATCGATGGCATTTTTGAGTTGCCATCGTGGTGTAGTAATTCGTTTCACGGCAGCGCCGCTATTCACGTAGAGGGCCCGAGCATAGGTTTCGCTCTTCGAATAGGCTTACTACGTCCTCTCCCCCGTTGTTTTTTGGTGATACTGTGATATCCTACGCCCTCCGTTTAATGTACGTCGCGCTGCCCGCAGGTGGATCCGGCTGAAGTACGAGCGCCGTGCCTTCGTGTGCGGGCCAGCCGCTCCCGTGGGTGTGGACGCGCTACGAACAGCGGGCGCGCGCGGCGCCGTGTCGACGCTGGCGCGCGCGCTGGCCGCGCCCGCGCCGCTGCTGCCCGCCGCGCCCGACCGCGCGCTCGCGCTAAGGGCCGCCGCCGCCGCAGGACATCTGTCCGCCGCGCAACTGCTCATATGGGTACGTACTCGCACACGGACCTCGTGTCACCGACTACGATATAAAGAGACTACAATATTACATACTAGCTGACCCGCGCAACTTCGTCTGCGTCACCTCGTTTTTGCAACATTTTTCATTCCTGCTCCGCACCTGTTGGTCGTAGCATGATGTTATATACATATAAACCTTCTTCTTTAACAATTCTATCTATTAAAAAATCCGCATCAAAATCCGTTGCGTAGTTCTAAAGATTTAAGCATACAAAGGGACAAGAAAAATAGGGATAGAAATCGCGACTTTATTTTATACTATGTAGTGATAGTGAAAATACAATATAAAGGGACTTCAAGAAAGGGCATCACCTGAGCCGTCTTTGAGGCGGTTGGCGCTGTAGTAAAGACGGCTTTGGAAATAACAATTGCGTGTGGATGTAATACCTTGTGGCACATGGGTACACAGTTGTGCTGACATGGCCACCAGTCGTTCGATGGTTTCATATAGGCTCACCTATCGCGCAGAATACGCACTGACACGCTTTTCTGACTACCGTAAATGTAGACGCGGCGATTTTATTTTGCTGTATTTTGATATTAACGGACGAACTCAAATCCACCAATCATACATTATATCAAAACCATAGAGTAAAAATACTCTACGTAAATACCCCGTACAAAGACAGCAACACAAATTATTGTTTTTTTAATAAAGAAAAAATAACAACTGATTGTTTTGTCCACAGCACAACGGCAATCCCAACTACCCAGACGCCGATGGCCACACCTGCGTGTTCTACGCGCGAGCCGCAGCCAACCACCTCTCCGGCATCCCTATCCAATACCCGAAGAACCTCCAGCTATCCTGCCCCCTCCACCCCAACCCCCCGGTGAGTTCCACCAACAGTTCCGCGACCAATTCCACTAGTTCCAACTCGAGCACGAAGAGCTCATTGAAAAATCCGGAACCAGAATGCAACTGTATCATTTTTGAACTACTGAACGCCCAGAGCGCGAGCAAGGCGTTAGTAGAATTACTTATTGGATTACAGAACAACCAATACATGAATGGGTTCGATTCCCACAATGGGAGCATGGCGGGATTCCCACACAACACATTGGGTAGGCCGTCTCTAGGTCCCAATCTTTCGTTAACCAATGGGAAGTGTGGGAGTGTAGTGTAATTTTTTTTCTATAATTCTAAATGTCGGATTTGAATTTTAATGTTGATACTGTGACTGAAAGTTTGTTACCATGCAGGCATAACTTATACTTAATGTTCTTGTGTGACACCGTTTTGTGGGGTAATCTCAAGTCCGTATTCCACAACGATACTCAGTCTTGAATCTCGATTTATAACCAGATCTGAGGACAAAATTGTAGTCGAATTACGGACAGAATTTAGCGAACTTCGAAAACAGATTCGATTTTCAACTGAATTTTGTTCTGGAATACAGGCGTTAACTTTATGTAGTCGAAATTGGCAGCTAAAATATTGAAACATACAATTGCTACAGAGCAAAAGGATGTAAGTACCATCGACTTTTCAAAGTAAAATAGTTCCAAATGATTATGCGGTGATATGTATTAGGCGATGATTTTCTTTTGAACTGTTTTTGTTACTGCATCATTCAGTTTTATAATCATAGGAAATGTATTGATGCTTGACGGAAGATGTTGTGTAATGTATTTTCAAATTGATTTCTAGTAAAATTTAATAAAATATTATGAGATAAATATTTATTAGCAAATTAAGAAAACAAAAAGACAGCATTTTCAATTTGTTGATTATATTTAAAGAAATTTCTAATGAAGAAAAAAATTGTTAACAACGATAGATAAATTTATGTGATATTTACGCCTACCCTACAAAACGGTATATCACATTTTTTTTTGTATATTAGACGTAGTACTAATATGTGAAGTGTATACATAATTATTATTCGACTGAAGGTACAGTTGGCATAATGATGACGTAATCTCTCATAATGTCATAAATTAGTTCAATTTATGTGTCTGTCAATTCGAAAAAAAAAGTTAATTAGAGTAGACAATTGTAGCGTGTTACAAACGCGTTATTTTATCTTCACAGACTGTATTCTTTATTCGAGATACTTAATTTTTTTTTATATTTGATTTACATATCCGCTGTTAATAGTTCAAATGTTTTGTGTAGTGGCATAGAATAGGTACCAATTGCATTTTAGGAAACATACATTTTTTAGAGAAAATATTTCTTCGAACTGGTGTTTGAAAAAAAATACAAAAATTCTATGTTGGCGGTTTAAAAAATAAATAAAGTTAGTAATTGTTTTAGTTTCCATTCGCGGTATTAGAGTTATATAGCTTGTCCAAACTAAAATATCGCGACCCACCCATACACCTTATCTGTGTACATACGTTGGTTGTTTCGTGAACTTGTATGCAAACCACGCGGTCGACTAGTCGCGTGATAAATCCGAGTACGCTCTGTGTACAAGCGCTAGCGCTGATATATTGAATACAATAAGCATTTCAGAACACAATTACTTGTTTCATACATGCATTAAGACTGTTTTAAACAAGTACATTTCGCGTTCACACCGAAGTTTACGACATATTGCAACTTGTCATATACATATTTTAAATCTTGGTGTAAACGAGGGGTAAGGGAAGTGGTGGGCGCGTATATTGGTCTTAGACAAGTTCAACCATGTTGTGTGCTACCGATTAAATAAGATAAAATAGGCGATATGCTAAAACAAACAATTGTTTAGTAAAACTAGTCTACGTGACGTTACGGTTTAGTACTATTTTAGCAAAGAAAGTACCGGTTTTAGCCGTTTCACAGACCCACTACAATACTTGTGGTTATCTGTGGTTAATAAATTGGCTGTAGTATATTGTGAAATGTTTTTAAATATTTGAAATTTGCAAATCTTGATATTGTGATACTTTTGTCGTATTTGCACTTGAATTTCACAATTTTGCAGGCAATTTTTCATTGTCATTTGAGATTTTTAGGAATAAATCAAGTTCTTGAAGCTATTTATCTAGCCAAGCATCTAATTTTCAATTAAATTAGTAAATATAATTATCATACACGAAATAAAAAATTGCATTATTGAACTTTTATACTTCGATTATAGTCAAAGAGCTATAGTCAAAAAGTACGCTTCGATTCAACAACACAAAAATAAAATCTCTCGTTAACATTATTTTCACTTTTCAATATCGTTTTTGCATTTACAAATTCATGACGTTTGTCTGACACAAAAACTTGCATCCTATGCAAGAATATTATACATTTTTAGCCGGTACTTTCTCACCAGTTCCCATTGAAGTCACAGTTTAGCATAGATGTTAATAATTATACGTTTAGAAGCAAGATCTCAGCTCAATGCTATTGTAGGGTATAGGATAATTTAGTGGTAATTTCTCATGCTTTACCCTAACGCCCCTTGACTGTGAGGTCCGTGGTTTTTTAACTAATTTTTATACTTTTGCGTTAATCAAATTTTTAATTTCATCTTTATATGAGTTGATTTATCTGATTAAAATGTTCGTGTATAATAAAATAAAGCTTCACAACAATATTTAAAGAAATATTCTGGGATTTTTGTGAATTCAATTTTGAACTTTCAATATGACTTCTAGGTTTTTACTTCAAGCTTCTAGTGCAAACTAAATCAACATCGATTTTTACAAGCCTAAAAATGAGCAGGCCGGTTTGCACACATTACCACTTTGATAATTAAATACCAAGATCTTTTCATTTCAGATTATTATTAACTTTCAATTTAAAAAGGTTATACAAAGTTTAACCTCACCCTCTTTTTTGATCATAGCTCTCAAATACGATTATTAAGTTGTGAATTTCCTTTTCTCTGTGGAATAATCTGGACTTATTTCTATTTGACGATACATCACGATAATTGAATAGTATAAATGAACTTTACCTGTAATAGTTAACAAATCACGGACAGTAACATTCCATTTGTAATATACAGCACATCAAGGGGTCAAATAGTCAATGTGATATACATAAGGTCTCCCTTTAAACCAAAATGTACTGATCCTTCTGTGCCTACCTAGGTAGTACGCTTCGCGACTATAGCCCCGGAGCTGGCGGCAACAAAAATATTTTCTAACCACCGTTGGCTCCTGGACTATATTCTTGTTTCCAATTTGTAAATTACTTCATTTTAATATCGCGTTTTAGGGTTAATCCTGTAGGTGTTTGTGCTTTCAGTTATTTTATTACCGTTGTAAGTAGGGAATGGATGATTTCGTTTTTGGACTGGGAGGGGACTTACATTGTGGGTTAAATCAATAAAAGAAGATTTCATGCCGGTAGTGTCCTTTAGATGAGGTTTGAATCTCGAACCTCTCACACAAAATCCGATGACTTAAGTAACTTGCAAGTCCATATGACTTGTATGAAAAATAATCACTGATCAATTACGTTAACTTTTTAGGGTACCGTATTGTCGGCACCTTATAATTCATATTCCGCTTGCAGGTTTTTAAAAACCATAACAATATTAAGATTGCTGAAATTTAGCAGCAAATTTAACATATGCAACTGTAACAACAGCAAAGAATAAAAAAATATTGTTATAACGCTTTGGTTTCTTTAACAAAGACATCTGAAAAAATACGTAGTGTTCTAGTTTATATCTTGTACAATGTTACGGAACCTTACTTATGCGAGTCCGTTCACACTTGACCAGTTTACAACAATAAATTAGCCAATACGCAATGTGAGTCCTCTACCAGTTTTGAGAATTTTAGAAAAGTTTTCTTTGATTGATTATATCGTATAGTGTGATAGCATCCACGGTTTGTGATTTGCAGACAGCCTTTCTGCCATCTTGTGATGCCGGATAAATTTAAAACGAATGGAATTTTAATCCCATTGCAATGTGATTATAGTCTAATATTAATTATCAAGGCAATAAAACCAGCGTTCTTCTGTCTTATCGCTGGTTTATATGTTCAAATAATATTAAACCAGTGTGCTGTGCTGTTTCGTTCTGACAGCCTGTTAAGAATTTTGATACCTATCTGTATAGGCATAACGCACCTTTTTGTTTCGTCATTTGTATGATAGCAACAAAAATAATCGTATTTTTGAGTTTAATAGCAGTTTTGGCGATGCTATATTTCGGTTTTTGATATAATTGTTGCAGATTACGAATGCGTGTGGTATGTTGTGCTTGTTACCACTAATTTTTACCAAGAAAGAAGTTGTCAACGATGATTTATCAAAAACTTGTAAAAGATTTGTCAGAACACAATTATTTGTTTTATACATGTTTAAAACACATTTGCGTTCACACTGAAGTTTGCGACATATTGCAACTTGTCAAAAATGAACATGTTTCAAATCTTGGTGAAAGCGAGGGGTTACACGTGTGTGTGTGTGTGTACACATTCACACTTGTACTAATCTGTAGGGTTGTAGTTTATACGAAACAGCTTTACAGTATTGTAATACACAAGTGACAGATACACACATAATATTTCTTTGAAAACCTTCAGGCTGGACTCCACCAATGATGTATAAACCGAATTAGGTAAACTCAGTTTAGTTAAACGTATTTTCACTGGTGAAATTCAGCTTTGTGACTACTGAAGTTAGACTTAAATTCAAACTACAAGCCGTGGAGTGGATATATCTGAGATGTTTATAAGAGAACTTTCTTAGTTGTCTCTAAGAGGGCTTTGTACAATCTACGTTTTCAAATTAAATTATTATCTATTCGTTTTACTTAAATTTACATCTTTTAATTTGTCTTGTAATTGTTACTCATAAATTGAAACATTCTTTATTTGAATGGGTAAATAAGTTCTGTTTGTAAATTTAGTAATTACAACTCGTTTACCGACGGCAGTATTCGACACGACTGTAAAAAAATTACATTTTCTGGGCACTTTGTATAGTGTAATAATTATTATATTTATTTAAGTCCTCTGTTAAAATTTTATTGATAATTTTAAATTATGTTATGTTGCGTTACTTGCATTCGCAATTTTATTAAAATATTTTCTTTTGTAAATTCTTTTTAGAAGCCAAAGAGCTTATCTGTAAATATATCGTACTATGCAGCTATGTGTTCGTTAGCTGTGAATCATTTTTTCGTTATTGTAATTTTAAGAGATCCGTTAACGTTTTTTCTTGTGAGAATAAAATGATAAGGACGTAATGTTACTGTTTTATTACCTTTTCTACTCATCCTTTTTATGTCACTGATTTGGCTAAACTCTGAGCTCTGTAGCGTGGCTGTAGTGAACGCGACTGCTACAGAGGAGGCGCGGGTTCGATCCCTGCTCAGTGCAAATATTTGTATGCATGAATATGGCTATTTGCACTAGTCTCGTCGTGCCTTGGAGAGCACGTTAAGCCGTCGGTTCAGGTTGCCATACGAACGTCTATGGCACACGTTACGCGTAGTTGGAGCCCTCAAAATTCGACTATCTTAACTACAGAATTTCCATATCGTGAATTTCGATTTCGATTCGTGTGAATTTGCAGTCGCTTCACGGAAAATATCGACGTTCAGCCGCATTTTAGTTAGACTAGAAAACCAACGTCAACAAAGTTGGGAATAGGCTCAGAGAATGACTATGCATCCATAGTGTGATTCGAACTCGGACCATTGTAAAACGCAATGAATATTACTTTTAAGTGGTTGTGGTCTGATGCGACTATTTATTACATTTTCTGAAACAACTGTTTTACAAGTAGGTATTTAAAAAACACATCAATTTTGTCTATTTTAGATAAGAATGAGTTGTCACTGAAATAAAATGTATTTGCATTTTGACTTTAAAGAAAATTTCGTTCCATTTTACATTACAATGGAGATCTCTAATGAAAATGCTTGAACTTTGAGGGTTTCTGTAATTGTAGAAACATTTCTTTATTTGCATGATTGAAATTTTATTATCAAAGTCGAGGGTACCCGTTGGATGCAGACCGCCTCCAACCGGTCGGATTGGAGGTCGAGGGGGGAGGCCTATGTTCAGCAGTGGACGTCCTATGGCTGAAATAATGATATCTATCAGTACTATTTTAATTCATTTTCGACTTTTCTAATGAAAACTGTATTAAATTAAATTATATAAATATTAAAGTAATTAAAAACCGCGGTAGCCTAGTGGTATGGGTAATGGACTGCTGAGACGAGGTCTCGGGTTCGATCCTAGGTTCACCATGGTACACACCAATGACTGCGAAGCTTTTCGAAGTTATGTGTGTATTTATCGCAGGTTTATAAGTGCCCGTTAATGGCAATAGGCTCGCCACCTATTACATTGGGACCCAAATATAAACTGGCGAAATGTGGGTGCTAGCACCTCTGCCTACCCCTTCGGGGATTTAGGCGTGATATTATAAAAAAAAAACTATTACTTTTACAAGGCGATGGTAAGAAGGTCTCCGAACTAGGTTGCATTGTATATTCCTTATCAATGTGGAGTACGTACAAGATATGCAAACTAAATAATTGAGGGCGACACATTAGTATAACAATTACTACCTAATCTTTATGACTTGATGTAATTCTGTATTATATTAGCTCTTTTAGAGTTTTATTTCATTCGCTGGTTCCCTAACCATACCTACATAGGTTTACTCAATAGGTACTGTTTAAATATTTTGAGCACTGGCTGGTTCCTAACGATAGACATTAAAATGCCTAGTAAGTAGACCCACAGACAGACTCCTTCATTACCGTGTTACCGAATTTAAAATGTCAATGGAACCGCACAGCCCGCGATGAACGGAGGCGACTCGGACGTCGGAGGTCGCAGAATAACCTCCGTCCCCCATTAGCGTGGGCCTGGAGGAAACGAGTGGAGCCACCTGCAGAAGCAGGCTGTGGCGGCGGCTCAGGCTGTGCGCCACCCCATACCCGGGGGCTAGACGGGGACATCGTGGTCCCCTATACCCGAAGGGGGTCATCTCGAAAGTGAGAACCCCGGGTCTGCCGGGGTGCGAGGGATATGTTCGCTACTATCCCACCTTCGGCAACTAAAGACCCAAAGAACCTCTCTCATCGACTCCGGTGGGATTGATATTCATGAGGATTTCACGCACGAAAAAAGAGTGACAGTGACGTCACTGCAAATATATTTCTGTCAAAATTATCATCTTGCTCTCTAAAAGAACGGTTCGCGGTTCGTAGTGCTGGCTAGCACAAACAGAGTCTAAGAGAGAATTGTCCGAGTATAAAGTGTAAGTTACTAACATAACATTAAAGGAGGTAGAACACGACGGTATATCCGTCCCAATCGAGCAGTCCGACTGGGAAAGTACCTACACCCTACAGAATATCGCCGTTTAATAACCTTGTGTTGTGTTTTCGGTGGTGAGTAGGGTAGCCAGAGCTCACTAGAGAGGTTTTGTGTTGTCCGTGGGAAAACCAAAGGCTTATCCTACATCTTTTGCGCTGACGACACAGAATGTTGACGAAACAGAGTTCTTACAGGGGTTGCGGCACGAGTGTTATTCCTCTGGTGTTACACTCGTCCATAGGTCACGGTAACCACTTACCATCAGGTGGCCGCGTGCTTGTCTACAACCTAAGTTGTATAAAAAAAAACACTGACAAAAATAATATTTGTTACTAATGTACCTACTAACTCTATGGACACTAAACGGTCTGAAATATAATAATTTATTATTATTATTACCTACCATTGTTATCAGAACCGTCTTCGATCCACGAGATATCCGAACTACGAGATCGATGATGTATGTTTAGTTCTAGGCTGCTAGCGTCAGTTCTAGGCTGCTCTAGTCTGTGCTACTCCGTGAGTTCATCGACGAGCTCGACGCTGTAGACTTAGAAAATTGCAATATTGCTGTTCTAGACTGCTAGCGTCAGTTCTAGGCTGTTGTAGGCGGAGCTCTTCGTCGAGTTCGCCTATCTCCTCGAAGGGGTAGGCAGAGGTGCTAGCACCCACAATTTTTGGTCCCAATGTAAAAGGTGGCGAGCCTATTGCCATTAACCGGGCACTTATAATCCTGCGATAAATTCACATTCGCATTACTTCGAAAAGCATCGAAAAGTCATTGGGGTGTGCCATGGTAAAACCTGGGATCGAACTCGAGACCTTGTCTCAGCAGTACATTACCCATTCCACTAGACTAACGCGATTGTTCAGTAATCAGTTTATAATAATATATACTAATCCATTTAGAAGACTTATACGACTGAAGTTGATAAGACGGTAATAGAACTTCGTAATGATGAATAAATATTTCGAAAGAATAAAATTCTTGCAAACAAATTCAACATTAAGTTGTCTTAATAGTATAGTCTAGATTATTAAAGAAGTCAGACGACTGTAAGCAAAAATATCAAGTCTTTGTTATGGTTACAACAGTTGGAAGTAAATCGACTAAAGAAAGAAATGAAGTCCATTTCGACGATCTGCTTACGTCAGCAGGTGAATGGGGTCGATACCAATGGATATTATTTATCTCCACGTGCCCTTTCTTCGCTTTTGGAGTGTTTGCGTACTACTCCCAATTATTCATGACACAAACATCATCGAATTACTGGTGCAAAATTCCAGAGTTAGTGAATATGACAGCTATTGAACGGAGAGATATTGGGATACCTAAAGATGATAATGAAATATCTGGATACTCACAATGTGAGATGTATACTGCTAATTGGACTGAGGTATTAGCAACAGGACAAAAGCCTAATCAAACTTGGAATACAGTACCGTGTCAATATGGATGGGAATTCGACATGACTGAAATACCATATCCTACTATAGGCAGTGATTTCGAATGGATCTGTGATAAAGAAAGCTATCAGGCAACTGCTCAAGCGGTGTTTTTCGTTGGTTGTATGTTTGGAGGGGTAATTTTTGGATGGATTGCGGATCGTTTTGGAAGACTACCGGCTATAATTAGTAGCTGTTGTATTGGATGTGTGGGTGGCTTCAGCAGTACATTTGCAAGAAATATTACTGAATTCTCCGCAGCAAGATTTGTAATGGGTATGTCATATGATTCTTGTATGGTTATAGCATACATTCTTATTTTAGAATACATAGCACCAAAATATAGAACACGCTTTGCAAATTTGACATTTGCTATATTTTATTCTCTATTCACATTATTGATACCTTGGATTTCTTTGCTATGTGGACATTGGAAAGTTCTTAGTTTGGTGACAAGTTTACCCCTAGGTCTTGGAGTTTTTACAAAACTTATCTTACCCGAAAGCTCAAGGTGGCTAATACCTCAAGGAAGAGTCGACGAAGCTATCGAGAAAGTACTTATCATAAGTCGTATTAATAAGAAAGAAATACCAACAGAAATGATAAACCAATTTAAGTTATCAGTGACCAATGCTAAAACAGAAAAGAAGCAAAATTGTTTAGAGATTTTCAAACGACCCGTCTTAAGAAAAATATTTATTCTAATGTGTTTAGAATACATGTGTTCTGCTTGCCTGTATGATGCAGTTGTGAGGTGTGTGGGACTACTGGGTTATGATTTCTTTTTATCTTATACAGCAATATCCAGTACTGTTTGTCCTTCCGTCATTATTTTAGCATTCATCATGGACTACACAGGAAGACGATGGCTGTGCATAGTGTCAATGACTTTATGCGGCGTATTTTTTATTCTGACGATATTCTCAACTACTGGAATACAAAGCGTTATATATATGAGTTTAGCAACATTTTTAACAAATTTGTTCTATAGTGCTCTGTTGCAATGGCCTGCTGAGATTCTGCCAACCCCAGTAAGAGGGGCTGGAGTGGCTATGGTACATTTTTGTGGATACATAGGAACAGTTCTGTCACCGTATATAGTGTACTTGGAGGTATATCACCATTGGCTCCCTTTCGCATTGTTTGGTGTTATTGCTGGATTAGGGATGGCTATAAGTTTCACTTTGCCTGAAACTGCTCTGAAAAGTATGCCAAATACGTTTGAGGAAGCAGAAGAGCTAACGAAAAACCAGAAGTTATGGTCTTTCCCGTTTTCAGAAGCCAAGAAGAAGAGAGACCACGTCGGGCAAACTAATCTAAGTTTCGAACATGAATGATAATTATTAATAAAATATATAAAAATCAATGCCACTTTTCGTCGTAATTTTATAACTCAAGATCGGACTAACCTATTGAAACAAATGTTCAGGCTTTGTTCGGAATATTTAGTAGATGGTTTATGTGAAGTTTGCAGAAAATCGGTCGAGCGGTTTAAACATACCACGGTCGAAGCTGGCACGGGTCAGCTAGTAATTAATAAAATATAAAGAGAAATTCAACCAGATAGTAGAATGTAGTCTAGTTCATTATTTTCACGTTCCATATTCCAAATACCTACATGGTCATGCATGACATCTGACATAGGTAAGTATATTACTGACGTAGATAGACAAACAGTTTCCTCATCAACGCGTTAGTTTAAAATTGATGATTGATTTCGACATTAAAAGTCACAAGCAGTGTTGAGGTCACAATTTATTTCTTTCAAAGTTGATAATGGTTTATAAATATAAGTTTAACAGTATATATATTCAGTCACTTTTTCATACTTATGTTGAGCGTAAAGTCACTATGAATGTCACCACGAGTATAATAATGGAAAAGAGCAATCAATGTACTGGATTGACATATTTTTATGGTACTCATACACATAAAAATATAACTGCGAAAATCTAGGCTTGTGCATATACACGTTTGTACGAGTATCAAGTTAGTTCAATGTTTGCACAAGTATCTTCGAACACACGTATATTTTGTGTACCTAAAAGCCTAAATTGGCGCAAGCATATTGCCAAAGGGTAGTGTAATGGGAGAACTAGTAAAAGACTCAGGCCGGGTACGCGTGTGATCGCCGTTTGTTTCCATGTAACGAAGGAACCTTATTACAATAAGTTTAAGGTTTAAGTTAGTTTCTCAAAATTCAATGACATACGTCTAAACTATTTTTAGCTACAATACAAATTAGTTCGATTCAAAGTATGCAATGTCATAAATACTTTTTTTATCTATGTATACTAAAGTAATCTCAATTTTGAAGAGTTAAGGTGTATTTTCAGTTTGTAGTACATATGATTTGAGCTAATTTGGCATTAAAGCTAGTATATAAATACGACGAATCAAATCAATTATCTACCAGCAATACCAGTAATACATCGTATTATTACCGGTTGTAGGTATGTGCGAGTTTGGCGACATCGCTTCCGCTACTGAATCTGTCGTGTCACATTTCTACTAGTTTTTTTTCTGTTCTGTGAAAATGAGAAACATTACTAGTAATTTTAAACGTTTCCTTACATAATACGAATATGTAACCATAACAAGTACCTACTGTACTGTGAAACCGCTTTAACAAACAACATCTACAATATCAATCCCGCCGTACCCAGCGGCGGAGTTTCTCTTCACGCCTGAAACTTGCTTCTGTATACCTCGGGGCATATATCTTGGACTTAAATATATGTAAATAGACAAAAAAAAAGAAGAAAAGTCTTCTTAAGCCGGGGCCGCGTTTCGAACCGGTGGTCAATTAGCTCACTAACTTATAAAACGTTTTAAAAATGTATTCAATACTCTCAGTATGTATTTTTGACATCTTTTGAGAAAAGCATGAGATGCAACGGCGATGGACGGACTGAAATTCACTAATCATAGATTATATCTACGCAATTCGCGCGACAGGATCTCTTTTCACTCATTACGTAGTGTAGGCCCCAACTATGTGCCCTGAAGTATACCTACTATGTGGAGTTTGTACCGAGCATCCGTGAATTCCTTTGTTGGTTAACAAGCCGTTTGTTTGATCTCCGAGATTGTGTGTACGCCAAGCCTAGCCGTCGACTGCAAACTAAATTCACGCTTGTTAATTTAGCAATCTGTAAACAGTTATAATAGTTGTCGAGATTATTGTGTCAATAAACTAAAAACGTAACAAATAACATAAATAATAACATTTTCAGTGAACATGAAATGTTTCATTTGACATTTGTAACTTATAATATAATTATTGCGTTGACATTGTAATTATATGTTCCTTTGAAGTGTATTATTAATTACAAAATAAAATAAAAATCTTTAGGGTAAACTAGACACTTTTTCCCCAAAATCGGGGCAAAATTTTGTGCTGGTATACTTGATTTTAATACTACCCACATGTGAAGAATTGTTAATTACTGTAATGTTCGGGAATCGGATTGTTGTAACACCCTGTATATCTCAAATAATGTGAATCTATAACATTTATTGAGCAGTAATCGTAATTAC
The DNA here is from genome assembly GCA_963691645.1 of Pelosia muscerda. Classification (NCBI taxonomy): domain Eukaryota; kingdom Metazoa; phylum Arthropoda; class Insecta; order Lepidoptera; family Erebidae; genus Pelosia; species Pelosia muscerda. The sequence continues at coordinate 2,427,573 of OY829105.1, forward strand.
TGCCCCGCTTCCTTAGATACTAGCGTTATCATATATTATGCGTATGTATGTCACTCACAAATAATGTGGCTATACGGTACAAGAACGTTTGATGATAAGACAGCCTCCGTGGCGTGGTGGTAGTGAACACGACTGCTATGCAGGAGACGCGGGTTAGATCCCCGCTCAGAACAAATATTTGTATGCATGAATATGGCTACTTGTACTGGTCTTTGTGCCTCGAAGAGCACGTTATACATAGACACACCCAGACCAATACAAATATTCACATTCATGCACAGAAATATTTGCAATGAGCGGGCAATCGAACCCACGCCTCCTGCGTTGCAGTTGCGTTCATTACCGCTATGCCACGGGAGTCGTCGAGATATTAATCTATGGCAAGGAGGATAAGGAAGCTACAACAATGCTTAACGTTTTATTTAAGGTGATAAACGGAAAAATTCCAAGACGATATTACTACGAGAGAGGGAAATTCTCGAAATAAAACCCTGTGCCAACCCAACGAGGAAACAATAAGCCAATATTGAGAGAGGCCTATGTCCGAGGCTGCGATACATTATTTGATAGATAGATTAAGTATGTATAAAAATGTTTTGTGAGTTCAATAACTCTTAGGTAACATATTTATTATATTATATTATTTTAACAATTCTTGTACAGTTACCTGCAGTAATATGTATACGTTGTAGAACTTTTTCACATTAAACTTGTCGAATTTTCCCGTTTCATGTCATAATGTTGACTTGTTATTTATTATTGTGACAAGGTTCCATAGTGTATACATATTATTGCAGGTGACTGTACGCTGAGCCTCGAACATCAACGTAAATATTCGCTAATTCCAGTATGATGTCATTATTAGATAAGAAAAATAAAACCATTAAGTTTTAGTTTATCTTTGTGTATATTGACAGTCGAATACCAAATGTTTGTATGTTTGTTATTTATTCACACTCTAACAGCTAAAACGGTCCGGGAAAAATTTAAAAAAATTAAAAGATTAGAGTCTGGTATAGTGAGGCTTTTTATCTTGGGAAAAGGTTCTCTTGGGTTGCTGCGGGAACGTAATCAAAATTTCACTTACGGGAGAAGCCGCTGACATCAGCCAGTTATATAAGTTTTAGATGAATCACTTCACCTTATTCTATTCAGTGTTGCGCTCTGATGAGCACTGTCAAGATCGCGTAAGCAAACTCGCGGAAAATTGAAATTTCCGTTAACTCCTGAAGTTTATGATATTATGTATGAGTTCCATACAAGCTGTAGACGTTGTATGTTATTATGTAACGTAATATATAAGAGTTGTTATGTAAATTGCTGATACTAAGGAAATAGCTATACGAAGTTCAATGACATTCGATATAGTTTGCGATACCCGACAAGACGCTTACGTCAAAAGGCTTTTCATAACATAACATAAACTTACGCCTATATTCCTTAAGGGGTTGGCAGGGTATGATATCACTCACATTTCGCCAGTTTATATTTGGCGAGTTTATTGGCATTATCCGGGCACTTATATACCTGCGATAAATACACACATAATTTCGAAAAGCATCGAAAAGTCATTGGTGTGTGCGATGGTAAAACCTGGGATGGAACCCGAGACCTCGTCTCAGCAGTTCATTACCCATACCTCTAGGCTAACGCGGTTGTTTAGTAATCAATTTATACTAATATATACCAATCCATTTAGAAGACTTGCACGACTGAAGTTGATAAGACGGTGATAGAAGTTCGTAATGGTGAATAAATATTTCGAAAAAATAAATTCTTGTAAACAAATTCAACACTAAGTTTTCTTTATAGTATTGTCTAGATTATTAAAGAAGTCAGACGACTGTAAGCAAAAATATCAAGTCTTTGTTATGGTTACAACAATTGGAAGTACATCGAGCAAAGAAAGAAATGAAGTCCATTTCGACGATCTGCTTACGTCAGCAGGTGAATGGGGTCGATACCAATGGATATTATTTATCTCCACGTGCCCTTTCTTCGCTTTCGGAGTATTTGCATACTTCTCCCAATTATTCATGACACAAACATCATCGAATTACTGGTGCAAAATTCCAGATTTAGTGAATATGACAGATATTGAACGAAGAGATATTGGGATACCTAAAGATGATAATGAAATATCTGGATACTCACAATGTGAGATGTATACTGCTAATTGGACTGAGGTATTAGCAACAGGACAAAAGCCTAATCAAACTTGGAATACAGTACCGTGTCAACATGGATGGGAATTCGACATGACTGAAATACCATATCCTACTATAGGCAGTGATTTCGAATGGATCTGTGATAAAGAAAGCTATCAGGCAACTGCTCAAGCGGTGTTTTTTGTTGGTTGTATGTTTGGAGGGGTCATTTTTGGATGGATTGCGGATCGTTTTGGAAGACTACCGGCTATAATTAGTAGCTGTTGTATTGGATGTGTGGGTGGCTTCAGCAGTACATTTGCAAGAAATATTACTGAATTCTCCGCAGCAAGATTTGTGATGGGTATGTCATATGATTCTTGTATGCTTATAGCATACATTCTTATTTTAGAATACATAGCACCAAAATATAGAACACGCTTTGCAAATTTGACATTTGCTATATTTTATTCACTATTTATATTAGTCATACCTTGGATGTCTTTGCTATGTGGACATTGGAAAGTTATTAGTTTGGTGACAAGTTTACCCCTAGGTCTCGGAGTTTTTACAAAACTTATCTTACCTGAAAGCTCAAGGTGGCTAATACCTCAAGGAAGAGTCGACGAAGCTATCGAGAAAGTACTTATCATAAGTCGTATTAATAAGAAAGAAATACCAACAGAAATGATAAACCAATTTAAGTTATCAGTGACCAATGCTAAGACAGAAAAGAAGCAAAATTGTTTAGAGATTTTCAAACGGCCTGTATTAAGAAAAATATTTATTCTAATGTGTTTAGAATACATGTGTTCTGTTTGCCTGTGCGATGCAGTTGTGAGGTGTGTGGGACTACTGGGTTATGATTTCTTTTTATCTTATACAGCAATATCCACTACTGTTTGTCCTTCCGTCATTATTTTAGCATTCATCATGGACTACACAGGAAGACGATGGCTGTGCATAGTGTCAATGACTTTATGCGGCGTATTTTTTATTCTGACGATATTCTCAACTACTGGAATACAAGGCGTTATATATATGAGTTTAGCAACATTACTAACAAATTTGTTCTATAGTGCTCTGTGTAACGCAAAATTGTTAGTGGCGTTAAAATTTGATTTCGGTAAACAATACGTTGTACCTATGACGACATCTGTAGGGTTTGGGGGGAACTTTTCATCGATCACCAATTCGGTATTGATGAATGGTTTCCCAATCTGACAACAGATGTCGCTAGTATGTTTACCTATTTCAAATAGAATTATAATATCGTGATAGGTTAAATTGTTTGTGATATTTTATTCAATCATATAACTTAATGTCTTTAATTTAAAATTGTCATAATCTAAATTCCTACTTGCCCAAATTAATTTAGTCACGGCGAGAATGTCTTTGGTTTCGTATTATCTGTGGATCTGTGTTTTATTGTTCCGCGATTCGATCAGATGAACGAATAACTCGTGATATCAGATTAATTTACTAGAATATTCCATGAAAAAGGATATAAATACACCCCTCCCGGTGGATGCGAACACCTCTGATAATTACTCTGAAGATTAAGCACGAAACTCTGTTCGTATTTCATTGATTTTTCTGATAAGTTGGAACTCTGAATTATATGTACCTACCTACATATAAATTAAATATCTTAGACTCTGTGCATCTTTCCCGGACTTCTCTGGTAAGATTTCTTAATTTATCTCTCTGTTCTTAGTCTTTATATCTGTGTCTTTCGTTTGCGTCAATGATATACTTAGGTCTTTTTGGTATTCTTGATGCAGGGTCCCAAGGTTTAGCGGACAATATTAGTGACCTATCTACATTGTTGTGATTCCGTTGTTGGAGTCCCTGTTCGGAACAGCTGTCCTTTCGTTTGGCTCGCGGCAGTGCGGGCGGTTGCCAGCAGCGGGCAGGTGCCTACGCAAGCCGACAACCGACGCCAGGGGAACCATCCGAAGAGGAGTGCCAAAAAGGTCACGTAATCTTAACTTGTACAATAACTGTAACTTCATATACCCGCTACCTTGAGTTGTAATTACGAGATCAGCTGTGTGCTACGAGGGAGGCGCATAAGCATCTTATATTGTATCTACATTTCTATATCTCTGTGCCTGTGACCATTCTACTTTATGTATAACTGTGTATCCTACTGAATATATGCATGTATAAAATCTTAGTGTTGTTTCATTAAGGGTATCTGGAGCACGCACCCACTATCTCCACTCTGAAAGAAAAGGCGCCCAAGAGTCTCTGTCGTAAGCTCTTGCCTGGGTTAGCCGGTGGAGTAGCTGGGGAATTTCCCAGGTTACACAGTGGCGCGGCCAACGTACGGGCAGTTCAAGAATTCCAGTACCCACTGGATTTCTCTTGGTTCTGTGTGTGTGTGTGAAAGACGCCTTTAATGAATTCAAACCTACTATCCGTCTGATACTCTCCAAGACGTTAATTGGTTGTGCTTGTGCGGCTAAGCACGTAATTAATTTCCTTGCAATTTACACCGAATAGCAAGGAAACGAGTCAAAATTTTTTTTCTAAATTATAAATAGCTGCTACATTTTCGGTAAAATTCATATTTCGGCATACCTTCGTATTTTTTTTTCTTTTTTTCTTTTTTCTTTTTTTTACTGGTTGCTGGTTGGGTTGGATATATCATCTCAGTAGGTTGTCCCGAATTTTAAATAAAATTAATATACATGCATATGTTTAACTTTGTGTTTTTTCTGAATTTAACTTTTAATTGTTATCGACATTTTCTATAAGTGCCGATATATGTAACTCTGTGTAAGGTGGTTTCCATTCGGAATTACCATTTTTTTTCTTTTTAACCTTGGATCAGTATAGTAGCCGGTACTTATACTTGCTACCGTACATTTTGCTCTTAGCCTTTTAACTGTTTTTTAATTTTTTGTAATTTCATTTGTACCTATACCTACGGTACAATTTTTTTTGTGTATATTTTTTCAATATTTTAGTAATTGTCTGCAGGGCGGTACATCTCGGGTACCTACCCGCTATTGGAGAATTATTCTCAATTGGAAATTTTTAAATAATTATATTATTAGGAATTGTCTGCAGGGCGGTACATTTTAGTTACCTACCCGCTAATGAAGATTGTTTTGAATTGATGAATTTTTTATACCTATATTATTAGTATAGAAGGCGGTACATATTACCTACCTTTACGTAAATTATTTTTGTAATATTCTCAGTATACATAGAAGGCAGTACATTTACATACTGTCCGTTCAATTGAATACCCTCTTGGATTTATATCCATTTAAACTTTCGTTAAATAACGGAATTGTTAGTTAAATTTTATTTTTATATTCTATTCACTTAAAGTTCATTTCTTATAAGATGGCAAAAATGCACCAGTATGTAAACTATTTAAGAAAAGATGAGCTGTCTAATGAGTTGTCTTACATGGGCATTTCAGCGGATCCTGAGGCTACGGTTGTCAGCTTGCGTAACGAATTGAGGACGGCATATCGGCTAGTTCGCCGTGGAAGTTTGAAGCCAAACACTATGAAGTCCACTGATGCTGCATCCGAACGCACTGTCTGCGAGCCAAAAGTGAAGGAACTCGAGGATTTGCTATCGTCAGGTGACTTTGATGCCGATAAAAATAGTCGCACTAGGGCTGCTGTTAGGGCTAATTATCTTTTGACTAGGCTAGCTCGTTGTGGGTTAGATTGTTCTGAACTTGTTAGTATTCGCAACAGATTAGTTAAGATTGTGTCAGTAGCTGAATCGAATAGTGACTCAAAATCTGAGGTGTCAGATAATGATGATCGCGCTTCTCGTGTCCGAGTTGAATATACTTCACCTGCGATGAGAAATGAACGCTCGATGCGGGGTAGCTCGCAAAACATTAACTTAAGCAATGATAATTTTATTTATAGGGAACGTCCTATTAATCTAAATAGTTTTAATTTAAAATATGATGGATCTACTTGTGTACGTGTTTTCATTGAGAGACTGGAAGAACTCCGGTGTGCTAGGGAAGTCTCCAAATCAAAGGTTCTCATGGCTTTCTCTGACCTATTGGACGGACCAGCTTTGTCTTGGTTCCGCACCAATAAAGCTAACTTTATGTCTTATGAAGACTTACTAATCGAATTAAGAGACACCTTTGATATTCCCGATTACGATTATCGTTTACGGAATGAGATTAGGCAACGTACCCAAGCCCGTACCGAGTCCTTGGTGAACTACATCTCCACAATGCAGGCCATGTTCTCTAGACTAACTTGTAAAATGCCCAGTGAAGAACAACTGGACATTCTTATGCATAACATTAGACCTGACTACATGAAGGAACTTGCCCTTCATGAAGTCAACACTATTGATGATCTAAGAAGGTTAGGAAAGCGTTTGGAACTTGCGCGTGCTAGGGCTGAGGCGTTCCACGAGCCAGTCTTGGACAAATTTGAGATCTCCTCTGACTTACATTCACAGAAAGCAAAGTGCACACCAAAAGCTACCAAGCAGGTCTCTGCGGTGGACAGCTCGGCAGCCTCGCACGAACGCAAATGCTTTCGTTGCGGCGGCAGCGATCACACTGCTAATAACTGCTCGCAATCAAGGGAGCTGGTGTGTTTCCGATGTGGTCTCAAAGGAGTCAAGTCACCTGACTGCCCCAAATGTACGTCGAAGTCAAAAAACGCGTAGGCCAGGGCCTTATTAAGACAATCTCAAGCTCTGTGTCTGAGTCTTCTTCTGATAAGGTCCTGTTTACTAAACGGAATGACGATGTTAGACCGTACTTAGTTGTTAGGGTTTTAAATTTAAATGTTCTTGGTCTTCTTGATTCCGGTGCCTCCTGCTCTGTGCTAGGAAAAGGTGCGCACCGTAGCTTCTTAGATTTAGGGTTTGAACTAGAAAGTGTCAACCCAAATTTTAAAATTACAACTGCAGACAGTTCACATTTGAAATGTCTGGGTTCTATGTCCTTACCCTTAGAATACAACTCTGTTATCAGGGTACTTAAGTTTTATGTTGTACCAGAAATAACTACCTCAATGATATTTGGAGTAGACTTCTGGCAACAATTTCAATTAGGTGATAGATTAATTTCTCAAAAAATTAATATGAATAATTTTAGTGATAGCTGTCCTATTGAATCTTTGTCTCTTCACAGTGGTCTCGAGGATTACAACAACCTGACCGAGGATCAGCGGTGTGTAATGAACGGGATCATTGAAAAATTTGAGTCAATTAATACGGATAAGGTGGGCTTAGGTCGAACTACGCTTGTGCATCACGTCATAGACACGGGTGACAGCAAGCCGATCAAGCAGCGGTATTACCCTCTCTCACCTCTCAAACAGAAGGCTCTGGAGACGGAGTTGGACCGGATGTTGGAGATGGGAGTGGTGTCACCATCACAATCCGCGTGGAACTCACCCGTGGTTATGGTGGAAAAGGCGAACGGTGATCTAAGGCTGTGCTTAGATTCACGTAAGCTTAATGCTGTTTCCAAAAGTGATGCTTATCCCTTACCGTACATCAATCAAATTTTAGACCATCTTAATAATGCTAAATATTTGTCCTCTATTGATTTAAGTGCAGCGTATTGGCAAATCCCGTTCGACTCTGCCCAGTCTGCTGAGAAGACTGCGTTCACGGTGCCGAGGCGGGGTTTGTTCCAGTATAATGTAATGTGTTTTGGTCTTGTCGGAGCTTCAAGTACGATGCAACGACTGATGGACCGCTTATTCGGCCCGGAATTCGACAACAGAGTGTTTTGCTTCCAAGACGACATAATCTGTGTGGCCAACACCTTCGAGGAGCATGTGGATCTCTTAAATAGAATCTATCAGCGACTCAAGGATGCGGGCCTAACGATTAATATGAAGAAATCACACTTTTGTCGAAGTGAATTAAAGTACCTTGGTTACTATGTGGATAGGCATGGACTACGTACTGACCCCGGTAAAGTCGAGGTCATCCTCAACTATCCCACACCTTCTAACTCGAAGGATGTCAAACGTTTCCTAGGTATGGCCGGCTGGTATCGTCGTTTCATTAATAACTTTTCTAAAATTAGTAAACCTCTTTGTAAACTCACCTCTAAAAATGTAAATTTTATTTGGACATCTGAAGCTGAGGAGGCTTTTAACCTTCTCAAGTCAGCTTTGGTCTCTGCTCCTATATTGAAAATGCCTAACTACTCTTTACCGTTCCGTATACTAAGTGACGCGTCAGCTTACTCAGTTGCTGCTGTTCTGACCCAAACACACGATGGTGTGGAACACCCCATCGCCTATTGCAGTCGTTCTCTTAATAAGAACGAGGTGAACTACAGCACAACCGAGCGAGAGCTTCTGGCCGTGATTTTTGCGCTGGAACAGTTCAGACAGTATGTGGAGGGACAGAAGTGCACTGTTGTCACTGATCATGCCTCACTACTGTGGTTTCACAAGCTCAAAAATCCTACAGGTCGTTTAGCACGTTGGAGTATGCGACTCAGTCAGTTTGACTTCGACATAGAGCACCGTAAGGGAAAAGATCATGTAGTACCTGACGCTCTATCTCGCATAAAGATTGACTCCATCGATGCGAGCTCCACCAATGACCCGTGGTATCTTCACACCATGGAGTGCGTGCGTAGGAACCCAAGGCATTACCCTAACTTTAATATTCGTGAAAATTTGTTATATCGATTTTCTAAAAATAAATATTCTTTGACTTCAGATTTTGATTGGAAGTTAGTAGTACCTCAAGAGGACAGGCTAGCACTCCTCACCAAATACCACGATGACACGCTTAGTGCCCATGGTGGTGTTTGGAAAACACATAAGAGGTTGTCTTTGAATTACTACTGGCCAAAGATGTACAATAGTGTCAAAGACTACGTGGGAAATTGTGAGGTTTGTAAGATGTATAAACCCGTAAACACTTCGCGTCCTGGTCTAATGGGAAGTGCGAAGCGTGTATCTAAACCTTTTGAAGCTATTTCGTGTGATTTACTTGGACCTTTTCCAGTGTCAAGCAACAGAAATATTCATCTGATCGTTGTTTCGGACTACTTTAGCAAGTATGTCATGCTGTGTCCTATAAGGATTGCAACAGGCGCTGCAGTAGCGAGATTCATCGAGAAGAATGTGTTTCTAGTTCATGGTGTTTGCAAGACTATCTATATTGATAACGGTCCTCAGTATGTGAGCAAGCAATTTAAAGATATGTTAGCTAAATATAATGTTCCAAACGTATACTATAGCCCGCGTTACCACGCTCAAACTAATCAAGCTGAACGAGCGATTCGAAATGTTGTTCAAGCCATCTCATGTTATGTGAAGACTCAGCACAAAAAGTGGGATGAACATCTTGTTGAGCTGCAGTGCGCTCTAAACACTGCAGTAAACGAGGCCACTCGATTCTCTCCCTATTTCTTGGTACACGGTAGGGAATTTATAGGTGATGGAGTTCTATATAGACAGTCCGACATAACCTGTCATCCGGACTTAGTCTCCATTGATGAGCCCTCAGCCTTCGGTGCCAAACTGAAAGAAATGCAACACATTTACGATCAGGTGAGGAAACATTTGATTTCGGCTCACCAGCGTAATGAGAAGTATTATAATTTCAGGAAAAGGCATGTCGAGCTGAAAGTTGGTCAAATTGTTTACAAACGGACTCATTATTTATCTAATAAAGCTAAACATTTTACCTCTAAACTCGCTCCTAAGTTTACTAAGTGTGTAGTGTCTGCTAAACGTTCCTCTTTAGTGTATAGGTTAGCAGATTTGGATGGTAAGGACTTAGGCGAGTATCACATCAAGGACATTTTAAAATACACTGATGAGAATCAATCTGCGGTACCTTCTCTGCCTAGCATCAGCGCTATTTCAGTTCCGTAGCACTGTCGATTTATACTTACTTTACCGCGACTCGATGAAGTATGACCTTGTTGCTGTAGCTTGGGTGTCCTCGTATGGGACATATTATTTGTTAGGTACACCTCATCGAGTTTTCGTTTCTCATCCTCCTCTTCTCTGTAGTTGTGTTGCATATGCAACCATTTGACTATAGCGGTTAGGGAGAGCTTTCTTTCTAGTGGTTTAGGGCATTTAGACTTAAAGTAAAAGAGTCTGTGTCAATATTTGCCTCTAGTTAGTTCTTAGTAGTTCTGTTTTGTTCTTTGATTTGTTCTCTTTTTTATTCGTTCTATATTTAACTTGTTAGACTTTTGACTTGTTTTATTCTGTTGTGTATTCCTTGCGTTACTTGTCTGTCCACACAAGTAATACTTTCAAGGGGGGGGATTGTGTAACGCAAAATTGTTAGTGGCGTTAAAATTTGATTTCGGTAAACAATACGTTGTACCTATGACGACATCTGTAGGGTTTGGGGGGAACTTTTCATCGATCACCAATTCGGTATTGATGAATGGTTTCCCAATCTGACAACAGATGTCGCTAGTATGTTTACCTATTTCAAATAGAATTATAATATCGTGATAGGTTAAATTGTTTGTGATATTTTATTCAATCATATAACTTAATGTCTTTAATTTAAAATTGTCATAATCTAAATTCCTACTTGCCCAAATTAATTTAGTCACGGCGAGAATGTCTTTGGTTTCGTATTATCTGTGGATCTGTGTTTTATTGTTCCGCGATTCGATCAGATGAACGAATAACTCGTGATATCAGATTAATTTACTAGAATATTCCATGAAAAAGGATATAAATACACCCCTCCCGGTGGATGCGAACACCTCTGATAATTACTCTGAAGATTAAGCACGAAACTCTGTTCGTATTTCATTGATTTTTCTGATAAGTTGGAACTCTGAATTATATGTACCTACCTACATATAAATTAAATATCTTAGACTCTGTGCATCTTTCCCGGACTTCTCTGGTAAGATTTCTTAATTTATCTCTCTGTTCTTAGTCTTTATATCTGTGTCTTTCGTTTGCGTCAATGATATACTTAGGTCTTTTTGGTATTCTTGATGCAGGGTCCCAAGGTTTAGCGGACAATATTAGTGACCTATCTACATTGTTGTGATTCCGTTGTTGGAGTCCCTGTTCGGAACAGCTGTCCTTTCGTTTGGCTCGCGGCAGTGCGGGCGGTTGCCAGCAGCGGGCAGGTGCCTACGCAAGCCGACAACCGACGCCAGGGGAACCATCCGAAGAGGAGTGCCAAAAAGGTCACGTAATCTTAACTTGTACAATAACTGTAACTTCATATACCCGCTACCTTGAGTTGTAATTACGAGATCAGCTGTGTGCTACGAGGGAGGCGCATAAGCATCTTATATTGTATCTACATTTCTATATCTCTGTGCCTGTGACCATTCTACTTTATGTATAACTGTGTATCCTACTGAATATATGCATGTATAAAATCTTAGTGTTGTTTCATTAAGGGTATCTGGAGCACGCACCCACTATCTCCACTCTGAAAGAAAAGGCGCCCAAGAGTCTCTGTCGTAAGCTCTTGCCTGGGTTAGCCGGTGGAGTAGCTGGGGAATTTCCCAGGTTACATCTGTTGCAATGGCCTGCTGAGATTCTGCCAACCCCAGTAAGAGGGGCTGGAGTGGCTATGGTACATTTTTGTGGATACATAGGAACATTTATGTCACCGTATATAGTGTACTTGCAAGTATATTACCATTGGCTTCCTTTCGCATTGTTTGGTGTTATTGCTGGATTAGGAATGACTGTAAGTTTTACTTTGCCCGAAACTGCTCTGAAAAGTATGCCAAATACGTTCGAGGAAGCAGAAGAGCTAACGAAAAACCAGAAGTTATGGTCTTTCCCGTTCTTAGAAGCCAGAAAGGAGAGAGACCAAGTCGGGCAAACTAATCTAAGTTTCGAACTTGATTGATAATAATTAATAAAATATAAAGAGAAGGTCAACCAGATAGTAGAATTTAGTTCATTATTTTCAACGTTTGATATTCCAAATACCTATGTACTGCAGCAGTGTCAGTATTTATTCCAAAGTTCCAAAGCATGAAAATAGAGGGCTTTATCAGCAGAGGTCGGCCCAAAAAAAGATGGATGGATTGTGTGAAAGAAGATATGGCAAAGAGGGGAATGACTGAGGAAATGACATCTGATAGGAATGTGTGAAAGAGAATGACATGTTGGCGGCAGTAGGAAGTAATTGGGACACAAATATAAACTAAGATAGGGCTAAACTTCGATATTTTTTGTGAAGCGACAGCGATGTCTAAGTTTTGTAGTGGGACTATTTGGAATTTTTAGGGCTCCAATTACCAATAACGACTGCCATAGATGTTTGTATGACAACCTGAACCGATGACAACTTGACAACGTGCTCTCTGAGGCACGACAAGTCCAATGCAAAAGCCATATTCATGCATACAAATATTTGCATTAAGCGGGCATCGAAATCATGCCACAGAAGTCGCGTGTCGGTAATGAAATTATTTCAAAAACAGCAAATGCGACACAATTTGGTTTTCTCTAACTTATCGTTTAGGCGTTTTTTTAGCTAAAAGCCGGAAAATGGTCCCGACGCTATTACCTCGAGTACAATGGATACAATAGAAATTGTTCACAATAAGACAAAAATTTACAATATGGACATAAAAAAATGTATAATGGGCGGTCTTATCGCCAATGATGGTCTCTTCCAGGCAATTTTTACCACAATCAGGCCGCTTGGATGGTGATAAGTTTAGTTAATGACGTCAGTATTATAGACTCCTGCCCGAAAAAGTGGTGCTATTATGTCAAGCAACAGAAGCTACTGGATTCAATTGTGTTTTCAAAACACTCAGGAACCCATTGAATTTAAGAGGTGTTGGATGACAAACACAAGTTAACCTGTATCTCCATCCCTAGTCCATCCATCTTCTCTCTAGTTCTATCAAAATCGGTTCAGTGGTTTGAGCGTGAAAGTGTGACAGTCATACGCACGTGTAGAGTTAATTTGACATTATAAAATATTCAAACGATTGAAAAAAAAAATAAGAATTAAAGCTACATTATTATTGTAAGTCACAAAATGACAATTATGTTTGACTAATTTAGTACGAGCATCTGAGCGTCAGCCTTATCAGTATTCCTGTTTCACCACAGAGGTTAATGTTCTCTCTCACTATTCAGCTGAACTGTTGAGCTGAAAACAGTGAAAAGTATACAATAAGAATTTAGTGAAAATTAACTGTAACATAAGAATTTAGTGAAAAGTAACTGTAAAATAAGAATTTAGTGAAAAGTAACTGTAAAAGCCTAGGACATAAATTAAGCTAAGATTATAATATGAGATAGATCTTCAGTCATTAAATTAGTACACATAAGATATAGAGGTATAGTGACATAGTGATGAGCTACGCACCATTGTATGAATAGCTGATGGCCTCCACTGGCCACTGCACACAGTTTCTCTGTACAGGATAAATTGGAATTAGATAAATAACTTACCACATTATATCATCCATTACTACTACGAAGTATTTGTTTCTTTATTTTGTGTTGAAACTAATTCAATTTCACGTTCTGGAACTAAGAAATATAATTTATGTTATTATAAAATTTTTATTTAAAACATTAATAGTAAACATTAAATATTCGTTTATGTTATGTTTTAAAATAATAATTTTCACTACGGGTGTCTACGAGTATTTTTTTTTTCACTAAGAAAATTATACACGGCTAAACATGCTAGCACTACTTATAATGAGCATTATTCAACGACATCCATGTAACGGATCATCATCATCATCCTTGCGTAAACCCCGGTCGCATTTGAAGCTGTCTAGGGCTCCAACTACCCGTAACGACGGCCATAGATATTCGTATGACAACCTGGACCGACTCAACTTATATAGCCATATTAATGCATACAAATATTTACACTGAGCGGGAATCGAACCCGCACCTCCTGCGTAGCAGTTGCGGTCACGGCCGCCACGCCAGAGACTGTCATCCATGTAACATAATTACGTTAAATAAATAAAAATAATCTTGAATATTAAATTACAGTAGAGCTCACACACTCTCAGATGTTCCGAAGGGATTTTTCAAACAAACGACAATAAAACGTAATTCTGAGTACATAATGACATTTTCAAATAACATTTTAACTATAATGAGACAAAATTTTAAGGCATAAGTACCTTTAACACGTGTGTTTCTTTTTCTTCGGCATAACACAAATATATAAAAGATAGTCGCTACAACTGCCGCTAATATTACTGCTAAAGGAATATAATACCTGAAACAATACATTCGAACACAATAATCTCACTACATACCAATACTGACAAAAAAGTAAGACACAAACAGTGTGTCGCAAAAGAACTCTACACGAAAGAAAAGTTAAAGTTTTCAAATTAATAGTATATTGACAAATCTTTTTAGAGAGGATTCTGTTTGTATTCGAACCCTTGACATTGAAGACGGAGTCTTCTTTACATTTAATAGTTATATGGTTTATTTTAGCTACTAGGAAAGCCTTATATCCCCAGGGAAATATCGGGCCAAAGTCTCGTCCGTTCTTCGGCAGGTGAATATTTTTGCAGTTGTACTCGCAATCACAACCAAAACCTAATATACAAATCACTACATAATATAAAACAAAGTCGCTTTCTCTGTCCCTATATCCCTATTGCTTAAATCTCTAAAACTACGGTCTCTAAATCTTATGACAATAAGTCCGTCCTTTGTACCACAATTGTATAAAATATTTTTCTGTCATTTTTTTAAGTAAATGGTGTCCAAATAAAGTCTATTCTATTCTATTTTATATCTAACTAGCTGACCCGCGCAACTTCGTCTGCGTCACCCCGCTTTTGAAACATTTTTGATTCCTGCTCCGCACCTGTTCGTCGTAGCATGATGTTATATACATAAAAACCTTCCTCTTTAACCATTCTATCTATCAAAAAAACCACATCAAAATCTGTTGCGTAGTTTTAGTAAGATTTAAGCGTACAAAGGGACATGAAAAATAGGGACAGAAAACGCGACTTTGTTTTATACTATGTAGTGATAGTGATAGTGATAGTGAAGATGAGATACTTACCAAAGTTGGATGCTTTGCCACGTAGATGCGGTTGAGGTTACTTCATCGGCAATACATGTTAGATTACTCATAAACCATCCAGGATTACAACCGCAAGTTTCTGGCTCAACACAGAAACCGTTGATACATTCTTTAGAACAATGTGGTATGCAAGTACCATTTTCAGTCTTGTTGTAACCAATGTTACAGTCACAGTTATATGGGCCTATGCATCTACCATTCACGCATGTTGGAGTACAAACAGGTTGACATGAACCGAAAAATTCATCTTTTGCTGTCACATTATTAATTTCCCATCCAAAATCACAAACGCAAATTTCAGGACCAATACAAGTGCCGTGTGAGCAACCTCCTGAACAATAAGGTTCACAGTTATATTTATTTCCTTTAATTTCGAAGCCTGGTAGACATTCGCATCGATTTCCAGCTATACACGTTCCATTGATACAAGGTTTATCACAAATCGGTTCACATACATTCTTGCCTTGTGTTTGAGTTAATTTCAATCCATTTTCACAAATACAGACTCCTGGCATCGAACATATTCCATGAATACAGTCGTTTGAACAAATTGGTTCGCAAATATTATCGTATGTAGTATTTGTAATTGATTTTCTGTATCCTTCGAAGCATTCACATGTGTTTGGAGCGACACAAGTACCATTTATACAAGTGTTATTACATATTGGTGAGCAATGTTTTACGGAGAAATTCCGTTGAATCATTACCCATCCTTTGTCACAGACGCACATTTCTGGACTTATACAACTACCATTAACACATCCGTCGGAACAATGAGGCTCACACACGTTATTGGCTGAAACATTTTCATTTGATACTCTGTATCCCGACCAACATTCACATTTGTCTGGAGCTACACAGGTGCCATTTACGCATGAATCTGTACATATAGGTTGACATGATTTCTTTGTTGAATTATTCGATCCAGACATTTTCCATCCTTTATCACAAACACAAGTTTCTGGTCCAACACAGCTTCCGTGGGGGCATCCTGTAGAACAGTGAGGGACACATTTGTTGCTGTCTGTCATTTTTTCGTATCCCGACCAACATTCACAGGTATCTGGACCTACACAAGTACCGTTTATGCAAGGCTTCGTACAAATAGGTTGACATAATTCCTTTGATAGTGACATCTCCCATCCTTTATTGCAAAGACAAGTTTCTGGCCTTACACAGCTTCCGTTAGGGCATCCTGAAGTACAGTGGGGTTCACAGATGTTACTGACTGACCTACTTTTAAATCCTGTCAGACACTTGCATGTATCTGGAGCTGTACAAGTGCTATTTATGCAAGGTTTCGTACATATAGGTTGACATATCTTAGATCTAGACATCTCCCATCCTTTATTACAAACGCAAGTCTCTGGTCCAATACAGCTTCCGTTAGGGCATCCTGAAGAACAGTTAGGTTCACAGATGTTACTGACTGACGTATTTTTATAACCCGTCAGACACATGCATGTATCTGGAGCTATACAAGTACTATTTATGCAAGGCTTCGTACAAATAGGTTGACATTTCTTAGATCCAGACATCTCCCATCCTTCATTACAAACACAAGTCTCTGGTCCAATACAGCTTCCATTAGGGCATCCTGAAGAACAGTGAGGTTCACAGATGTTACTGACTGACGTATTTTTATATCCTGACAGACACCTGCATGTATCTGGAGCTATACAAGTGTTATTTATGCAAGGTTTCGTACATATAGTTTGACAGGATTTTTTTAAACCAGACCACTCCCATCCTTTATTGCATACACAAGTCTCTGGTCCAATACAGCTTCCGTTAGGGCATCCTGAAGAACAGTGGGGTTCACAGATGTTATTGACTGACGTATTTTTATATCCTGGCAAACACTTGCATGTATCTGGACCTAAACAAGTACTATTTATGCAAGGTTTCGTACATATAGGTTGACATGACTTCTGTAACCCAGACATCTCCCATCCTTTATTACAAACACAAGTCTCTGGACTTACACAGCTTCCGTTGGGACATCCTGAAGAACAGTGGGGTTCACAGATGTTACTGACTGCCGTACTTCTATAACCTGACAGACACTTGCATGTATCTGGAGCTATACAAGTGCTATTTATGCAAGGTTTCGTACATATAGGTTGACAGGATTTCTTTAACCCAGACCACTCCCATCCTTCATTGCAAACACAAGTCTCTGGTCCAATACAGCTTCCGTTAGGGCAACCTGAAGAACAGTGAGGTTCACAGATGTTACTGACTGCCGTACTTTTATATCCTGACAGACACTTGCATGTATCTGGAGCTATACAAGTACTATTTATGCAAGGCTTCGTACAAATAGGTTGACATTTCTTAGATTCAGACATCTCAAATCCTTTATTACAAACACAAGTCTCTGGTCCAATACAGCTTCCGTTAGGGCATCCTGAAGAACAGTGGGGTTCACAGATGTTATTGACAGCCGTACTTTTATATCCTGACAGACACTTGCATGTATCTGGACCTATACAAGTGCTATTTATGCAAGGTTTAGTACATATAGGTTGACATGACTTCTGTAACCCAGACATCTCCCATCCTTTATTACAAACACAAGTTTCTGGACTTACACAGCTTCCTTTGGGACATCCTGAAGAACAGTGGGGTTCACAGATGTTATTGACAGCCGTACTTTTATATCCTGACAGACACTTGCATGTATCTGGAGCTATGCAAGTGCTATTTATGCAAGGTTTCGTACATATAGGTTGACAGGATTTCTTTAAACTAGACCACTCCCATCCTTTATTGCAAACACAAGTCTCTGGTCCAATACAGCTTCCGTTAGAGCATCCTGAAGAACAGTGGGGGTCACAGATGTTACTGACTGACGTACTTTTATATCCTGACAGACACTTGCATGTATCTGGAGCTATACAAGTGCTATTTATGCAAGGCTTGATACAAATAGGGTGACATTTCTTAGATCCAGACATCTCCCATCCTTTGTTACAAACACAAGTCTCTGGTCCAATACAGCTTCCGTTAGGGCATCCTGAAGAACAGTGGGGTTCACAGATGTTACTGACTGCCGTACTTTTATATCCTGACAGACACTTGCATGTATCTGGAGCTATACAAGTGCTATTTATGCAAGGTTTCGTACATATAGGTTGACATGATTCCTTCAACCCAGACATCTCCCATCCTCCATTACAAACACAAGTCTCTGGTCCAATACAACTTCCGTTAGGGCATCCGGAAGAACAGTGGGGTTCACAGATGTTATTGACTGCCGTACTTTTATAACCCGTCAGACACTTGCATGTATCTGGATCTATACAAGTACTATTTATGCAAGGCTTCGTACAAATAGGTTGACATAATTCCTTTGATACTGACATCTCCCATCCTTTATTACAAACACAAGTCTCTGGTCCAATACAACTTCCGTTAGGGCATCCTGAAGAACAGTGGGATTCACAGATGTTACTGACTGACGTATTTTTATAACCCGTCAGACACTTGCATGTATCTGGAGCTATACAAATACTATTTATGCAAGGCTTCGTACAAATAGGTTGACATAATTCCTTTGATACTGACATCTCCCATCCTTTATTACAAACACAAGTCTCTGGTCCAATACAGCCTCCGTTAGGGCACCCTGAAGAACAGTGGGGTTCACAGATGTTACTGACTGACGTATTTTTATATCCTGGCAAACACTTGCATGTATCTGGAGCTATACAAGTACTATTTATGCAAGGTTTCGTACATATAGGTTGACAGGATTTCTTTAACCCAGACATCTCCCATCCTTTATTACAAACACAAGTCTCTGGCCTTACACAGCTTCCGTAGGGGCATCCTGAAGAACAGTGGGGTTCACAGATGTTACTGACTGCCGTACTTTTATAACCCGTCAGACACTTGCATGTATCTGGATCTATACAAGTACTATTTATGCAAGTTTTCGTACATATAGGTTGACATGACTTCTGTAACCCAGACATCTCCCATCCTTTATTGCAAACACAAGTTTCTGGACTTACACAGCTGCCGTAGGGGCATCCTGAAGAACAGTGAGGTTCACAGATGTTACTGACTGACGTATTTTTATATCCTGGCAAACACTTGCATGTATCTGGAGCTATACAAGTGCTATTTATGCAAGGTTTAGTACATATAGGTTGACATAATTCCTTTGATACTGACATCTCCCATCCTTTATTACAAACACAAGTCTCTGGTCCAATACAGCTTCCGTTGGGGCATCCTGAAGAACAGTGGGGTTCACAGATGTTATTGACTGCCATACTTTTATATCCTGACAGACACTTGCATGTATCTGGAGCTATGCAAGTACTATTTATGCAAGGCTTCGTACAAATAGGTTGACATTTCTTAGATCCAGACATCTCCCATCCTTTATTACAAACACAAGTCTCTGGTCCAATACAGCTTCCGTTAGGGCACCCTGAAGAACAGTGAGGTTCACAGATGTTACTGACTGATGTATTTTTATATCCTAGCAAACACTTGCATGTATTTGGAGCTATACAAGTACTATTTATGCACGGAGAATTGCAAATTGGTGTACAAGTTTTATCCGTGAATCTATAACCAAGATCGCATTTACAAGTATCTGGTGCGATACAAGTGCCATGATCGCAACTTTTCGTGCAAATTGGTACACACTTATACTTGTTATACATATCTAGTTTATAATTGCTATTGCAGGCACATTGTTCAGGACTTTGGCAGTAACCATTTTCACATCCTCTTGAGCATACTGGGCTGCAGCTGAGTCTGTATGGAAAGAAATTAAATTGTGGAAATTAATTCTACATTTAAAATTATCTTATCGAGTTCGACATGTAACAGATGTTGCAAGGGGATTCCCCTTCTGTTTATTGTTTTTGTAAACACTCATACATAATGCCTTCTTTTCGTACGTAGGTACTTGCCTTTTTATCCATTTTCATCTTTCTTTAGTAGATAATCAATACAGGTTAATGTAAATAGAGTTATGTTTTTAAAACGTAACTTTCTTCTTGTGTTGTAGTTTAATAATGTGCTCGTACTTACTCGCTGACTTGTTCGTTTTTGACGTAACCAGGGCAGCAATAGCTGGACGGAGTACTAACTGTTTTCTGAAAGTTATTGAGAATATTCACTAAATGCATAGTTTTATTTGTTTCTGTGTTACTGAAGGGTCGGAGTTTTACTAAGATTTTTAAAGGTAAATGACAGTGCTCTGGTAGGCTTCCTTTTCAGAATTATGAGGTCAAAAGCTGGTCAAAACAAAAAAATTTGCATAGCACACTGAGTTTCTTGCCGGAGTTCTCTCAGGTCGGGGCCGTATTTCGAACCGGTGCGGTGGTCCAATTTTGCTCACTAACTTATATTGACGTTTTGTAAGTGCCGTTTGGTATATACAATAAATAATGATTTAATTTTGAATTTCGCTCTCATAACGCTATACATACATGGAACCAATTATTCGTTAATAATGTGATTGTCGTTTTTGAGACACGGCCGCTAGTCGACCAATGGTTTAGTTTAAGTTCAGCTATCACGCAACTGAATACGCGACGAACACGCACTTCTGACACGGTCACAGTAAAATGTTCCATAAATGTAGATGCGGCATAATATTCTTCAAAAAAGAACTATCACGTACAAAGCAGTAATACTTACAGGAACCATTCTGGTCATAGTTCGGTAAGCCCATCTAGAGCGCTTACATCTCCACCAGCAATGTGGTTTCTTGTAGGTCTCTCTTCTAGATAACACATATCGTTCACGTTGGTATTCTGTGGTGCTATGGAAGGAATAATAAGTTCAATAAATGAATCCCTAAACTGCAAATAGACACTAGTGCCAGAGATTAAAAATGAAACTCTTTACACTAGTTGCATATGGACTATTAGGGAGGCCACACACCAAAGCAGCAAAAACCTACCATAAAAGATTTTAATGATTTGTTGATAGTCGTAAAAATAGAACTTTAAATGACTAGTTGATACCTTAATCTTTATTTTTTATCGTGCGCAGATTCCCCACGGATACCACTACCACCAAAACCGGTGGAGGTGTTTATGTCTAACTCAAACCGACTAAAACGCACGCCGTTCATGTGTCCTTGATTGCCGGAGGTGAGATTATACAAGACATCTTTCGCACACCGGCAGATCTCTTTTGAGATGACCCTATGCCTCCTCCTTTTCGAGCATTAGTTACTTGCTCGCAGAAGTAGGCAGCGGCTGCCCAAGCGCCCGGCAATCGCCGTGAGCAAGGTGGCGAGCCAGACAACACCCACTTTTAGGGCTGCCACTAGGATCCACCTCGGCGTCTGCCACGCCGGGCCCTCGGTCAGCGTGTGCAGCCCCGAGTCCTCGCTCGCATCACAGTGATGGCACTCGGACGTTGGCTCCTTCTGGATCCGACGCAGGTAATTCCCGAAGCACCCTTGCCCGGTGATCACCTGCGTCATCCGGTTAGGCTACCGTGTGGCCTCTCTAGCCAGACTAGCTGATACCAGCGACTTCGCCCGTGTAATCTTTTCATCCCGTTTCTGACACCCATGGGAACCTCTTCCCGTGATAGGCCAGTTTATCTTTTATTAATTGGTACGCAATTGTCAAGTGAACGTTATGTTTGTCATCGTAGCTGAGATATTTGAAAATGTCTGGCGTTGTTAAATTCATGTATACAACTTTTTGCACTGAGCGGGGATCAAACCTGCCCCCCGTGCGTAGCAGTCGCATGCACAACCGCCACGCCACGGAATACTAGAAGGTACTAGAAGTTATTAATAAGTATAAAATAGTATTTACACTGTCATTTTTGTACATATTTGAGCTTCGGTATTCCTATTGTAACTGGATAAAAAAATAATTAACAACACTAGCATTGACACACTTGTACTTCCCACACACATTTTCACAATACTGGTCCAGTGATGACAGTACTTAGTTGAATTTATGATAATTTATTATTAACATTCATTAGTCATTTGTATATTATATTTATTAAGAAAAGAGCAAAGTCCAATGGACTGATTATATTAAAGTACATTATCAGAATTCCATAAACGATTGCAACTTTTGTGTACTAAATAATAACATAACATAAACTCACGCCTGTATCCCCGAAGAGGTGCTAGCACCCACATTTCGCCAGTTTATGTTTAGGTCCCAATAGGTGGCAAGCCTATTGCCATTAACCGGGCACTTATAAACCTGCGATAAATACACACATAACTTCGAAAAGCATCGAAAAGTCATTGGTGTGTGCCATGATGAAACCTGGGATCGAACCCGAGACATCGTCTCAGCAGTCTATTGCCCATACCACTAGGTTACCGCGGGACTAAATAAATAATACCCTGTCATCTATATTTTCTTCTGTCGAGTCCACGGCATTTCCTTGAGTTGCCATCGTGGTGTAGTAATTGGTTTCACGGCAGTGCCGCTTCTCACGGCTATATATTCTATGCACTGTAGATTGAATACGCTATTTTGCATTTTCAAAGTTCCAAAATAATCTTCATAATGGAGGTAGAACCTGACGATGTCTTCCGTTCTAATTGAGCAGCCTGACTTAGGACGACCTCCACCCTACACAACACTCTTCTCCACTGACAGCACCGGAACCGTCTTAACCTATACTTTACAGGGTCTGCAGGTGTGATGAACCTTTCATTTTCATGGGCGATATCCTCACGGTTACCAATCCCACCGGATTATTTGTTTGATATTCATTGTATAATGTCATTGTGGATCGATGCGAAATAACTTAGTTCAGCTGCATCACAGTTCGGGTGGCACTCTCAGAATTGGCATTAAAGAAAAGAAGATTTACACTACATACTGATATATTTGGTTTTAGAAGGAATTATTGGATACTTAGCAAGGTGACATCTTGACTAAGAATTTGTCTTAACATAAATATAGTGTGGGGATGACACAAAGAGGTAATTATAGTACAGTACAATGGTGATTATACGTAATTACTGACGCAGATCAGAGAGACCAAGAAAAGACATATATTTGAGGTTTGACGAGTTTAATGAATCAAAACAATAAATTAAAACTGTTAAAAAAAGATACTCGTCGAAATTACAAATTGTGATGTGGTAACAATTCCACATTTCGACAAAAGCTTACATATTAGTTCTGTTGATATTCTTCGAATTGAAAAAGATAATAATGTTTTTAAATATAAACCTAATTAGTAACTAGTTGTGTGAATAATTATGTAAAAAAGTATGAAATTGCTTATCTGACTAAAAAATTCAAACTAAGTAAAAGAAAATACTTCTATTTGTTGTGCTTCAACTTCAATTTCAGATCTAAAGAAAGATACAGGTTGAAGTTTTTCAAAAGGAATTGGACGGCAAGTCCGAAACTATACCGAATAGCGAAAAGTGCTCAAAACTTTTAAAAATCATCGAGTTCGATTCCCAGCTCGATTTATTAGGTTTTCAAAAATCTAATGATCAGGTTTTAAGTTTCATCAAAATCGGTCTCCTATAAACATTTTTCGCTATTATTTATAGCTTCGGATTTGACCATCCAATCCCTTTTGGAAAATTCACTCTGTATATATAACATAGACATACTTTTTAAAAATGGAAGTCATAGATAACCTATAACTTTATAACAATATAAAGTTTCTTCATATGTCTCATATTATATCTTTATATGACAGGAAAACTTACTGTACTATATACCTACTGTTTTGCGATAAAAATTGTGAATAAATATAAAATATTCATTCTAATTATATATTTCCGTTTAGACAATGTAATTATTCTATTGTTAGTTTGTTGATGTGATTAATGGGGCCATAAAATATAAAGTACACTTGTTATTCCCCTGTATTTAGAAATACCAATATGTTATAATATTAAGTATTTATTTATATCAATTCAATACTTTGAAACGATTTTTTATATAAAATATTATTCATTTGAAATGGCTATTTGGGTGAATATTTCATTTCGAGCATATTTGATGTTTTGAAAGAAAAATAAAAATTAGTTCCAAAATATGTTCTTTATATATTTTTTGTAAAGTATCTAAGCGTTACTTTTGAATTATGTTGAAGGGACAGCAATAACTCTTTTATCCTTTGAGATTTCGACGTTTCTATTTTTGTGAAAACGGTAATGAGATTTTACAAGTACGGTAATTAGATCTCAGGATATGGTAATGATGGTTCACTGCGCAGATGCGTGGGCAGAGCGCTGAGATGGCCCTGGGTTGGCCGGGGTGCGAGGGATATGCAAGCCAACCTCACCTCCGGCATCCAAACGACCCACACAGGCGACCGTGCAGTTTAGTCGGTTGGAGTCTGGTAAAAAGCTTCATAGTAATCCAATTTCGGTTGGATTGCATTCAGGGATCAGCAAGTGCATAGCCGGGCAGAGGTGATGGTGGTCGCAGTACTAGTGGGACCAGTGGGTCTTGGCGTAGTCTAGTGAGAGTGGTGCGGGGCGATCCGCGACCAGGGAGACCCGTATAAACGGTGGTGCCGCCGGCCGCCCGCGGTATAGTACAGGGTCCCAACCGGGGCTAACCACCCTGGGAGGATGCCTCACCAGGCCGCGCATAATCCCGATATGGTTCGTCGTGCTGGTTGGTGACCGGACGTGGGAATGGGAATATTCGGGGGGGTACGGGGGCCCTTCCGATCGGCGCGTCGGCTCTCGCCACTCCTCACATTCATAGACAAAACCAATCTCCTGCGCTTTGTCACGCGATACTGTAACGACCATCATCTCTTTTCACGCCTCCTCTTACCCCTCCATGGCAGTGCTCTTCGTTTTCCCACAAGTTCGCTATTTGAGGTGGAGTCAACGAACATCTGTGGGCTCCATGCAAACCTCAACGCCGTCCACCAACATCTAGAGACGGTGAAACCAGCCTTGCTCTTTCTCACGGTGACCCAAATATACCGCCCTGATGACACGACCTACCTGATCTACCCCGGCTATGTTCTAGAGGAAAATTTCCGTCCCAAAGCCGGGGTATGCGTGTTTGTTAGGGCGGATGTTTGACCTTGAGGACCTATCCTTTTCTGTCCTGTGGGTACGCGTAGACCATCGCTGTACGAGTCAAATCTATGTGTGACTTTACCGTTCCCATACTGAAGATGCCGAGACAACTCGACTCTTCGAATATCTGAGTCAGGCGGCAGATGATGCGTAGGAGCGGTTTCCGAACGCTGAATTGTTATTTTTGGCGGACTTTAACGCCCACCACGAGATCTGGGTTGGGCTCCTCCAAAACAGACCATGCGGGAAGAGCCGCCCACGCGTTTGCTCTGGCTCACGGCCTGACCCAACTGGTACACGAGGTCACTAGAATACCAAGAGGGTCGGGCCTAGCAACCTCTTTGCTAGACCTTCAGCTGACGAGCCACCCAGACCAGTACAATGTTTCGGTGCAAGCCGCTTTAGGCAACTCCGTCCATTGTCTGGTCTGTTCCAAGGTGCCTATCTTAGCGCCCCCACGACCAGTGCAGGGAAATCGGCGTCTCTGGCACTACTCGTCAGCGGACTGAGATGGACTGCGTGACTATTTTGCGTCCATCCCGTGGGTTGAACGCTGCTTTGAACGTAAGGACCCATCGGATAGTGCAACTGCTGTCGTCGGTGAGATCAGTCTGGGTCCCTGGCCCATGAGCCGCAAGAGAAAGCAAATTTGCTGGTTAATCTCTTGGCGGGCTAGAATGGTAAAAAATGGTAATTAGAAGAACAGTAATTAGATTTAGAAGCATTTTTATTTAAATACTCCAGTTTTTGATAGATAAAGATCTGATGACTTTACCAGCGTATAGAAGATCTATATTGGATACACCTGACAAATAATTATATAGAAGTTATAATTTAATTACCTTTGAAAATGCGAATGGTATATAGAAATATTTTGAACCACTTCACTTTCCGAACAGGAGAACTTTAAATTACATAGTTTCACTCGCTCTTTTAATGCGTGAGTTTGGGTTGGTAGTATAGCGGTGACTGCTGCCGAGTAATTTATGTTCAGTTTAGTGCATAGTAACGCTTAAATTCGAAAATATCGGATCTAGAATATCGTCGAATGGTAATTATGGGTGAGACTAGGGACATTTTTCAAAGTCGTATTAAACTAGTTAAATTTGTTCTTTCGTAAACAATATATCCTATGCAATATAGATTAGTTAATCTATTAACCGAAAACGTATATAAAAATTCGTTCTTCCAACAGATTTTTAACCAGGATGTACTAATTTATTAAAATCTGGAGAAAGGGACACCGATGGTAATTAGATTTTCGGTTTGGTTTTTTAAATTTCGAGTATTTCTAATAAAATACAAGAGGTTTTCAGGGTTGCGCCTAATACACTGCTACGTTAACTAAATGAAAAAAATATCAGGTTAAGATTTCTTTAACGTTTAATGTATTCTTTATCGTCCGCCGCGTAATGTGCACGAAATGAAATAATCACCCATTTATGTATTTAATGACGCTTAAAAATTTTTGCACACCAATTTTAGTGAAATACTCGACATATGTCGAGCGTGCCACCCACCTGGCGAATCGCTCAGGCATATTACTTTCTGTTGTTCTCGTCTTGCTAACGGAGAGTACTTGCACAGACATAATCAAGTAGCCAGGATAATCCACCAACGACTTGCTCTGAAATATAATCTTGTGGAAGTTAAGGTACCATGCTATAGATATGTTCCTGAGGCAGTTCTGAAAAATGGTCATATCATATTGTACTGAGATCGATCTATCATCACTGATTGGACTGTTGTAGCCAACAAACCGGACATTGTGGTGATAAACCGATCCAAGCGCCGAGCATTGATTGTTGATGTTATCATTCCTCATGACGAGAATCTCGTAAAAGCTAAGAAAAATAAACAGTTAAATACTTGGACTTGGCTCACGAGATTTTCGACATGTGGAGTGTTGACTCAGCAATCATTGTGCCGATAGTCGTGTCAGTAAATAGACTGATAGCGAAGAGCCTCGACGAACACCTAAAGAGGCTCGGGTTAGACGGTTGGATCAAGGGCCAGATGCAGAAGGCTGTGCTACTGGATACGGCATGCATTGTGAGGAGGTTCCTTTCTCTGGAGCCCTAACCACAGGTAGCTTGGTCCCTGTACTCAATACTGGTGGCAATCTGTGTTTTTACATTTTTAAATATGTATTTTTTTGTTATAATATTTAAAAATGTAAAAAAATATGTAATCAATTTAAATAAAGTCAAATAATAATAATAATACTTATATCTGATAACTTCTATCCTTTGTTAGGTACAGACACATATTTCAGGACTAACGCAGTTACCGTTAAGACATTCTGTGGAACACCGAGGCTTATCACTGGTAATCATTTGGCGTTCTTTCATAGCCTGCTAAACACTTGCAACTGTTTAGGGCAAAACAGATGCATTAATACATGGTGCATTACAAATTGGTGTACAAGTTTTGTTTGAGAAGCTATAGCCATCTTTGCATTCACAAGTGTCTGGCGTAATACAATCACCGTGCCCACAATCTTTGGTACAAATCGATACGCACTTATTGAAAGATGTTATTGACTTCTCGGTATGAATATCAGGCTGTAATTCTCCTTGCAGGTACATTTTTCAGGACTTTCGCAGAAACCATTTTCACAGCCTTTGGAACATACTGGTTTGCAAGTGAATCTGTATAAAAGAAATAATGATAAAGTCATAAAGTACGTGGGCAAATACAGTGCTACATTTGTAATATTTTATAACTTTGTGATGATAATATGTAAGCGGATGTTGATAGGATCCTTCAATTAATGTGATATTATCTTTAAACACATATACATATTCTATGCGCAGGATGAGACAGTAATAATTACAAAACAATAAACTAGCAAGTCTTTTTTATAAAGGGGTTTAATTTAGTTTGCAACATTAGGTAAAGTAAAGTATAGCAAAGTAGGTAGGTATCTCATCAAGATCATAAATTTACTATATTTCATTTTATTTATATATATTATATATATACCTATATATTATATATAGTATATATCTAAATTAAACCCCTTTATAAAAAAGACTTGCTAGTTTATTGTTTTGTAATTATTACTGTCTCATCCTGCGCATAGAATATGTAATATGTGTTTCAGACACAAATAACTTAACTGAACAAACCTGTCAACCGATATGTACCAAGCCCTGCATAAATGGAACCTGTGTAGCTCCAGATACATACGAATGTTTGTCAGGATATAAGAAATCTAATGGAAGTATGTCAGCCAATAACGTTTGTGGACCTCATCGTTCTAGCATACACAACCGTCCGGAATCTGTGTCAGTCTAGAAACATGTATCTGTGACAAAGGATGGCACATTTCAGACACAAATAAATACTACATGTATGCCTATCAGCTTTGGAGTAAAGCCTCGCTGATTTTCGGTGTTTTTGACATAATTATCTATATTTTTTTAACAAAGTAATTTCTTGACAGCATCTGTTAGTAGCGAGGCGGTAGTGAACGTATTTTCGATCCCCGTACAGTGCAAATAGTTCGGACAGTGCAATATACGTCATCCTTCTCAAGCCCCAACTCCCTCCTGTTCCTCTAAACATTCATCATTCAGGTCTTAGCTCTGCCTCTTCCTTCTATCTTTTTCTCTTCTACATAGCCATGGAAAGGCATTGTTGTGGTTATCTAGTCATCTCTCATCTGAATTCTCTGACTTTATGTCATAATTTTTAATGACAATTCCAAATATCGATTTGTGAAATAATAATTAATATTCTTTATTGAACACTAAATATACGATATAGATGTAAGCGTTACCTGGCGGAAATCCATTACAAGAAATTATATATTGGGGGAGGGAGGGGGAGGGGGAGGGGGACCCACCACTCCCCCACGGTTTAAATTTCCAACGATAACAATAGCAAATTATTACTAATTGTCATAGAATGGAATGTCAAACCGCACCCATATATAATTTCTTGCATCCCCCAATATATTATTTCTTGAACACTAAACAAACAAAAGCACAGAAAAGTTAGTCTTTATTACGTATATCAATATCTTCCAGGCAACCTTTGGATCGACAGGAGTAATATGAGATTTGACGTGGGTTTTGTCCACGGCATTCGTATTTTAATCCCTATTAAGGCTTCAATTGAACTACTAAAACGCAGACCTTAGTCAGCAAATAATAAATCCTTACCTCAAACTTCCCTTTATTATTAAGGTCAATCGAAACTGTAATAAGCTAGACATGCCAACAGTTGGGAGGCCGAATGTCTAAGGTATTCGCAGGAGATTTTCTAGATATTCGACCCTCGAATATTGGCATGGAAGGGTGTGAAAGGAATTTAGAAGGTTGTGCTATATATAAAATCGTATTAAATAAGGTAGGATTTTCATTTTATTGACGCTAAATGGCAGAAAATATATTGCTACCTACATGTGTGGGAAGAATTGGTTTAGACACTTTACTTTGAATAAAGATAAAGATAAATATAAAGGACATGGGTCAGAACGTACCCAGTTTGTAGCAAGTTGAAATTGGTACCATTCGAAAAGTCTTTGAAAACGTAGATATTTTTTGTATTGGAGCAACTTTGTAACTTATGTAGGAAAAAAGATATTTGATGTTGAAAATACCGAAAATCCTTAGTAAAATCGACCCACGCACGTTCAATTTTTTTTTGATTTTTTCGATTAGGTGGGTAGTTCGAACTATTTTGTGCTAGCGTCGGTGTGCCGTCAGTAGTTAGTACCTGTTAGAACTGATTTTGAGCGCTCGCGCATATCTTAGTTTATTTTATTCTTACTTTTATTTACAACCTCGGCTTTCACAACGGACTTCAGTGTATTACTGTACGATTGGATTATTATTATTACTCATCTGCTTCAAAAAAATGGAAGGTGAACGCGGTATATAATATTGATGGAGATTGGATTGATTTGATTTGATTTGCCGAGCATTTGCGAGGTGGAGATGGTATATATAATATTGAGGTATCTTCGAGCCGTAGCCCTAAAATGTCGCAGCATGGGCTAGTAACCGAAAACTGCTCGTTAATTAGAGGCCGCATATTATCGAGGCACGTGTCAAATAAAATATATTACACATATATTTTAATCAAGGTTAATGTCCAGGGCAGAGAAGCCATCGAAGCGTATTATTGTTCCTGCATGACGGGTATGAGAACTCTAGGTGCTTGTGCCCATACTATTGGCATAATATGGTACTTAGGTGTTGGCAGGCACCTAGATAACTTCGTAGGTCCGGCAAGTGCCTGGGATGATATAATCATTGAAAGTAACAATACAATTTAATAAAACTGTGCAATTTAAGATTGATAGTTCTTATTTAATATTTTTTCTGGACCAAAAACCAACGATAGGAAGCTATATCGCTCTCTTAAGACAGAAAAAATGACTGGTTACCTATTTATTTAGTCCAAAAAGCAGAAAAAGTGCGATTATTGGCAATTGAAAATGTTACAAAGAAGTTATCATAACTTCGGTATTTCATTCATTCATTCATTCGTTCACTTATATTCGAGTTACTCAATTAGGCCTCTTCTAAATTACACCTAGTCTAAAATGCTACAAAGTGGGTACGGGTTCCATACAAAATTACCCATTGTTCTTTATTTATAGAAAAATGAGTACAGTAGATGTTACAGAGTATATTACAATGCATTGCTAGTTTCAACATATTCTGTCAATGTAGACCTACAAATATGAGTATTCGTGAATTTTATGTATGAGCACGAGACTATATATTTATAGTGTTCCTTTATTAATTACCAAATTTTTACTTAGGCTATATTTTGACAATCATAGTTTACTCAATTCTCAAAAGGTAAAATTTATATCTTATCAGTCAATAAAGAATATAATTAATTAATTTAATGTACATGTACATCATCCGCGGGGATTTTGCGCACGACAAAAAAAAGTGTACATCATTATAATATATATTTTCTGTGTGACTTGAGGCTTATAATGAGGCAAGGTTGAAATGAAGGGAGAATACGTGCACAATTATTTTCCGCTCAAAAAGTAATACTTGACTTCAATTTATTTTTAAGGTGGTTTCTTCTGCAGCAGAATCGCCAATGTCCGGTAAGTGGTAAATGTAATCAAAAATTATTAATGACGAGCCGCCAATGTCCAGTTTTTCAAGAAAATCTACCAGCCACGTTAGGCCACGCGCCACGCCAGCAAATTGGTTTCCATGTGTCCGCCCCTCACGAGATCAGGTCGCGGACCTAAGGGTGACGGGTGGACCCGTTTGTCACCTTAGCAGAAGCAGGCCGCGGCGGTGGTGCAAAGTATGCAAACCCATACCCGGGGACGAAAGGGGTCTTCTCGAAAGAGAGGGACCCTGGTCTACCGGGGTGTGAGGTATATCTTCGCTGCTATCTCACCTCCAGCAACTAAAGAACCAAAGACGGCGTGCGTTTTAGTCGGTTCGAGTCCGACATAACTTCTCTCACCGGCTCCGGTGGTTTTGGTATCGGTGGGGATTTAGCGCACAAAAAAAGAGGTACCTACTTGATCAGGGGCTCTCGACAAGGTGTCATTCTATTGGCGAAAATGCCAGTGGAATCGCTTAGTAAAGTATGAGATTGACATAAATCTGTAATATGACTACGAAAATGTAATAACATATGAATTTTTAGGCCTCAATACATTATATTTCACATATTTTTATTAATAAAATCACCGCAGTATCAAGTAATCCATTGATAACAAATTGAAAACGCTACGCTTGTACGCGATTCCATCTATACAATGTCACTTTGTCTGGCAGTCCAGGACGTGTGCTTAGATTTTAGGGGGCAAAGTAACACGTAGTAACTTACTAATGTCACTAAAGTCATGTCATGTCACCCAAATGACATTACGCCACCATAGATAAGAAATGGGTCGGAAAGTGCCTTTGTCTATTCTTTATTGTTATTGTTCTTGGTATTATGTATGTATTGATATATATTTATTGTTTTATTGCCGAGCGCTGCCAGTTGTGTTTACTGATTTCATTACTTATGCCTTTATTTATTAATAATTTATAACTTTTACCGCGGTAGCCTAGTATACCACTAGGCTACCTGCTGAGACGTGGTCTCGGGTTCGATCCCAGGTTTTACCATGGCACACACCAATGACTTTTCGATGCTATGAAGATTTGTGAAGTTATGTGTGTATTTATCGCAGGTTTATTAGTGCCCGGTTAATGGCAATAGGCTCGCCACCTATTACATTGGGACCTAAACATAAACTGGCGAAATGTGGGTGCTAGCACCTCTGCCTACCTCTTCGGGGATATACGCGTGAGTTTATGTTATGTTATGTATAATAATATATAATGTATAATGCCGCGTCTACTACGCAAAGGTGCGTCCCGATTTGTGACAGCGGACAGCGAGACATTAAGACAGAACGTTGAGTGTGGACGTAGTAAATTGAAGCACGTGGGCATACGAACTAGAGTTGCGCTGACACGGCCACCAGTCGATCTATAGTTTCATCTAAACTCAGGTATCACGCAGTTCCCGCACAGCCCGAAGCCGTACAGCGATGTGCGACGTCGGAGGTCGCAGAATGACCTCCGTCCTCCATGAGCGCGGGCATGGGGGTGATGGGTGGAGCCGCCTGTCACTCTAGCAGAAGCAGGCCGCGGCGGCGTCGGCGGCGGCGCAGCGCGAGGGATATTTTGGCTACTACCTCACCTCCGGCAACTGAAGACCCAAAGACAACGTGCGTTTTAGTCGGTTGGAGTTCGACATAACCTACCCAACCGGCTCCAGTGGGAAGTAGGGGGGGGGGGGTTTCCGGGGGATTTTTCGCACGATTAAAAATAAAGGAATCACGCAGTTGGCATTTGGTTTTTAGAAAGTACCTATCAGTGGTAGAGTGAAATATTTCAGAAAGGAATCTGGTGTAAAAAACATTTACTTTGAGCTAGTAAGTTTTCTTTCATACGACCGATATGGGAAGCCGAGAAGAACGGGTCCTCGCTACTGGTACTTATATAAGTTATATTAAAAGAAATCCAGTGATCAAATATTGTACATAGTTATCTAAAGTCCTTTCAGAGAAATGTCTGCAATTTAATTATATTTATCGTTTCTCAATAATACAGATAGGACGTTAATTCTGCAATAAAAAACCCATATTTCAGTCTTAATGTCAGCTGGATGGGCGAAAAGTCCCCTGTGGAGTTTATTTTATAGTCATCATGATGAACGACTACAGAAAATAAAATTTTAGATGCAAATTTTTTAAAGGTAGGTATTATTTTGTAGTAGATACCCTTTTTTATGACATCTAAACGGTAGACAAGTACACGTTCTACCTGATGGAAAGTGTTTACCCTGGCCTATGGATGTTAGCAACACCAGGAAAGTCAACTCGTGGTGCCTACCCTGTAGGGGGGAAGTGAGGTGTGAAGGAAAGGGAATAATTGAAGATTAAGTGAGTTACTGTCAATGCAGAAGATAAAGTAGCGTTCGCAAGCTGTTGAAAAGTAGAATTGCGATAGAATGCGTAAAAGTGCTTTCGTTTCATAATACCTACTTACATACATACATATGCTCACGCCCGTAAGCTCGAAGGGATAGGCAGAGGTGTATTAAACACCCAGATTTCGCCAACTATGATTTTCAGTCCCACGTAATAGGGTGCCGGCCTATTGCCGCCAATCGAATTGAGTATGCCGAAAATAACTTCCTAACCGAAAATGTTGCCGCTATTAAACTGGATTTTTTTGACCCGATTCCTTGCTATGTGGTGTAAATCGCAAGGAAATTAATTGCGTGCTTAGCCGCACAAGCACCTATTTGTTCCATCTTAAGTCATGAAATAGTAAAAGTAACACCTTTTTATAATGTACAATCTACTTCTTGTAATTAGAATGATTAAATTTTATGATCAAATTTTAAGCACTTTTTCACTCGAAATTAAAAGTGATATAAACCAAAAGGATGGACTACGACGTTACGGATAAAAGTTATCACTCGTTCTTATTTTAAATAAAAGAATAGCATAACAACATACCTAACCGAATATTTGTAGCGATTATGTAATTTTAACGCCTGTCTTACTAAGAATCTTTGGATAACAAATCCCGTTATTTAAATTTATGATTCAAAATTCATTTTCAAAAACATCTATACATTTTAATAGACTATAAACCACCGCATGTTATTTCACATCATAAATTCTTACAACTTATTTTCACAGTCATATATTTCACTCACCGCGGCAGGAGAAGGAAAACAATGTAACAAAGCCCGCATATTTGTTGCAATAAATTGTATGTGTGTAACGACCTGTGAATAGAGATAGGTAGCGACATCTATCATGGAGTAGGGGAACTAATGATGAGGAGATAATTCTTTTTGAAACTTATTATCTCTGTAGCATATAAAATAAAGTCGTGTTAGTTAAACTACGAGTATTTATAGCCCAAGAACGACTCTACTGATTTGGCTGAAAATTGGTGGGGAGGTAACTTAGAACCAGGAGTTGGACGGATTGGAAAATCGTTCATTGTTTCCAATAGTTCGTAAAATTGTCGGTAGATGGCTCGCTCTAAGACGTGTAGCGAAAAGTTTGAATGCTTCAGACCAGTCTATTAGCTCTGGTTGTCAGAGCGTTCTCCCTGTCAGACACTGGTCGCGGGTTCAAATCTCGTCCAGACATTCACTGTTCCCAATTTTAAATTAATCAATGGATTTTAATGCAATTTTCAGCAATAGTTAGACTTATTCAAGGTTTATTTGTGATACGATATCCAACGCGAGCGGAGTCACAGTCGACAGCTAGTCTACATCTACACTATTAATATTATAAAGAGTAAAAGGTTGTACACGTTTGTACGTGTATGTTTGTAATAAAGAAACGCAAAAACTACTGTGCCAATTATCAAACTTCTTTCACCATTGGAAAGCTACATTCACCCTAAGTAGCATAGGCTATATTTATTGCTAGAAAATATTAGAAATCCTTACAAAAACTTAAGTAACGTAACCCAAGGTGTAAAAAATGCCCTAAAACGTTTTACGTTGCATGTGCTGTTGAAACTATTGATGATAGAACAAAAGTATGTTCTACAATATTAATGAACATATCAATATCTACAAAAATGTTATATCTATCCATGCGAAGCCTGGACGGGTCGCTAGTATCTAATAAGGTACAAAAGTGAAGATATAAATAAAACAAACTCCAAAATTGCAGACACATTTCGACGGTAACGTGTAGTAAATTTTACTTAGGAACATTATATTTTCACGGCGTTGTGTGTGTGTGTGTGTGTGTGTGTGTGTGTGTGTGTGTGTGTGTGTGTGTGTGTGTGTGTGTGTGTGTGTGTGTGTGTGTGTGTGTGTGTGTGTGTGTGTGTGTGTGTTTGTGTGTTTGTGTGTGTGTGTGTGTGTGTGTGTGTGTGTGTTTGTGTGTGTGTGTGTGTGTGTGTGTGTGTGTGTGTGTGTGTGTGTGTGTGTGTTTGTGTGTGTGTGTGTGTGTTTGTGTGTGTGTGTGTGTGTGTGTGTGTGTGTGTTTGTGTGTGTCTGTGTGTGTGTGTGTGTGTGTGTGTGTGTGTGTGTGTGTGTGTGTGTGTGTGTGTGTGTTTGTGTGTGTGTGTGTGTGTGTGTGTGTGTGTGTGCGTGCGTGCGTGCGTGCGTGCGTGCGTGCGTGCAACTAAGACAAAGGAAAGCGAGTTTCGAACCCTGATGTAGCTCGTTCATACATCGCCTCATCATTTACATAAGCCGTTGGGTTGCAATCACAAAAAACGTCATGCATAGATATTATCATTTACTTATTGACTCAGCTATTGCGGGGCCTTTCTGCAATTTAAAAAAAGATTACTTTTGATAGCTTTTTCACTGTAATGGGGTCGCTTTGAACAATTTGTAATTCTTAAGAACGAACAGAAATGAGCAATTTCGAAGCTTTACCAGGTTTTGTCAGTGACTTCAGAAATAATTTTAGATGAAGGGGTAAAATATAATTTATTTCTGAAACAAAGTTATCAATGTTTGATAAATCGTTTTTGTTTATGTAGAATCTTAATATTCTTATAGAGTTAGTAGTGTCGATTCTGGGACCACGTTACGTTCTCAAAACGTGTGATCTCAAGTCAGTTAGCAAGAAAAATTAAAAAAATACCTGTATCTAATAATGAGCCTTTATTTTTCCAGTGCGGCAATCCCCACGGATAGCCTCCGCCGAAGTCAGCGAGGGTGGTTATGTCGGACTCGAACCGACCAAAATCGCACGGCCGTCTTGGTCCATCAGCTGCTGAATGTGAGGTAGTCTCTGGCATATCCTTCACGCCCCAGCTGAAATTAAATATCCAATACGAACTGTCAAAATTTAACCTATGTTTTCGAATAACTGATTTAGTTCTTTGTAATATTATTTTGATAATTTATTTTTCTAATGTTAAAAGTGTAAGTTTTGAAACCACACGTTTAAAAACGTAATTTTATTGAACCGAGTTTCTACTGTCACAAAACACGTCACAAAAAGTCGTCCAAATATTGTTACAGATAATGAAAAAAAATCATATCCTTTGCATTAAATTTTATTTGAATCACATCTTTATGAAGAAAATCCAATACTAAACGGACTAAAGTATAAATGAAATTATAGAGACGGTAGTACAACAGAATTGGTCCCAGATCTGTCAAAGTTATTTAAGTGGGCCAAATAACAATGACTCAGGTTGAAGTTGCTTTTGAAGTTTAAATAACTGTGTTGGTTAAATTCTACTCAAAATTTAAGGTTTCAGTTGCTTAGTAAATCAATATTCATTTTATAATCAACACAAACCCCTTTTGGTAACTTCGTACGACCCACTAGTTTGGACAGTTAGCAGGTCGTAAGGAGTCTTAGAATGAGGTCGTACGGGATACGACCTCATTTTAAGACCCCTACATAGGTAGATGCGGTCCAAATTTTAAGGTCGTACGGGTCTATTGATAATAGAACAAAAGTATGTTCTAAGCGGTAAACGTTATCATGCGGGCAGAGCCGCGGGCAACAGCTAATTTATAATAAATACAACAGAGCTGTTTCATAACTGAGGAATATATTCCCTATGCCCAGTAAACGACAGTCAATTATGCACTTTATTGCCAGTGCAATAAAAACCATTATATTGAGAGTGAGATTTTGGAACCGTTTGTCAAGTATTTAAATTTTTTGAATTATTTCTATTACTTTTCCTGTTGAAATATGCAGTGAGCAAAAATCCTAGAAATGTTATTTTAAAAGTTGTGATATTGTGTAGATTAAATTTTGTATTCTTTTCTTGTGTCTGATACTCTCCAAGACGTTAATTGGTAGAGCTTGTGCGGCTAAGCACGTAATTAATTTCTTTTTGATGTCAATTGCGATTATAGCAAGGATATGGGTCAAAAAAAATTCCAAATATATTAAGTTGCAAAATTTTCTGTCAGAAATTTATTTTCGGAATACCCATTTTTACAAAGTGCCCGATTGCCGGCAATAGGCTCGCCACCTATATGTGGGACCGAAAATCATAGTTGGCGAAATGTGGCTGTTTAACACACTTCTACCTACCCCTTCGGGATTACGAGTGTGAGCATTGTATGTATGTTGATTGATGGCACTTGATGGAACTTATTGTTATACATTATTGATAACACATTTGTACTTCTTAACGATATTTATCATTGTTTTTAAGTTTTACAAAGGTTTTAAATTACCTTAACCCATTGAGAATGCCGCATAGTGAAACCGGTTAGGTACAATAATACTTATATATATCGTGGAGTAGTACAAGTGTGTTATCTATAATGCATTTTAAACATAGCGGTTAAAAATTATATGTCCTGCAATAATGACAATGACACACGAGTACTTCATTATAACCCAGTCGAGTACACTTGTACCATCCGTGTCGTACAATCAGCGAAACAATGGACTCACATATCCCAATATTATCTTTATACTCCAAAGGTACACTTGACTTGAATGTCAAGTACGGTGAAGCTGGACTAAATAATAGCGAGACAACCTTTCGGTATTCACATGAATATGTTGCTCTGAATCTTGACTGAAGGGGTACAGAATAATTTAAATTCCATAGGAACGATGCAGTAGGAGATCTTTCGATTACGTCAGCTCTTCTGTAAAGGGTAACGAAGGTCGTACTGGTGTTTTTGTGTCAAGGTCCAACATAGAAGGAGGTCGTATGGTAGCTGACCTGGGAAGGGGGTCATCTCAAGAGAAATGTCCCCGGGTCTGCCAGGGTGCGAGGGAGATGTCTTGTATTATCTCACGATTTAGCCGGTTCGAATTCGACATAATCACCACTACAACTTTTGACGGAGGTGGTATCGATTGCAATATCGCGCAAGATAAAAAAAACTGCAAGGGACTGGCCGCGCGTCTCGGTCCCGTTTAATGCATTTTACTACATGACATAACATAAACTCATACCTTCATCCCCGAAGGGTTAGGCAAAGGTGCTAGCACCCACAATTTGCCAGTTTTTGTTTAGGTCAGAATGTAATAGGTGGCGAGGCTACTGCACGTGTCTACACTTAGCGGGATCCCCTGTCTGGGAGATTCATGAATGATGCAGAGAATTAGTTCTGGATTTGTTCTACTGAATTATGCTGAAAACAGAATTTGTTCCGTATAATGAACGGAAATATAAACTTTTCTAATTATAGTCGTAAATAGTTTAAATGTTATCAATTTAGTGTAAAAGTTACAAAAAAATGTCCCTGAAAGAAAAAGTCCGCTGACTGGAGGTTTCATTTCAGTTTGATTGTGGCTGAAGTAAGGACGTTAGAAGTATGTTTTTTGTTTTGTTAAACAGAACAAACACAGAACTAAAAGTTAATAACAATTTATAGTTCCCCAGACTTAATTTTGATAAAAATCCCGCTGGCTGGAGGTCGGTTAGAAAAGTTTATATTTCCGTTCATTATACGGAACAAATTCTGTTTTCAGCATAATTCAGTAGAACAAATCCAGAACTAATTCTCTGCATCATTCATGAGTCTCCCAGACAGGGGATCCCGCTAAGTGTAGACACGTGGCTACTGCCATTAACCGGACAATTATAAACCTGCAATAAATACACACATAACTTCGAAAAGCATCGAAAAGTCATTGGTGTGTGCCATGGTAAAACCTGGGATCAAACCCAAGACCTCGTCTCAGCAGTCCATTACCCATACCAATAGGCTACCGCGGTCTACTTTTCCTATAACTATTTTTTTCAATCTAAATCAATATCTAAATATGTACATATACCTAAAATTAAAGTTCGAAAAGCAGTCATTATTTTTATTCTCCTGCAGAACTAACAACATAATAACTGGATACAAGCACGATTATTCTATCTACATAGCAATGAATAACATCAATGGAGAGCTTGTCGTTAATATTACTACAGATATCGAGAATGGTACGGTGGCTTGCAGGGCGAGGCAATTGCATAATTAATTAAGCGAGCAGAGTGTTCCCATTTCATCATCATGATATCTGTCAGGCACTCTGTTTGTACTTGTACAGGGAGGCTACTATCATCTCTAGCAGTATTATTTAAATCTTTGTGACTTATAAAGTGTAAATCAGACTGACAGGATATTCAGGATATTGGCGTTATTGGCCTAACTGGGTCAAAAAGTATTTCCTACTGTCATGTATATTATCTATATGAATGACAAAGTTATATATGAAGTTGGTAGTATTATAGCCGTTACATTTTTTCACCTGTTAAAGAGTTTATTTTATAGTAGTAAGTATAAAAACTGTTCTTTACTTGAATTAATGTACTTGGTTCGAGCATCTCTTATTCATGTCACATCGACGGGTAGCGATTGAATATTGAAACGTTGGGTCGGGGTTGATACAAAACGATTTAGACTGTCCTTTCATAGGTTATTGAAATAAAACATTCAGGATGTGAGTTCACGTGTATTTTTAACGTATACTGGTATCACATGCGGTTTCGTTACGTTAATTTCTAATCCCGTTCCCGCTGCTGAATAGCGTGACAATATAACAGCCTACACTTACAAATAATATGTCATTCTAATGGTTCAATAAATATAGAGATTACCTGCTGCAACCTCCGAATTCAAGTCACAAATTTGCACAGTCTCACAAATTTTACTACTCTTTTTAAAATAATATAGATTGAAGGTCCAAGCGACTAGTGATATCGACTACGACGTCAAGTAACATGAGGTAACTGGTGTCATTTGTGCTCGCAAAATGCCGTCAGACTGAAGGGACAGGTCAACAAAACCATCATAAACCTGACCTCCGACTCGGCTGCGAAGAATGGCCTTTGCTAGCGCCACACAAACAGGAGCTTCGTGTCTTCGTGTAAATACATATATATTATACATAGAAACACCCAGACCAATGCAAATATTCATATTCATGCACACAGATACCTATTTGTACTGAGCGGGAATCGAACCCACGCCTCTTGCGTAACAGTCGCGTTCACTATCACCCTCCACGGAGCTCGTCACGGATACATCCTTGAGAAACAAAGGCTAATTTTTATATCAGAACTAACGCGAGTGATACCACAGTGTGATGTTTATCTTGTTAAATATTACAATCCGTTATCAGCTGCACTTAAACAACATTAGGCATAATTAAAATGTGTATGTAATCACATCTCATATACATTTTGCACATCTTTTTCCAAACAAATCTGGAAAAACCATGACATGACTGCCTGTAATATTTTATGTGTGATAAAGATAACATTGAAATCATCTCAAAGATTATGTCTCCGTAGAAACTAAACACTGATAAGATAATATATTGGGGGAGGTGAGGTAACCCACGGTTCAACAATCGCAACGATAGATAGATAGATAACTCTTTATTGTACACCAAAAACAAAACAAAAATAAACACAAAAAACAGTTGTTCTAATTTTTTAAACTGTTGATTGATGGCAGTTGGTGGAGCTCACTTTTATACATAATTTGATAATGCACTTGTACTTCTTCACTGTGTTTATTAATGTACTCGTACCTAACCGGTTTCGCCTTGCGGTATTTTCATAGGTTTACCTTTACACTTGGTTTCGCCTTGCGGCATTCTCGTAGGTGAGTGTAAAGGTAAACCTTTGAGAATGCCGCAAGGCGAAACCGGTTAGGTACATTAAGTTGTTCTAATGTACAATGGGCGGCCTTATCGCTGAAAGCGATCTCTTCAAGGCAACCTTAGCAATAGTAAGATATTACATTTGCAATACCAGCGGCGTCACACTCGTGCTGCCGAACCTTTTGAAGCCTAATGCACTTGAAGGACTCCATATTATAGTCTGGAAAAACCACAGCAAGGAGTTCGTTTCACAGCTTGAGCGTGCGTAGGTTGAAGTTCCTTTTATACCGCAGAGTTACTTTATTTTTAACCCCTGAAACCCTTAAATAGGATTCCAAGTGTTCCTTTTTTTCGTGTAAGTCCCCACGTATACCAATCCCACCGGAGGCGGTGAGTGAACTTATGTCGGACTCGAACAGACTAAAACACACGTCTCTAGTCTAGGCAGATCCGGGGCCCTCTCTTTCGAGACAACCCCCTTCGGGTGTAGGGACCACGGTGTCCCCGTCTAGAACCCGAGTGGCTTCGATGTGTCCCTGAAATACGATCAAAATTCCATGTGAACGAAGCCGCGGCTGCATATAATATTTGAATAGTCCTTTTGTTCTAACCTTAATCCAATTGATGTTCGTGAATATTTAAACAACGCAATCGTCTTCAGGGATATTGACATGCTTGCGAAGAAAGTAAAAAAAATATTTGATATTTGTAGGACTGTAGGAATAAAGGATAAATTTAGGATAACAGTTTTAAATATTCTATTTAAAGGTCATTGAGCATGTAGGTTTATATTCGAGTTGCAACACTCATCATACTCCTAGAGACACTTGCGGGTTAGTCCCGTAACAAAATAACAATCTCTACTCTCGGAATACAGCGTGTCACTGTCAGGTCTGCCGGAGTGCGACGGAGATGTTGGCTACTACCTCACCTCCGGCAACCAAAGACCCAAAGACGGCGTGCGTTTTAGTCGGTTCGAGTCCAACATAACCTACCCAACCGCCTCGGTATACGGGCATTTTTTGCATGATAAAAAAATCATTATTTTTACCAAACCGAAACTAACCCCACCAGTAAAATGGGTTCACATCTGTAGTATTTACAGTATTTGAACCCTAACTTCGCGATCGTAAGGCCGACTCTTTATCAACTTACATAGATACCGACTGTATATACAAACTTGTCCACAAAACTTTAAGCCCCTATATACTAGAACTTGTACTTATATAGAAAACATTAGAAGTTCACTCGGGGGAAATCCATGTTCCGGTCAGAAATCCAGGCGGTCGCAATAGTTCGTAAGTACTGGCACTGGCTTAGAAATGATATTTTATTCTCTTTACTTTAAAATATTAGTTTCTAGGAGTATTTGAGAAGCAATTTCGTAAGTAAATCATAAATTCTCATCTAAGAAGTCGTCCTTACTGTGTGTTTTTACTATAGACATTAATATTTCTACTGTAAATATACCCACAGACTCTCGACCCGGAATTTGAACCTGGGAGAGCTATCGTAAGGCTGACTCTTTAACCACTAAGCTTCTGACGCTTCTTGATGGAGTTTAAAAGAAACCCTTTAATTATAATAACCATTTATTTCGTACCGAGGTCAACAATGTGTTAGGAACAATAATCCTAAAAGTAGTGTAGTAGCTGTAGGTACTGCCACAGTACAATGACACTGTCTACAATGTTAGGAGGCGACTCGGGCGACGGAGGTCACAGTGAATGACCTTCGTTCTCGCAGAACATGACCGCACCAGCGAAGACGACTCTCCTGCATTTTGTCGACATGGAGGCTGCCCCGGATGCGAGAGTTCCTCCAAAATCTCCACGGATGTCTTCCCCGCCGAAGCCGGTTGGGGAGGCTATGTCGGACTCGAACCAATTAAAACACACGCCGTCTTTGGGTCGCCGTCTTTGACTCGGACGTTGGTTCTTTCTGGATCCGATGTAGGTAGTCCCCAAAGCACCCGTGCCCAGTGATCACCTGCATTAGCCGGTATGGGGGCTACCGTCTGGCCTCTCTGGCCAGTCCCCCACTACGGTGTGCCTTGTGACACGCAGCTTCTGTAGCCTTAGCACGAAATACTATTGCGATTGGCGGGCTGCACACGCACGAGGTTCACAAGAGGCAAACTGTCAATCACATTGCTCCGTTCTCTCGATACCTTTACATTACGAATTCAATAGCTTTTCTTGCAAAGCGCTCTGGTGTCGCTCCAGCAATGGCCATTACAATATCGTCTTGTGAGCAATTAAAACAAATCAATATTGTGGAACAAACAACCGAGCGCTATTTACACCAGAACTAAGCATAACTTCAGTCTTAAGAACAGCTTCCGTGGAGAGGCGGTAGTAAACGCGACTGTTACGCACGGGACGCGGGTTCGATCCTCGATCAGTGCAAAAAGTTGTATGCATGAATATGGCTGTTTGCACTGGTCTGGTCGTGCCTCGGAGAGCACGTTAAGCCGTCGGTTCCGGTTGCCATACAAACATCTATGGCAGTCGTTACGGGTAGTTGGAGCCCTCAAAAGTCCAACCAGTCTAATTTGGAACTTCGATATCGCCATTGGGTCATTGGACCATTGGTTGTGGAGGTCAGATGGCAGTCGCTTCACGGAAAATATCGAAGTTCAATCGCATCTCAGTTAGACTGGAAAGCCGACCCCAACTGAGTTGGGAAAAGGTTCAAAGAATGATGATAAGCATAACTTGTAATACAATTTTAGAAACTATTCACACAGCGTTTTCCGAACTTTAATTTATCCAGTATAATTAATGGATAGAACACAGCGGTCTGAATTTTCTTTGAACTAAAATAACTGTTAGCTTAGGTCAACTTCACAGGCAAAGTGTAGTCAAGTTTAGTTTGTATTACAGCTTTATGCAAATAAGGTGCTGTACGGTCTTTGAAGACTCGACAGAACATTGTTATCTAATTCATTGTACGGTTAGGAATGTTTTTGTGTGTGTTT
Source organism: Pelosia muscerda (assembly GCA_963691645.1). Lineage (NCBI taxonomy): Eukaryota > Metazoa > Arthropoda > Insecta > Lepidoptera > Erebidae > Pelosia > Pelosia muscerda. The sequence continues at coordinate 2,471,846 of OY829105.1, forward strand.
GTGCGCGTGTTTGTGGTTAGTTAGACAAGGTATGTGAAGATACCGCTTGACGACAGTGGGCTCGCCCTCTATCACGTGTGAAAATAAACATAGGTAGTACATTTTAATTGATTAAATAAATCATATTTATCATAATGTGGATGTTATTGTATCTCTGCCGAACCCTTCAGTGTTGCTCCGGGGTCTCCTTGAAGTCAAGTGTAAATTCTAAAATTCTAATTTCACACTGTACTATTAAACGGCACTTCTATAAAAAACGCTGCATCTGCTGCTGCGTTCTGCGGTCTGCTTTGGATCATACTTTCGCACTTTTATGGCGATTTTTTAAACAATATTTAAAAGTTAACAATATAATTAGATACCCAACTACTCAACACTATCACTATTAGCATAATAACTCAAATTGTCAAGTAAATTGCTTATTACAAAATGAAAAATGGGACTCATTATTTCCCGAAGCATCAGCTAACAAACACCGTCGGACCTTATTTACATATTCCGCAAATAACCAAGTCCTTCGATGCTCTCGGAGATTCCAAGTACGTCGTTAGTTTATAATGGCTGAGAGGTATAACTCTGCATTAAAACGATGCCAGTTCAGTTGGGTTCTTAGTAACTCTATTAAAAAGTAAACATTACATCAGGTGGTCCGTGTGTTGGTCTGCCACCTAAGTAGTAGAAAAGTATATGTTTAAACCTAAGACACATTCCAGTTTATTCCAGTTTCGCACGGTTTCAATTTCTTTTACTTTTTTTTACACCAAATTTATTTGGAATTGAAATACAGTTAAAAATTCCTTTGTATTTCGCTGAAATACTTGATTGTATTTCGGAAATATTAGGCAATATCTGATTTTTTTATATTCATAATAGAATATTCTTTTTTGTACATCAAATACATCAATATACAGAAATAAGTAAAAATAAAATACAAAAAAGCAACACTATAATGGCAATACAATTGGCGTTCTTATTCAAGGCAAGCTCATACCCGGGATCAATATAACTTGTACTGTTAGGGCTATCGGGATATTGTCCATGTATTGTTCGGAAATATGGGAAACTCCAAATAATATCCCCAATTATCCATAATGTAGTTTGCTTTTGTTTGAATAATTAGTAGAAAAATAAGTAGTTTGAATAATGTAATAAATAAATTGTACTCATTTTACTTAAGTTTACTGGTTGCGTGGGTTTGGTGACCTATAAAAACAGATACAAATTGTTGTATCTAGTCTAAACTAGATGACTAGTCTAGACTAGATGTAATTGTGAGACTAGTGCCTAAGCACTAGTCTCACAATTACAGTGTTTTTGGATAGCCATTTTGATACAATAAGAAAATAATAATATTATTGTTTTATTTAATAAGTATTAATTGTTTGAGAAAATAAAAAATATTATTTTTATTATTATAATTATTTTTATCAATATCACGATAACTCTAATAGTAATGCCAGTTCTTCTTCTGTCGAGTCGATGGCATTTCCACTCCTATCAGAATGACAGAATTAGTTTTAAATTGCCATCGTAGTATAGTAATTTGTTTCACCATGATATTTTAAATATGGGATAGGTAAACAGTTTATTACATCAGCAATCAATTGGTCCACGCCATAAGTTCAACAGTCAACAGTTTAAAATATCAACAATTAGATATATATTGCGGGAGGGAGGAGGGCCCACCGCTCACCCGCGGTTCAACACTCCAACAATATATATTGGAATGTCAAACCACCCTCTTCGAAGTAAGAAAAACAAAAAACCTTACCAGAGAGGAGATGTTGTACCATGCAGTATTCCGTTAATGCGAAGGACTTAAACTTCGACACGTGTTTCGCCTCTACACGAGGTATCTTCAGGAGCACTCTCAAGCAAATGCTCTCCCTCCTCCCTCCCCCAATATATATCTTTTTGTAATGGATTTCCGCCAGGTAACGCCTACATCTATATCGTGTATCAACAATTTCCTATACCAATTACTAGTTCAGCTTTCGTTATATCAACAGTTCGTTTTGTCAACAGTTTCAGCAAACAACATCAATAGTTGTAATTGGTTAACATTTATTTAGTTTTGTACTTGAAGTCATCAGTAATAGATAATAATGAAGTACAGATATTTTAGTAATATAAAAAATAGGATTGCACATACAAATATTCTACAATAAAATAATAATCTAAATGAAACAGATTTATCATAAACACTGTTTATACTGTTGATCGATGGCACTTGGCGGAACTTTTTTTAATCGTGCGAAAGATCTCCACGGATACCCCCCGCCGGAGCCGGTTAGGGAGGTAATGTCGGACTCGAACTGACTAAAACACACGCCGTCTTTGGGTATTTAGTTGCCGGAGGTGAGATAGTAGCCAACATATCCCTTGCACCCCGGCAGACTCGGGCCCCCACTTTCGAAATGACCCCCGTCGCGTCGGTTGTAGGGACCTTTACTTGCATGATTTCATGAACTTATGCATACTTAGTGCAGGTAATTATTATATTCGTTAATCACACATAATTTAGACCATGCGAAGGTATGCCGCCACTTACTATAATAATATACCTACAACCCCAGGTGAAAGTTCATTCAACTTCACCCTGCGATTGTATCTAAAGTAGTGGTGTATGCCATCAGAAAAGTAATAAGTACACAACACAAACTCCAGGCTTAAGTCGTAGGTACACGTAAAGTTTCGGCCTCTGGCAAGCTTTTCTATTTATCAAGGCAATATGGGAGAATGAAATATTTATAAGGTACATTTGTACTGTGTACAACATATTGTATTAGTGTTTACCATTTAAGAATAACAAGAGTATAGGTACTACGCCAGGCAATATAATTCTAAGGAAATTAAAATATACAATACAATACAATATTCTTTATTGTACATCATGATAAATAAATTAACAAAAAATAAAAAAATACATAAATGCAAGTATGTAAAATCGGCGTTCTTATTGCTCTTTGCTTTCAGACAACCTCGATGGATTGTGTGCAAGAATGAATGATTTTTGAATTTTGAACACTACGCTACACTAATGGAATATTTCTACATTAGGTATATAGTCAATACAAGTTGTTAAGCGGAAAATTTTAGTTGCAATGCGCCAATGGATTTATAAATTATATACGGCGATAATAACTGCATATTTGTTTTAGCCAATACTAATATTATCAACGGTAATATGTACAATGGTTATGGTAATTAGCTATTGTGTAGTTTCGTCCAGTTTACTGAACATATTATAAAAACCTATTTATTTTGTTGTTTCAGGTAAGTGTGTTTTCAAGTACCGCAGTAGCCTAGTGGTATGGGTAATGGACTGCTGAGACGAGGTCTCGGGTTCGATCCTAGGTTTTACCAGTGCAAACACCAAAGACTTTTCAATGTTTTCGAAGTAATGTGTGTATTTATCGCAGGTTTATAAGTGCCCGGTTAATCGCAATAGGCTCGGCACCTACGAGTATTACATCTATTACATTGGGATCTAAACATAAACTGGCGAAATGTGGGTGCTAACACCTCTGCCTACCCCTACGGGGATATAGGCGTGAGCTTATGTTATGTTATGTTTAAGTTACCTCCTTCCTATACTCGTGAAATAACAACTGTCTAGAACGTCACGATGGCGACCGCCTTACCAGAGACAGTACCATGTAACAGCAACCGCCTTGCTTTGGACTACACCCTGCATACGATCAGGCGAGGTGTAATCAATTTGATGAACTAAATGTCTAAATTGAAACAAAAGAAAATTTTAACAGAGGTCTCATTTACATTGCACTTATAATCTTTAAAATTCATCATAACATAGTTACTCGTATAACTTAAAACTAATAAAAAAACTATTGTTATAAAAAAGAATGTGATTGTAAATTCATCTAAAAGAACCGTTGCAGTACCTATTCGTATCAGTAGATAAAAACATAAAACAAACTGGATTTAAAGGATCTTTGCCAGTAGTTGAGTTTTACTGATTTTACGAGTATTTCTGTTCTACGGAATATTCTTTAAATTATTTACGTAATCCTTAGTTTCTAAATAACACCAGGTTTAAAAATGAACATTTAAATGTCTTTTTCAACGTAAATAGTTCTTACTTTTCTTGTTTCTAAAAAAGGTAACGTCCAAAAGCGTTGGTTCTTCATCAAGTCTTCGGCATCTTCGAATGTCTGCGGCATTCCTTTCATCGCCGTCTCCGGCAACGCCGCAGCAATGAATATTGTTAGTGCAGCAATTGCACTGATCACTCCCATTGGAAGCCAGGAGTAATATACCTCTAAATAAGCAATGTAAGGTGATAGAAAAGAGGCAAGATATCCACAAACGTGCATTATGGCTACTCCTGATCCTCTCACTGGAGTAGGCAAAACCTCTGGACCCCATTGCATAATAGCAGTCAATCCCAGATTCACTCCAAATCTGGCTATGACAGCGAATACCACAGTTTGGATTCCACTGGAAAAAATTACCAGAAGACAGGATACGCTACTTAAAGCCATGAACATAATACTTAACCATCTTCTTCCCAAGTAATCCATAATTAATGCTAACATCAACACAGAAGGGAATTCAGTGAATGATATTACAGAAAAAGATATAAAAAAGTCGTATTCCAATTGCCCAATAGTTCTCACTAGTCCATCGAACACTACAGTACAGCAAATATACTCGAAACAAATAAGGATAAATATTTTCCTTAATGTTGGTCTTGCTAGAACCTCCAATAGACTGTGATGTTCTTTTTCCTTGCCATTGGTAATTGACATTTTGAATTTCTTTATCAAGTCCTCAGATATTACTTTTCTATTAATTCGTCCGATGACTTGTACTTTCTCGATTGCTTCTTCTACACGTCCTTTAGATAATAACCACATTGGACTTTCTGGTAGAAAGAATTTCGATGATATTCCAATAGTTAAAGGTAAACTGGTTACTAGAGCGATTATTTTCCAGTGACCACAAGCTAATGCAATCCATGGGAGTGCGATTACAAAGAGAGAATAAAATATAGCAAATGCCATATTTGCTAACAATGTTCTATGTTTTGGACCAATATATTCCAGTATAAGAAGGTATGCAATAATCATACAGGTATCATATGACATGCCCATTACAAACCTGGCAGCCGTAAATTCAATAAAATTGCGAGCAAATGTGCTTGTGAATCCTCCTAAACTGCCTACAAAACAGCTTCCTATAATAGCTGGTATTCTTCCGAAACGATCAGCAATCCAACCAAATGCGAATCCTCCAAAAATAGAACCAACGAAAAACATCGCTTGTGCAGTCGCCTGGTAACTATTTTTATCGCAAACCCATTCAAAATCACTTCCTACGGTCGGATAGGGTATTTCGGATCGATTAAACTCCCATCCATATTGACACGGCACTGTTTTCCAAGTCTGATTAGGCATCTGTCCTGTTGCTAACGCATCAGTCCAATTCACTGCATACATTTCACATTGTGAATATCCATATTTTGCATTCTCGTCTTTCGGTACTCCTATATTTCTACGTTGAACATCAGTCAGGTTTTCCAGCTCTGGTATCCAGCACCAATGATTAGGTGATACTTCAGTTATAAACATTTGTGAAAAGTAAACACACACTCCAAATGCGAAGAAAGGACATGATGAGAAGAACAGCAGCCACTGATAGCGTCCCAGTTCGCCAGCTGACGACAGCAGATCATCATAGTTAACTTCACGTTTTGCTTTATCTACTTTATCTTCTACAATTTTCATGTCACTATTTGTAGTCATTCTTGGAGCAAATATGAATAGGAACTAAATAAAGAGCATCACATGTTTAATGGCGAATGCAGTAATGAAACTGTTAATGCTAGTGCTTAAGATAGTGTTCTAATTTTAGGTTGCAGTGCGTCAATGGATTGATTCATTATATATGGTGATAATAACCATTAGTTTTAACCAAAACTAATTTAGTTAATGGTTATCGTAATTGGCTACTGTAATAACCTGTTATTATTAGGCGTCTTCCACGTCCACTAACAGTACAACCAGAACTAATTTATTAGGTAGGTAACGCTCTGATAACGTGCACCTTTAATATTTTACAACGATGTGGCGGACAGCTCATATTTTTATGCTGTATTTCATTTTCCTGTATTCCTTTACGGGTTTCTCTCAGTTTCCCCAGGAGTCCAAGAAAAGATCCTTACTTCTTGGATATGGGACCACTCTGAAAATATACCTTGTCCAACGAAATAACAATTATAGAAATCCGTTCATACCACCAAAAAATACCGATCGAATTTAGCCGGGCTCACGTCCATTTGCCGTACATCCCTTTATGTTAATTCATTCCTAAATTCTCAAAGGAGCCATAGCTAGCCTTACGACGAATTAATTTAAATACTAGAATAAACTCCGGTCTTATTCCTCAGAGACCTATCCATTATCACGTAGGTACTTCCAGAGCAGGAAATAAATTTAGGGCCATTTAAAGTTTATTAACGACCACCGGTATTGTGGCGGAGGAGGAAATGACTGGAGGACTCGGATGATATCACAGCGAGAAAAGGAATACTTGAAATAAAACCCTGGAAGGGTGGAAACTTTAAGCCAAAGCTTCCCAATACTGGGAAAGGCCTATTTCCAGCATTGGACTGCGATAGTAGGTCTATATCTATTTCAATAAAAAATAAATTGTCCTTTGTCAAGTGAGCAGCATCTGATGAGGCCGTCAGGCTACCCTTGTTTGTTGTAGTTGATATTTGTAATGTTAACCTTCTTTCCTGAGATTTTGACTTTGCCTTCAGGAGCGGTGATGTCATATCGAGGTGTTTTTTATACCCAATACGAATGGAACTCATATAAAGACATTGCATCAAGCATTAACATACTCTTCAATATTTTGAGTTTGATTTTTAAGAAGAATCAAAGAATCAAAGAATCAATTTCATTTATTCAGTTTAGGCACATAAAGAGCACTTATGAATGTCAAAGTTTTACAATAATTATGTACCTACATTTGTCAAAAATATTATAATTCATAATAAATTAGGATACTTAGTAAATAAATCATTAGAAAATGATTCTTTCGCTGGTTCGGTAGTTAAATCTCCTGAGAAGAGACCAGCAAGAAACTCAGGTAGATTATCGTTATTCTTTTTAATATTTAGTTGTTTATTTATAATAACTGGGTGCAAGAGCAAGAGATTATTATGCCCACGCATTTTTATCATCAAGATATTCGTCTACTTTATAATACCTTTTTTTAATTAAAAATTTTTTCAATTCTATTTTAAACTTATCAAGTGGCAGGTCAGCCAAATCCTGAGGAATTTTATTATATATTTTTATACATTTGCCCACAAACGAATTACTGACTTTATGAAGCCTTAGTTTCGGTATCGCCAGTTTATTTTTATTTCGCGTATTCAAGTTGTGAAAGTCTGATTTTTTTTGGAAGAGGTCTAGGTTCTTCCTTACATATAAGGCGTTGTCGTAAATATATTGTGAGGCAACTGTTAAAATATTAATTTCTTTAAACAGTTCTTTCAGCGAGTCACGGGGTCCGAGGCAATAGATTGCTCGTATAGCTCGTTTCTGTAATATAAATATAGTTGCAATATCGGCAGCTGAGCCCCACAGCAGCAGACCATATGACATAACGCTATGAAAGTAACTGAAATAAACTAATCGTGCCGTTTTCTCGTCAGTTAGTGACCTTATCTTTCTAACCGCATAGGCAGCTGAGCTAAGTCTTCCTGCTAAGGCTGTGATATGAGAACCCCATTGTAGTTTATTATCTAGTGTGATGCCAAGAAAAACTGTGGTATTGACTATTTCCACAGTTTCATTATTCATTATAATGTTTGAGTCTATATGTCTTACATTTGGCATCGTAAATTTTACACATTTTGTTTTTTTTGGCATTAAGTAGCAGGTTATTACTCGTGAACCAATGCAATATTACAGAAAGGGTATTATTCACATCGTCAAGTATTACTTTTTGTCTGTCAGTTTTAAAAATTAATGAAGTGTCATCAGCAAATAATACTATTTCACAAAGATTTTCAATGAAGTATGGAAGGTCGTTTACATATATCAGGAACAAAAGGGGTCCTAATATCGAGCCTTGGGGTACTCCCATGACTAGCGGGGCGCCAGAAGAATCGGTGCCATTAACGTTTACTTTTTGTACTCTGCCAGTGAGGTAAGACCTAAGTAAGCTAAGTGAGCTATTCGAGACACCATAATAATCTAACTTTAATAACAAGGTCTCATGATCAACACAATCGAAAGCCTTTGATAAGTCACAAAAAATACCAATGGCATCCTGCTTCTCCTCCCATGCATCAAATATGTGTTTAACTAGTGCGACTCCTGCATCTGTTGTATTTTTGCCTTTAGTAAAACCAAACTGTTTTTTATGAAGTAAATCATTGGCTGCAAAATGTGAAAGCAGTTGATTAAATATTATTTTTTCAAAAATTTTACTTAGCGCTGGTAATATAGAGATGGGACGAAAATTGGATGGGTCACTTTTGTCCCCTGCTTTGAATAACGGAATGATTTTACTGTACTTCATAAGATTTGGAAATTGTTTTTCATCTATACATTTATTGAATATGAATGCAAGGTAGGGCGCAATAGTGGGCATTATTGAATTTATTATATTGGTTGAAATGCCCCAGAGATCTTCAGTCTTTTTTATATTTAATTGTTTAAATGTTTTAAGTATTGTTTCAGTGTCTATATATATATATATATATATATATATATATATATATATATTTAAATCCGGGATATATTCTTTGTGTGTCGTGTACCAGTTAGTATTTTAAATTTTTATATAATAATAAAAGCAACCCGACTAAATGTTATAAAACGATAATAATTAAGAAGTTTATTAATATTAAATGACTTCTAATGGATAATGGAAGTGATTTTTTTAATTGATCGTTGTCTGAGAGCCATTAGGTTGGTTCGTTGGATAATTATTACAGTCATTAATGAGACAAGCCGCGGTAGCCTAGTGGTATGGGTAATGAATTGCTGGAGACAAGGTCTCGGGTTCGAACTCAGGTTTTCCCTTGGCACACACCAATGACTTTTCGATGCTTTTCGAAGTTAAGTGGGTATTTAGCGCAGGTTTATAAGTGCCCGGTTAATGGCAATAGGCCCGCCACCTATTACATTGGGACCTAAACATAAACTGGCGAAATGTGGGTGCTAGCACCTCTGCCTACGCCTTTGGGGATATAAGCGTGAGTTTATGTTATGTTATTAATGAGACATACGAGTATTAACACTCCGTCAAAAGTGTGTGTCAGTTACCAGTTGCGGAGAATACCACACTCAAATCGACACAGCTAAAGAGATTAAAACTGACATTAAAAGTCACTGTCTGTTATCTGTTAGTTTCTGCTTACCTGCTATTTATTCACGCTTAGGCAGCGTTACTGAATATTGCACCCGGCGAATGTACACACAAGCAAAGAAATAAGTTTACACTTATATATATTATCATCACATGTAAAGGTGTTCACGTATATCTTTGGCGGTGTGTACGCTCCAACGAAATTCGGTTCATTCATTCAGGCGTGAATAGTTAGTAGCCAAAGGAAGTCCAATTTTAATATAACATAATTTTATACCACTAAGGTGGCAGACAAGCATGCGGCCCACCCACGTTTGCAACACCAGGGGCGTCACATTTTGTGCTGCTGACCATATAGAGAAGAGAGAGGAAGGATTGGAGTGGAGAAGGATAAGATAGTCTCAGTGCAGTCAGTGGAGAAGGCAAATTTGAAGTTTAAAAGTGAGTGCTAGTATCAACTATACATATACAGAGAGAGGCGAAGGGGGGAGGGGGGAGATGAGAAGGTGAAAAGAGTCACAGTGCTGTCAGTGCAGAAGGCAATTTTTTTAATAATAATTATAAGCAATAGGTATTATATGAGAAAAGTAATGATTAACACAAACAACAGTAATAATAAAAACTCTCTTAATCTTCCTCCCATTACTACCTCTTTTCAAGGTCAAAACCACGATTATGACACTCCTGATGTAGCAAACGTCCTTAGGCCACGGTAACCACATTCCATTATGCGGGCAGACAAGCACACTGCATACCTAAGTGGTATAAAAAATATTCAGAATTCAAAAGAGTTTACCTTCTAAGCAAATATACGTATTTCAAAAAAAACATTACATAGTCTTTATTTTTCAGTACTTGTAGAAAACGTGAATTATTCTATTTAATCTAAGTTTACAACCATTCTTTAGAATATTCCTCCCAAAGTGGAGAAGAAATAGTGCAAGAAACTTTACCGTAGTGACATATTTAAGGTTCGTGGCATGTTAAACTATTAACAACCTTTTTGTATTAAAGGAAAGGGAGGATGAAACCATTGTAGGAAATACTCGCTGGTTTGGGAGGTAATGGGTGTTAATGTGTGTAACATATTGCTTTAGTATCAAACTAGCTGACCCGCGCAACTTCGTCTGCGTCACCCCGTTTTTGCAACATTTTTCATTCCTGTTGGTCGTAGCATGATATTATATACATATATACCTCAAATGTTTTGCATACAAAGGGACATAGGGATAGAGAACTCGACTTTATTTTATAATATGTATGTAAATAAAAATCAAAAGAATATTGAACACAGTCTGTTTTTATACTTACAATTTTACAGTTGCGCAGTACATATTAGAAACTGTACATAAAAAGTATAAAATTAACTGGATTTAAGGAATCCTTAACCGCAGTCACTTTCCTTATATATAATCAATACTTGAATTGTACCTACTCCACAGTATATATCTTTACATTTTTATTTACTGATTATTTTCTATATTATTTACATAAAATCTAAATTTCTGGACGACATCATGCTTAAAGTTCGACATTTAAATATTTTTCTTCAGCTTCAATCTTTTTCATTTTTCTAGCTTCTAGAAAAGGCAATGTCCAAAAGTGTTGGTTCTTCGTCAATGCCTCGGCATCTTCGAATGTTTGTGGCATAACTTTCATCGCCGTCTCTGGTAATGCCGCAGCAACAAATATTATCAGAGCAGCAATTGCACTGATTACTACTAGGGGAAGCCAGTAGTAATATACCTCTAAATAAGCTATATAAGGAGATAGAAAAGAAGCAAGATATCCACAAACGTGCATTATGGCTACTCCTGATCCTCTCACTGGCGTAGGCAAAATCTCTGGACCCCATTGCATAACGGCAGATAGCCCCATATTCACCCCAAACCTGGCTATGAAAGCGAATATTACAGTTTTGACTCCACTGGAAAATATTATCAGAAGACAGGAAACACAACTTAAAGCCATAAACACTATACTCAACCATCTTCTTCCCATATGATCCATAATACATGCCAATATAATAACAGAAGGGAATTCCGTGAATGATATTATAGAAAAAGATATAAAAAGATCATATTCCAATTGGCCCATAGTCCTCACTAGTCCATCAAACACTAAAGTGCAGCATGCGTATTCTAAGCAAACCAGAATAAATAATTTCCTTAAAATTGGTCTTCTGAGAACGTCCAAAAGACTGTGATGTTCTTTTACTTCGTCATTAGTAACTGTCTGCTTAAATTTCTGAATTAACTCCGCCGGTACTACTTTCCTATTAATTCGTCCGATGACTTGAACCTTCTCGATTGCTTCTCCTACTCGTCCTTTAGACAATAACCACATTGAACTTTCTAGCAGGAAGAATTTTGATAACAATCCGATAGCCAAAGGTAAACTGGTAACTAGAGCAATTGTTTTCCAGTGTCCACAAGCCAATACAATCCATGGAAGTGTGACCGCAAATAGCGAATAAAATACAGCAAATGCTATATTTGCTATTAATGTCCTATATTTCGGTCCAATATATTCAAGTATGAGAAGGTATGCCATGATCATACACGTGTCATATGACATACCCATCACAAACCTCGCAGCTGTGAATTCTACGAAATTGCGAGCAAATGCGCTTGTAGAGCCTCCTATACAACCAATAAAACAGCTTCCTATAACAACTGGTAATCTTCCGAAACGATCAGCAATCCAACCAAATGCGAATCCTCCAAAAATAGAACCAACGAAAAACATCGCTTGTGCAGTCGCCTGGTAACTATTTTTTTCGCAAACCCATTCAAAATCACTTCCTATGGTAGGATAGGGTATTTCGGATTGATTAAACTCCCATCCATATTGACACGGCACTGTTTTCCAAGTCTGGTTAGGCATTTGTCCTGTTGCTAAGGCATCAGTCCAATTCACTGCGTACATTTCACATTGTGAATATCCATATCTTGCGTTCTCGTCTTTTGGTACTCCTATATTTCTACGTTGAACATCAGTCAGGTTTGCCAGCTCTGGTATCCAGCACCAGTGATTGGGTGATACTTCAGTTATAAACATTTGAGAGAAGTAAACACATACTCCAAAGGCGTAAAAAGGACATGAAGAGAAAAATAATAACCACTGATATAGTCCCAGTTCGCCAGCTGACGACAGCAGATCGTCAAAGCTAACATCGCGTTTTCCTTTATCTATTTTTTCTTCTACAACTTTCATATCACTCTTTGTACTCATTTTTGTAACAAGGTATGATTGAAAACAAAATGTTGAATATATTTTTTTATGTGGTTGGTGCTATTTCGTCGTTAGAGTAAACTACACTAGAATATTTTTGTATAACTCTTTTATTTTAGATAACTGCTAATTCCAGTCGTTAAGATAGTGGACTGATTTTGTGTTGCTGTGTGTCAATGAATTTATCTTTTACATATTATACGGTGATAATAATTATGTCTACAATGTTTTAACCAACACTACTGTTACAGTATTCAGAGGCAGTAAAATAATTATCGTAATTTGCGATTTAATTAATTCATTTGCAACATACAGTTTTATTATCAAGAAAACACATCAACAAAAGAACAACATAAAGGCGGAAACATAATTTAAATTAAATTATTTGAGTTTTTCCGTGTGCAAAATACCAAGAGTACCGACTCTGCCAAAGTCGGCGGAGGTGATTATGTCGGACTCGAACCGACTAACACGCACACCGTCTAATGGGTCTTTGATTGCCGGAGATGATAATAAAAGACATATCTCTCGCACCCCGGCAGACCCGTGGACATCTCTTTGAGATGACCCCCGTCCCCTAATGTATGTGACCTGCCAAAAGTATACTGGCGAATGACACAACACAAAATACAAATGTGTTTCTACCCATACTAAAACTAATATCAGACATTCACTTTTTGTTCACTTTCAGGACTGCAGGACTAGCATGGTGATGAGAAATATAGACAATAAGATTCTTCTTCGTTAGAATTTTTTCAACGATTTCATTGATCGAAAATTTATTTCATATTTGTAGATGTTTGCCATGCTAAGGCTGCTGAAAGCAAAATTAATCATTAATGCCGACTGAACTCACGAGTGAAAGGATTTATCTGTGATGGATCAATTGACTAGGCATTTTGGTGTAGAAAATAAAAATTGTTCAGTTCCATTTCAAATCGTCCAAGCCCTGTGAACATACATTTTTAGAGAAAAATGAGCAATTAAAAATGAAGCATCTGATATTGTATATGACACGGACATATTTCTGGCGTATTACTCAAAATATCTCATTATGTTCCCATGACCTGTCTCTACAGTCATATTCCCGCATAAAATTGTATCATATTCGATTTTAATTTTCTCATGAACAGGTTATTAGTAGAAAAAAACTAAAGAAATTTTGAATGATGCTTTATTTATATGAACCATTGCCTGCTTATAAGGTATACGTAAATCTTTTGACAAAAAGAATACTACTTCTCTTACGAAGATGTTCATCTTCATAAAACATCACTTTTAAGGTTCGAAACTTAAATTGCTTTTGCCAACATGAACTTTTTGAATTTTTTTGACTTCTAGGAAAGGTAATGTCCATAAACTTTGGTTCTTTATTAAGTCTTCAGCATCTTCAAATGTCTGCGGCATACCTTTCATTGCCGTCTCTGGCAATCCGGTAGGAATAAACATTGCCAGAGCAGCAACTACACCAATTACTACTAGGGGAAGCCAGTAGTAATATACCTCTAAATAAGCTATATAAGGTGTTAGAAAAGAGCCTAAATATCCACAAACGTGCATTACTGCTACTCCTGACCCTCGTATTGAGGTGGGCAGAACCTCTGGTCCCCACTGTAAAATGGCTGATTGTCCCATATTCACTCCAAACCTGGCTAAAAAAGCAAATACTACAGTTTGGACTCCACTGGAAAATATTATCAGAAGACAGGAAACGCAAGTTAAAGCCATGAAAATTATACTCAACCATCTTCTTCCCAAGTAATCCATAATAAATGCTACTAAAAGGACAGAAGGGAATTCGGTAAATGATATTACAGAGAAGGATACAAAAAAATCATATTCCAACTGTCCAATAGTTCTCACTAGTCCATCGAACACTAACATGCAGAATGTATATTGTAAACAAATTAGAATAAATAATTTTCGTAAAATGGGTCTCCTGAGAACTGCCAGTAAACTGTGACTTTCTTCTTTCTCACTATTAGTAACTGACAGCTTGAATTTTTTTATCAAGTCCTCCGGTACTTCTTTTCTATTAATTCGTCCGATGACTTGTACTTTTTCGATTGCTTCTTCTACACGTCCTTTAGACAATAACCACATTGGGCTTTCTGGCAGAAAGAATTTCGATAATAATCCGATAGCTAAAGGTAAACTGGTTACTAAAGCAATTATTTTCCAGTGACCGCAAGCCAATGCAATCCATGGAAGTGCGGTTACAAAGAGAGAATAAAATATAGCAAAAGCCATATTTGCTAACAATGTTCTATGTTTCGGACCAATATATTCAAGTATGAGAAGGTATGCCATGATCATACACGTGTCATATGACATACCCATCACAAATCTGGCAGTTGTGAATTCTATAAAATTACGAGCAAACGTGCTTGTAAAGCCACCTATACAACCAATAAAGCAGCTTCCCATAATAGCTGGTAATCTTCCGAAACGATCAGCAATCCAACCAAATAAGAAGCCTCCAAAAATTGAACCGACAAAATACATTGCTTGAGCAGTCGCCTGATTACTATTATTTTTGCAAACCCATTCAAAATCACTTCCTACGGTCGGATAGGGTATTTCGGATCGATTAAACTCCCATCCATATTGACACGGCACTGTTTTCCAAGTCTGATTACGCATTTGTCCTGTTGCTAACGCATCAGTCCAATTCACTGCGTACATTTCACATTGTGAATATCCATATCTTGCGTTCTCGTCTTTTGGTACTCCTATATTTCTACGTTGAACATCAGTCAGGTTTTCCAGCTCTGGTATCCAGCACCAATGATTAGGTGATACTTGAGTTATAAATATTTGAGAGAAGTAAACACACACTCCAAAGGCGAAAAAAGGAAATGATGAGAAGAACAGCAGCCACTGATAGCGTCCCAGTTGGCCAGCTGATGAGAGTAGATCATCATAGTTAACCTCATATTTTTCTTTATCTACTTTAGTCATTCTTGTAACAAATGTAAATGAACACTAAAATATTGAAACCTTTCCTTTTTGTGAGAGATAGTTATTGTTGAGCTGAGCAAACTGCACTAATGGAATATTCCTGCATGGTTCTCCTATTATAGCAGCTAATACTAGTTGTTAGAGATAGTGAGCTAAATTTAGGTTACTGTGTGTAGATGGATTTATCAATTAATTTATAAGATGACATAGGTTATTTACTTTAACTAACAATAATATCTTCAATAAAAGTGCAGATTCATCATCATCATCATCATAAATTCAGCCATAAGACGTCCACTGCGGAGCATAGGCCTCCGTCCCCAAGATGGTGATAGGGAGCCTGTACCTCAAAGTTACAATAAATAATTATGTTATAAGTAATTATTCAATTATTATTTTTAGACCTGCGGAATGTAAAATTATACTTACCTTTTTCACGTGGTTTTATTAAAAATAGCCTTATCTATGACATGGAAAGCGAGATATATTTAGCTGCTGCCTTTTTTTATGACCGGCCGCCTGCCTGATGTCAATCTTCCCTGAAAAAGGGAAGCTGTATACTGGTTGAATTATGTTGTGTAAGTCACTCTCACCTTGACATACTTCTTTTTTCTTGATTCAACCCGACAAAATTTGTTACTGTTAGGATCCACATTAACCACACAAGGCCTTTCCTGTCTGTACAACTTTTATTTGCCTTGATTCGGAATTAAAAATAAAGTTATAAGGAAGATAGAACTATGGAATGATGAACTGTATGGAAGATGATATTATTATGGTTAAGAAGGAAGTGATTGCTGAGATAATAAACTAGAAGTGAACGGAAAAAGGACACAATATATTGCATCAACTCAAAATAATTAACTGATAAGGGTGGAAGCGAATTCTGTAATCCGAGCCGAAAGCACTGAATGTGACGCGAATTAATGCTAGAATGAAGAAGAAGGGTGAAAGGCTGACGAATATAAAACTCATGATACCAATACGAAAATAGATTTACTGCCTCTGATCATTGATCTCCTTAATATTGTCCTTTCGAAAAGTCATCATTATCATCTAAGCGTTATCTAAGAATCCCGGTTACATATGAAGCTTGCTTGTTTAGCTAGGCTTTTTTCATTCTCTATTTTGTCTCATTTTTGTTGTTGATTATTATTTTACTATATGCTTATATCTTATACTTGCTCACCAATTCAATGATTTATCATCAATACTCGTATATTATAATTCTGATCTAGAAAGATCTTGTCTAAAAAGGAATTTTTGAGTTAAATTTTATTAATACTGGTTCTATTTCCGTACAATAGTTATAATTTTCCTTAGCGTTAGATATTTTGAAAGGAGCTTTTAAATTAAACCGTTTATAACCAATTTCGTTTATTAAGAAGTTGTCAACATGGATAAATATAATTGGGTATGATGACTGCAAATGGTATTAAGAATTTATGAGATACTAAAAAGATACTTTTGTCATCTTACAATTTTTTTAAATTATCTCCGCTATAATTATGTCGGACTCGACCGACTAAAACGCACGCCGTCTTTGGGTCTTCAGTTGCCGGAGGTGAGAAAGTAGCCAACATATCCCTCGCACCCCGGCAGACCCGAGGCTTTCTCAATTCAATAGTTATCCTAAGACTTCATTAGCAAGTAAGTTTTTACATACAGCCAAAGACACTGATGTTTTTGTTTGCACCAGTATTTAGCACTATGATAGAAGTAGATGGACTGGTATACGTGGTACAGTTACACAGGTTTCTTTGATATAGCTTTTGTAAAGGGTAAGTTTAAAAAACACTGGCTTGCAACCCAACCTGTGGAACCTTTTGATTCTGCAACGATACTCGTATTTTTTGTGAAGATTTAGATAGTCTTGTGTATTCACTAGGCGTTTTTGCAATACTTCAGACTTAACCCTTTGAGTTAATACCTTGGACGAATTAAATCCAATTATTCCGTTCTCCGTGGGTAGGTAATACATGACCGAAAATTCCTATCAATATACCCAAAGGAGCTTATAAGACAGATCTGATTTAAAGGCTCGATTACTTTTTGAGCTATTTTTGAATATCAAGGATTTCGGTCTCCGTTTTTATTTCACATACAGATTAACCCAAAAGAGTAAAGTAATTTCTAAATTAACTTAATCCGAGAAGGTTCTACATTTACATATTTAATCTAAGCTTACAAATTCCATTATACTGAAGCTTGATTCTATTTTAGGATCAAGTGGCATATTAATTTCATTAAAAATGGAAAATGGGTGGTACGGTACCACCTCTGCCAAAATCAGTGGAGGTGATTATGTCGGACTCGAACCTTGAATCTTTCGAAGTCTTTGATTGCCGGAGGTAAGATAATACAAGACTTTTTTTGAAACCCAGCAGACATTTCTTTCGAGATCCCCTTTCCCTAATGTATGGAGAGACGCGCTTCGCGCTGCCGCCGCGTCTGCTAGGGTGACAAGCCCAGGACGCTCATGGAGGACGAAGGTCATTCTATGACCGGATATCCCTGTGTCGCCTCCGCTCATCGCGGGCATCGTGCCCGTAATCGTCTCAAGATCCATCGTCTAAATGGGTAGACCTCTGGTGTGGGAGGATAGGTGGATACTATTGCTCCTATCATGGGTGTACTCAGATTCTAGCCTAAAGGACGGCGAATCAGATTTATTAAACATTGTCCACGCTTGTTTTGTCATACACACTACACAGAACACCTTGTTAAGTGTGCAATATCCTCATAGAATTCAAGCTGCTAGAGCAGGTGAGGGGGTTATGTCGGACTTGAATCTATACTAAAACGCACGCTGTCTTTGGATGTTTAGTTGCCAGAAGTAAGATAGGAAACATATCACTCGCACCATGACCCATTTCGTGTCTCCATCGAGCTCTCAGGTATATTTTTTAACCGAGTCGGTGAGAGTGGTTATATCAGAGTCGACCAGACTAAAACGCACACCATCTTTAGGTCTTCGGTTGCCGGAGGTGAGGTAGTAGGTAAAATATCCTTCGCAAAATCGGTCGATCCACGAAGGCAGCCATTTCCATTCGGGTGTTGGAACCACGGTGTCCCCAACTAGTCCCAAGGTAGGTAAGTCTTTATGCTATTCATAAAGACTTACCTACCTTGCTTACAAGTCTTGATAATAGAAATGGTTTATATGCAAACATAAACCATATTGTAAATTACTTAACACTATAAATTTCCTTGTACAGCAGCACTATACAAGATATGTTGTAAATAATGTAGCTGTCGTTTGACAAGTTTGTCGCTAAAATGAGTAGTTTCCTAGAAGATAGATATGGTATCCTCTACCAGGGGTTCAATCTAGCGTAAATGGATTACTATGCTTAAGGCATAAGAGCCAGCGGGTTGCTTACACGCCAAATTTAAAAGTGATAAAATTTTAGAAAACGATGTCGTCTTGGCCGTTATGAGTTACAAGGAAATAAAAATCATGTTCAATTCTATTTCAATTGTCTAAATAGTGTCAATATAGAACTGAACAAAAGAATAATTAGGGAATTACTCGACTCATGCGCGTTACAAGGTTTGTGCCATTGGAATCTGCCATTAATGGGATAAAACGTCAAAAATTCCATATTTAACATAAAAGGAATATTTTGTGCCATTAGCGGTCTACTGTGGCAAAAACCTGAAAATTCCCTTACTAGGTATTTACAACCTTATTGCTCCTTCATTTACTTACATTTAAAGTCAAATTCGCAAAACCACACTCACAACGATGTTTTTTAATCAGTAATAAGATAACTTGCATGGCAAATTGTGTCTCCGCTTTCGCCTGTCCCAAATACTTCAAAATCTGTCACCCGAGGTACGAAGCTGTTTCCCTTTGCATTATCTCTTAATTGGAGTCTCACACCACTCACGGGTGATATTATAACCCAAGCTACGGGTTTAATAATAAAACGTCATTATTATTATAAACACGTTCCGGTTAAGTAAATTTGTGAAAGAAGGTATATTTATATGGGGGACGCTCCCGATAACGAAAACAGGGGAAACGAAACTACTAATCAGTTTATCGAAATTGGGCTACTTTTTCTTTGCAATATTTTTTGTTGTACCATGATTTTTAAACCTACCTACTAAATTTTTTAATATGTTCTGACAAAATCTTATATGTTCGAAAGAACCTAAAAAATCGGAGTAAAAGTAATTTTTATACGAGATAAACTTGCAGTGCAAAAAAAGGCTTCATAATGTAAATAGCTTGCAGGTAAATGTATAAAAATATTTAATAAAATCTGAATTTGGATGACCTGCCACTTAATAAGATTAAAATAGAAGTGAAAAATATTTCATGGAAAAAGGTTATTGTAAAGTCGACGAATATCTTAACGTTAAAATGCATGGTTATGCGTATTAAAAAAAGAAAATAAGAAAGGATAACGATAATATAATCTATGTGATTTTTTTGTTGGTCTCTTCTCAGTAGATCAACCACCGAACCAGCTAAAGAAACATTTTCAAATGATTTGTTTACCTTATTTTAATATTTTTGACTAATAAAATGGTAAAATTAAGATATTCATTTATTTTTTAACCTTCAAGCACAAGTACATGTTTTTATGCAGAAAAGTATTTAATTAGCTAGCATATATGTATATTTATGTATAATTACACACATAGTCCAAAGGTGCTCCAGAGAAAGACTCAGTAGGCACATCATAGAGAGAGAGATTATTTAATTATGTGCTCTTTATATACCTAAACTCAATTTACAAAATTGATTAAATGTTTCTTTGATTGCAAAATTTATGTCGACAATAACAATCTTGTGTGAACTACAACTTAATGATATTATTGCTACCTTTATTTAAAATTAGCACATTAATGCAGTTTAAACATTAATGTGTAAACTGTGATTTTCCCATTTCAATAAAGATTATAATGAGATTGTTCTGCTTACAAATGTTAGGTTTGCGTGTTACAATGTTGATATTATTATTTAGATTATATTGTAGTGTCATCATAACGTAAATACAATGAGAAGGATATTTTAATGGAAAAAATGTTTCATTTTTTCCACTCACATATCATAAAATTACATTCTAACTCTGATTTAGGTGAGACGCGATGGTATTTCCCATCCCAATTGTAGGGAAATACCTCCGACCTACAAAATTCCGCAGATAATCGTGTTGTGTTGTGTTCCCGAGGATGAGTAGTATTGCCTGAGGCCCCTGGTGACACAGAAGTTATTTAATAAAATCAGAAGTTCTCTTAACCTTTACGTCTCATTCGTCCACCACCACCTCTTTAAGATGATCATCAGAAAGTTTCTATAGAGTCGGCAGAGGGTTAAAAACTCCATCGGCTATGATAACCACTTTCCATCAGTTGGGCCGTATGCTTAACTGGCACCTAAGCGGTATAAAAAATACTTCTTAACTTCAAGCAAATCTTCTTAATATTTCCTCGGGTAAAAAGTCTTTTTACTTACTTTGACAATCTGACAGCGTTCGGTACCAGAGGCGGTTCACGAAAAATGCACCCCCTAAAGAAAACATCCAGAGTCTACCACCCGGGCATAAACTGAAATGGACCATCTAGAAGTCCCCAAATAGGTTGAGATCTCAGGTCGGCTACTGTAAAGCGAACCAGGTAAAATGGGGTTACCTGGACGCAGAAAATGGTGGCTGCGACTGTGGTGCGGTCGATAGACCTCTTGTGCCCACTTTGTCCTCATACTTACTTAATGGATTTCCACCTTGTAATGCCGACTTCAATATCTCACCTATCATATTTCAGAAATATCCATGAAGCCGTTTGAGCATGCGTATTGAGTAACAAACACCTTTACAAACTTTGCCATTTTATAATTTGGATGGGCCTACATGTATTGCTAAATTTTCATTCAAATCTTCTCACAGTCTTTGTGGCTTCAATATTGTCAATTGATTTTAAAGGTCAGATGGCAGTAGCGATGGTAGTTCTTCTGCGAATTAAGCGTGCGTTTTTATGTTCTAATTGTTACAGGCATGTATTTCTGTTAAAGGTAGAGGAAGGGTAGTAGGATCCCTAAAAGATTTAACAACTGGTCTAACTGCAATTATGCTTTATATTACCAATGGTTGTGGAAGTCAGATGGCAACCGCTTCACGAAAAATTTTGAAGTTCAACCAAATCGGCACTAGGATAGGTAGAATTGAACCCAAGAATCCGAGGTAAAAAGCTTCGAATGCGACTAGGCTAAAAGCTAGAATGAAGAAGATGTGAAAGAAGAAGAATAGTTTACCAGTGTAAAGGATGAGTTGACAAGAGATTTTCAGATTGGCCAACAAAAAAAATAATGATAAAAAGTTAATAAAGATTTTCTAAATTATCACTATTATTATCACAAAAAATAATTTAAAGTACACAGAATAGGAAGAACAACTTGTAACAAGTAATTTTTTTTTGGTAATTTTTATACGTGAAGTGAAAATAAGCTTGCAATGCAAAAAAGACTTCATAAAGTAATTCGTTTGCAGGTAAATGTATAAAAATATTTGAAAAAATCAGGATTTGGATGACCTGTCACTTAATAATGGAAAAAGGTTATTGTAAAGTGAACGAATATCTTAACGATCCGCGAAATTCGGAATGCGTTTGACATACGCCATTTATCATTCATGTATCATTAGTACGAGGACCTAGTTTCTTTGTTCTAACATCAGCATCATAGTAACGATAATTTACGGTTTCTTAAGGACTATCATTTTCATTTCTTGTTTATGAACAGTGTTGTTTTCTGAAACAAATCAGTGAAGTAGTTTTAAAGTCTATGGCAGAAGTGGTAAAAAAATAAGTCCAAAAATGAATTATGCTGAATTAACACCCACATTTCACCATTCTATACGGTCCCACGTGATAGAGGTTACGCCTATTACCGTATTTCGGGCACTTTTGTTAACTGAAGCCATGCATCTGAGAATAAGTCTGAGCTGTATATAAAGAACCGCGGTAGGGTAGTGGTATGGGTAATGGACTGCTGAGACGAGGTCTCGGGTTCGATCTCAGGTTTACCTTGGCGCACACCAATGACTTCGATGCTTTTCGAAGTTATGTGTGTATTTATCGCAGGTTTATGAGTGCCCGGTTAATGGCAATAGGCTCGCCACCTATTACATTGGAACCTAAACATAAACTGGCGAAATGTGGGTGCTAGCACCTCTGCCTACCCCTTCGGGGATAAAGGCGTGAGTTTATGTTATGTTATGTAAAAAAGAATTATGGTGAATTAACACCCACATTTCACCGACCATTCTGTTCGGTCCCATGCGATAGAGGTTACGCCTATTGCCGTATTTCGGGCGTATGTTGACTCAAGCCATGCATACGAGATTGAGATTGCATGGTATGAGATAGGGTGACCCAATTCATCAGGCAGATATATGAAGCCCAGACTCAGTGTCACATGCATGACTCGGGACTTCCCGGGATATCCCCTGTGGGACTATATATACCGGTGAGACTGAAAACTATGGCACTATTATTACTATCCAACTATTAGGTAATCTGTGACTATGGTTAGTGAAATGTAGGTGTTATTTACCTCTGTCTACCTTATATAACTAAATAAATACAAATTCTAGAGCAATCTACACAGCGCCACCTAGAGGCATGGTAAGTATGATTGAACTAGCTTGTATTATGGGTTCTAGAATGCGGATAAACATATTTACATACTGTTTTTTTGTATTATTTTTAAATCCAGAAAATGCAATATTCGTATTAATGCACATAAATATTTGCGCTGCACGGGAATGGAACCCATACCTCCTGCGTGACAGTCGCGTTTACTACCACCAAGCCATCGCCGCTGAGGTCATCATATATGAGTATGTATGTAATAACAGTAAGCACATTGATTATAAAAAAATATTATAACCTCCTTACCATTTTTATTTCTCTTACATTTCCTGTGATATATCACACATATCAATATACAGCTTGTAATCGTCATGGCTATTGTAATCAGCGCTGAAGTTATATATATCCAGTTGGAGGTTATCCTGAAATAAATTTGTGATATTACAATTTATTCTTCAGTTTGACAGACAAGCACATGGTCTACCTGATGTGAAACTGTATAGTTGAGAGAGGGGAATACTGTGATGAAACTGTATAGTTGAAGGTTAGGAGAGTTTCTGTGCAGTCAGCGCAACTCAGCCTTCTCACTGAAAACTACGGACAATACAAAACCTTTCCAGGGAGCTCTAGCTACCCTACTCAATGACGGAAACCCAACACAAGGTTATTATTAGCCGCGGTATTAGGGCAGATGTACTTCCCCAGTACAGTGGCAGGAGTAGGATATTTGTAACAAATATTTATTTTGTGTATATATTATGTAAATATTTTATTTATATATTTATATTTGGTTATTATTTCAAGTGTGTATGTTTTATTATTGTATTATGTACTTATTTATGAAATACTTGTATGTGTATATTATTAGTATAAGTTTGGATGTTGGTAGGAATACCTACTCCACAGACTATATTTTATTAGTGTATAGGTGCACATCTGGTTGCCTCTCATAATGCACCTACTTTATCATTTTCTACACCACCTATAAGGTTGACTGGTGGCAAATGCCTGAGGCATTAAGTCCGCTTGTGTACATATGTGCATGTAATTTTAATAAATAAATAAATATTTAATAAATCAAATTCTATATTCTATGGATACTAACTTACCAATGTTCAATGAGCTTCATATTGTTTTCATCCGAAGATATAGCTACACATGTTGAATTAATCATATGCCATCCTAAATCACAATTACAAAGTTCTGGTCCAACGCAACTACCATGTAAACATCTGTCAGAACAATAGGGTACGCAAATATTATCTGTGCTTTTTCGGTAGCCTGTAAGACATTCACAAGTATTTGGGGCAATACAAGTCGCATTAACACATATCTGATTACAAACAGGTGAGCAGGTTTCATTATTTCCTTTAACATTCATTTTCCAACCCTCATCACAAATACATTTTTCCGGGCCTATACAAGTTCCATGGATACAACCATTTGAACAAAACGGTTTGCAAATATGATTGACTGATTTGTGTAGGGTTAATTTTTCATATCCTTTCAAACATTCACAAGTGTTTGGAGCTATACACTTGCCGTTTATACAGGAATTAGTGCATATCGGCTGACAAGTTTTATTAAATTTTGATTGTATTAACATCCATCCTTTATCACAGATGCAATTTTCTGGACTGATACAACTACCGTGAGAGCACCCACCAGAGCAATAAGGTTCACATTTGTTATTATCAGTTGGACTGTTCAACCTATTTATTTGATATCCTGGTAAACATTTGCAGGTATCTGGTGCTACACATGTTCCGTTAGCACATTTTTGCTTACAAATTGGTTGACATGCACCACTTTTTAACTGCCATCCTTTGTCACAAACACATACTTCAGGTGCAATGCAAGTTCCATGATCGCACCCACGGGAGCAATGTGGCTTGCAGATATTAGCCTCTAATAATTTATAGCCAGCTAAACATTGACAAGTATCAGGAGCTATACATGTACTATTTTTGCAAGGTTTCGTACATATTGGTTCACAAGTTTCATTGTTTATTGTGCTTGTATTCTTCCATCCTTTATCACAAATGCAAGTATCTGGCCCAATACATCTTCCATGAGTGCACCCTTTAGAACAATAAGGCTCACATTTATTATTATTTGTTTCATTACCTGATGCTATAAATCCTGGTAAACATTTACAAGTATTTGGTGCCACACAAATAGCATTTATACAATTTTTGTTACAAATAGGTTGACATGTAGTTATGTTGGATCCATTTACTGGAATCTGTTGCCATCCGGTATTACAGATACATGTTTCTGGCTTGATACAGTTTCCGTTATTGCAACCTTTTGAGCAATGCGGACTACAGACGTTATTGCCTGTCTTTTTATAACCAGGCAAGCATTGACATGTTTCTGGGGCTATGCAGGTACCACCAATGCAAGATTTGGAACATATTGGTTGACAAGTACTGTTAGTTTTCGACACTGTTAGCTCCCATCCTTTATCACAGACGCAAGTTTCTGGGCTGATACACTTTCCATGAGAGCATCCTTTAGAACAGTTAGGCTCACATATGTTATTGCTTGAATTATTTTCTGACGGTTTGTATCCTGCCAAACACTTACAAGTGTTTGGGGCTACACAAGTGGCATTTACACACTTTTTATTACACACCGGCTGGCATCCACCTGCAATCAACTGCCATCCTTTATTACAGACGCATGTTTCTGGCTTGATACAGTTTCCGTTATTACATCCTTTGGAACAATATGGACTGCAGACATTACTGCTTGTCTTTTTGTAACCTGGTAAACAATTACATGTTTCTGGAGCGATGCAGGTACCATTTATGCAAGATTTAGAACATATTGGTTGACAAGTGCTGTTAGCTTCCATTACTGTTAACTTCCATCCCTTATCACAGACGCAAGTTTCTGGTTTGATACACTTGCCATGGGAGCACCCTTTAGAACAGTAAGGCTCGCATATATGATTAGTTAATTTGTTTGCTGATGTTTTGTAGCCCGATAAGCACTTACAAGTGTCTGGGGCTACACAAGTGGCATTTACACACTTTTTACTGCACACAGGCTGGCACCCACTTGCTGCAATCAACTGCCATCCTTTATTACAGACACATGTTTCTGGCTTGATACAGTTTCCGTTATTACATCCTTTGGAACAGTGTGGACTGCAGATATTACTGCTTGTCTTTTTGTAACCTGGTAAACAATTACATGTTTCTGGAGCCATGCAGGTACCATTTATGCAAGATTTAGAGCATATTGGTTGACAAGTGCTGTTAGCTTCCATTACTGTTAACTTCCATCCCTTATCACAGACGCAAGTTTCTGGTTTGATACACTTGCCATGGGAGCACCCTTTAGAACAGTAAGGCTCGCATATATGATTAGTTAATTTGTTTGCTGATGTTTTGTAGCCCGATAAGCACTTACAAGTATCTGGGGCTACACAAGTGGCATTTACACACTTTTTACTGCACACAGGCTGGCACCCACTTGCTGCAATCAACTGCCATCCTTTATTACAGACACATGTTTCTGGCTTGATACAGTTTCCGTTATTACATCCTTTGGAACAGTGTGGACTGCAGATATTACTGCTTGTCTTTTTGTAACCTGGTAAACAATGACATGTTTCTGGAGCCATGCAGGTACCATTTATGCAAGATTTAGAGCATATTGGTTGACAAGTGCTGTTAGCTTCCATTACTGTTAATTTCCATCCCTTATCACAGACGCAAGTTTCTGGTTTGATACACTTGCCATGGGAGCACCCTTTAGAACAGTAAGGCTCGCATATATGATTAGTTAATTTGTTTGCTGATGTTTTGTAGCCCGATAAGCACTTACAAGTGTCTGGGGCTACACAAGTGGCATTTACACACTTTTTACTGCACACAGGCTGGCACCCACTTGCTGCAATCAACTGCCATCCTTTATTACAGACACATGTTTCTGGCTTGATACAGTTTCCGTTATTACATCTTTTGGAACAGTGTGGACTGCAGATATTACTGCTTGTCTTTTTGTAACCTGGTAAACAATTACATGTTTCTGGAGCCATGCAGGTACCATTTATGCAAGATTTAGAGCATGTTGGTTGACAAGTGCTGTTAGCTTCCATTACTGTTAACTTCCATCCCTTATCACAGACGCAAGTTTCTGGTTTGATACACTTGCCATGGGAGCACCCTTTAGAACAGTAAGGCTCGCATATATGATTAGTTAATTTGTTTGCTGATGTTTTGTAGCCCGATAAGCACTTACAAGTGTCTGGGGCTACACAAGTGGCATTTACACACTTTTTACTGCACACAGGCTGGCACCCACTTGCTGCAATCAACTGCCATCCTTTATTACAGACACATGTTTCTGGCTTGATACAGTTTCCGTTATTACATCCTTTGGAACAGTGTGGACTGCAGATATTACTGCTTGTCTTTTTGTAACCTGGTAAACAATTACATGTTTCTGGAGCCATGCAGGTACCATTTATGCAAGATTTAGAGCATATTGGTTGACAAGTGCTGTTAGCTTCCATTACTGTTAACTTCCATCCCTTATCACAGACGCAAGTTTCTGGTTTGATACACTTGCCATGGGAGCACCCTTTAGAACAGTAAGGCTCGCATATATGATTAGTTAATTTGTTTGCTGATGTTTTGTAGCCCGATAAGCACTTACAAGTGTCTGGGGCTACACAAGTGGCATTTACACACTTTTTACTGCACACAGGCTGACATCCACTCGCTGCAATCAACTGCCATCCTTTATTACAGACGCATGTTTCTGGCTTGATACAGTTTCCGTTATTACATCCTTTGGAACAGTGTGGACTGCAGACATTAATGCTTGTCTTTTTATAACCTGGTAAACAATTACATGTTTCTGGAGCGATGCAGGTACCATTTATGCAAGATTTAGAACATATTGGTTGACAAGTGCTGTTAGTTTTCGACGCAATTAATTTCCATCCCTTATCACAGACGCAAGTTTCTGGGCTGATACACTTCCCATGAGAGCATCCTTTGGAACATTTAGGCTCACATATATTATTGCTTGAATTATTTTCTGACGGTTTGTATCCGGCCAAACACTTACAAGTGTTTGGGGCTATACAAGTGGCATTTAAACACTTTTTATTACATACGGGCTGGCATCCACTTTCTGCAATCAACTGCCATCCCTTATTACAGACACATGTTTCTGGCTTGATACAGTTTCCGTTATTACATCCTTTGGAACAGTGTGGACTGCACACATAATTGCTTGTCTTTTTATAACCTGGCAAGCATTCACATGTTTCTGGTGCTATGCAAGTCCCACTTACACAAGATTTAGAACATATTGGTTGACAAGTGCTATTCATTTTTGACACTATTAATTTCCATCCTTTATTACAGACGCATGTTTCTGGCTTGATACAGTTTCCGTTATTACATCCTTTGGAACAATATGGACTGCAGACATTACTGCTTGTCTTTTTATAACCTGGTAAACAATTACATGTTTCTGGAGCGATGCAGGTACCATTTATGCAAGATTTAGAACATATTGGTTGACAAGTGCTGTTAGTTTTGGACACTATTATTTTCCATCCCTTATCACAGACGCAAGTTTCTGGTTTGATACACTTGCCATGAGAGCACCCTTTAGAACAGTAAGGCTCGCATATATGATTATTTAATTTGTTTGCTGATGTTTTGTAGCCCGTTAAACACTTACAAGTGTCTGGGGCTATACAAGTGGCATTTACACACTTTTTATTACACACGGGCTGGCATCCACCTGCAACCAACTGCCATCCTTTATTACAGACACATGTTTCTGGTTTAATACAGTTTCCGTTTTTACATCCTTTGGAACAGTGTGGACTGCAGACATTAATGCTTGTCTTTTTATAACCTGGTAAACAATTACATGTTTCTGGAGCGATGCAGGTACCATTTATGCAAGATTTAGAACATATTGGTTGACAAGTACTGTTAGTTTTTGACATCATTAATTTCCATCCCTTATCACAGACGCAAGTTTCTGGTTTGATACACTTCCCATGGGAGCACCCTTTAGAACAGTAAGGCTCGCATATATGATTATTTAATTTGTTTGCTGATGTTTTGTAGCCCGTTAAACACTTACAAGTGTCTGGGGCTACACAAGTAGCACTTACACACTTTTTATTACACACGGGCTGGCATCCACCTGCAATCAACTGCCATCCTTTATTACAGACGCATGTTTCTGGCTTGATACAGTTTCCGTTATTACATCCTTTGGTACAATGTGGACTGCAGACATTACTGCTTGTCTTTTTATAACCTGGTAGACACTGACAGGATTCTGGAGCAGTACATTTTCCATTTGTGCAAGGTTTTGTACATACAGGTTGACAAGTTTTCAATTTGGATCCTTTAACTAAGATAAATTGCCACCCTTTATCACATTTGCAAACATTAGGGCCAATACAAGATCCATGCACACAGCCTTGTGAACAAATGGGTTCGCAAATGTTATCACTTTTAGTTGACTTTTTAAATCCAGCTAAACATTTACAATTGTTAGGAGCAACGCAGGTACTATTTATGCATTTTTTGTTACAGACAGGCTCACATACTTTGTTCCTGAAACTATATCCACTATTACATTTACAAGTATCTGGCGCAATACAACTGCCAGCTCCACAATTCTTCACACAAATTGGTAAACATTTGTTTTTATTTTTGAAATCTAGCCGGTAGCCTTTATTGCAGGCGCATTCATTGGGACTGCGGCAGAAACCATTTACGCATCCTTTCGCACAGACGGGCTTGCAGATGAGTCTGGAAGAAAACAAATGAAGGATGATTGATTAAATACCCACATTTCGACAGTTTGTCAAATAATGGAGTTATTTAAGCCAAGTTTTGAAACATACTTACTTAGTGATATCAGTTTTATCCTGTACATACCCTGGGCAACATTCTTTATATGATGTTTTAACAGGTCTCTGAAAACAAATGGTTATAATAACTATACTGCGTGGACATTTGTAGTTGATTGTTTAATAGGGTTATAACATATATACATTATACATTAGACTACACCTTTGCTAACCATCAGAAGTAAGTCAGTGCAGTCAATTTGAAGCCTATATTATTGCGTATGCAGCTTGTATCTTAGTGTAAATTTTTGTTATTCCTGAACTCATGAACATAACATAACATAAACTCACGCCTGTATCCCCGAAGGGGTGGGCAGAGGTGCTAGCACCCACGTTTCGCCAGTTTATGTTCAGGTCCCAATGTATTAGGTGGCGAAGCCTATTACCATTAACCGGGCACTTATAAACTCAAGAATTTTATTTAGAAAATGTAACTAATAAATTTTATATTTGTTATTTCATTGTAACTAATAGATCTATTATATATTCATACATTAATACTAAAAGTTGGGATGTTAATTTAATAAAAAATCAACACTTACGGCCAATACTTTTGTTAATGTGCGTTGATTTTTTCTTGTGGCTGTGCATTTTCCTTTAATTTTCTTTATGCATATTATTTCAGATTTGGTATAAGTTCCTATTTTGGACCTAAAACACACAATATCACATCACATTACCTCATAGAAATAAATCCAAATATATGTATAGAAATATACAATCACTTTGATTTTACACTATAATACACTTCTCAGTTTAGCTTCAGGTTGTGGAGTCAGGTTTAGGATTGATAAATCCCGTGGTAGAATCATGATTATTACACTGCCAACGTGAAACCACAAAATACAACCAATTTGCTGGAGGCACGGCTTAAGTTTCGCAGAAAGACTACACGGGAATTTCTTTTTTTAAATTAGGTATGAAATTACTAAATTTAAGCAACGAATTTTAAAAAGAGATACCGATCGAAATAAAGGTACTAAATTTCAAGGGAACCACAATACTGAAACGCCAGGAATTAACTGTAGGATTATTTATACATTAAAGTCATCTAAACACAAATATGAAAATTAAATTATTTACATTTTTGTTTTTGCACATATTTGAGCTTCGGTGAACGAATTAAAAAATATTATAATTACAATAAGTGATACAAAAAATAACACGCATCTGCTACTGACGCACATTTTTACGACACTGGACAGAGAGATGAACTGGACCATTAGGGATTGCAATTCAGATAATGATGAGCAAAACTAAATTGTAAATCTGAGCGTTATAACGGAAGTTTCGTAGGCAGAAACGATAAGCTAAAATAAGTACCGCTCATTGATAGGCATAACATAAAGGAAATCAATCACGCATTTGAGAAACGTGGACACATGAAATTTCAAGTCTAAAGTTTTCTTCTTCTTCTTCTGCAGAGTCGACGGTGAATAATTTGTCAAGTTTTGTCTACTGAATGTGTAGCCGTGAAAATGTATACAGAACAAAACTCCAAATTCACATCGTGGATCCGCCTCATCTGCGAAACTCCATCTACCCCTTTTTGCAATATTTCGACCGACCTGAGTTCAAATTCTGTTGAATGAACTTCCGGTGGTTAACGGATAATTCAGTCCAGGGGGACAATTCTCCGATATCACGACAAAAGTGTGTGGTTAATACTCGCACTGTAAGGAGGTATATGAGGACCTGCTGTCGAAAGTCTAAGGGCCGTTAGAGCAGACGAATCTTAAATTGGAGACTGCCAGAGGGCAAACGGAAAGTGGGATGCCCTTAACTAGATGAACTGACGCCCTGAAAAAGGCGGCTGGTATGGTACTGATGTGTAAAATGGAGGATAGGGAGCAATCATGCAGATTGAGGGCATCCATCCTGCAGTGGACTAGTGGATATGGGGGCCACATCCATCTACGAAGCTGAGGCCATTCTCATTTGCTTATTGGTGCACCTTCTGTCAAACGGCAGTCGCTCTCGTAAACCCAAAATGAGCTAAAACGAGAGAAAGAGAGCGAACCCTCAGATCTAAAGTACAAGGTCTGACCTTAAACTCGGTGTTTCACGTAGAGGGATTTACCTAAATAATCACGTTAATGGCGTCATATTGGCGGCGGTGGTGAATTCCCGTATCTGAAACCCACACGTTTATGTAGAGTACATTACTTTACATATAGGTACATCCAGTAAGTACTTAAATACCCTGCAGCATTAAGTTTAAGAGAATCTTTGGGAGAAAAGTTCTGGGCATTGCAGCATGTTAAAACTTTTTGATGAAAACAATTTAGAACTTCGTTTTTGTGTTCAATTTCAACAAAGAACATTGGATTTTCCTTATGAAATAATTATCTCAAAGTTTTCAAAATTATTTATATGTGGAAATTATGAAGCTCTTGTCTGAACTGTCTGAACTCATGATTTTATGATGTTAAGACTGATTGCAGGACATAGTTTTAGTTAGTGACTACTTCCCCGTGATATTACCCAATGAAATTACTGGTAAAGTCATTCAAGTCACGGGGAAGTAAAATTTCGTTACATTTATTACAGAACCCCAATTTTACACTACAATTAGTACAATCTGGGTCCAGGAATTTTGTATATGAGATCGATATAATGTCTTTCAGCAGTGTAAACTATTATAAGACAAATAAATTACTTGTTAGTACATCCAAAAAATATAAAACCCATTCTCTGAATTTACTAACACACAAAGGCAGCCATTGGTGCAGAAGGCCTCACACCAATGCAGTCATAGGTTCGTATGACGATCGGGACCAACGGCGACGGCTTAAGAGGAAACACTAGGGCTGATTTCCCATACAAACGTAGTCCCCTGTTTTCTCCCTGGATAATACTAGTAGAGCAATATTTTTTTTTCTAAAAATCTATGGCCACTATTATCATGTTCCTATGTTTTCATTTTTTTCATAAATTATTTATTAAAAGAGTTATGAACCTTCAAAAACCTAAAAAATTGGCCAGATTTTCCGCTGTGTTCAAACATTCAGTAAACAAATTCAAATAGATTTTATAAAAAAAGGAAAACATAGGAACACGCCCAAAGCCTTTCTTTAATTTTTAATGATAGAAGTAGCTGAATCGGTTAAGTTTTGGAGAAGAAATCAGGGGAGTAGGAAACGTTGATTTCACGCACTTTTAATAGGTATTTTCGGTCCAAGCTGCAGTTGTCTCTATCGCACTCTGCGGAGGAAGGGTTGAGGTTGGGGACGCGCGGACTAATACATATACAAACACTCTTGTGACGTGAAGCTTAGTCGATAATTTTATCGATATCTTAGTGTTGTTCATCGATATCGATATTTTGCGTGAAGTGCATTTATCAGATTATTGTGCTGTTCTATTGTTGAAAGGTAATAAGTAACTGATGAACTTTTTCTAGATAATTTTTTATCAATATATTAAAATTACACTAATAATAATTGTAGTTAAATCAAAAGTCTGCTACATGCACGTAGTGCAAGACCGATCGTCATCCTGAACGATTTCACTACTATTGTTATCATCAGCATCACAAATTGTTAGATAGTGTGTAAATAAATAAATAAATAAAAAAAAGATCAAAATCAGACTCTGAAGATGTGCTTGCATATTCTTCAAATAATTCTCGATTTTTCTTGGAAGCTTTTTTTTTATACCACTTAGGTGGCAGGCAAGCACACGGCCCACCTGATGGGAAGAGGTCACCGTGGCCTATGGACGTTTGCAACACCAGAGGCGTCACACACACGTGCTGCCTACCCTGAAGAAAGCGTCTAATGCCCTTCTTGAAGAACCCCATATTGTAGTCGCTTGGGAAAACCACGGCAGGGAGCTCATTCCACAGCTTGAGCGTGCGCGGGATGAAACTCCTTTATACCGCACAGTGCGCACCGTTTCCGGTTGTAGTGTGTGAGGGTGAACTCCCTCTCTATGGCGAGCGGTGCGATGATAAAAAGTTGGTGTGGGCATCATGTCAAACAATTCTTCTGAACACAGGCCATTATACAGGCGGTAGAACACACACAGTGAGGCGATGTCCCTTCTGATGTTCAAAGGTTCCACACCACCTGAGAGTATGGGATTGTCGACGATCCTCAGCGCCCGCCGTTGTACCGAGTCAAATGGGTCAAGCTGGCATGCAGGCGCCCCGGCAAAGAGGTGACAGCAGTACTCCATGTGGGGCCGAATCTGTGCCTTATAAAGAAGGAGTCTATGCTCCGCAGTGAAGTACTCCTAGTTTCTTTGATGCCAGCCTAACCTTGTCCTCCAAGTGACTGCGGAACTGGACATCGCTGGAGATATCGACACCAAGGATCCCGATACTCGAGGAGATGGTGAGCGGTGTGTTGGAAGATGGGGTTTTCTTAGCGGTGAATGCACATACTTGTGTCTTAGTTGGGTTGAATTGGACCAGGTTTAGTCGTTCCCAGTCGGAAACTCTGGTGAGAGTAGATTTCAGACACAAGTTGTTCGCGACTTTCCTCCACCTCAGAGCGAGGGATGTTTGCACGGCCCGGCTTTACTCAAGAATTTGTGCTCGAGTTTGTAGCCAGGGTACATTAGATATCCCGTATCGGCAGGACATGATATTTGAGTCTCCGTCAGAAAGAGCAACATCGGTTTCGCGGCTTCTAGATGGTGGTGGACCTCGTGTAGGATAGAGTGTAGACCCCTGATGTTGCAAAAGTCCACTTGCATAGTGGAGTTATTTTTGTGAAGGAGTGGGAGTGGAGTGGGGGGGGGTGAAGGTTAAGGGAGCCTCTGTGCTGGCAGCGCAGGAGATAAAGACAAGGCTTCGCGCCACCGGTGACATTGGGGTTATGTGACTGTGGCGCGGCGGGCGGAAGGGACTGCAGCCGGGTCCACTCCGGTCTCCTTCTCCGGCACGACTACAGCACCGAGAACTTTACACAGGCTGCTGGTTTAGCCTCCTGGGGCGGAGATTAAGTAATCCCCAGGTTCGGGAACCGTACAGCCTGCGGGCGGCCAGCGGTTAACCGTTTCACCGGGTCTCCCTGACCACCACGTCAACATTTCACGCCCGCACAAGTCAGCCTTTGGTCTTCCCGCTGACAACACAAAACCTCCCCAGTGAGCTCTGGCTACCCTACTTACCGCCGGAAACACAACACAAGGTTATTATTAGTCGCGGTTTTCTGCAGGGCGGAGGTACTTCCCCAGTCGGACTGCTCAATTAGGGCGGGAGATACCGTCATGTCCTACCTCCATTAGCACTTCACGCATTTGCGATAAAATACTTGAATTATCTTTGTTTTCATCACTGTAGCAATAATAGATTTATTTATTATTTTATTAAAAACACTGGGCTTAGCATACTTAGATACTAGTGAGCTAGATTACTTATTATTATGCAAAATGGACGTAAAGAGTGAATAAATTTCACAATGCAATTTTTATCATTGAAATTTAAGTATTGATAAAAACGACCTGTCTCGCACCTAGCTCTGATGGAACTCGAACCCACGACCGTTTACTTTTGTTCACTGTTCAAATAAATTGTGAATGCAAAAAAGTAAAAGTAATAGGATAAATAGCAATTATTTCATCTTCATCGATTGTCAAAGATCTGGGAAGACATTGCATTGCGTGTGAGGGTGGTAATGTCTTCACATTGATGAAATACAGGCTAGCTATACAGTGCGTAAGAGGTAGGTATTGGATAAATTCGACGCTTCTTGTAACGATTCCTTGGCTCAGTGATTAGAGCATTCGTCCGGACGGTGAAAGAAAGACTTGGTGGCGAGCGCAATGCGCACAGGCACAGGAGGGCGCGGGACGTGGGTGCGGCGTACCACGCACACATTGTCAGACCCACTCACACATTGATAGCTCGGTTGTTCGGGCACTGCGCGACAGCAATAGATTTTACAAATACCTATTTTTCAATTCTCTCGCCCTTAGTGTTTCCTCTTAATATGCTGTTCGAGGCACGACCAGACCAATGTAAAAATTATTTGCACTGAGTGGCAATCTAACCTGCGCTTTCTCCGTAGTAGTCTTATTTACGACCGCCACGCCACAGAGACTAATAAAATTATTGTATATACATTTTTTATCATATCTTACATTACATTTTTATCGACTATATAATACATTATTAATCATTTACCTACAGTATTGTAAGGGCTTCATATTTTATAAGCAAGACCTTATAATACTCGAAGTATAAATTAAGTACTATTAGCATACTTTAAGTCTAATTTAGCAGTACTCTCTGTTGAGAAATTGAAGCCGACAAAACAAAATTATCTTTGTAATTTTGGAGTCAAGGGTTAATATAAGCTCTACATGTATTTATGTCAAGTTGTAATGTAATATTCACGCATATTGTTAACTGTATTCCACATTTATTATTAAATATGAAAGTAAGCTCTGTCTGTCATGTTTCCACGAATTAGGCTGCCTTCACACTGGCGTTTATCTAGCGTAGGCGTTTGATGTTCCGAGTTTAAGACTGCCTTCACACTTGCGTTTATCCAGCGTTCATCGATAAACGTATACACACAGCGCAGACTCTGCTGGAACATATGAGTACGTTGATGGAACGCTCGAACGTCAGTAAAACGCTTGACGCTACTGTAGCGTACTCAAATGTTCCAGCAGAGTTGCGCTGCGTATGCGCTGGATAAATGCAAGTGTGAAGGCACTCTTAAACTCGGAACACATTTTGATAAAACTTAGCACAGAGACAGATTGGAGCTTGAGCAAGAACATGGACTTTGTATGATTGTGAAAATCGAAATACACGCGGACAAAACGGCACGCCACGGTGGGTAGCAGCTAGCATAATTATAGTTCAGGTAGATTAAGTAGTATACCTAGATAATAAATAGCTATATCCCGCAGTACATATCATGGACTGGAATAATTCCGTAGCCGAAAGCGGTAGTAGTACATACAGCGTACCTACCGTGATATAGAAATAAATGTGATAGTGTTGTTTATTGTTTTAATTCATTGCGGCTTCTTAATTCAACTACCCGTAACGACTGTCATAGATGTTTGTATGACAACCGAGACCGACGGCTTCACGTGCTCTCCGAGGCACGACCAGACAAGTGCAAACAGCCATATTCATGCATACAACTTTTTGCACTGAGCGGGGATCGAACCCGCACCCCGTGCGTAGCAGTCGCGTGCACTACCGCCACGCCACGTCCTCTGTAACACTTAAATCCTCAAAACACATTAAACACTCTCTCTGCGTCTACTTTAAACATATTTTAGGTTCAAGATATATGCCCAAAGGTATACCACATACGTAAGTTGTAGCCCCACGTAAGCTCTGTAAACGAGGCAAATCTTTTTGTGATGTAGTGATTGTCTTTTATTATTTTATCTCGTGTTCTGACGCAATGTACACAGGGGTAGGCAAATGAATGAAATTATACCTATTTTCAGTTTTAACATTGCGTTTTGTACACATAACAGATAACGAACTGCCTACGTACGTACTGAGAGTAGATACATAAATAAACCTTATCTAATCGTCTTTATTACTTAAATGTTGTTTTATGTTTGACATAATGACTTTCCTGTGATTCGTCGATTCTATTTATGTAGGTACAGTCGACAAAGTATTAAAAGGTACCTGTATATTACTAATTGATTTAATTCGGTAAAAGAAAATTTTCTGACGGGATTCATACTCGCGAACTATTCCTCTAACGCTCTAACTGGTGAGCCACGGAGCCGTATTTTGAGCATTTAAATTTCCTTTCTTTTACAGGGAGAATGTTCTTACTGCTGTGCCCCGAAGCCACGATTTGAGTATTCAAATTTTGCCTATACATCAGCCAGCTTGGAGCGATTCATTAAGACCAATAGTTTGTATGATTGTCGGTAGACGGCTCCCACCATTATATATCTTAGAACCGTCATGTCCTACCTCAGCGAAAAAGCTTGCCCACGCTCTAATCTGTCTGTGTACCAAATGTCTTCAATAACAACTAACTTTTCACTTTATATTGGAAGAGAGAGCTTCCCTCCTGTGTGGTAATCCTCACGGATACCCCCTGTCGAAGTCGGTGAGAGTAGTTATGTTGAACCGACCAACACCGCACGGCCGTCTTGGGCCACCAGTTGTCACGGCGAAGTTGTTCAATCTGCCACCAAATTTACAGATGGTAATACATAAATTAAAAGAAAATAATGGCACATAAAATATTTTCAAGCTAGATTCGAAATGGACCATAGTTCCATCGCAATATTCATAATAAAATCTTCAATTTTAATTAAACTATCTACGTCATTTAAGATTTTTTTTGGTACTTGAAATGGAAGCATTATAAAATGTCATGTTCAATAGCTTTTCTTATAAATACTTAATACCACGGAGGACCGAACTATATAGATGACGGAGATGTAACAGTTAGATTTCTCTATACAAAAATGCGTGGCCAGTTGCGGGTGTGAAGGGAGACGCGCGGGGACATGTAATCACACCCCTCCACCCGCGTGTTTGTACCCCTCTGTTTAAACCCCTCCTACTTTCAAGAAATCCATCTACCAGAACATAGCGAAACTGGAAACAAACGTGACATGCAATTTTCATTGTAGTTTGACTACTGGCCACTAAGCGCTACAAAGCATTCTAGAACTATCTATGTTATGAATGTTTATTTCCTTAAACTTATCTCGGAGGAAGATTCTTGGGCCCAAATTATAAATTACTCGCTCAGCCCAGTTTTGAAGAATAAATATTGCATTTAGAAGTAAATATAGAAGCTATAATAATAAACAACACTTATTTTAAATAGGGGTATTGTTTTTGAAAATTGGAACATCTGTTGGTATAAGGGCAAATCATTTAGTTTCTCTACATGGTTTAGTCATAGCCCGGTAGATGGCCTAGTTAACTTTATTTAAAATTTAAAATTTCAGTTAAATTAACTATTTATAAATAAAACGACATTTTTGAAATCATTATTGAACAAAGACAAAATGACTGTGGTGAAAATTTCACAGTATGCATTGAGTATTATTACAACTACGATACATGAAAGACAAGATTACTTACATCTATTCTCCACTAGATGGTTCTATTAGGGTATTTTTTTTATAAAAATTAAAATATAAATCCAGGGGACTTACAGATGAAATGCTACACCATCAGTATGTTTAGACAGTTTTCCTGTACAATTTTTACACCCTGACACCACACACTTCATGACGGAACACGATGAAAACTATTTTATTCTGCAATTTTTTTAAGAAAAATGACATCCGTACCCAATGCCGTGACACGAGAACTGATGAGTGACGTCAGAGCCTAAACTTCGTCCCTTTCTAATATTACCGCGCCCGTTCGTCTCGATTGAATTCTTATGACTCAATTGCCTTTGCAACAACTCCGCTTACTTCAATTCTCCATGCTTAATACCTTAATGCAAATGACCACAATTTTTTTTAATCATGCAAATACAGGAATGTTTTTACAATTACAGAAACCCTCATTAAGTTCAAGCATTTTCATCAAAGATTTCCATTGTAATGTAATGAAATGAAATTCCATTCTTGAAAGCCAAAATGTAAATTCATTTTTTTCATTGACAGCTCATTCTTATCTAAAATAGACACATTGTCGTTTTATTTAAATACCTACTTGTAAGACAGTTATGTTGTCAGAAAATGTAGTATGTAGTATGTAAAAAGTCAAAAAAGTCTGAAGTGGCGGCTGGCGAAGGACCAATGGCCGAGTAAACGAATCATAGAGTGGAGACAGCGAGAAGTCAATGGAAAGTAGGACTCACCCTAGCCATATGGACTTTTTTTTTATCGTGCGAAAAATCCCCGGATACCCGTCCCACCGGAGCCGATGGTAGGTTATGTCGGACTCGAACCCACTAAAACGCACGCCGTCTTTGGGTCTTCAGTTGCCGGAGGTGAGGTAGTAGCCAACATATCCCTCGCATCCCGGCAGACCCGGGGCCTTCTCTTCGAGATGACCCCCGTCGGGTGTAGGGAACACGGTGTCCCCAACTAGCCCCCGGGTACGGGGAAGCGCATTTTGCGCTGCCGCCGCCGCCGTCTGCTTCTGCTAGGGTGACAGGCGGCTCCACCCGTCACCCCCAGGCCTGCGCTCATGGAGGACGGAGGTCATTCTGCGACCTCCGACGTCCGAGTCGCCTCCGCTCATCGCGGGCTGTGCGGGTCCGGAGTCTTCTCCGAAGCCAGATGGACTGATGAGCTAGAAAGGCGGCTTAGACATACTTACTGGATGCGAAAGACGAAGGATATTTGCCTCTCCAAATATGCGCCACTTCATTCGAAGTGGCGCATATTTGGAGAGGCCTATGACCAACAGTGGATTACAATATGATAATACTCTACTACTTTTTTCTCGATTTGGCATTTCATGGGTGCAGAAGCGGCTCCTTTAACTTTCACACGCAATATTTAATAGGTACTCAATATTTGCACTGAACGAGAATCGAACTGCCACAGAACTCTTTGATATGATTCATTTTATTTTTGTAATACTAAATGTAAGTGTAATACTAAATGTGCGCTTAATTTATGTAATGAATGAAATATGACTTGATATGTTATCTCTTCCGACCAA
Organism: Pelosia muscerda; assembly: GCA_963691645.1. Lineage (NCBI taxonomy): Eukaryota > Metazoa > Arthropoda > Insecta > Lepidoptera > Erebidae > Pelosia > Pelosia muscerda. The sequence goes on from OY829105.1 coordinate 2,512,492, forward strand.
TGTCCTCTTTTTTAATAAAAAAATCATATCTGGGGTTTTACATGGGTTACATAGTATTGTATCTTAGACTGGAATAGGGAATATTATGTAGTTAGTGTGTTATGTGTTTCCAGGAAATATATTCATCATCAATTATATGGAATTATGATTCCATTCTAATATTAACGCTAAAGAGTTTGTATGAACCATTGGAATTACATAAATTATATAAACAAAAAATATCTAAGTACCTTTATCCGTGTTCTAGAAACCATAACATAAGCTATTTAAACTATGCTTACCATGGGTCTAGGTGTTGTGTACATTGTCCTAGAATATTTATTTTCCCCCATGAATCTTCATCGTAATATCGAGAAGATTCATTGACAGAGTGATTGATAGAGGTTAGTGAAAGTTATTCTAATTGATTGATTGAATTGATTCACAGAAGACAAAGCAAAGTTTCTAGATGTTCCCACTGACAACACAAAACCTCTCCAGTGAGCTCTGGCTACCCTACTTACCGCTAGCTAGAAACTATTAGTGAGCTGCGATATTTAGAAGTGCGGAGGTACTTCCTCGGTCGGACTGCTCCATGGAAATATTAAATCTATATATATAAAACTGAATCGCGAAATATGTTGGTAAGCGCATAACTCGAAGACGGCAAGACTAATTCGAGTAACTCTTTTTTTATTTGTTCCTTGAACTCTACGGAAGGTTTTTATGGAGCAGCGGGAACGGGATCAGAAGTCTTTCTCTCTTTTTGTTGCTTTGGAGTCATGAAACAATTGGGGTAGCAAGAAAATATACGGAATTTTACAATAAACCCACTAATCGTTACATATTATCACTACATAGTATAAAATAAAGTCGCGTTTTCTGTCCCTATTTTTCTTGTCCCTTTGCTTAAATCTTCAAAACTATGCAACGGATTTTGATGCGGTTTGTTTTAATAGATAGAATGGTTAAAGAGGAAGGTTTATATGTATATAACATCATGCTACAACAAACAGGTGCAGAGCAGGAATGAAAAATGTTGCAAAAACGGGATGACGCAGACGAAGTTGCGCGGGTCAGCTAGTAATTTATCTATTTTTAATCAATCGTAAACCTTATACTCTCATTTTATACACTTCTCAAACCTAGTGTCTAAATATTTGTGACCGAACGTTTGGAGATTAATTCCGATTAGCAAATTAAAAGGCAAATCCACTTCTATTGACCGTCAAAGTGGTCACAAGCTTTGACAACTTAAGTCGAACAACTTAAGCATGGATAACTATTTTGTGAAGGAATTCTAATCTTTACTTATTAGGTATAACGTTGAAGAGTTTGTTTCATTAATGGTTGAACGCGCTAATTTCGCTAATAAGGTTTGATGTAAAATAATCTTTTTATGTGGAACAGTCTGTTTATCGAGAAAGGTTAAAGGTCACGCTACTATTCAAGGGAGTGGAGCCAGGTAACCTCAGGATGGAAATGTATGTTGGTGGGTTGGTAGTTGCTGACGTATAATGTAACATTTAGGTGTGGTTTCATTTGCAACATTGGCCAGCACCATCAATGTTGCAAATGGAACTGGTATGTACCGTTTGCACTACTGAAAAATGTCTGGATATCATTAAATATACTTTATACATACAATTATAATTTATATACAGAATATTAATAACTATGTACAAAATATTTACACACAGTATACTAATTATAATATAAATACAGAAATAAAATACAAAAGGTAGAGAGACTGCAACTTTAGGCATCAAAATATTCCTCCCCATCGATCTCTACCAGATATTTCATTTACATATTTTATACATACATATATATAATATGGTAACAAAAATAGTGCAAAATATCATTAAGATAATACTCGTATTTATACACTATGTATAACAGGGAAAGATAGGCCGAAACAACAGTTACGAAACGATAAGACTATATTATTAAAAAATAACACAAAAGGGTAGTTCGACGGTCTATAAATACGCCGATTTACATATACGTGCCCCCAGCGCGGTCAAAAAGGACAAAATCAATTGCTCGGAAACCAATTCCAATCCTCGCGTAATTTCGGTGAAATGCCTTTAAATTTCCATAATTTATTGTGGGCACCGAGTCTTGGACTATCTTTCGTGTACTGCCTATCTTTTATCTTTCTATTATACGTATGGCATATGGACGTTTGCCACACCGAGGGCATCACATTCGGCGGAAAGTGGGCAACGGGGGGAGGGTAGAAGGTTAATAGCGTTTCTACGCTGTCAGTGAGGAAGACAAAGAAGGGATTCTCGGTATTCCCACTAACAAAACACAAAACTACAGTGAGCTCTGGCTACCATAGCCACCGCTGAAAACACAACACAAGGTTATTATTTGCAGCGGTATTCTGTAGTGCGAAGGTTGGACCCAGTCGGACTGCCTAATTAGGACGGAAAATACTCTCATGTCCTATCTCCGTTTTCGTACCCGCCTTAAGTTAATGAGCTTGTTATCTGATCTGTACTTCTGATGCCAAAAGCTATGATAAAGTGGGCCGTGTACACAAGATTATGTTACATGATCAAATATTTCTCTAATGGCTGCCTCGTGGCGTAATTAGCGAATCTTTACTTTCGTGACATAAATACCTCTGTCAATACCCGAAGGAGTAGGCAGAGGTGTAATGAAACCCATGATTTTCAGTCACACGTAACAACGAGCATTTCGTCATGGGATTTTATGTTTGATATCGAATGGCTCCGCAAAATTCCTACTAGATGCTGTAGATAGGTTGCAGTGATGTGCGGTCCGCATTATTAGGAACCCTAAGGTCATGAACACTCTCGAACCTTTGCAGATGCGTAGAGTTATTGCGTACTTGACAGTAATTTACCGTCTCTACCATGATGAATGTTCTGATGAGTACACGCGCTTGTGCTGCCTTAACTTATGACCACCATTTTCCTTTTTGTCATGACATAATAAGACTCTTGTATAATTACAATTACTTGGAAATTTGTGTCAATATCTCCCGGTCTATGTAGAAACGCTTTTGTGTATGACTATTTATTAACAATTTCATGTCGCTGGTACGAATCAAGTAAATAGTTAAAAAAAAAGAAAATACATAAGTGCCCGGTTAAGGGCAATATTGGCTGCTCGCCACCTATTAATTGGGACTTAAACATAAAGTGGCGAAATGTGGGTGCTAGCACCTCTGCCTACCCCTTCGGGGATATAGGCGTGGGGCTTATGTATGTTATGTTATCTCAAAAAAAGTTCTTTGGTATTTATTCATTTACCTTGTTTATTCAAATTGTTTGTATTAGGAACACGTCAGACAGTAATGTAATTTCTCTCTCTCTTTCTCTCTCTCTCTCTCTCTCTCTCTCTCTCTTCTGTCTCTCTATCTCTCTCTATCGTAAGTTCGACCATAGCCACTACTACATTTGATCGCCATATAAGGATAGAAAAGAAAAAAAGTTTAGAGGTTTCTGATACACCTACTTATCATTTTCCTGGGCCATTCAAACAAAGTTGGTAAACTGTTGCTTTAATGTTAACCCTGATCTGATATTTCACAGAAACGATCTAAAACTTACAGATATATAAATATAGTTATACTATATAAACAAAAAGTTTAAACGACTTACAGAGTTCGCTTCGCTATCCATCAAAGCTGAGATTGTCAAACTTGGAATAGCAACCACTTTGTAGAATTTAACCGCGAGACGAATACCTACTGCGGAACACTGCCAGAATATTGACGGAACATTGGCGGAACAAAACTGAAAAGTTACGAACTGGGATCTATGAAGGATGGTGGACTTTCTCGAATTACCTTCTTGGGATATTATGCTACTTGACAATGAGTTTTAATAATAGTCGTAACGTGAGAGACGATGTATTTCAATTAGAGAGTTATATTCTTAAATATAAGTTCTCCATATTCTTTTCCAAAAAATAAAATAAACTGGTGAAAGAATTACTTCGATACGTTATTTAGTTTTCGATTTAAAAAGTAAACGTGTGATGCAGACTCGTCCTTGATGCGCGCGACGGTGAGACGTCATCTTGCAACACTCGCTCAAATCGCTCGCGCTCTACGCATGGTGTATTACATTTAATTAGAAATTGACGTCACACGTCACGTGGCTGTTAGCGGGACTCGATATTTATGACGTTGTGGCGGGTGGTCTCACTACCAAGGACGCCCAAAATCAAACGAATAGTGGGGGAGGAAGGAGGAGTTTACCATGGCCTCGGATGCAATCAGACAAATACATTGATGGTGATACATTTTTTTCACGAAATATGTTGCTAAACGCAAAACTCGAAGATGGTTGGGCCAATTCGAGTAATTCTTTTTTAATTATTCCTTGAAGTCTAAGTAACCCTCTTAGTACATTTTTTATAGGGCAGCGGGGACGGAACTATAAGTCCACGCGGGCGGAGCTTTGGGTAACTGCTAGTTTCTAAGAAAATTAATGGAAAATTAATCGTACAACAAATTAAAATCATTTCTTAATTAAATTATCTATTAAAATCTATTGATTAGTTTCCAAAATTAGTCATACTATAAATTAGATTAATTTATTAATTGAATTCATTTTATATGATAATATCGATTAATTAACTTTCAAAACTAATCGCACAATAAATTAAATTCATAAAACTAACCTAACATGAAATGCATTAGTTGATACGAACGCGCGCAGTTACGTTACGGTGGGTCAAGTATAATAAGGGCCATGTTTTATTATCCCTTTCAGTTCGGACGTTAAAAGGTATTTCAAAATAAAAATTACTGATTCTAGCTAATTCGTAATCCCTAAAGAATAATAATTATGCTACGGAGAACTGAAAGGTGGCTTTTCAAGATACTCACAAAGCCTAGTGGTATGGGTAATGGACTTTTTTTTTATTTTGCGCAATATCCCCACTTATACCACCTCCGCCAAAACGGTGGAGGTGATTATGTCGGATTCGAACCAACTACGAGGCCTCGGGTTCAATCCCAGGTTTCACCAAGGCACGCCAATGATTTTTCGAAGTTATGTGTGTATTTATCACAGGTTTATAAGTGTCCGGTTAAGGGCAATAGGCTCTGTCCCTATGTGCACACATAGGGAGCATTTATATCTTTAAAACAACGCATAGGATTTTGATGCGGATATTTTTTAATAACGAGATAGAGTGATTGAAGAGGAAGGTTTATATAACATCACGGTGCGGAGCAGGAATAAAAAATGTTGCAAAAACGGGGTGACGCAGACGAAGTTGCGCGGGTGAGCTAGTAAATAATAAATCAAATATTCCAGGACAATCTACACAAAGCCACCTAGACCCATGGTGATTATTACTTAACTAGCTTGTGTTATGGGTTCTAGAATGCGGATAAACATATTTAGATACATTTTTTTGTAAATACATACATATTCATATTTATGCACAAAAATATTTATACTGAGCGGGTTTCGAACCCGAGACTCCTGCGTAGAGGTCGCATTTACTACCGCCACGCCACAAAGGTCACCTTATTTGTTTGATTCGTTAAATGTGTTTGTGTACACTTTTCGTAATTTTTACACCTTGAATAAAATTTGTGACCTATCAAAGCTTATCATCAAAGTGCGTAATCGACCTTTATCATCTAAACATAGTCTAACGTCTTCTAAATTAAATTATTATTCTGCAGTGAACAGCCCAGCTTTTCTCAATTTAAGTCTAAAATTTTCTTTACTGTAGCGAAAATGCTATAATGACAGACCCAATCATGTTTAACGAGCGCTGGACGAATCATTTCTGAAGATAAGACTGCTCGAGAAATGTAATGAGGTCTTTTGATGAAAATTGTGACTTATTTTTGTTTTTTACGTCAGTTTTTCTATTAGGGCTTGTTGTGTAGTATTGTATTGTTTGTCTTGATTCGGCGATGTAATACGTAGAGATGAAAGCAATGTCGTGAGAAAGGCACTAACTGTGGAAGTAGATATTTTTTTTTATCTATGGCACGTCTATTTGACTTCACTTCGCCTGATGTTAAGCTGAAGGCAAAGTCTCATGAAAGAGGGTCACCATTGCAAACACATTCAGTGCTACAATGGTGGCGTTCAGCTTGACGGCCTCATCAGGAAAGGAGATTAAAGGATTGTGTGAGAGATGTTAAATCGGTGGCTCTATAAAATCAACTAACATGGTAAATATCCTGAAATATTTATCAGTGAATATAAATATCATTATTTTGATACGATGCCTACAAATTGACGTTCATCTTTCATACGCAATATAATTACTTCTATCTTGAAATATTTCGTGTATATGAACATGTTTATATTTTGTATCGTGGGGTGACCGCAGTAACCTAGTGGTATGGGTAATGGACTGCTGAGACGAGGTCTCGAGTTCGATCCCGGGTTTACCATGGCACACACTAATCACTTTTCGATGTTTTTCGAAGTTATGTGTGTATTTATCGCGGGTTTATAAGTGCCCGGTTAATGGCAATAGTCTCGCCACCTATTACATTGGGTCATAAACATAAACGGGCAAAATGTGGGTGCTAGCACCTCTGCCTACCCCTTCGGGGATACAGGCGTGAGTTTATGTTATGTTATATCCTGTATTGCGTAGTGGATAATGTTTCTGACAACAGCAAAAATATTCAGCTCCCGAAGAATGAGGCACGCCCTTTGTTTAGTCCATTTGTTTCTACCGGATACGATATAACACCTGCCCTTTCTAGGAGACGCAAGATGAAGGTGATAGCGGTTTCAATGATTTAAGCCTATTCATTTATTATAAAAAAATATGGTAGATGATCTCCAGGCGGTATTTTTCGTCTTCGTATGATTATAGAAGGAGTCGACGACTGCAGCTTGCATAAAAGCCAGAATAAGCACTTTCAATATGAATAGAAATAACTCTGAATAATGTACTTTGATTTGATTTAATGTATAATATATCTGATTTGATTATTTTAAAGTTGTAAAGGAAGTTCTGTTTTACTGGTTCTTTTCAAACAGTTCTGTATATTAAAAAAAAAAACTAATTTAAAAATTTAAAAATATCACTACATTTTTATTTCAAAATTTTTATTTTGACGTGACAACGTCTCATAAATTGGCTTGCCGGGTGACACTTCAAGAAACTGCGTTACGCTCCGCTCACGTTATGCGCTCACAATGAGAGCGAGTGAGAGGCACGCGTCCCTTCCACTCGGGCATGGTTAGCCCGCCTAAGAGCGAGAGAGACAGACATAAAAAGTGAAAGGCACGCGTCCCTTCCACTCGAGCACAGTTAGCCCGCCTAAGAGCGAGAGAGACAGAGCGAGAGAGAGAGAGTGAGTTGTCACGTAAAACTTTCGCCCGTATACCGACTTTACAGGCAACCAATTTTTGGGGGGTATTTCAAATTTGTGATAAAAAAATTTACATACTATATAAATTGGTCTCCTAGTCAAGCTTTTTCATTTAATAGTCAAATTGAGAGACTAGTGAAATATAGAACGATAATTCGCCATTTACTGACGGGCATCTTGGATTTGAAATCTATTCTATTAGTTAGGTTTTTCATTTGGCACTGATACTGAGAGCATTGTTAACAAATATTTAATCCACAATTTTGTGGTGGCGGCCATCTTGGGTCAATTTTTATCAAACATAGCTAAAATTCCTCTAAAATAATTTACCTTTTAAACAAAAAAACTACATCCAAATCGATTCATCTGTTCGGGAGTTACGATGTCACAGATTTTACCGTTACCACATCGTTACCACATCGAAGGTTAAGAACGTAGAAGCGTATAACTTATACCAATTTTTATTGTATCTGTAAGGTAACTTTGCCCGGGGGAAACAACTAGCTACATTGTTTATCCACAGTACCCAGCAAATTCGTTGTGTTTCGCCAGGTAAGAGATATGAAAGCAAGTAGAACGCTACGTTGCTATGGCGGTAAGGTAATCTAAAAGTAACTTTAGCGAATGTCAGCCTGAGGCAGAAGATATTTTTATTTTTGGCAAAGGTTATTTTGAACACGTGTCCCTTTCTGTCTTGTTCTTCGTGCCAATCCCGGTTACATTCAAATTTTGCATTTTAGAGTCTATGGACCGCTTTCCTAATATTTGTCTTGATATGACTTCTATGAAAGTCATTGAGGGGAGAAGGTTAAGATAGTCTCTGTGCTGCTAGTGGTACATAGTATCTGTCCCATAAATAACATATATTTTTTTCAAACACATTACCTTTTTTATTTGTTTTTTTTCTGGTAAACTTCGATGCAAGTAGGTACAGCATCATTGAGAAATAGCAATGCAATAAAACAATAAACTATATTATCACATTCAAGTCTTCGTAATCATCACCTTTATTGTCTTAATTTGGGCCTCATTGACGTCTTTGGGGCCCAAGTAATCTATATAAAACACGGAGCAAAAAGTTAAGTTTTCATTTTAGATGCTAGTCGTTACTATCGGCTCCACCCAGAAGGAATATTGGTCTCGGTCTCGCTACCCAAGGGGACATAATTCCCGGCTTAAAAAGTATATGCCACACCAATCTATTAACCCTGTATTAAATTTCAGCCAGATAGGTTAAGCCGTGAGAACCTGATTCCAAAACAAACATCCAAAAATCTTTACATACCTACTTATACATACATAGGATTATAGATAATAGGTAGTGAGATTTTTTTTTATAATATCACGTCTATATCCCCGAAGGGGTAGGCATAGGTGCTAACACCCTCATTTCGCCAGTTTATATTTAGGTCCCAATGTAATTGGTGGCGAGCCTATTGCCATTAAACGGAGCACTTATAAACCTACGATAAATACACACATAACTTCGAAAAGCATCGCAGTCATTGGTGTGTGCCATGGTAAACCTGGGATGGAACTCGAGACCTCGTATTAGCAGTCCATTACCCATACCACTAGGCTACCGCGGTCTTCTTTAGTCTGAGATTAGTAAGATTCATTAGTATTGTACGAGGAGATTGCTTTACAGCTGTTAATGGACAAAAGGCTAAAATAAAATAAAACCAGTGTTTTTAAATTTAAAAGTAAAAATATTCTCGTTTTATTTAAATGAGGTTGTCACGTACTTCGTGACCTTTTCGCGTTTTACTTTTTTTTTAAAGATCTTGAAGCCGTAGAGTTGTTAAATAATTTGACCCGGATTTCATCTTCACGTTTCAGCCATTTAGTCACGTCCCTACTACCGTTTTGCATGTACGAGTACATAAATGTGATGTGCGTACATAAACGTACTCAATAACCGCATGTAGAAACATTTCTTTTTTAATATTTTTTTATTACAACAACTATATTTTTTTCTTTTTAAGTTTTTACTGAATCTTATAGAGAGAATATATCTTTATATAATCTAGCTTTGATTACATTACTAAAAGTATTCTTGTACCTCTTGATTGGTAGATAAACAGATGGCCTACTTGATGGAACGTGGTTACCGTGGCTTATGGATGTGTGCAACACCAAGGGCTTTGGAAAAACCTTCTAATACCCTTCTTAAAGAATCCTATATTGTAGTCGCTTGGAAAAACTAAGGAAGGGAGTTTATTCCACAGCTTGAGCGTGTGCGGGATGAAGTTCCGTTCATACCGTTCGTACTGCTCCCAGTAGCAATATGTGAGGATGAATTCCCTACCTATGATAAATGGTACGATTGTAAAATGTAGCTGTGGGTATCATGTCAAACAATAGTTAATTACAATTCATCAAATAATACTTGTATCAAATCTTTTGTATCCTATATATTTTTTTTTCTTTTTATATACCTCCCATTAATTAATTTAGTACAATACTGTTAGCATTTTTATCATTCATTCCTGTTGAAAGGAAAATTGTTGTGTTTGAAAAGAAAATTGTCTATCAAAAGCATGGATAAGCTATCACAAGAAATCTTTTGTTTCCTTACATTTATTATTCATTCAAGAAGCTATTTCAATTGTTACCAATGTAGATTATTTCCCGCTGTCATTTTCGTTTGTAATCCATTTTTATGATGTCTACATCAAAAGATGTATGATTGCGATTAAAAAAGCTCCAATTTTCGTCAGATGTCTGGAGCGAGCGGGGTGAATAAATTATATCACTTCTCAAAGCAATGAATTTTTTAACCTTGTTTTTCTGAAACTGGAAAGATTTTAAATTTGAAATATTAACACAGTTTCGTAAATAAGATCTGCTTTTATGAATGACATCGATCTTTATATGACTGGGTATGGATATCAGAGAAAATATTGCAACGTGCTTTGTTTAAATTACCTCTTGCAAATATTTTAGTTTATTTTATTATATTATATATATATATTTATTATAAGTGTTTATTAGTTTAATAAATACTAAATCAAATCAAATGTAATGTGAAAAATATGTACATAAAATAAATAAATTTCAAACCATACCTACATATAGAAAATGTGAAAGTTTTGATAACCTCAAGAGCTTATCTAATTCAATAAAATTTACACAAAAAAATAATTTAAATTCCGTTAAAATTACCGAAATCTTATATTCATGTACGTTTCCCTCTGGGGTAGGCAGAGGCGAATTAACACCTACACTTCTCCACTTGTATTCGGTACTAGGTAATAGGGGGTGTGTCAATTACCCTATTCCGGGTACTATTTCTTGACTGTAACTATGCACCTGAGGCTGAGTCTGGGCTGTATATATCTGTCTGATATTAACCAGCTCTATCTCTTAGTCGCTTTGTACGACACCGCATGTAAAGAAATGGGTTTGCCGAAATTATACTCTGACGGGAATCGGACAATTTTAATTGGTGTATTTTCATTTTAACAGCCAACAAACTTTTAGTAGAACCAACTTCCACTTAACCAACTCAGTTCTTAACTACTCAATATACTAATTGATCTATGAACTTTTAACCAGCTAATTCGAAGCTACAAATTTCGGGGCTCTGGTAACAAAGTTAACAAAGGACTACTAATTCCCGAAGTGAGTTAAGTAAACTTTACATTGTTTTGTGATAGGAAAAGGCAATGGAAAGTTTTTTCATTATTGTTGAACGCCAGCGCAACACCGACCAGACTTATTGGCTAAAGCCTTAGGTTTGTAACAAAGACGCCCTATGAATACGAGAATCCATTCTTTATACAAGCTATTTATACAAAGACGTGAATTGTTTCTTTAAACAGGTTATTTAGTATTGATTGTGGATATAAATTGAATACTAGCCGTGTAATATTATATCAGGTCTAAATTTATAATACATATATATACAACGAGTTATACGAGTACCAGATGAGAAACATTTCCATTGCCACGCTGTATTTTATAATCATATTTATTTTGTATTCCGAAAGAATAGCTTAGACACTGAATGCGACTGTGTTGTCAATCATAGTCATTCATTATTTTAGCCATAGAACTCCACTGCTGAACATAGGCATCCCCCATCAACTTTTAATTCGACCGGTTGCATACCAACATCAATCAGTGAGCTATGGAAATGGCTATGCTCGGCATTTGTCCACAAGATTGAATCCGAAACTATGAGATCCGTAGACGAACCATAGTTGCCGACATAGCAATACTGAAATACACACAATAATTTACTAATCAAATCAAAGGAAAGTTACAAAAGTGACATTAAAAACTAGTGTTTGACATCAAAATTACATTTTCAAATTATATTGCCATCCATAAAAAGCTTGAAATAGATTACCCTAAATTACCTTAAATTAGATTGTCTCTAGTACCTTCTCTTCGGCGTTGAGACAGCAATAATATTTGTCGCAACAATGTCATATGAAGGGACACGCAATCAGACAATCTGCCACCATCTTCAGAACGGCGTTAGAACCGCACCCGGTGCACCAGAGACCTCTTTGCAAATAATAAATTAAAAAAAGTAATTAAAAAGGTTTAAAAATAAAGTTACCTACATACAGAAAAATATTGTGACGTCACACTGATAATAAATAAACTGTATTTTGATTGATAGGTAATATAAAAGAAAAATAGATTAGTTATGCTGATCAGACCTCCGAGGAAGGAAACCTTAATAAAAAATCACTCAGATGCCTACTGGTGGCACGCATTGGGTTAACGGGTCAAAGGACACTTTCATATACAGGGTGGAATTTTGTAATGCCACCTGAAGGGGAAGTACTCTTAATACTGTAGATAGAAAATTTTACTCAAACGAAACATTCCTTTATTTTTGAAAAGAAACAAAACTGCATGCAAGGATTTTGGAAAATTCGCTTGCCACACCCGGTAATCGAACCGATTAAAATCTATAAAAGTTGCACCCTGTACTTTTATTGCATTTATCGTTAGGGTCAATTATAAGAATGAAATTTCTCTAACAAACTTCATAAATTAAATAAAAGATAAAACAATGAAATCTTAAATAATTTTAATTATTTACAAAAAAAAGCAAACTAACTAATTAATTGCACGAAATGGGCTCCATTTTCTTGGATACAAACATTTAGATCAAAATTGAAGTTGTTCTGATGATTGAAATTCTTTAATTTTCTAATATTTTTTCAGTACAAACCGAGTTGGTGTATGTCGGTCTTGATATCACTCTCCATACCACCAATAGTAATTAGTCATTTTAATGGATAAGAGACGTCAGTGATAATAATTATTATTTAATAACATAAGTAAGCAGATGGATCTTTGAGTGAAAGTGCTTTAATTTGACTCATTGAACAATTAATTTAAGATTTCAATGTTTTCCTTTCATTTAATTTATGAAGTTTGTTAGAGAGATTTCATCCTTAGAATTGACCCTAACGATCGATCCTGTAAAACTACAGGGTGCAACTTTAACAGATTTTAGTCGGTTCGATTACCGGGTGCGGTAAGCAAATTTTCAAAAATCATTGAATGCAGTTTGGTTTCTTTTAAAAAATAAAGGAATGTTTCCTTTGAGTAAAATGTTCTATCTGCAGTATTAAGAGTACTTCTCCTTCAGGTGGCATTACAAAATTCCACCCTGTATATCGCGCGTGTTTCTTACGAATAAAATCAGTCAACTGGTATGTATATATATTTCTGTATATAATGTACAAACAATGTTGGTACAGTGGGCGATAAAACTTACTGGAAAATTAAAAAAAATGTATGCAGTGATGTCACTACGCAACCATTAGTCTTAGAAGCTACTGGATAACAGATCTACTTATTACCGTAATAAACTTTAGACCACTACTTTTTTTTATTTATTTATGGCACGTCAATTTTACTTCACATGAGTACTTGCATGAGTTTCCTTTTTTCTTATAAAGAAACAAGACATCGATAGTTTATTTTATTAAATACTATTTATGTTACTTTGGTTAAATAATACTTAGGCTGTCAAAGATTATAAATCTCAACTGACCAGGACCTTTTGTGGCCCACTCATCATTCTCTAAGCCTATTCCTACCTGAGTAGGGGTCGACTTTTGTCTAACTAAGATGAAGCTGAATTACAGTTTTACGTTTATTTTGATTCACCGTACTTAAATTTCGATTACTTTTCAGCCTGCAGCCATGATCACGAGGTGGCTAAAGATGATAGTTGTCACATAGTTTGTAGTGCACCTTAGTGAAGCAATTGCCAACGGACCTCCACAATCAGTTTGACGATATCGAGGTTCTTTAGTTAGGCAAGTCGGACTTTTGAGGGTTCCAACTACCCGTAACGAAAGACTTTGCCCGGTTGCCATACGAAGATAGATGTTCGTATGGCAACCGGGACTGACGGCTTAACGTGGTCTCTGAGGCAAGACCAGACCAGTGCAAATCCACTGTACATCCACCATATTCATAGTCTGACTGAGTGGAGATCGAAATATATATTATATAACGTTAGAACACTTATCATTCGTGGCGTTATGCATGGTAATCACATAAAATCTCCGAGAGGCATACAAGATGCTGTTTTTACTTGGTACTTCACATTATTGGAAGTATTCTTAGGCAGTTGTAGTGGTGCCAATTCTGTTGTTTTGAGTTTTTTTGAAGCGCTCCGATGCGAAATATTATATTTGCATAATAGTTTGTGAATTGGACTTTTACCAGTCGGCAGTGAGTAATTGAAATGTGTTTGTCTACCTATTGTAATACCCGCTATACCTTCAAATTGTTTTAATCTGTAAAATATATGCTATTGTGCATTGACTCAGCCAAGAAACTTAATAAGAAATACAAGTTCCAAAATGTAGTTTACCAAAGCTTACGTATTGTCTTTTATCAGATGAACTATGTGGAATATACATACAATAGACTTACGTACATTCGCTATTCTTACCATTTGAATCATATGTGTGACTAGTTAGCTGTAAGTATAAGTTAGCTAATAAATAAATATGTAATTATAAATTTTTTTTAGAGTAAATGTATGTAAATGTTAGGTATGTAATTACCTACTTAAAAAATTGTACATACATTTTATTACATAAATACACGTAAAATATACAATTAAAAATCCAAAATGAATCCACGGACATGAATCTTAAATTCATACAGGTAGTCAATATTAATCAATTAACCCGCTCATTACCGTACCAGGGGCGAAGGTGCCCATGACATTAGTGGCATTTCCCCCGCTGTATAGCAACTGCAAACCTTTGTACTTATGCCTTGTTTAATTTTCAAATGTACTAATTTTTACGAAATTTTTATTATCTTTACAAAATAAAAAAATATATACCTAACCATGTCAAAATCTCACAATTCTTTTGTAAAAAACCACCTCGGGGCGTGCGAAGGAGTTTACAACATCGACCGCATTTCCGAGCTGAATCGCAATGAAGCGCAATAGCAACCTTTACACCAGGTACGACTCGGAGTGAGGGTCACCAGTTTTCTCTCTTAATCTTCGACAACAATGTCCTAACTACCCATGTTCTCAACCGCGACTGGCACCACATTATATTGCGGCTCTAAGGCTTCTCGTACCTGTCGTACTTCTCGTATCTTTTGCTGGCTGCAACGCTGCAAAGGTCGGCAACGTGAGTAATTTTAAATCATTTTTAACTGGTGCAAAAGAAAATTTA